>OZ014533.1:181111359-182311359 GCA_963966105.1 Volucella zonaria | reverse complement strand
CAAATTCCATCAAATATCAATAAGTTATACGGCAAATATTCGAGCCTTAAATTTATGTACAACAGTGTATTGACTGTTTGCTTAGATTATAATCGTGTTTTAGCAGCATTATCTTCAGGGGAAAGGAAACTATTTTCGGTCTTAATGCAAACGTGTGATAGAAAAATTGCTCCTGGTATTTTTAAGCTTACATGGAGCGGCGAATTCAGTGATGCGTATATCGCAGATTGCTCTAAACATACAAAGAAATTACAAAACACTGTGGATATATATAAAAGAGCTAATTTCAACATAAGCCGAGTTTGCGAGATGATATGTAACTTAAGCTTCTTTGATATTTCGAAAACTAATCAGCGTTTAGAAAATTTTGCAAAAGATTTAGATAGACAGTGCAAAGCAGCTGCTGATGTATTGTCAAGACAATATTTTATTATAATTGAATTAATATTGGCAGTTTTAAAGGAATTCCAAAGTGTCTATAGTGAGGTAAGCTTAAGCGAAATCAAAAACTAAATGAAAATGATTTTAATTAAATTATTAGATGATTCCCGAGTGGACCAATTATATTAATCGATTAGATGATATGCTAGAGTCGGCTTTTCTTTCCTGTGTAAAATTTTCCTTAACAAGTGTGTATAATATTTTACATGGAAATGAAAGTGTGGGACTCGCGCAAATATTACTGGTATTTGTTGATATTGAGGATCGAAAGGTATCTACTATTCGTTGCTAAACAATTAAATTTTTATTACACAAAACATTGTTGGTTGTTTATTCCAGATAATATTTTCTCCTAAAATTTCAAGCATTACGGATGTATTTAATAGTGTATTACCGCGTATCACTCGAGTTTTAGATAAATATCCACGTCTTTGCCAAAAGTTTGGTCTTTCATCAAAAACCCGTTCATTCAGTGACGCTGTTAACTTTAATCTGGAATGCATTGACATTAACAAAAATATTTTATTAGAAGTTGAATATAATGTGTCCGAGTTGAACGCATACCTTGTGAATTGGTTTAAGTTTCGTATCGTTTGGGAGATGCAAGAAGTAACTTTTCTTAGGAATTGGGAAGAAAATGAACAAACAGCTTTAGTCTTTGACAATACCATTGCAAATTATACTAGTCTGGCGAATGAGGTTGCTGCTCAAGAATCAATTTCTGCTATTTACTCAATTCTACTTAATTCAACAAAATTAAAAAACACTATTCTAGATTTCATAGACCATTGGCAAGAAATCAATGTTAAATTGTTGAAAAATAAATCATCGGCTATGATAAGAGGTAATATGTGTGACAATGTATTCAATTTAAAAGTAAATATTAACAATCGCCAGCTTTTACAGGTGTGTACAAATATATGAGCTATAACATTGAAAAGATTTCTACTATACCACGTACCCTGCAAGAGATCAAAGAATCAACCAAACTCTACGAACGTCTTGTCAAAGAACTACCAGAAAAGGCAAATGAATTTCCATCGATTTTCGCACTTTTTAAAGTGATGGATAAATATCAGATTGAATTTCCATCCAACACTCATGAACTTATTATGAATTTGGATACCGAATGGCAAAATTACATAAAGAAACTCTTGGAAGCTGACGAAATGTTAGGCAATACAAAAGAAGAGTTCAAGGCGGCCCTTCTGGGACAAGCAGAAAAATTTAAAGATGCAATTAAATATCTCATGGAAGATTTCCTTCTAAAAGTTCCAACTTCTTCCCGAATGTAAATTCCCTTCAATCACCATGTCCGTTTTTCCCTTTCATAAAATCCCAAATTTCCTTTTTTTTTTAGACCTCCAAAAATAGCATTGAAATACTTAGATTTAGTTGTGAAAAAAATCGAAGCATGGCTTAAATTTGAACAAAGTTTAGCATCGGATCTTCAAGTTTTTGGTATAAATCATCTATCTAACTTGGAGCTGAAAAAAATTGACAACGATTTAAAAATTGTGTATGAGATTTGGCAACAAGTTTTAGAATGGGATACTTCTTGGAACGAGTGGAAGGTTGGAAACTTTTGGGAAATGAATATTGAACTTATTGAAGATACAGCAATATCATTTTTTACGGAGTTTAATAAATTATTTAAATTGCATAATGATCGAAATTGGGAATTTCTAGAGACAGTTAGGAAAACAGTCGATGAATTTAGAAAGACTATGCCACTTATTACGGCATTAAGGAATCCCGCGATGAGAACTCGTCATTGGAACAAGGTTCGAACAGCTGTCAATAGGTATGTAGTTTATGCGCGCACTGATAATAAAAAAACGTTTATTTACTTTTCGTATTTAGCTTTATTTTCTATCGTCCGTATCTCATGATGGTTTGCTTAGCACTAAACTCTACCTACCGGCAGACTCTCTTATACTTACAATTACAATATATATCTTTAGCAGTGTTACCACTTTGTTATTCTACTACAGTAGGTAGTTTTTTTTTGATTTTAATTATAGTTAATTATTGTACTTGTTTAACGGGTACAATCAAAGCTTGTTTAAATCAAAGCAATATTTAAACACAGTCATCGACGAGATCGGGTAACGATTAGATCGTGTGCGCAGTGTGTTCTTCTCCGAGTGAAAAAAAAAAAATTCGCAGCTTGCGATCCGTTACTTCTTTTCGAGTTTTCTTTGCTCTTTCCTTGTATACTGATCGCGTGTTTTTGTTTTTTTGCTACTAACGCGTGTGTTTTTACTAAATAAAAATGGCTCCCGGGCCAAATAAAACGGAAATCGATTTAAAGAACTTGAAACTGATGCTTCATGCGATTCTTACCCTAATAAAAGACATAAACCTAATCTCCTTCCTTTTACAGATTTCCCAGAATCGCCACAAGTCCACTACCATAAAATCCAAGATTTATTATTATCTCCCCCAAATATACTGATAATCCTATTTCTTCGCTCAGTCCATTTTTACTAAAAAAAAACAATAGATGGTGTCAGTAAAGAATATGATCAAATTTCCTTGATTCGGGGTGGGTACATCCTTCTGTTGGCAAGAACTCAAAAAGTTGCTGATCTTTTCCTCAAACTAAACAATATTGTCGGCATTTGCCCAGTAGCAGTTAAGCTTCACGATAAACTTAATTTAACAAAAGGAATCGTCTATGCGCCATATTTACGTACCTGAATCTGAATCTGAAATTAATTCCGAAATGAAATCCCAAGGGGTAACTGAAGTTTTCAAATTTAACAAATCTGTTAACGGCACTCGTAAGCCAACTGGTCTACTTTTAATGACTTTTGACATGTTTCAAGCTCCTTCTTCAGTCCAAATTGGCTGGTACAAGGCTAAAGTTAGGGAATATATTGGGTCTACAAGTAACTTTCCAGCGTTTTTTTCCCCAAATTTGAAGTTTTATTACGAAAACATAGTTACAATGCTTTATTCAAAGTATCGTCCATCGGAAGCTACAACTTTCCCCCATCTTTCTGGCAATTTATGAATCCCGAACCAAAAAAATTTCTTGTCTTTCGAGCCCAAGAACGTATCGAACCAATTTTTGATTTCCTCTACTGAGCTGAAGCGTATTCCCGTAAGAGCGTTCTGCATCGAACGAAACAAGTGGTAGTCAGATGGTGCCAAGTCTGGACTGTAAGGGGGGTGAGGCAGAATTTCCCATCCACTATTTTCCAAATAGTTTTTCACCAAAACTGCAACATGTGGCCGAGCGTTGTCATGATGAAAAATGACGGACTCATGCCTGGTCTCATATTCTGGCCGTTTTTCTTTTAATGCCCGCTTCAAACAAATTAGTTGGGTTCGATATAATGGTCCTTTGATGGTTTCACCACTCGGAAGCAGTTCGTAGTATACGACACACTTTTGATCCCACCATATGCAGAGCATGACCTTATTCACGTGAATATTTCGTTTCGGCGTCGATTGGGCGGGCTCGCCGGGCTTTGTATACTATTTTCTGCATTTAGGATTATCATTATAAATCCATTTCTCATCACCAGTGACAATACGATGCAAAAATGATTTATTTTTATACCGCTGCAGCAACATTTCGGACATGCAAAATCGCCGTTCGACGTCTCTTGATTTCAATTCGTACGGCACCCAGTTTCCAACCTTTTGAATGAATCCCAGTGCTTTTAGGCGCAGGGAAACGGCTTGTTGCGTGACGCCCAATGATGCAGCAAGTTCTTCTTGAATCTGATACGGATCCTTATCCAGTAAAGCGTCCAATTCCTCGTCTTCAAAACTTTTCGGCTTTCCGGGGCGATCTTTGCCTTCAACTCCAAAATCACTACTTTTGAACCGTTTGAACCACTCGCGGCACGTCGATTCACCAATACATTCCGCCCCATAAGTTTCCGAAAGCAAACGATAGGCCTCAGCCGCACTTTTCTTCATATTAAATAATAAAAGCAGCGCTTCCCGCAAATGACGTTTATTTGGCTGGAAACTTGTCATGATTTTGTTCCATAAAATGTACGACACCGATAGAACTGCTCAAATATAACGCTGCAAAGTTGTTGACAGATACAAAATCTACAAATAAAATACATGGAGTCTGACATTTCTGCCCGGGATCCACTGGTGGCGCCATCTCTGACAAACGTTGGAAACTTACTTGTAGACCCAATAGTATATCTCTAATCCAATGAGGTGTCGTAGCTGTCAAGTGCTTGATCATACAGCTAAGCGCTGCGGGGATACCGCAAAATGCGATGTTTACAGCCTACCGCCCGATTCTCCATCTGACTGTACACGCTCCATGTGCGCCAACTGTGTCCTTCACCATTGCTCATCCTCAAAAACATATCCTAAATATCTCCAAGCTAAAGAATTACTGACAATTAAAACAAGGAATAAGTGCTCTATGACTGACGCCAAATGCTTATATAACCAAACACATGCTACTCAAACAATCCCCCTCAATACAACTTATTCTAATGCAGCCAAAACTAACAATAAATCTATCATTTCTGTTTCAAAACAAAATCTCTCTAACCAATCCAATGCAGGCAACAAAGCTATTATCCCACAATCTAAACAAACAAAAAATAACCCAACAACAGCAATTCTGTCCGCTGTGTCTCAACCCCATTTAAATAGCACAGCATCTTTATCCAGCAATCTTTCTAAACCGATTTGCCCTCAATCTTCTTCTAATCCCCCTGCTGCCATTAATAAAAAGTATCCACTTCTCAAATCGTTTCAGATAAACCAATCTTTTCCTCTGATGCCACCCCTATCTCTCCACTAAAAAAAAATTTCACATCCAATTCAACTGCTCTATCACCTTTATCAAATTTCACGCAAACTCTTGGCCTTAATCAGGAATATCACATTTCTTTATCTGATTCCGATAATGATGACAACATGCAGTAAAAATAGTACCAATACTTACTCCCTCCCCGCTCTACCTGGTGTGCAGTATAACCCTCACTTACTCCCTCAGTCATCTTTTCATCCCATCATTTTCTGTGTCTTACAGTGGAATATAAAAGGCCTTTGGAACAATTTTGACGAACTCTCTCTTCTCATAAGAGAACACCAATCTTGCCTCATTTCTCTTCAAGAAACTCACTTCCCTGTTAACTCCGATCCTACCGTCTCAAAACTATATTTAGGTTACTTTAATAATCTCCCCCATAATACTACGTCCAAACAAGGTATTGGGCTTCTGATTAGGAACAACATCCCACATAACCCCATCCCTATCACTTCCAACATCTCAGTTTTGGCTCTTGAAATGACGCTCAAAAGAAAATTCACTTATGTGGGACTCTACATTCCTCCGGAACAAATTATTACAAAGTAAGATCTATATAATATTTTATCGCAAGTCAAAACTCCCGTTATCTTTGGTGGGGATATAAATGAATGCAGCTCTCTATGGGGATCAACTACAACTAATTCAAGAGGTCGTATCGCATTTTTAACTAACTCCAATCTTCTTATCCTTAATGATGGGACCCCTACACATTTCTCCAGCCACAACACTCTTACCCACATAGACCTTACCTGTTGTTCCCCCCAATTGTACCCAAGAACGCATTGGGCTGTCCTCGATGACCTTCACAACAGTGACCATTTTCCAATTTTAATTTCTATTACCCTTAACAATTTAAAAAAAATCACCTTTATAACCCGTTTAGCAAACTGGTCCATATTCCAAAACTGCTTCTTTATTGTGAAAACTTTTGATCCTACAGAGTTTCTGCAATTCTCCAAAAATCTATTAGAGCTGTCGCGAACGTCTCAATTCCCCAATCAGTTCCCAAACCGTCAAGTCTACGGTGCCCTACTGGAACCCGAAACTAAATGAATTAAGGAACACAAAAATGGTCTTGTAGAGAAATTTCAAAAAAAAAGCTGTTGTTTAGTAACCTTATTGCATATAAAAGAGCAAATGCAATCTTTAGAAGACAACTCAAAATTGACAAAAGAAAAACCTTTGACCAATTCACCAGCTCCATTAATCCCGATACCTCTATTACCAGCATTTGGGAAAAAATAAAACGTCTTAGTGGTCTTCCTTCCTCATCACGAACCATTCGATGCATCAAATCTAATTCAACTTCTTTAATTACACCTCAATAAATTAGCAATCATTTCGCCCATACATGGAAAATCTGTTCAGAAGACAACAGTTTCCATCAAAATTTCGTTAATGAAAAATTAAATGTTCTCTCACAATTCTACTTTTATCCTCATAACAAGGCTGCGTTTATAATTGAAAAATCTATTTCTTTAACAGAACTTGAGGCGTGTTTTGTCAATCTGAAAGGGAAAAGTCCAGGCAGAGATAAGCTGTCGTATCCTATGTTTAAAAAACCTCCCTAATGAAATAAAGCTCAATTTACTTCAACTTTACAACCAAGTCTTCTCGAGCGGCACCATACCTCAAATTTGGAAAACTGCCACTGTTATCCCTATTCTTAAGCCAAACCAAAACGTTCATATTGTTACGGGTACCGTCCTATCTCTCTTTTGCCTTGTATATCGAAAATCTTGGAGAAAATCATTAGCCAGCGACTTCTTTGGTATATAGTTGTAAAGAACATAGTAGGTCATACTCGTATCAAGTTGCTTTCAAGCCCAATCAAGGATGCATAGATGCCTTATTATATATATATTGACCATCTCATATCGACTGCATTATCTGCCAAAAACCATATTACTATCTTGTCACTAGACTTTCTAAAAGCCTTCGACAGAATCGGTTTCCATATGGTTCTTAATAAGTTAAAAGAATTGGGGTATATGCCCAAAAATATTCAACTTTATCAAAGCTTTCCTTTCTGACAGAAAGTTTTGTGTTAAGATTAATAATATGACGGTTTTACACTAAAATAAAACCGATATTATGTGCCTGGTGAAAACACAGCGTCGCTGTTGAAGAAGCCATTGTGTATTCGCCTTTAGTCCATACGTGATCACCTTTAATTCCCCTAGAAACTAATCAAATTGACGCCCAGGGGGAGTCTGCGTAGCTGTCAAACACTGCAAGAGACAACTGAGTTTTAATTTCTTCATAGCGTCTTCACCAGTAAGGAATTTTCTGCGATGCTGTATTTTCTGTCGGCACATAATATCGGTTTTATTTTAGTGTAAAACCGTCATATTATATGCCTGGTGAAAACAGAGCGTCGCTGTTGAAGACGTGTTTGTTATCTGCTGGTGTTTGAACACAACGCTACGATGAGAGAACTGCTTGTTAGCATTAAATTTGTTACTCTGTACTGGAAAAATAAATTCTTATAATTCATAAACTCTTCGTAAAATAATACATTAATTTCATAAAATTATACTGGCCTAAAATACTCAAAAATGGTGTTTTCTTTATCGGAAAAATTGGAATCAACCTCCCTGCAGTAGTGTCTTCTAAAAGTCTTTTCCGCTTTCCAATTCCCTCTTGAAAGAATCTCATCAACCGGATGATTCTGTAGCCAGCCTAAGGATGCCACTGCTGCCCGCACACTGCCCGGTGTAGCCTCTATTCACGCCTCTCGTAATACTGAGCGTATCCAACCACCGATTATCGTTCTTGATGCTGGTTTTACTGGCCCATTTACAGTTATGAACAGACTATTAAGATCTTTTACCTGAGCTCTTCTACCCTGAGATAGCTTAACGAGATGCCCTATCCAAGATACAGGGCAAATACTCTTATCTGGATGTTCAATTAGTCTCCAACTCGACTGTCTATGCGTAGCTGAGTCGGTCTTGGAACCAAACGCTGGATGTAATATAATCTCTCTATCACCAACCTTTAAATAGTCATCCGAAACTTTCAACAATGTTAAATCATGAACTCTTCGTCCAGATGCAAGCAGCAAGATAATTGCTGCTCTTTTGGAAGCTTCAAATAAGGTCTCCTTGCTCTCTGCCGTCTTAAGCCAATCAACTACTACTCGTGGGTCCAAAGTTCTTAGTTTTCTGGTCGGGGGTCTTGCTACTGCTATTGCCTTTACAATCTGTTTTACCAAGAAATGTGCAGAAGGGCTCTGTACTGCACTCGGACCACAAAAGGTTAAAATCGCGGATTTGTGGACAAGAATGGTGTTTAGTGAATAATTTTCTTTCAAAAATAAATGAGCTAAGTACTTCGCTAAAATCGAATTACAGCTGAAATTGTTTACTTTGCACCATGTTATCCAAGCTCTGATAGCAGGCATGTATGTTTTTAAAGTAGAATCTCTCCATCCTCTATTTAACAATTGTTTTTCTTCATTTGACCATCTTTCTATCTGATTACTCCACCCCCAACTTTCCATACATTCAGGCTCAAATGTTCTACACGTGGACGTGGTCGCCCTGTTGTCACATCTACTAGAACCTCTTGCAGGTTGTTGATTGTTTGTGGTGGCTCCAACGCTCGAGCTCTCATGTCGCTCATCCAAAATACTTGATTCCATTGGGGGGCTACAATGAGATAGTGTCCCTGCGCTCGGTTTAAATGAGCCAAAACTCTCAGAATAAGATTTGGTGGCGGGAATACCCAGCCCAGACGATAATTCCAATCGCGACTGAATGCGTCGAAGAATTCGGCTGCACGATCTGTACAATCTATTGAAACATATCTTTTGACAACAGCTGTTTTTCTTGAAGCAAACAGATCGATGTCGGGTACGCCCCATCTTTCGAAGATGGAAACCCTTGCTGCCCGGAGAATATGCCACTCGGGTATTGGTCGATCCCTTGAAAATCGGTCTGCTATCCCATTGTGCCTTCCCGGAAGGTAGAAGGCAGATATGGTTATATTGTATTTGTCTACCAGTTGAAGAATCCGATAATTCAGATCTAATAGGCCGATTGACCTGGTTCCACCTTCCTTGCGAATGTAAGCCACAAGAGTACGGTTATCTGTCTGCAGTAAGATGTGTGCTCCCCGTAGATGATCTGCTCGGCCACTTATTGCTCTGTATACCACATACATCTCCTTCATATTGGAGTGAAATCTGAACTGTTTGTCTGACCACTGACCTGACATTGCTGTCTCGTTTAACTGAGCACCCCATCCGAAGGCTGCCACATCTGTGACTAAGAAATCGGTTACTGCCGATCTGTGTATTGGTGCGAGCATGTCTGTAGCTCCGAGCCACCAATTGACTTCCCTCAACGCCCTCCGGGGGATTGGGAGTCTCTGCCTTGTGCGTCTGCTGAACTTTCGAAGAAATATCTGAAGCCAACGACAGTTTAATCTTCCTCTTGGGATCACGAAGCTTGCAAAATTCAACTGTCCTAATATCTTCTGGAGTTGTCGCAGGTTGCAAAACTGTTTCTGCTCCAGCGCGTAGAGAAATCCTGATCTTCTCCCTCTTTTCCTCTGGGATACTCATGGTATTCTCCTTTGAATTCCACTGACTGCCTAAAAATTCTATTGCTTGCTTCGGTGTTAGGAAAGATTTTTTGAAATTTATCATCCAACCTAGAGCCTGTAAAAGTTCTACGGTCTCCGCAACCTGAACTGTAAGCTTCGAGATCTCCTGGGCAACCAACAGAAAATCGTCCAGATAAACTAAAACTCTTATGCCCTTGTTTCGAAGGACTTCCGCAATCCAACATGTTATGGCTGAGAATAATTTGGGGGCTGAAGACAGACCAAATGGTAGGCATGTGAGTTGTAATAGTTCGCCTCTGTACACCACTCTCAGAAATGCTCGGTGACCCTCCGAAATTGGCACATGAAAGTAAGCCTGTGATATATCTATTTTTACCATCCAATCGTTGGCCTGTATAAAGTCTGGGACTGAGGCGTGAGAGATTAACTTGAAAGATCTTTCTATTACATATTCGTTCAGTGCTCTGAGGTCGAATATAGGGCGAACTCCTCCGTTGGGCTTGTTTATGAGAAACATTTTTGAAACGAAACTTGGACTGGAATGTAGGGGGGACTCTAGAATACCAAGTTTCTTCATCTCCTTTACCTGCGCATCCATCGTTTGGGATGGATCTTGAGCGAATCTTTTTAAAATATTTGCTGTCGGGCAAACTAGAGGTGGTCTGTACCGAAAAGGTATTCTTTCTCCTGTAACGCTCTTTAAAATGAAAGGACTGGCACCCAGACTCTGCCACCTGTCTACGGAAAACTTTAGTTGCCCCCCCTTGAACACTTCTGAGTCATTTGCTGTTCTCTTTCGAGCGAAAGGAAGACCCGATTCGTTTGTCTTATTTCCTATTTTTATTCGACTATCTCTTATAATTATACCTGGACTCACTTTTAAATTTCTTTTCATTGTTGTATAAGGAGCGTCGATTCTGAAAAGATCTCCCCTCCCTAGAAACGGTCTGAGCACTACCTAGTGATTGCATTAATGCCTGAAGTGCATGTTTCTCGAAAAGATGCTCTGAACTTGGATGGATGTTTCGAAGCGCTGTCTGAACATTCTTGTTCGAGATCTCAGAAATCAATCTCTCACGCCTCACCTCAGTGCATTCAGCTCTTCTGCCACATATGACCTGCAAGGCTAGTTCTCTATTTTTATAAACATCAGAGGACGATCCAAACAAACTGGTAAATCGGTCAAATAAAGAATTCCGGTTTAAATCATCCAGTGACTTAAACGCCCAATCAATAATTGACTGTAATCCCAACTTTAACAGAGCCTTTTGCTCTAACAAAGAATTAGACAAGGCAGCCATAACCTGTTCTGTGGAAACTAGGTAATCTTTTGTCTTACTCAGCATGCAGAGTTCTTCGTTTACTTGTAGTTCAACAAAACCTGGTGTCGCAGCCAACAACTTCACTGCCTTTGAATACCTCACCCTTCTCCAAGTTGGTGACCCAAAATGTTCTTTATTTGCTGGCTGGGTGACTCCCGCATCACTCTGGGTCTGTAACTGACCCAGATTAAGTGTTCTCCTGGAGCATTCTGGGTGATCGACAAAACTTTCAGGAGATTGTATTTGCGCTCCCTGGAGATGAAGGGCTTCATCTTCCTGTGGAATAAACATACCCATACACTGAGACAAATACTGCACCTGTTCTGTGAGTTCACCGAGTCGTTGGTCTATAGATGTTTGTTCCCCAGACCTTGACTCTCTCTTCCGCTTATTAGGAGGTGGTGAAGCCATCTCCTCCTCCTCAGACGATGAACTGCTCAACGACGACGAACTAAGTCTTGCATGACGAGGGCTGTCGTCTTTCTTTTTCGATTTATTCGGTGACAAACTCGTCTTGTACATATATCGAACAATTGCAACGTAACTAGTGTGTAAAATTATTAAAAATATACCCAATATATGCGACTTAATGGCGACGAAATACACAACGCTATGAAGAAATTAAAACGCAGTTGGCTCTTGCAGTGTTTGACAGCTACGCAGACTCCCCCTGGGCGTCAATTTGATTAGTTTCTAGGGGAATTAAATGTGATCACGTATGGACTAAAGGCGAATACACAATGGCTTCTTCAACAGCGACACTGTGTTTTCACCAGGCATATAATACGTATTCTCGAACGGTTCCTCCGCAAAATGGCATCCCCCAGGGCTCACCTTTATCAATGGTATTATTCATAATTGCTTTTAATGACGTCAGTCGAATTATCTTAGCATACAAGAACATCTACCACTGCATCTACGCTGACGATGTTTTTATTTTAAGTAAAAACAACAGCAGCACTGACACTGTAACTAATTTTTCACGCATTCTGCAGGAAATTGATGATTGGGGAACTCGTTCGGGGGCAATCCTCCCGTTACAAAAAAGCAAGATTCTCCATATATGAAGGAAAAAAAATATGTTCGGGTTTATCTGTGCAAATCAACGGAATCCAACTACAAAACGTCCCCAATCTTCCTCTATTAGGATTAATATTCAACAATAGATACAATTGGAAAAATCATTGCATAGAATTGAGAAAGAACCTTATTCCCCGAATTAACATTATAAAATTTTTTTTCTCGACCAAGTGTAAAATCCTCATTAACACCTTATGCTATCTAATCAAAATACTATACTCATATTAAACAAATTAGATTACGGTTTGTGCATCTATGGCAACTGTCCTAAATCTGTTTTGGGAATTTTGAAGCCATCCTATCACCAAGCAATTCGTAGATCTGTCTTTGCTGTCTCTAGAAGAAAAACACTTTTGCTGGCAATACCATTATCATTTCTCTTTGCTCCCGCCGGAACAAAAGGCTTCCTTCTGCAATACTATATATCGTATTTGGCACCTCTTAAAAGAATCCAATATACCACAAAAAGTTTTTCGCATTTCAACCCCCCTGCTTTCCTCCATGGTACATCGATCCCAGCAATTTTATTTTATCTCTAGAGCGATCTACCCTACGTCAAAAGCTGGAACGCTCTAAAACAAGTTCTCATTAGGGAATTTGGGATAAGACTTTCATCAGCAGAGGTTCATCGAAGGCTTAGAACGAAACAAAAGAAAGCATCCGAGTCGCTTTTGGAGTACATGTACGGTATCTTAGAGCTTGGGAGTCTCATCGAACTTGACGATGAGAGTGCAATCGAATACTTTGTTGAGGGTATTCCAGATGCTAGGCAGAACAAGGCCGGCTTATACCAAGCTACGAATATAGAGGAGCTTAAATTTCAAATCCGCGTATATGAACGGTCAAAGGGATCCGCCTCGCAGTCTTCTAGGGGTTAGGGAGCAAATTAAGAGCGAAAGGAAAGGCCACTTGCGTGCTATCGGTGTGGAAAAACAACTCATTTTGCCAGAGATTGTCGAGCTACAATTAAGTGTTTCAGGTGCAATCAACATGGGCACAGGGCACGCGATTGTAGAGCTGAGTCATTACCAGTTCAACGGCGTGTCGATAATCAACAACCTGCATCATCGGGTAATCGAGATTCGTGGCCGAAAGCAAGAACGAATTTAGCGATTGGGTCTAACAGAATTTTTAAAGACATTACGGTTAAGGGTGTTACTATAACTGCACTTGTTGATACCGGAAGCGATTTGTGTTTGCTTCGTAACGACTGTTTGGTTTTGATAGATTCCGTTGAGCTTGGGAAAGAAAAAAGAATTCTTTTGGGGATTGGCCAAAACAGGGTCACAACATTGGGCAACGTTCGGTTGGAGGCGGAAGCTGATGGCATTATTCTGCCAGTAAATTTCCACGTGGCAAAAGAGAGGGATATGGGTTACTCGGCGGTAATTCGCAACGATATCCTGGAGCTGGTTAACTTGTCGATAGTCGACCAAAATGTAGAACTGAAACTTAAAGAGAGTTCTCTCGAATCGGAAGTAGAGCCTGAGGTTCTGGGTTGGAATGAAAGGGAACATGGATTGGGAAGGAAGAATGCTAGGGGCTTAAACGGGAAACTGAACCAAAGACTGGACGAAATGGAACCAAAGGATCTGGGATCTGAAGTGTTCGAGTTGGCGGCGACGTTTCTTCAAATTTGTTCAGCTGCGGAGTAGGGCTTGTTTGCCCAAGATTTAGAGCTCAGTCACCTGGACGTCGACAAACGAAAGGTACTGATGCGCATCATCGAGGAGTATCCTGTAGGAATTCCTGTAGGTACGGAACCATCACCCGTCGCAATGAAACTGGTCTTAAAAGACGACATACCTGTGTTCCAGAGACCAAGAAGAATGGCTTGCGCCGACCAGATTTTTGTGCAAACTCAAGTGAAGGCATGGCTGGAGGAAAGGATAATACAGCCAAGTAAATTCGAGTAAGCGGCACCCATCGTGCTTGTAACGAAAAAGGATGGATCAAAGAGATTGTGTTGCGACTATCGCAAATTGAACGAGAAAGTAACCAGGGATAACTTTCCAATGGCACAGATAGACGAGGTACTTGAACGTCTTCAAGGTGCAAAGGTGTTCACCACGTTGGACTTAAAGAACGAGTTCTTCCATGTTCCGATGGATCCCGAGTCGAGAAAGTATACAGCCTTTGTCACCCAAGACGAACAATTTGAGTTTCTGTTTGTTCCCTTTGGGATATCCAACTCGCCAGCGGTTTTTGCCAGGTATATTCATGCAATCTATAGGACGCTAGTCCAAAAGCGAGTAGTGGAAGTGTATACGGACGATCTCATCATACCATCGGACGATGAGGAGGAGGGCATAGAGAAATTGAAGCTGGTGTTGGAAGTAGCAGTTGAAGTTTGGGCTACGGTTAAATTGGAAGAAATGTCAATTTTTGAAGCGGAAGATCAACTTCCTGGGATATATGATCGAGAATGGCACTATCAAACCTTCCACAGAGAAAACAAGGGCCGTATCTGTGTACCCGGTTCCGAAAGACGAAAGGGCACTTCAACGTTTCTTGGGACTAACATCATATTTCAGGAGATTTGTCGAAGGATATGCAACAATCCCTAAACCACTGTCAGATCTGCTGCGGAAGAATGCCAAGTTTGAATTTGGAGTCGAGCAACTTGCTGCCTTTGAGCAACTGAAGTCAGCATTAGTCAAAGCGCCGGTACTAAAATTGTTCAACCCATAAGTTGAGACGGAAATCCACACAGACGCATGTAAGTTTGGGTACGGTGCGGTTTTGCTCCAGAAAGATAAGGAAGATCAGATGTTACACCCAGTACAATTCATGAGCTGGAAGACTAAGGAGTCATAAGAATAGTTCCATTCGTATGAGCTCGAGGTGCTTGCAATTGTTGAGGCATTGAAGAAGTGGCGAGTGTATGTGCTAGGCGTTGATTTCAAAATTATTACCGATTGCAATGCTTTCGCGCAGACAATGAAGAAAAAGGATATTCCGCTAAGAGTAGCCCAGATGGGCCATGTTCCTTCAAGAATTTAATTACAAAATCAAACACAGGTCAAGCTCCAAGATGAAACATGTCGACACTTTGAGCAGAGTGTTTTGCCTCATGATTGAAGACTCGCTCAGCCACCGGATAAAGGAAGTGCAACAGAGAGATGAGTGGACCAGAGCGGATCGAAAGATCCTGGAAAGGGAAGAATATAAAGATTTCTTCATGAAGGGGGAAGTATTATACAAGGATCCCGTTAAGGAACTCGTAGTAATACCAACCGAGATGGTGAAAGAACTGATCGGGATAGCGCAAAGAAAACGGGGGATATGTTAGAGAAGACATTTTTTATTCCAGATGTGACCAGGAAGGTAACCGAAGTAGTTAGGGGATGTGTGAAATGCCTGATATCAGAGTCCAAAGCCGGAAAGAGAGAAGGGCTGCTGACACCGATCGATAAGGAAGATGAGCCGCTAGGGACATATCTCATTGACTACCTCGAACCGATGGAACAGACGCATAAGGCGTACAATTACAATTTGGTCGTAGTAGACGGATTTTCTAAATTCGTGTGGCTTCATCCCACGAAAAGTACGGGAGCTGGCGAAGTCGTGGATCGCTTGGAAAGGCAGTCAAGTGTGTTCGGTAATCCACGGAGAGTCATCACAGATAGGGGGGGCAGTTCACCTCAACTGCATTCGAGACCTGTTGCAGAGACGAAAACATCCAACACCTTATGATTGCGACAGGTATACCGCGAGGAAATGGACAGGTAGAGAGGATTCATAGAATCATTTTGCCGATGCTGACAAAGGCCTGTCTAGGAAGCCCGGCGAATTGGTACAAGCATGTGGACCGGGTACAGCGAACGTTGAATAATTTACCTTCAAGGAGTACAAAGTTCAGTCCGTTCCAAATATTGACTGGATTGGAAATGCGAACGTCCGAATGCACAGAAATACGCGAGTGGTTAGCTGAAGCAGAAGTTCAGGACCTACACGCAGGACGAGATACCATAACGAAGGAAATGTGTCAAAATATCGCGGCCGTACAAATGGAGAACAGGAGAACTTTCGATAGTATCCGAAAGCCCGAGAGAGAGTATGAGCCATTAAGCACACGCAGTTCAGAACCAGAGCTAAGCTCAAGTCAAAGTTCATGGGCCCATCCAAGGTCGTGAGGAAACGAGAACATGGGAGGTATGACCTAGTAAAAGTTGGCGAACACGAGGGCCCGAATAGAACAACGACAGTCGCTGAAAACATCAAGCCCTGGAATCCTTTATTTGGTGCGAATGATCCGTCAGGATAGCCCATTGTGGGAAAAGAAGCAGACAAAGAACGAACGAACGACTACGACAGAGAGCGGCGATTCAACCGACTTACACATACACGCACATGCACAATGACAAGAACAGACAAGAACGAAAGTAAATTCCTTAACCAGTCTGCAAACTCAACTCGCCAAAGTCGGCGGGTTATCCGCTTACGTGGTTATCATAGTACAAAGTATTAATTTTAATCGTATTTTAATAATAAACCTGAATTCTTAATATCTAAGCGGTGTGTTTTATTGCTACCAGTAGAATCGAGAGCCAGATCCTACATACTGTCATGGACAAAAGTTTTCACACAACGTTTTTTTGGAAATTCAACAAGCTTAAACAAAAAAAATTAAGGGAAATTTTATATTTAATTGATTATATCAGTACCTCTGAATAATTGGCTTTTCAATAGAACAAAAAAGAAAACTAGAAATACAATTGTTTGACAAAAATAACGGATTGTAAAAAATAACTACCATTTTAGTGTGGACAAAAGTTTTCACACAAGAGAATCGTTCTACTGAATTAAAGTAATTTTTTTTTGCTTTTTCTGTCAAAAATGTTGCGCATTGGCATCACTCTTTTAATTTACGCAATGGGAAAATCCCGTTACTTTTTTGAAGGAGGAAAAACAGATTTGATTATTTGTTTATTTAAAGGCTTAAGTAAAAAAAGTTATAGCAATGGGATCAAGGCAGAAAGAAACTAGCTGTGAAGAAAGAAAAATAATATTAGAACTGCATAAACAAAAAAAGTCGCTCAGAGAAATTGGTGACATTGTCAAAAGAAGTCGGTTTACAGTTTTTAGCGTCATTAAACGTTTTAAGAATGTTGAAAGTTTAAATAGCTCCGAACGCAGTGGTCGCCCCCGTAAACTGACACCAAGGGAAGAGGTGCACCTTGTGCGAACAATAAAAAAAAAGCCTAAAACTTCATCTTCGGAGCTTGCAGCACAAATCAAAGAAGATTTTTCAAAGGATGTCCACCCAAGAACTGTCCGAAGGGTTCTGCATAGTGCTGGGTACAAAGCACGAGTTGCAAGACGAAAACCACTAATTAGTAAAGTGAATAAAAAAAAGAGATTGGAGTATGCAGAAGACTTTGGAAACAAATCAGAACAATTTTGGAATAATGTATTGTTTTCGGACGAAAGTAAGTTCAACATTTTTCAATCCGATGGGAGAATTCTCGTGTGGAGAAAACCAAACACAGAGTTAGAATTAAAAAACATCGTCAGCACTGTTAAACATGGAGGAGGGGGCGTTATGGTTTGGGGTTGCATGGCCGCCTCAGGTGTCGGTGAACTAGTTTTTATTGAACAAAACATGGATCAGTACATGTACCTCAACATACTCAAGCAAAATGTGAAACAATGTGCAAGAAAACTGGGATTAGGCGAAAGCTTTTACTTTCAGCATGATAATGATCCCAAGCATACGGCTTATAATGTACGGATGTGGGTTGCTTGGAGCCTTTCACACGTTTTACCACATCCTCCACAGTCACCGGACCTCAATCCAATTGAGCACGTATGGAATGAATTGGAAAATCGAGTCCGAAAACATAGTGTTTCCACTAAAGAACAACTTAAACGGGCCCTTCAATTAGAGTGGTCAAATATTTCACCTGATTTCACGAAAAAGCTGGTGGAATCAATGCCTAATAGACTTAAGGAAGTAAAAAAACATAAGGGACTATCAACAAAGTATTAATTTGTTTCTTTTAAATTACTTTTTTACAATTCTTTAAACTGTGTGAAAACTTTTGTCCACACTAAAATCTTGAATTTTTTTGTTTTTGTTAAAATTAAGAGATTATGAACTATTTTTAAGTTTTAATTTCTGTGCAATTTATTACCGTTATGTATGATTATTATTAAGAAAAAAGAATGAATCCAAAATCTCTTAGTTTTTTTACTTAAATATTTAAATATATATTTAATACCACTTTGTGTGAAAACTTTTGTCCATGACAGTATATGTAACAGCTAAAATATGTAATCCATAGTTTATTCAGACAACATGTCTTTCTTTTAAATGTTTACATTCTCATACACATAAAAAAGTGGAAGATTTTTTTAAACACATTAGACAGATCTCGAAAAAAATATGAAAGTCCGGTCAAAAATTTTCAACAATACAATAAATATGGTCCATCTGTTTTTGAAATTTCAATAAATCTAAAGATTTTTTTGCTAAATTTTAATCCAATAAAAATAAATCATGTGTATGTAGAACTCTTACAAAATGGTGCATTCAATTTAATTTTAGAAATTTTGATGAAAGCTCTTCGGACTTTACACTGGGCAAGATAATTTCTATGAATTTTCAATCATATTCTGAGGAAATACAAGACATCTCAAATTCAGCAACCATGGAGTTGCAAATTGAAAATGGAATAAAAAATATTGCCGCAATATGGCAAGATCAAAAATTTGAGGTTGCAGAGTATAGGGATGGAATTTACAAAATCAGAAACGTAGATGATTGCATGCAGCTATTAGAAGAGCATCTTGTTCAAATTTCTACAATGAAATCTACAAAATTTGTAGAACCCTTCATTAAGGAAGTGAACCACTGGGAACAAATTCTAGCAAATCTATCTGAATCTCTCGAAAAAGCTCTTGCAGTGCAGCGACTATGGTTATACTTAGAGAATATTTTTGCTGGAGAGGATATAGCCAAGCAATTGCCCGACGAAAATGAGCGATTTCAAAAAATAACAGACGAATGGGCCGCTATAACATGTAAAATGTATTTAGCTAAATCAGCCGTAAAAGCGGTTCACCACGAAATACCCAATTATATCCTTAATCAGTGTAAAAAATTAGAAGACGAAATCGAGGAGATTCAAAGAGCACTGGACATCTATCTAGAATCAAAAAGACAACTTTTTCCTAGATTCTACTTTATATCAAATGATGACCTTTTAGAAATATTAGGGAATGCAAAAAGACCCGATTTGGTACAAATCCACTTAAAAAAGCTCTTTGATAATTGTTATAAAATAGAGTTGAAAAAAATTATGGGAAAGACAATACGTTGGCAAGCATTGGGCATGTATTCAAACGATGGAGAATATGTAGAATTTCTTTCAGTTTTATACATCGAAGGTGCAGCTGAGAAATGGTTATCAAACTTGGAATTCTTCATGTTATCGGTTCTCAAGAATAAGCTAAGACTGTGTAGAAATTCTCTCAAAGAACTTATTTCAAATCGTGAGCATTGGTTAAAGCTATGGCCAGGACAATTGTGCCTAACGACATCTCTAATGCAGTGGACTGTAGAGTGTACACGTAGTCTTATGCATTGTAAAATAATTGATAATAGAAAACCTTTACGTAAACTAAGGCGAAAACAAAATATGATTCTTGCCACACTTTCTGAACTCAGTAGAAAAGAACTGCCGAATTTGTTGCGTTTAAAAGTTAACACATTGATAACAATCGAAATTCATGGGCGTGATGTAATTGAGCGTATGTATAAGACAAATTGTAAGGACGTAAGCCATTTTGAATGGTTTTCACAGCTGCGGTTTTATTGGGAAAGAAATGACCACACTTGCATTATTAAACAGACAAATACATCATTTTGCTATGCTTATGAATATACGGGGAATTCTGGAAGATTGGTCATAACTCCATTAACAGATCGTTGTTATATAACGCTGACAACAGCACTGCATTTGTACAGAGGTGGAAGTCCAAAAGGGCCAGCCGGAACAGGAAAAACTGAAACTGTAAAAGATTTAGGAAAAGCCCTAGGCATATGGGTTGTCGTCACGAATTGTTCAGAAGGATTAGATTATAAGAGCATTGGTAAGAACTTTTCAGGACTCGCACAGACCGGTGCATGGGGTTGTTTTGATGAATTCAATCGGATTAATATCGAAGTACTATCAGTGGTAGCACAGCAAATTCTTTCAATTATGACTGCACTTTCCGCTAAGCTTACTACTTTTAATTTTGAAGGACATATTATCACACTGAAACCAACGGTTGGCTTATTTATAACAATGAATCCAGGATACGCTGGACGAACTGATCTTCCAGATAATTTAAAGTCCATGTTTCGACCAATTGCTATGATGGTACCTGATAATATAATTATTGCTGAAAATCTACTTTTCTCCGACGGTTTTCAGAACACAAAAATACTTGCTCGAAAAGTATTTACCCTCTATGAACTAGCCAAACAACAGTTGTCCAAGCAGTGTCACTATGATTTTGGATTGCGTTCAATGGTAGCTCTTTTAAGATATGCGGGTAAAAAACGACGTCAATTGTCCGAAACTAATGAAGAAGAAATAGTATATTTGTCAATGAGAGACATGAATGTTGCTAGACTTACTGCAGAAGATCTTCCACTTTTTAATGGCATCATGGAAAATATTTTTCCTGGTCTTATAATACCCGTCATCGATTATAGGGATTTTGAGGTGGCTATATCAGCCGAACTTCGCAACAATGGAATGCAATTGGTCCCAATAGCCATCAAAAAGGTGATTGAAGTATTTGAAACAAAAAATTCCCGGCATTCTACAATGATAATTGGAGATACGTGTACAGCCAAGAGTGTAACTTGGAAAACTCTTCAAGGTGCTTGTAATAGATTAAAAGCTTTGAAGAAAGAAGGATGGGAGAACGTTGTTGTTTATCCATTAAACCCCAAAGCATTGAATCTCGCAGAACTTTATGGAGAATATAATCTGGCTACAGGTGAATGGCTTGATGGGGTTCTAAGCTTAATAATGCGAACAGTATGTGCCGAAGAATCAACGACATTAAAATGGATCTTATTCGATGGTCCAGTAGATGCTGTATGGATTGAAAATATGAATTCTGTTATGGATGATAATAAAGTGCTTACATTAGTCAACAGCGAACGAATAACTATGCCACCACAAGTTTCACTTCTTTTTGAGGCTGCAGATTTAGCTGTTGCATCGCCTGCAACAGTATCGAGATGTGGTATTGTTTACAATGATTACAATAACTGGGGATGGCGTCCGTATGTTCAATCATGGTTGGAGAGACAGCCCTTAAAAGAATATGTCAATTATTTGGATATTTTATTTGATGATTATATTGATGGAATTTTGGAATTTAAAAAAACCCAATGCAGCGAGATAGTTGTAACGAGCCAACTTAATGTCATTGTTTCCATGTGCAAGTTGTTGGAGTGTTTAGGGACCAAAGCAAATGGAATAGTTGCAGGAAATAATGAAATTCTAGAAACTATGACGAAGCTTTGGTTTTTGTTCTGCATGATTTGGACAATATGCGGGACAGTTGATGAAGATAGCCGACTTAAAGTCGACGCAATGATTAGAGAAAGAGAAAGCTGCTTCCCAATAAAGGACACAGTGTATGACTATTATGTAGACCCATACCATAGGTCTTTTATTTCGTGGGAAAATAAATTATCCGAAACCTGGAAATACGACACAACGTAAGTATATTCCGTTTACGTACGTACTATGTATATACCACCTTGATCAAAAAGTTCCCGGGGGATACCACCGTGTGGCGCTCCCATTGTTCCGATTTGAGTTCTGTTTTTCTTTTGTTAAGTTGGTTAATCTGTTGTTGATATTCTCTCTAAATCTTAGCGTCATAGCTTGACGTAGCCAAGAGTACATCTATATATGTGTGTGTTGGCGATTTCTTACAATTTTCGAAATGGATTTAAATTTGCAACAACGAACTTGTACGATTTTAATGGTGCGCGAACGTTGGAAATGTTGGAAAAGTGTTTCGGCAACGATTCTCTAAAGGAAACGGTCGTTTGCCAGTGGCACGAGCGCGAGCGGTTTAAAAGTGGTCGTGAGTCAATCGAAGATGATGAACGCAGTGGCAGACCATCGGCAACGAAAACCGACGAAAACATTGATGAAGTACGAGTAAAAGAAATGTTGGTCCATAACCGCAAATTAACCATCAGAGAGATAGCGGAGGACTTGAACATTGCCTATGGATACGTCCAAGATATTTTGGTTAATGATTTGGGTTTCCGTCGTGTAGCAGCAAAGTTGGTGCCAAAAGACTTCAATTTCATGCTAAAAAGAGACCGTGTTGACGTCGCAAAAGAGATGATTTGCGAGGCTGAATATGATCCCACATTCATCAAACGGATCATTACTGGAGACGAGACGTGGGTTTGTGAGTACGCCACGCAATCTAGACATCAGGCAAGTAAATGTCGTTCACCAAATGAGCCGAGACTAAAAAAACCACGTCGTTTTCAGTCAAAAAAGAAGGCAATGCTCACGGCTTTCATGGATTACAACGGTGTAGTGCAATATGACTTTTTGCCAGAAGGCCAGACAGTAAACAAAGAGTACTCGTATTATTTGGGCGTTATGAGACGTTTGCGAGAAGCAATTCGCCGAAAGAGACCAGAATTGTGGGCAGAAAACCATGATAATGCACCGTCGCACAGTGCCATCATTACTCGTAATTTTTTGACTAAAAATGCAACAAATACCATCCAACAGCCACCAAATTCACCTGATTTGCCTCCCTGTGACTTCTTTCTGTTCAATCGAGTTAAAAAACCACTACGGGGAACGCGGTTCAGCAGCCGAGAAGAAGTAATGGAAAAATCGCAGGAAGCATTAATGGACATACTGAAAACCGAATATAAAAAATGTTTTGAGGATTGGATCAAGGCATAAATGTGTTGCAGTCGATGGGGATACTTTACTTAACCCGGATTATCCCAGAGATTTTTTTTTTGAATTCCATGTTGAATTTTATAAAATGTAATGGTATTGCTTTAAACACCGAACATGTAGTGCAACATTACATTTCTCACAGCGAGTAGTTGCTTCAGTGTAGCAAATTCTGCATCTTGTTCTTTTATCTTGTTCAACAATCATTTCTTGAATTTGATTGAATCGGATCTCTTGGTTTTCTGCACTTGAGGGTTTCAAATTTCTTGGCCGGTTATTTTTTCCGTACATTCCCAGCAAGCCCCTTGCTATTCTTCGACGGAATTCTAGATTATCCAAGTATCCGTATCGATACAATGAGCAAATAGCGAAAATTATCACTTTTTTCCTCTTATCGCGATGCGATAAAGACCAATATTTTGGTCCGACCTATCGACACCTCCCAAGTTTTTGTTATATATTTTCACAAGTTTGGGCTGTGGAACAGTCACTTCCTTTCTTTCTGTACGAGAGAATCGCTTCACAGCAGTCGTTGGGTGGACTCGTATGCAGTTTGAAATCATATTTAAAATGCTGTTATCGTGCCATTTACAAACAATTAAATTTAGTTGTGAACATAGTTCAAAGCTGTATGCACCTCGATCTGTTTTCTTGAGAACCTTATCCGATCCACGCACAGAACAGTTTTTCAGACGATTTTCCCTGACAGTTCCAGTTCCTCTCAAATTCAAAATATTCAGTTCTTCAAACAATTGAAGCGATGAAAAGAAATTGTCAAAAAATAAATGGTACCTCAAGTTTAATCCTCTCGAAATTAGCGCTTGGCTGAAGTCCAAAACAACTTTCGTTCCTAGAGGAAGCTCTGTTTTTATTGCGCGAGAGTGTTCTTTCGATCCTGCGAATGGGTCAAACCAACCAATAAAACCGCTCGGAGTTTTGCATATCCAAAACTTATAGCCCCATCTAACAGTTCCTCTTATGAACTGTTTTGTAGGATAACGTCCGAAGTAGAGCACCATACCCTCATCGACACTGTAATTATCAACGACTGGGGCAAACAACAAGAACTTTTCCAATAGCATATCAAACAATGGCCGTACTTTGGCATATCGATCATTGGGATTCAATTGCATATTGTCGCAGCAATGAAGTACTCGAAAGATGTGATCAAATCTGTTTCTTGTAATCGATTTGGACACAAATAAATTCTGCGCATCCTCTTCATTTTCCCAGTACATCCTACGCCTCGAGACATTAGTGTACCCGCTCACCATCAGTACTCCAATGAAGACTTTCATTTCAAAAACTTGTATATCCGCTAAGAGATTGTGTTGCTGATGCTAACATTTCGAACAAACGTGCATCACTAAAAGGGGTGAAAAGATCCAACGGTGCCAAAGATGGATCCCAGCCGCAACTTTCGTACTTAAAATCAGCTAAGCTTTTCTGCTAATCTCTTTTTTCCCAAGTATATTCAAAAATTCGAGGTCTTTTGGTAAATGAGGAAAGCGGCATATCATCTTCTTCATCAGCATTTTCTGATCTGGTCTATAGTAGTGTATACGGTACATAAAAAAAGACATCCACTAAATTACAACAACATTTGGATTTTGTAAATAATATTCAATTGCTCAACAATTGTTGACTATTGAACCGTCTAAATCCAAGGTTTGTTCTCTATTCATAGTAATATAGATATTTTTACTTACTTTGTTTTGACACGTTTTGTAATGAATAAGAAAACAGAACTTTAACTACTTACTAACACAAAACGAAAACAAATATTTGGAAATTGACAGGAAAATAAACAAAATATTTAATGATAATTACAAATTGTTGGACCTAATATTCTTAGACACTACAGATATCCCAAATTGTATGAAGTATAAAGGTTTAGTGTCTACAACTTTGGAAGGTAATCTCAAAGAGAATCGATACAAGCAGTTTCTACAATATTAATTCGAATGGAATTACCATTGACCCTTTGCAGTTAACTGAATTGGATGTCTTTGCAGCTTTGGAAAAACTTGTTGATAACCCATCGTATGATTCTGATTGCATATCAAATCCATTTTTAAAACACTGTTCTTATGTGCTATTTGCACCTCTCACAATTGTGTTTAATGCCTCATTAAAGGAAGGTATTTTTCTTGATAGATGGAAGGTATCATATATTGCACCAATTCATAAAACTGGTTCCAAAATCAATGTTGATAATTACAGGGGTATTTCAAAGATCCTCAAAATCCCAAAATTATTTGATTCCATCGTCAAAGACAAATTATTTTTCCTTGTGAAAGAATTAATTTCACCTTAACAGCATGGTTTTTTAAGAGGTAAATCAACTGCCACCAATCTGATTCAATTCTCAAATTTTTTACATTGCAATATAGAAGCCGGGTATCATGTTAAAACGTTATACACTGATTTCTCAAAAGCCTTTGATAAAGTCAACATTTGTTTAATACTTTTGGGTTTCACTCGCGGATGCTGCATTGGCTTGAATCATATCTTTCTAATAGAAAGCAATGTGTTGCGATAAATGGAATTTGTTCTAGATATTTTGATGTTAAGTCTGGAGTTCCTCAAGGAAGCCATCTTGGACCAATTTTGTTCCTTCTTTTTATAAATGATATCTCGGCCTCTTTATCGTTCTGTAAGTGTCTACTTTTTGCGGATGACGTAAAGTTGTTTGCCCTAATCAAATCACCCCTGGATGCAGTTCCATTTCAAAATGATCTAAACGCATTTTTTATATGGTGCGGTAAAAATCAGCTGCAGCCAAACCTTAAAAAGTGTAAGCAAATTTCTTTTTACAAAAATTGCTCTCCCGTACAAACTGAATATTACTTTAATAAGATGCTCTTATTATATGTAAATTTGTCAATAACTTAGGCGTTACGTTCGATGAAAAACTCAACTTCAATATTCACATTGATCAAATTATAAGAAAAGCCTGTTCTATGATGGGATTCATTAAGAGAACTAGCAAAGAATTCTCGGATCGTTATACTCTTAAATCTCTTTTCATTTCTCTAGTGCGACCGATCTTGGAATACTGTGCCATCGTTTTTAATCCACGTTACAACATTCATATATTAAGAATTGAAAGAGTCCAGAAATCATTCACTCGATACATGTTACGCAAATTTAATTGGGAAGGATTTTTACCCTCCTATAAGGAAAGATGTCTTCTCATTGACTTAAAAATGTTGTCTGTTGGACAAAAAAACCTGGTAATTAGTTCTAAAATTATATGTCCAGAGCTTCTACTGAAATTTGGTCTATACGCTTAACAGTGACCATTACGCGATAGACCCTTACTGTATATAGAAGCACATTGAACAGTTTACGGTCAAAATGAGCCAATAAATCGCTGTTGTAAATCGTTTAACAGTGTACGAGTATGTAATGAAATCGATTTATCTGATACTAGAGATATTGTAAAAAAGAAACTAAATACTCTATCATAGCTAAAATTAAATACAATATAATTATAAGTTATAAATGTAAGTTATAATTGTATTTTATTATAAGCGTAGTCTGTAAGAGTCTTGTATTCGGTAGATGAAATAAATAAATAGAAAATTACATAACCCACTTTGATAAGAACCTTACTGCTAAGAAAATAATTAATTCAAAAACTGAGTTTAAGAGACATATTTTTTTTTCATGAGATATACCGTATACGGAACAGTGGGATAATCCGGGTTAAAGGGGACAATATAGATTTAGATGAATAAACTTGTATTTGTAATTATCTGAATACATTCCGGGAACTTTCTGATCAAGGTAGTAGGTATGTTATGCCTGTACAAATGCATTTACCCTATTGATATTTTTACGTAATTTACAGTGCTCCATTCTACAAGATAATTGTGCCGACGATAGACACAATCCGATATGAGTATTTAGTTTCGAAATTATTAATTTCGGAGAGTCCAGTTATGCTTGTCGGTAAGCCAGGTACCGGAAAAACTTCAATAGTTAAAAGTGTTACAACCACAATGGATCGTGAGACATACACAATTTTATCAATTAACATATCAGCTCTGGTAAGTGAAAACTATCTTCACTGTAATTATTGTTTAATTTATATATATTGCATATGGTATTTCTATAAGACAACGCCTGTGGGACTTCAACAATCAATAGAAAGTCGAACTGAGAAAAGAACAAAGGTATTATATGTACCAGTTGGAGGAAAAAAGATGATATGCTTTATGGATGACTTTAATATGCCTGCCAAAGACACTTACGGATCTCAACCGCCTCTTGAATTGATTCGACAGTGGATCGATTACAAATTTTGGTTTGATCGGAAAACTCAGCAAAGGATCTATGTGCAAAACACATTATTAATTGCGGCAATGGGACCACCGGGAGGTGGACGACAGGAGATATCAGACAGGACATTGAGTCGTTTCTTTGTTATTAATTTAACCTTTCCAACGGATGAAATTATATTGCAAATTTTCGGCACCATATTAAGGCAGAAACTCAGTGATCACGTTCAAGAAATAGTCTCAATGTGGAAACCCATAACTTTGGCAACTATAGACTTGTATAATGGTGTGGTTAAGAAAATGCTACCAACTCCATCTAAAACTCATTATCTGTTTAATCTGCGTGATATTTCGAAGGTTTTTCAAGGGTTGCTACGCAGTGAACCAAAGTGTACAGTCAAAGTTACCACCGTCCAGCGCCTTTGGATTCACGAATGTTTTCGAGTATTCAGTGATCGCCTTGTGGATAATTCTGATCAAGTTTGGTTTGTTTCAGAAATTAATGATATTATAGGTAAATATATGGGAGTGACGTTTCATAGCCTGTGCCAGAATAGAATTGTTCCAATATTTGGAGACCTGTTAAGCGCACATGGGCATTACGAGGATATAAGCAATCTTGATATTCTCCGAAATTATATGGTCAGCAAATTGGAAGAATACAATTCAGTTCCTGGTGTAGCAAGAATCGATATAGTGTTTTTCAGAGAGGCTATAGAGCATGTCACAAGAGTAGTTAGAGTTATATCACAGCCTAAGGGGCATATGCTGCATATTGGTATTGGAGGTTCTGGCCGTCAAGTTCTTGCAAAATTGGCTATCTTTATTTGCGATTTTGGATTGTTCAAAATCGAAATAACTCGAAAGTATGGAACTGCAGAATTTCGGGAAGACTTAAAAGCGCTGTATAAGTTAGCAGGCATTAAGAATAGACCTGTTGTGTTTTTATTTAGTGGAGAACAAGTTGTGGAAAGTGGTTTCCTTGAAATTATAAATAATATGCTTAGCACAGGTGAGGCAAATCTTTTCAGGACCGATGATTTTGAAGAGCTAAAATCTGGTCTTGAGAGGCAAGCTAAAAAAATGTTGATACCACCGACAACAGAGGCATTTTACAATCTTTTTATGCAAAATATTTGCCAAAATCTTCATATAATAATATGTTTAAGTCCAATCGGTGAAAATTTCCGACTTTTTCTTAGGCAATACCCAGGTCTCGTTAGTTCAACAACAGCAAATTGGTTTCGAAAGTGGCCTCAAGAGGCTTTACTGGAAGTAGCTCAAAAGTTCTTAACTGATATTCAAATAAATGCTCCAGTTCCTGGGCAGCCGATTTCAACAAGTAGAGACGATCTTTTAATAATTGAAGAAGAGAATCAGCAATTAGGTGTAGCACAAGTTTTTTCAATAATTCACTCAAGTGTTTTAGATATTTCTATGCAAATGTTGTTAGAAATGCAACGTTACAATTATGTTACCAGCATAAACTATCTTGAACTTGTAACAGGATTTAAGGATCTCTTGCAAAAAAAGCGAATCGAATTATCCTCGAGTTCAAATAAACTTCGTAATGGTCTTTCAAAAATCCAAGAAACTCAGGAAAAGGTATCGACAATGTCGGAGGAATTAAAAATCAGCCAAGAACAAGTTAAAGCACTTACAAGTCAATGTGAAGTATTCATTGCTGAGATAAATATTCAGAGCCAAGAAGCTGAAGAGCAAAAGGAAAGAGTTGATGAAGAAAGTAAAATTATTTCCCAAGAAGAGGTAGTGTGCCTAGAGTTGGCAGCTATTGCTCAGCAGGATTTGGACATTGTCATGCCAATGATTGAAGCAGCTGTCAAAGCACTCGATTCGCTCAATAAGAAAGATCTTTCAGAAGTGAAATCATATGCTAAGCCACCGCTGAAAATTGAGAAAGTAATGGAAGCCGTAATGATACTTTTGGGAAAAGAACCCACTTGGGAGATGGCTAAAAAAATGCTTGGTGAACAAAGTTTTCTTAACGACTTGAAAAATTTTGACCGAGATCATATTTCCGATAAAACTTTAAAGAGAATTGCTTTGTATAGTCAGAATCCAGAATTAGAACCGGATAAGGTTGCAACTGTATCTTTGGCTTGTAAATCACTTATGCTTTGGATAATTGCAATTGAAAACTATGGAAAAGTTTATAGGATTGTGGCACCAAAAAAGGAAAAACTTGATAGTGCCAAGCAATCGTTAGCTGAAAAACAAATGCTTCTAACAGTTGCTCGTCACAAGCTAGAAGAACTAAATGACAAATTATCAAGATTGAAAGCTGAGTTTAGGGAAAAATCCGATCTGCTTGATAGTCTTCAGAAGAAAGCGGATCAACTAAGGTACATTCAATTCCTATAGCTACATCGGTGTAGATAATATTTTTTTCCAATTCTCATTGTTCGTCGTGTTATTTCTTGCATTTTTTTTTTCATTTTTAGTATTTTTCTTTTCTCTGTAGAAAACAACTCGATCGTGCAGTAATATTAGTCGAGTCCCTATCGGGCGAACGACAGCGGTGGATGGATACAGTTGCATACCTTGATGTTTGTTTTGAAAAATTACCCGGTGATTGCCTAATTGCAACTGCGTTTATATCATATTTCGGCCCGTTTGATTCCAAATACCGAGAAATACTGATGGAGATCTGGCAAAAGAATATCCAAGAGAAGAAAATACCGCATAGTGAAGACTTGAAGATTATACAATTTCTTAGCGATCTTGTTACAATTGCAGAATGGAATATTCAAGGATTGCCACTTGATGATTTTAGTACTGAAAATGCTGTAATTGCAACTCAAGGTCATCGCTGGCCGTTGATTATAGATCCGCAAAATCAAGCAAACAACTGGATCCGTAATCTTGAACAAGCAGAATTAAAAATTGTTGATTTCGGCCAAAAGGACTTTCTTCGAAGCATGGAGAGATCCCTGCAATTTGGTTTGCCAGTTCTTCTCCAAAACGTAACAGAGGTTCTTGATCCCGTCATTAATCCAATCTTAAGATCGAATTTTACAATTCAGGGCGGACAAAAGTATATTAAGTTCAATGATAAATTTATAGCGTATAACAATTCATTTCGATTTTATATCATAACAAAAATAAGTAATCCGCATTATCCACCAGAAGTATCTTCCAAGGTTGCAGTTATAAATTTTGCAGTGAAACTGAGTGCCTTAGAAGCACAATTATTGGGTATAATCGTTCGCAAAGAAAAACCAATATTAGAACATCAGAAAAATGAAATGGTAGTTACCATAGCAAAAAACAAAAGGGTCCTATTAGATCTCGATAATCAAATTCTTAGGCTCTTAAATGAGAGTAGAGGTTCACTTTTAGAAGATGACGAATTATTTCATACTCTTCAAAAGTCTCGACAAACTTCAGTGTTGGTTAAAGAATCACTTAGTACAGCTGAAACAACAGAGATTGAAATTGATATTGCACGTCAAGCATATCAGCCTGCTGCAACAAGGGCATCTATATTATTTTTTGTATTGTCTGATCTAGCTAAGATAGATCCAATGTATCAGTTTTCATTAGCTGCCTACATATTGCTTTTCATTAAATCGATTGAGCGGAGTTCGAAGCATCAGGTTGTCGCAGAGCGCATAACTAACTTAAATGAGTATCATACATACTCAGTTTTTAGAAATACCTGTCGGGGCTTATTTGAAAAACACAAATTACTGCTTTCAATTAACATGTGTGCAAAAATATTAGATAATGCAGGAAAATTGGTGCTAGCAGAGTACAACTTTATATTAAATGGTGGCATAGTTGTTGATAGGCATGATCAAGCCCCTAATCCTAGCCCAAGTAAGTTTGTAAAATATACAGTGCTGTGCAAAACATTTGCAACCGCAATTGCCATGTGATGCGGCAGCATTTCTAACTTAGTTCTTAGTGGTTATTTAAACTGAAATATTTCTATAAATTATCCTTGTACACTTTACTTAATTGGAAACAAATCAAATTGGGCATATTTCTTGACAACAAAAATAAGCATGAAGTTTTGCACCGAAACCTACAAATGGCCTGTGCAAAACATCTGCAACTAACAGTTCGCTATTACTATCCGGTAGAATGATTTTTTTTTTTACGGTAAATTTTGTTTGCATTCATTCCTTGGTTTCGTCTGTCGATTTGCAGCGCATTAGTCAAATACAAGTAGTAGTGAACGGACTTGCAGTTAAAACAATTGTGTTCTTATTAATAAAATGGGTGGAAACAAATATTGCCAGGAGCTGAAGTCCAAAATTTTAACAGATTTTCATAATGAGCTTACCCAAAAAGAAATTGCGACCAAATATTCGATCCACAAGTCAACAATTTGTCGTGTCGTTAATAGTGGAGTTGTGGTATCAGACCATAATGGTGGCAGGCCCCGCAAAACAAGTGGAAAAGAAGATAGCAAAATTATTAATTTTATAAGGAGAAACCCCAAGGCGTCTTCCAAAGAAATCAAGGTAGAACTACAGCTGGATATTGACTCATCAACAATACGGCGCAGAGCTCTACAAGCTGGTCTTCGAAGCTACAAGCCAGCCAAAAAACCGTTTATTTCGAAGAAAAATTTGAAGGCTCGTTTGAATTTTGCTGAGATACATTTAAATTGGAGCCCTCAGAAATGGAAGACTGTCTTATTTTCTGATGAATCGAAATTCAATTTGTGTGGATCATCCGAAAAGCAACATGTAAGGAGACCGAAAGGCGAGAGGTTGAACCCCAAATTCACCAAAGGAATTATCAAGCACGGTGGTGGGAATGTTATGATCTGGGACTGCTTCTCTTCGCAGGGCATTGGTCCAATTCATCGTATTGAAGGGATTATGAGATCCGAAGATAACAAAAACATCCTACAAAATGCCATGGCCTCTTATGCAGAGTGGGAAATGCCGCTGGTTTGGTGGTTTCAACACGACAATGACCCCAAACACACATCTAAACTGGTCAAAAATTGGATCGCGGAGCAAAATATAAACATTCTGCAATGGCTACCGCAGTCCCCAGATCTTAACCCCATCGAGAACTTACGGGAGATCGTAAAGAGGAGAATAGGGAATCAAATATTCAAAAAAAAAGAAGAACTCTTTGCAGAAGTGGACAAGCAGTGGAAAGACATTCCCAAATTATTTATTGACAATTTAATTGCTTCCATGCCCAGGAGATGTGCAGCTGTCATTAAAAATAAGGGGTACGCAATAAAATATTAGAATATTTTTGATACTTTATACAGTTTTTAACATTTAAATCGAAGAACATATCTTGGTTGCAAATGTTTTGCACAGCAGAAAATGTTACTTTTTAAATTCTCAGCTGTTTATTTTTTTAATGGATTAAATTATGTATATTATATTTTCTTCTCAATAAATTATAATATATAAGGTTTATAAAACGATACAAACTTCTACATATTAAATTTACGTTTAATTCTTCGCTACAACTAGTTGCAAATGTTTTGCACAGCACTGTATGATCATACATATTTATATTGCATTAACACTTCGTAATTTAGATTGGATTACTGAAGAAATATGGGATAATATCACAGAGCTAGATAAGGTAGCCGGATTTCATGGCATTATAAAATCCTTTGAACAATATCCAAAATTGTGGCATGGTAAGATGAATTTAGAGAAAATAATTTAAACAATTTAAATACAAGGAAAATAATATTTTCATAGAATGGTATGGCAACAGCTTTCCAGAATCTGAAGATCTAATTGGTGAATGGAATGAAAAATTAAATGATTTTCAAAAGTTCTGCGTGATTCGAAGTTTGCGATCCGATAGAGTAATATTCTGTTTTACCCAATTTGTCAGTTCAGTGCTTGGACAAAAATATGTCGAAACCCCTATTCTTGATCTGAAATCAGCTTTTGAAGAGTCCTCTAGTGAAACTCCTCTCATTTTTCTTTTGTCACCTGGAGTAGATCCTACAAGCAGCCTCTTAAGTCTTGCGGAACAATTAAATATGTCATCTAAACTCTTTTCTCTAAGTTTAGGTCAAGGGCAGGCTCCTCTTGCAACTAAGCTAATAAGAGAAGGTGCAAAAAATGGTAGTTGGGTGTTTTTGGCAAATTGCCATCTCTCGCTTACTTGGCTGCCTGCCTTGGAAAAAATTATTCAAACCATACAAGGATCAAGAATAAGTAAAAAGTTTCGATTATGGCTCAGTTCCAATCCAACAAAAGAGTTTCCTGTTTCAATCCTACAAGATAGTATAAAAATGACAACTGAGCCTCCCAGAGGGATAAAAGCTAACATGAAACGCTTGTACAACAACGTGTCTGTAGAAAATTTTGAACAATGCAAAGACCCAAGCACTTATAAAAAATTAATATTCACTTTGTGTTTCTTTCACTCTATACTAATTGAGAGAAAAAAATTCCTACAGCTTGGTTGGAATGTTGCTTATAGTTTTAACGATTCAGATTTTGAAGTATCTGAGATTTTGCTATATCTTTATATAAATGAATATGAAGAAATTCAATGGGAAGCCCTTAAATATCTAATAGCTTGTGTCAATTATGGGGGGCATGTAACTGACGAGTGGGACAGGCGATTATTGATGACATATATAAATAGTTTCTATAATAGTGATGCTATAAATACTCCAGATTACAGGTATTTCATTTTAATTTTATTTAAAATTAAATTTAGAATTAATAAACATTTTTCTGTTCTTTAACCAAAGACTTTCTTCATTGCGAACATATTTTATACCACCAGATGGAGATCTACAATTTTATAAAGATCACATTGAACTGTTACCAAATTTTGATAGATCAGAAGCTTTTGGACAACATTTGAATGCAGATATTGCATCTCTAATTGGAGAAACAAGGCAACTTCTTGAAACCCTGCTATCGATCCAAGATCAATCAATTCGAGTTGAAGGGGAAAATATGGAAATAAAGGTTTTAAGAATGACTCAGGATATTGAGTCAAATATTCCAGAGGAAATAAACTATGAACGGACTGCGAAAATGATAGGATCAAATCGTAATCCTTTTGACGTAGTCTTACTGCAAGAAATTTGCCGATATAATGTATTACTTAAATTCATCAGAAATTGCTTAAGAGATCTTCAGAAAGGCATTAAAGGTCTCGTTCTAATGGACATTGATTTAGAAGAGATTTTACATGCCGTGTATGAGGGCAGAGTTCCCTCTAAATGGTTAACAGGTATTTCAAATCATTTAAACATTCCTTTTTCTTATATTATATGGTATTATAATTACATAGCCTATCCCTCACAAAAGCCACTCGCGTCATGGGTACGTGATCTGGTTTTAAGAATTGATTACTTCAGTCAATGGGCAACAACTCTCAAGACACCTTTATTGTTTTGGTTGTCAGCTTATACTTTTCCAACAGGATTTCTTACTGCTGTACTTCAGACATCTGCTAGAGCAACTAAAACACCAATCGATGAACTTTCATGGGAATACTCGGTTTATGTAGAGGATGAGGCAGCTGTAGCTAGAATGATCCAAATTGAAGGAGTCTGCATTCGTGGGTTGTTTCTTGAAGGGGCTGGTTGGAATAGAAAGGCTCGTTGTTTGCAAGATCCTTTACCGATGGAACTATTATATGCGATGCCTGTCATTCATTTTAGGCCTGTAGAAAATTCGAAAAAGAAAACAAAAGGCACTTATCAATGCCCTACATATTATTATGCGGAAAGAGCTTCGTCTTTTATTACAACTGTGGATTTAAAGTGTGGAGATGAGCCAGCTGATTATTGGATAAAACGAGCAACAGCACTATTGTTGAATTTGAGTTCTTGAATTTGTTAATAAATGATTTTGTTTTTTTTTTTTTTCTTCCTTTTAATAATTTCATATTTTAGTTTGAATAATTCTTTTTAGAAACGCCACCCATAATTTTACACATGTGAAACTTAACATCAATAGAAACTCAGATCGAGGTGGTATAAGTCCTGCAAAGTTCACATCTAAAATTTCTCGCAATCCTATTACGATTTGAATTGGTATATTTTAAGGACTGAAACGAATAAAATCTGCGAATTGCAATACGAGCTATACTTCCAATGCATAAAAATTGCAATCCCATTTTGTACCCAAATTAGCCTGTAAATTCTCTAGTTTCAGTTTGTTATTGATTTTAGTTCGGCGCGGTTTAAAATATTTATAAAATATGAGTCAAGAGGAACGCCATAAAAGGATCATCGACAAATGGCTCGAAAATACATCGCGTCCAAACCATTTCAAATTTATTGCCCTATCAGCAACAATTTTCCACGGGGAATTTTTTCCATTTTCGAAAACTAGGTATCGGCGACAACTTCGAAAAAGGGAAACAATTCCCCGGGAAAAAAATAGCTATCGTTAATAAGAATTCGAGGGAAAAATTACAGTTTTCCCCCAAGAATTGTTCCCCTGTAATTTTTCTGGTTAACTTGATTTTTCTGTAGGAATTTTAAAATTTCGTGTAATCATGTAAGTTTTATTTTGTTTTCAAATGAAGAATGTAATATTTAATTAAGGTCAAGCACAACAAATACAAAATGACTAGAAATTATTGTTAGTGAGATGGAAAGATATCCAGACGTTGCAAATAGATTTACTAAGAGAAACAAAGAAGAAGTTAAAATATTTTGGAAAAGATTAGAGAAAGAATTTGGACCACCAGTTAAATGCCTGTTGGAATGGAAAAAAGCAAGATCATTGTTATGTGCGTATGTGTATTATTGTTATTTATGAATGTGCATATTTGCACTGTTTACTTTTTTTAGGTTTGGATTGAAAAAAAAAAATATGTAGGAAAAAAGTTGTCCGAAAATCTTGTGCCTTCTTGTGCAAAAAAGAGAAAAGTGGAACGTGTTGATGAGGCAGAAGATGAAAACGTAGAATCGGTGTCATGGCAGACCTCTCAACGACAGCCACAAGATCATCAAAATATAGAACATTATGAAACTAGAGCAATTGCACTATTGTTGGATTCAAATGATGAGCAAGCACAGCCGCATAATAAAAATGTGGATTTAAATGACTCCGCAAATAGTTCGGTTGGTACATCATTATCAAAAGCCCAGCAAAAAACCAAAAGCACGGCAGAACTTTTGGAAAAAGAGCTTGTTCTGCAACGTGAATTATGTGACACACTAAGTGAAGCTATTTCAAATTTTGAAAAATACCAAACGGAAATGGATGGTAATATCAAAAAAATATATTGATCCATTGATCGACTAAGTGATCAGCAAAAGATGCTTGTTAAGGAAACAAGACGAGAAAATGGAAAAACTTAAAAGAAATGAAATACAGGAGGCTCAGCGACACAATTTACAGATGGAAATCTTCAAAGAACGAGAAATTAAACAGCGACTTTTAGATATACAAGAAGAAAAGTTTCAAACATCGCTTTGTCCGGGCAATAGTGCAACCGTCTAGCTCCAAGCAAGCACCGCCATTTATTTTTAAGAATGCCGTTGGTTCTTTTTATTATATTACGGCAGCGAATATGCGCTTCATTGAACTTCTTTCCACCGTTTGATCTTCGTTTATCCTATATGGAGTCAACAGCCATGGCTCCAAGGGATACCCAGCGTCTCCTATTGCAAGTAAACAAAAATAAGCAAAAGAAAAAAAATAAAATCAATATGAAAGTAATACCCAACAGCCACGAATTCCTTTCACCATTTACGTATTGTTGTTGAAACCAAGACCTTAGTTCACTTGTCTTCCACACAAGAGAATCATGGCACGCTCCTTGATGAGTGGCATCTACGAAACGAATTCGCATTTGGTCATCGCAAACCTGAAAAAATAAAATTTGAATCAAGTCCAAGTACACTATCATCAAAAACTAATTTACAAGTAAAACATTTAAACTGTAGAATCCTTTTCTATTGTAGTAAAGGTGTTTCTTATCTGGTGGAGCGATGATTCGAATGTGTGTACCATCAATGCATCCAGCTACACCGGGTACGTTGAATTTTTCAAAAAAGTTTAAAACCGTTTTTCTTTTTTCCTTCTCAGACATCTGCGTTTTAATCCAAATAGGACACAGCTCTGTTTCAAATATATTTAAAACAGTTGAAAGGGCATCAGAAAAGGATGACTGGGCAAGTCCAACTTCATGATCCTTTCCCACTCCCGTCTGGTATCCACCTTCAGCAAAGAAGCGCAAGCATGTGCTGAGCTTCACTATGGGAGGAACAGCAAATGACTTTTTCAGTTGCGGCAAAGAGTCAGAAAGCACATTCAACAAGTATGTAAACATTGACTTGTTGACTCGGTAATATTGATAGAACCTTTAACAAAATTTATATAAAAAAATAGTAGCGAATTATTTACCTGTTTCTTGCAATGATTCAGGTAATTCCAAAGGGTTCGATTTATCACTCAGATTTCTCCTGATGAATCTTCGCTGAGTTCTCTCATTTTCCTCATTTAGTCCATCCGCTAACACAGAAGATGCACTTCTCATCATATTTAAACTTTTTTAATAAAAACTGATTTCTGCTTTCAAATAAAAATTGTAATCGTTTCTTTTGAATTCTCGTTTGTAATCTATAAATGTCTAGCTGTAAAAAAATTCAAACACAATTTCGAAAATTTCCCGGGAAAAAAATTTTCCGGTTAATTCACGATAGGTAGATTTGATTCCCGGGAACAAAAAATATTCCGAGGGAAAATGGAGGGAGCAGTGTGCAAAGGACGTAAAAGATTTTAGTGCTAAATGGAAAAGAGCGTCCAGAAAGATCACGGATGTAACTGTCACCAACCTTATGAAGGACATTCGAAAGAAGTTGAGGAAAGAATGGGAACCCAAATAATTTTTTTTATTTTTTGTAATTGTGAATGAATTTAATAAAAATAGAGTTTTAAAGCAAATAAAAAAAAATTACATGAATTATGAAAATATTTTTTTTTCTTACTTTGAAGTTTCCAAATTTTATTCGTTTCAGTCCTTAAATGTGCAAGATCAAGGTTTTGAAGGATTTCAGAAGTTGGTGCAGGCTTTCTTTTCCCATGGCACAAACTAGGTTTTGAAGTAGTTCAGGTATAGACAACGCACTGACGCTTATCAGCTATTGACCGCCCTTTTTAAAGCCATGTGCTTCCGCATAGTGCATGTTGACCTACCGTGGGGTTAAGTCTAACGACGTTGTACAGCTCAACGAAGTCGACGTGAGGTTTCAAATTGGTTTTAAAGCTTCTTATTAAGATACTACTATAGTCCTTTCCCTCCTCATACTCTTTCAAATGACATTTCGGAACACGGGAAAAGCCGTGGAATAGAGAAAACTGATATGAGAAATAAGTGAAGAATTTTTAAGAAAATTTCGTTGAAATGGTTACACACGTTTTCCACTTCGAACAAAATTAGGTTTTTTCTATAGCGTCAATTGCAAAGTATGGTATTTTGAAGCTTGGTGTTTTACCATCCTCTTCCTTCCCTGTTACTATGCAGATAATACTCGTATAAAGTTCCTCTAATTCTCTATATTTGTACTTGCTCTTTCATCTCTGTGGCGGTCCTTTTAGATTCTGCCGAACATATGCGTTGTTCCCATTTATATTATTTCTTCATTTACCGGTTTTACACTTACCTAAAATATTTCTTTTGTTCAAGTGACATATTTTTGTTGGAACATGGCACTCAGAAAAGAACTAATCTGTCGTAATGCTTGTTTGATTCTTTCAACGCAATTTCTCAGTCCTTCGGTTCTTTACGTCACTAACTTGTCCCTAACCTTTCACTATTTTTGTAGCGAATATTTGCCATTTCAGTGCGGTGTGGCATCTTTATTAATGGCGTTGTCAGAAAAATATGACGGCACATAGCGGCATAGCTGTTCAAAATTAAAACTTTTATTGGAAAGATCTGTATAAGCGTATTAAGCATCGTAAAATAACAGGTTGATTATTTTTTGAGTCGATTCTCGAACTTAACACAAGTGGGTGTTACTACACTTAAAATGCCTAAGCAAGTATTAAGTTCTTAGGAAAAAGGGGTTAGAGGGAGAAAGAAAGTTTTTTGAGCTAAGTGGTTATTTCGTTCCATGGGTAGCATCCAACATATTAAATTATTAGTGTAATTGGACTTGTTGTATTCTAGGCAACCACTCATATTACAACCGAAAAGAAAGTATTGAACCCCGAACCGACCGATTTGGAAGCCAATACCCTACCACTTCAGCCACGGCCACCCGTTAGATCGATTTCAAATGGACGAAAAAACTCAAGCCTTCTTTTGGTATTAATGGGTATAATAAATAATTTTGAAAATTTCCGTACACTAGGAGACAAAGTAAAGTTTGAACGACAACGTAGGCAACGTGAGACAAAAAATACTGCAATGTCCCAAAGGCAGTAAAAATTTTTGGTCATTCGTCAAAAACATTAGAAATTCTGCCTCATCCTCCATCCCAACACTCATTTAAAATGACATTCCAGCTGCCAGCTCTTTGGACACGGCCAATCTCTGCTTCTCATATTCGTTCCCGGACTCACGCAACCGCTCTTCGGCTGTAGAACGGGAACGGCAGCGTATGCTAAGCTCATTAAATTCCGATATTAACAGCATAACCAATTGGGGAACTATCAACCGAGTGGGATTTAATGCTTCCAAAACTCAACGCTGTCTGCTGTATTCTGTCATTAAAGCGAAATTCAAATACCCAGCCATTATACATGAATGGCACTTGCATCGTCAAAGCCGACAAACTTTCTATTCTCGGTATGTGTGTCAGTGACAACTTACGTTGGAATGACCACATATTCGATGTCGCCAAAAATGCTGCGAAATGTCTAGGTTTCCTCAAGCGATGTAAGAAATATTTTACCCCCTCTGATCTGGCCACAATATATTGTATAAGGCATTTGTCTGCAAAAAACTGGAGTGCAATGCCCACATCTGGTCAGGTGCTCTTAAAACATATCTGCACCTGCTAGATAGGATTCAAAACTGTGCGATAAAACTTATTGGTGATACCAATATCACTCAAACAATGAACACCCTCGAACACCGATGTAATGTCTCGTGTCTCACTCTGTTTTATCGCTATTTCCACCACCAGTGCTCCGTTGAAATCGCCAGTAGGATTTCGCCCATTCAAACTTTCAACCGTAACACCCGTCACGCTATGACTGCTCATCAGTATACCCTCAAACCACTTTCGGACGTACTCTAAAATATCGGGATTCGTTCTTAAGCCCTACAACTCGCTTACCAATGTACATCGGTACCTGCCTTTTCTCCCTCCCTTGAGCGCGCGCTCAAGAACTTAACATTAAAGTGGGTATGAATACATTTATAATGCCTCAGCATGTGTTAAGATTTTTGGAAAATGGGATAGAGAGGGAAAGAAAGATGGGGAGACTAAATTCTTAGTGGAAGTTGGCTTGATGTTGATTACTAGTCAACTACTCGTCTTACTTGATTTTCGTTAACTGAAAATATGGATGATGTGTTTTTCGGGCGAGGCTGGGATTCGAACACCGAACCTTCCGCCCACTTGAGCCACGGCCAGCGACATAAAAAAATATTTATGCAAAGAGACAGAATGAATATGAACGCCCGGCAACTTCTCATCGACGCAGTGCACAGGAATTGGGAATGGCTCCATCCTGTTCATAGAATGCTAACCAAATAGCTTACGATGTAATAATCCTTTATATTGCCTCTTTTAGGACAACATGGTTCCTCGACCAGTTAATCTTAAGACAAATTTGTTACTGTCTGCGTGTCCCATCTGTTAACTGCAATGTTTTAGTATGTACTCTGTTATGTGTAATTTAAAATTTGATAGTGGAATACCAATCGTTGTTAATGCAGAAACGGTAGTTTATGCAGCTCCAGTTTTGACAAGTTCATCCGCTTTTTCATTACCAAGGCGATCGTTAAGCCCAGGCACCCAAATAATGCTTACTCTATTTTGACAGCTAACATATGTAACATATCGCTGGGCGTCCCAAGCATGTTATGGATTAGGTCTCTCAGGCCATATGTGTATGTAAGTACTTAGTCTTACACCATTATACCTACTTCATTGTAACGTAATATAATAAGAAAAATCACAGTAGGCCTAATCTAGCCGCAGTGATAAGGACACATAGTCTCACTTCCCGCTTAATCTATAATAAGAAGGCTCGCTGCTGTGTTCATCTCAATAAGTGAAGTTCTTAATTTTGTTTCCACCAATCGGTGCAGCTGGATGTTAGCATGGTACTAACAGAACGGGTGTGCATAGACTTTGATGATGTCCGAGCCTGATGATGTACCCAGCATCATTTTTTCTTTGGTTTACAAATTCAATCCACATCTGTATCAGATATTATTACATCTTCCATTTTACAATCGATAGCTTTTTGCTATCGATATTTGTACAGTGTATTGAAAAGTATATTAGAAAAGATAGCTGACAAGTTAAGTGGCTTTTCACCCATGAATATCAATCATGTACATATCGCATTGCACTTAAATTTGGTATCTATCAAGTTCTGTCAAACCAAAATAGATTTCAGTATTACGGAAACGCTTCAGCAATAAAAACATTATTTGGAGCGGGTTTAAGAAATCTTCTTCATCGTAAATTAATTTCAAATATATACTCGTACATATTTATTATTTATCAAGCCCAAAATCATGAGATACTCATATATCCTTGTAGTTTTTATAATGCTTGAAATAACTCTCAATATTGAATCTTCTAATATTTTGTGCCTTTTCACGAGTGCTCATAAGTCACACATGTTAGTGTATACGGCGCTTATAAAGAGTCTTTTAAACCATAATCACAATGTAACAGTCGTTAGTGTATTACCAGTTCAACATTTGCTTCCGAGAAAAATTTCTGTTGTGCAAATAGAAAAGCCTGCATATCCATATGAAGCTTTTGGAATTTTCCGTCAAATCGCTGTTATACAAGCAAACAGCAAGGTTTTAGATAAGCCGGCTTTTAAACGTTTTCTGGAAGATGATAACCAGTTCGATTTAGTTATTCTTGGTTATTTATATAATGATTATCAGCTTGGTGTAGCCGCTCATTTTAAATGTCCTGTCGTTGTTGTTTGGATAACTCAACCAATAAGTTTTGTAAACAGATTTACCGGCTCTCCAAATGGGTGGTCATATGCCCCATCTCCATTTGAGAAAAACCAAAATGTTGAATTGAGAGGTGTTTTATATGGTGTATTTGAAACGATTTTTAGATGGACAACCGATTTCATAATGGAGGAAGCTTATAGGTAAATACTTACATTTGTACTTAAGTGAATCATCCAAATTTCGTGTCAATTAATTTTGTTTAATCAAACTTTATCTTGCCATTATTCTAAAAACTTGGTTGTTGAAAGAACATTTATAAATGGTGTTCAAATTTAAGGTATCATTTTAAATTTTCAATGAAAGACATAAATTGTGTGAAATCTATATTTATTTTTATTGGAAATCAATGTACATTAGTTCCGGTTAATAATGAAAAAGAATATCGTTCAAGTGACCTCCTCTGCTAGCTCGGCAGATTGTTAACCTTTTACCAAAATTTTGAATCACTTTTTCGCATAATGATGGTTCAATAAGTGATATTTGCTCGATGATGTTGTCTTTGAGGTGTTGAACAGTTTGAGGATTATCGGCATAAACTTTACTCTTCAAGAAACCCCATAAGATAAAATTCAGTGGTGTTAAATCGCATGATCTTGGTGGCCAATTCAAGTCTGTTCTTCGGGAAATTATGCGATTGTTAAACTTCTCTTTCAAAAGATCGATTGAGTTCGTTGCTGTGTGGCATGTTGCACCATCCTCTTGAAACCACATATTCTACACATCAATATCTTCCAATTGACTAAACAAAAAGTTTCTAATCATCGCTTGATATCGAGCTCCATTCACAGTAGCTGCATTGCCATTTTAATCTTCGAAAAAAATGGACCAATTACGCCAGCACACCAAAATCCACACCATACAGCAACTTTTTTTGGTTGCATTGGCCTTTCAAACAATTCTCTAGGATTTTCCTCATCCCAAATGTGACAGTTTTGTTTATTGGCAATTTCAAAATGAGCCTCATCGGTGAAGATAATTTGCTTGAAAAAATTGTCATTGACATTTGCAAAAGTTACGTAGCCAAGAGTACATCTATCTCTGTGTGTGTTGGTGATTTTTTACAATTTCAGAAATTGATTTAAATTTGCAACAACGAACTTGTACTCGTATTAAATTTTGCGTAAAAAACGGATTTAATGGTGCGCGAACATTGGAAATGTTGGAAACGTGTTTCGGCAACGATTCTCTAAAGGAAACGGTCGTTTACCAGTGGCACGATCGGTTCAAAAGTGGTCGTTCGTCAATCGGCAGTGGCAGACCATCGACATCGAAAACCGACGAAAACATTGATGAAGTACGAGTAAAAGAAATGTTAGTCAATAACCGCAAACTAACAATCAGAGAGATAGCGGAGGACTTGAACATTGTATATGGATCCGTCCAAGACATTTTAGTTAATGATTTGGGTTTCCGTCATGTAGCAGCAAAGACCTCAATTTCATGCAAAAAAGAGACGTCGGAAAAGAGATGATTTGCGAGGCTCAATCCGATCCCACCTTCATCAAAAAGATCATTACTGGAGACGAGACAAGTGAACGGCGTTCACCAAATGAGCCGAGACCAAAAAAACCACGTCGTTTTCAGTCAAAAAAGAAAGCAATGCTCACGGTTTCATGGATTACAACGGTGTAGTGCATCATGAATTTTTTCCAGAAGGCCAGACAGTAAACAAAGAGTATTATTTGGGCGTTATGAGACGTTTGCGTGAAGCAATTCGCCGAAAGAGACCAGAATTGTGGGCAGAAACCTTGCGGATTTTGCACCATGATAACGCTCCGTTACGCAGTGCCATCATTATTCGTAATTTTTTGTCGAAAAATGGAACAAATACCATCCAACAGCCACCGAATTCACCTGATTTGGCTTCCTGTGACTTCTTTCTGTTCAATCGAGTCAAAAAACCACTACGGGGAACGTGTTTCAGCACCCGAGAGGAAGTAATGGAAAAATCGCAGGAATCCATCAGTGCGGACATACCGAAAATCGAATATAAAAAATGTTTCGAGGATTGGATCATGTGCTGGCATAAGTGTGTTGCAGTCGATGGGGATTACTTTGAAGGGGAAAATATAGATTTAGATGAATAAATTTGTATTTTTAATTTTCTGGATAAATTCTTTTTGATCAATGGTACGTATAGGTCACATTTAACATCAGATTTTTTCTATCTCGAACTCGATTTGCTTAGGCCATAACTGCTGCTGGTAATGCGAATTGTCTGCTCTACTGTCCAATAAGCAAATGTAGCAAAGATGTTTGGTATACCCGCCTTGCGTTCCCACCATAAAGCCAATCATATTGTAGTAAAATCCGCTATTACTGGCCAAGTGTACTACATACGTGTATATGTGCATATGATACTTTAAACTCTTAAACACCATTTTCGCACTTTCGCAATTTTCTCTGAACATCACGAATTGAGCCAAAGGTATAGATGGATATTTACTTTCATTGTGGAGAGGGACAGCTTTTAAACATCTTGCGGAACCGTCTAAGTATGAAAACACACCAGTCAGAAATGCGTTCATTCCGATTTCTTCAAACAAACTTCGCATCATTACAATACCAAAGTGAGTCTCCGAGTCTTTCTTCGATCTAACATTTCGAGCTAATTCCACTATTTCAAGCGAGAAGCTAGAATTGCAGGTTTACTTTTGGGTAGCTAACTAACTAAGTCGTTTAATTCATTGGAGTTAATGAGGTGTGGTTCGAAACTTACTAATTTGATCACGAAGTCATCGCTCTCACAGCTGGTACTAGTATATAGTTTGAGATTGAGATAATATCTTTTAGCTCTTGAGGTCGTTTTTGGAACTACCGTTATATGTTATATCGCTACAAGGTTGCATTCGCATACTAACTAATGAACCGTGTGAGTAAAATGTCAAATCTTCTCCCATCGCTCCTTGCCGATTTTACTTAATCCAAGAGATTTCTCCTTATATATTCATACCATTGTAAACGAGGTACAATAGCAACGTTTTTCAGAAATACGAATAATCGATGAGTTTAGTTATTTTTCGGTATTCGGTTGACCTGTGTTATTGCTCATGCTCATGGCAAGTACGAGAAAGTTTATCCAACCAGATAGAATTGGAAAAAACGCCACTAATGAGACGTTGCGGGCCGCACAGTAGGGGTTGACCGAACACAGTTACCAACAATTATTCGCAACTTAAAATAAAGAATTGACAATACTACAAAGCCATATAGATAATAAGGTATGCATGTAAGATATAAACGTTCAATCAAAAAAATACAAACAATTAGCTGATGAACCGCATTTATCAGCACGGCAAGAAAACTACTCGTATTATAGAATGGATGTTTTCCGCAGATAATAGCAATGACTAACAATCGGCTCAAATACTATGCTTATAACAAGAAAAGTCGTATACGCGTTTGACTGACTTCGTCTGCTATACAATAACCATATACCATATGTACGAGTATTTGTCTACGAGTATAACAAGGTTAAATCCATCAATTACGAGTATATCAGCCAGTAACATATAGTTCGAGGAATGGCCGCTCTTAGACACACGCTAGTACGAGGAAACATGCAAATAAAGAGTATTCAAATTTGATGTATCATTTAAAACTGACCGCCACTTTTTTTACAGCTATTAGATTACACCGAATTTATTTCAGGTATGGAGTAAATACATTCCTGTTAGCTAAAATGGATCGGTACACCATTGAGCAACATATTTTTATTATTAAAACTTATTTTAAATATGGTGAAAGTTTTGCAGAAGTTGAAAGTTTCGTTCAAAATACGGTAGAGAAAATGCTCCGTCAAACCGTGCTATTAAACGTATCATTCATAAATTTGAAGAAACTGGTTCGGTTCAAGATCAAAGAAGTAAAGTCTATCATCGTAGTGGTTGTTCGAGTGGAAATACCACCTTGATCAAAAAGTTGCCAGAATTTGTTCAGAAAATTTTATATACAAGTTTATTCATCTAAATATATATTGTCCCCTTCAAAGTAATCCCCATCGACTGCAACACACTTATGCCAGCGCTTGATCCAATCCTCGAAACATTTTTATATTCGATTTTCGGTATGTATGAGGAGCGTTCAATATATTCTCGGTATCGATATGAAGGAAAATGCGAATTCAATTTAAATTGTTTTTATTTTTCAATATGATCTCCCCTAACATCAATGCATTTATTACATCTTGAGATAAGCCTTTTTAAACCCTCAAAATAATAAATTTCCTCTTTCTCTGCAAAATACCGATTTGAGTTCTTCATCATCCGAAAATCTTTTTCCACGAAGACATTTTTTCAAATCCGGAAACAGGAAATAATCACTAGGGGCAAGGTCTGGACTATAGGGTGGGTGTTGGATTTCTTCGAAACCACAATCTCGCGCAGTAGCCTTGGAAACTCGCGCCGTGTGAACAGGAGCGTTGTCATGAAGAAGCAACACACCCGCTGCGAGTTTACCCCGTCTTTTCTTTTTAATTTCCTCCCGCAAATTATGCAAAGTGGAAGCGTAGGATGTGGCGTTGATGGTTTCACCTTTTTTTTTGTACTCAATGAGCAAGATTCCCTTTGAGTCCCAAAAAACTGTGGCCATGAGCTTCCCGGCAGACGGAGTGACTTTGAACTTCTTCGGGGGGTCTGTTCCTTTTTTATGCCACTGCATGGACTCTTGTTTGCTTTCAGAGTCATAGTGGTGGAACCATGTTTCGTCCCCAGTAACAATTCGATCCATAACACCGTCCGCGTTCTCACTACACATCTCCAAAAGCTCTCTACAGCATGCGATTCTCACTTTTTTCTGAGGCGCTGTGAGCATTCGTGGCACCCACCTTGCACTGACCTTTGAAAGGTTAAAATGGTCATGAAGAATGGTGTGAATGGTACCAATTGAAAACTTGGTGATCTCTGCCATCATTTTCACCTTTATTCGGGCATCCTCAAGAACAAGTTTTTCGACTTCTTTGATGCTTTCTCCCGTACAAGCAGTAGCCGGAGCGCCGGAGCGGGGGTCGCCTTCAATGCTCTCTCTGCCTCTCTTGAACTCACTTGACCACTTTTGCACAGTTGATAATGAAGGTGCGGAACCCTGGTAAACAGCCAATATCTCTTCATGAATAGTTTAGTTTTTGACTTTTTCCTTGCTTAGTGAGAAATTTAATTACAGCGCGATGCTCAATTTTCACCATCATCGTCTCAGTTGCCATTATGATTCTGTTTAACTACAGATAAAACGCGATTTAATAATCACATTTATATGAAATTTTACATGATGCACTAAAATAATAGTATTACTTGATAAATAAGTCAATTTATATATACAACCACAGCTTCACCCCTATATCGAGAATATGTTGAACGCCCCTCGTACATCAGTGCTTCGGTATGTACATCAGTGCTTCCTGCTTCCTGGTTTTTTTGACTCGATTGAACAGAAAGAAGTCACAGGAAGCCAAATCAGGTGAATTCGGTCATCGGTGACAGTTGGATGGTATTTGTTGCATTTTTCGTCAAAAAATTACGAATAATGTTGGCACTGTGCGACGGTGCGTTATCATGGTGCAAAATCCATGAGTTTTCTGCCCACAATTCTGGTCTCTTTCGGCGAATTGCTTCACACAAACGTCTCATAACGCCCAAATAATACTCTTTGTTTACTGTCTGGCCTTCTGGAAAAAATTCATGATGCACTACACCGTTGTAATCCATGAAAACCGTGAGCATTGCCTTATTTTTTGACTGAAAACGACGTGGTTTTTTGGTCTCGGCTCATTTGGTGAACGCTATCCACTTGCCTGATGTCTGCATTGCGTGTCGTACTCATAAACCCACGTCTCGTCTCCAGTATTGATTGAATAGATTGAATATAGAACCATTGAAAATATCCACGCAGAAAAGAAGCTCTGGACCTGTCCAGCTCGGCATTAGTCTTAGTATTTCAAATATTTTGATATAAGGCATTTTACCATACAGCGCATCAAATAAAGGTACAAAGCTTAATTAATACTGCACTAAATAAGCAAATATTAATTGACGGAAAAACTTAAGCCTGCCGACGTGTTGCATAAAAGTTATCAACAATTTTACCAAAAATCAATTATATACAATAATTAATATTTTTTCTTTCAAATCGTTGATTTTAGGGTATAATTAATACAAGTTAATGCTAACTTTGAGTTCCAAATGACGAGTATTAGCACTACAGTCCAAATACTACCTTACCACCCCGGCATAATCCATGCATAAATATTATGATCATATCCACTAACAAGTCAAGATATCGTTTGCAACATTCCATTTGATCCACACCCATCTCTATTTCAATCCAAAGATGGCAAACGCAACCAGTCAATCCATGTCAACCAGACAGATAACTAAGCTATGGGCAAATTTTGGTCAAATAAACCAAAAGCATCAAATCAGCTAAATTCTACTTAGACGAGCAAATATTAGCTCCTCCAGCTCCTCCTTATAAACTTAGTCTTGTTAAGAGGTTGTCTGAGAAATGAATAAGATCACTCTTCAAACCGTTAGAAATAAATTTTTATACAAGGTCTGGCAAGATAACTTCATTATTTCAAAATGCAATGAAACAATGTATTTAAAAATTTTTTTTAATTATAAAGTTAAACATTTAAAGTTGTGGTTTACATCGTTTTAAAAATCATATCGGACAAGTGACGCCACCCATTGTCGATGCACTCGTTCAACCAAATTCTGCTGCTTCTTATCACTCTCTCCAGCATATTGATGCGTATGTAGGCGGTTTCTTCCAAAATGTTTCTTTTCAGGTCGTCCAGAGTCTGTGTGCGGTTGGCATAGACACGGGATTTCAAATGCTGCCACAAAAAGAAATCACTAGGGATGAAATCGGGTGGCCGGCGCTCCAAATCACCGTAAGTCCATTCCATCAATGGTAGACGCGGGGATCGCAAAACTGCAACTGCAAATGTTCTCAAGTGTTCGGATGGGACGTGCATCTCCAGTTGTGACCCACAAAAGGGATGATTTTCGTTCCGGGACAGGACCCAATGGCGCAATATTGGAACGATTTCGGAAGACGCACTGGTTTGAAACCACCGAATGGCCGTTGGAAAAATAAGACTCTAATGCAAACGTACGCTGCTCGTCACTTCAACGCATAATCAGTGATGACGACTGAAGCACAATTTCAGAATCCCCTACCTCGAGACCGCACACAACCGCCTAGGACACCCATCAGCTTCAGAGCACTCATTTCAAATACGGAAGTTATCTTGCCGCACCTTGTATTTGTTAAATTGGATGGATTGTCATGGATCAATACAAATTTAGAGTCTGGGTTTTGCTTAACTGATTCTTATTTCTCCCACTCTACCAATTAAAAAAAAAGAGCTTACCTAAAACTGTTTGCTTATGTAACTGTCAAAATAAAAATACGGATTTTAAGAAAAGTTCTTTTTTTTCTCTTTATTGTACAAGCGCGGCCATAATGTATGACCCTATCGGAAAGTGCCATCGATTTTACAAATGGCGTCGAATTCGGTCTTGACATTTATGAAGCAAACAGAATTAGAATTTGTGTTAATAAGCAATGAAACGCTATACCTACTCCTGAATTACGCCGCGGAATAATAGTCACGATGTTTTTGATGGTCAATTTGTCAGTGATTTTGGGGCAAAGTGCATTTCATGCCCATTTTACTGGCCAGCCGGCTCCATCTGGTCGTTCAATGCGGCGTTTAGCCGCACGACTCTTAGAGAATGGAACAACGCGGAACAGAGCAAGCCTTGAAAGGCCTCATACTTCTCGTTCGGCTGAGTGATTGAAAATGTCGTAGAGGTTCCGTCGAGATCGATCAGATGATGTGCCACGCAATTTGCATTTCACGCACGTCTCTGCGGCGCATTTTGGGGAAAGACTTGAAGATGATTCTTTACAAAGTGCTGATAGTCTATCAGATGATGGGTGTTGACCGTGAATAGCGTCCAACCTACGCTCACGCCCTACTGAATCTAAACAACGGAGTGGATGATTTTGCGTCAAAAATAATCACGAGTGACGAGGCACATTTCCACCTACTATTTGTATACGTGAATAAACAAAATTTGCACAAAAAATGCACGACGAACCATTACTTGATCTGAGGTTAACTCTAAGTTAATATTTGTAGAAAGTTACACAAAAATAAAAGTTAAAAGATAAGCAGACACTCTTTATGCAATTCACTATAGCCCATGGACAAGTTAAGAAATGTTAGTAATTAAATTGACAACAATTATATAAAATAGTACTCGTAATTTATAGTTTTCTTAATTGTGAATTAATCCATTATAACATATAAAAAATATGTTTAAAGAAAGCTGTTTCCTTCCACGAATTACCCTTCTTTGGAGGATATGAGAAGGAATGTTTCCCTAGTTTTATGCAATCATCATTTCACGGAAGGTCCAATTACAGCGAATATGCCTAGCTCAATTGAGATCAGTGGTATTCAAATAAACAACAACATCAGTGTGTCTAAGGTAAAGAAACATTTTCTCATTTTAATAAAAAAATGTAATTGAATTGTTTCAATTTACAGGAGCTTGAAGATTTTATGAATGCAGCAGAGAAAGGCGTCATTTACTTTAGCTTAGGCACTGTTGTTTCGCCCAAGCAACTTAAAATGTCTACCTTAGATATTTTCGTACAAGTTTTTTCTAGGCTGCCACAAAGGGTGATCTGGAAGATTGAATCTTTACCACAAAACTTTTCAAATATCTTCATAGGTAAATGGCTTCCACAGAACTATATCCTGGCTCATCCCAATACAAAGTTGTTTATAACTCATGGGGGAAAAGGTAGTGTTACTGAAGCTTTATATTATGCGGTACCTATGATTGCGATACCAATGTTTGGAGACCAGTTTGGCAACGCTTATCGTTTAGATAGAAAAGGCATAGGTATTAATTTAGACGCTAATGCTATAACTGCGGAATCTCTTCGCAAACACATCTTTCAAATTTTGTATAATAGCACTTATTCTGACAATATAAGAGTTGCTTCTGAAATTTATAGAGATCGACCTTTATCTGTAGAGGAGACAGCAATGTACTGGATTGAGTATGTTATTCGTTATCGAGGAGCATCACATTTACAAGCTATAGCCAAAGATATGAGCCTCATTCAGTATCTAAACATTGATATATACTTGTTCTGTTTTTGTTTCGTATGTGCTGTAATTGCTGCACTTAAAATAATAATTTTTTTTACAAACGAATATTTACAAGATCTCGCAAGATTGGTTAGCCATCGTGTAAAGGTGTGTTTGAAGAATGTTCTATAAGTACGAGTATCATCCTACGCAACGTGACAGTGTAATAAAGAAGAAACCCGATCCGTAATGTACACAGAAACTCAATTTTAGCGAGCTATTTTCATTTCAACGACATTGCACTCGTAGTGTATGTGAACCAAAAAAGACGGAGGCGTCTCATATTGTTTAAGCTCTACAGGTTTGAGATGTATTTTATAGATACATTGTATGTATAGTCGTAAATAAAATAAATGCATATTGTTGTCATTTTGACTAGCTTTATTTAATTCACATTCGATTGTCTGTGTTAAACTTAACGTAAAGAAAATGTACTGGAATAAGTATAATATGTAACTTAAATATATGTATAATATATTATTAAGTAGCTTTTAAAATAATAACTGACAAAAGTCCATAAACAAATATGTAGATGATTTTTATAAGATTGTCGAATGCAAAATTAAATAACGATTTATTAGGTTTATTATTAAGTACTAGATTCATCAAATACACAAATTTCAGAATGCCTCGTTTTTGTATACTTGTATATTTCGTAGGTATTTCAATAAAAAATAAAACATACAAATCTTAAGAATGCCTCGTTCATGTATATGGTAACATATTATAAACGTATATATGGACTCTCATCTTTAGAACTTATCTAAAAACAATGTCCTTGACGAGTTATTTTTTCATGTAAGATAGCAGATAATGCAGCTACCTGTAGTCAAAGGGTGATATTGTTCGCTTTTGATGTTTGACTTTAGGACAGCGTCCACTGTAAGTACTATATTGTCCATACTGGCATGTAGGCATTTTGCACTTTTCATCCTTTATACACCTGCAAAATTAGAAAGAAACATTTTACTATCCAAAGTGAACATTTTTTTTTTTTTTATAATTTGCGCGCGCTCAAAGGATTATGATTATTTTTTTTAGTACCCTTAAAATGTTTGCACACAACGTGGGCGAAGGAAAATCAGGGAGGATGGAAAGAAAAACGTTGGTTTTAAATGTTTGAAGGTTATAATGACTAGGAAATAAGGAGCTAGGCAGGGCATTCGATAAGCGAGTTGTAGGGCTTTAGAACGAGTCACGATATTTTAGAGTACGTCCGAAAGTGCGCTTGAGGGTATACTGATGAGCATTCATAGCGAGACGGGTGTTACGGTTAAAAGTTTGAGGGGGCGGAATGTTACTGGCGATTTCTGTGGAGCACTGGTGGTGGAAATAGCGATAAAACAGAGTGAGACACGACACATTACGTCGGTGTTCGAGGGTGTCCATTGTTTGAGTGATATTAGTATCACCTATGAGTTTTATCGCACGGTTTTGGATCCTACTCGTATTTAGCAGGTGCAGAGATGTTTTGGGCGCATCCGACCAGATGTGGGCATTGTACTTCAATTTCGGGCGGATAAGTGCCTTATACATATATTGAGGTCAGATCAGAGGGGGTAAAATATTTCTTACATCGCTTCAGGAAACCTAGACATTTCGCAGCATTTTTGGCGACATCGAATATGTGGTCATCCCAACGTAAGTTGTCACTGACACACATACCGAGAATGGAAAGTTTATCGGTTTCGACGATGCAAGTGCAATTCATGAATAATGGCTGGGTATTTGAAATTCACTTTAATGACAGCAGACAGCATTGAGTTTTGGAAGCATTAAATTCCACCCGGTTGATAGTTCCTCAATTGGTTATGCTGTTAATATCGGAATTTAATGAGCTTAGCTTAGCTGTCGTTCCCGTTCTACAGCCGAAGAGCAAGGGCGTGAGTCCGGGAACGAATATGAGAAGCAGAGAGTGCTGTCATCAGCAAAGGAATATATTGGATTAGAAGTAGCAGACAAGAGATCATTAATGAAAATTAAAAAGAGTGTCGGAGACAGAACGGAGCCGTGGGGCACACCAGCATTTATTTTGTAAATATCAGACTTGAAACCGTCCAATTGAATTGAAGGTTCGGAAAGGTAATTTCTAATCCATTGAAGAAGAGAGTCATCGATCCCAAAAGCACGCATTTTCGACAAAAGAGCCTGATGCCAAACTCTGTCAAATGCCTTAGAAATATCAAGTGCAGCTATCTTGCTTTCGCCAGATTGATGTACGCTTTGGTTCCACTTTTCGGTGAGACATGCCATCAAATCATCAAATCACCAGTGAACCATATTGCCGGTCATTGAGAAGTTTTCGTGTTTCGAGATATTTCATGAGCTGACGGCTTATCAGCGTTTTCATGACCTAGGAAAGAAGGAACGTAAGTGCAGTGGGTCTGTAGGAGGAGAGAGAAGAAGATTCGCCTTTTTTAGGGACGAGCTGGACAAATGCTGCTTTCCATTTGTTCGCAAAGAGCCCTAAAGAGTAGGATTGATGAAAAAGCTTACGCAGTGGTTTTGCCGGCGTGTTAGGGGAGACATACCATCTGGACCAGCGGATTTGTGAATGTAAAGATCTTTAAGAACTCTTGCTACTACACGAGTGCGAAAGCGGATTTGTCTCATTGTAGATTCGACGCACTCAAGTGTAGGCGGGGACAAAGCACAATCTGGGAGTGTTGAGCTAGCCGGAAAGTGTGCAGCAAGCAGATTGGCCTTGTTCAAAGAGCTGACAGCTGGAATGTCATTAGAAATGAGCGTTGGGATGGAGGATGAGGCAGAATTTCTAATATTTTTTGATTGTATTGGAATTTTACACGTTTAAGAAAGGCGTTGCAGTCATTTCTGGCTCGTTTGAACTTTTTTCGATTTTCCTTAGTTGGGCTGGTCTTGAAGGACCGTAAAAACCTTTCTCTAACCCTGACAACCTCTTTACAGCTCGAGTCGTACCATGCCTTTTCCTTTGGTTTGATACTCTTCATCCGATGAGGGATAAAGTTTCTCATTCCGAAGAGAATAGTGTCAGTGATCATATCACCAGCGGCATCCACGTCATTATCGAGGAAACATAACGACCAGTTAAAATTCCTAAAGAAGTTGTTAAGTCCGCTCCAATTGGCTTTCTCGTATTGCCATACGGTTCTTTTTGGAATCTTTTCTCTAACTGTGTGGTCGGTGTACGAGAAATTAGCTGATATGACACAGTAGTCCGACGAGCCTAGAGGGGAGAGCACATCAACGTTGTACTTATCAGGGCAAAAAGTTAAAAACAAATCCAGGGTGTTGGCGGTATGACTGTCAACGTCTGGTAATCATGTGGGCTCATTTACAAGCTGGGTTAAGTTATTTTCCGCAGCGAATATCTCTACACACCGCCCTTCGGGTGTCGTCTGTCCAGAATTTCGAAACCACCCAGAATTGTGTATATTGAAATCCCCCGTAATAACGATTTCAGTATGAGGATACATTGATACAATTCTTTGAATGGAGTTTATTACATTATTACATACGAGTATTATGTTAAAATATCATTGATAGTATGAGGGAATAACTACGAGTACATAATTTAAGTAGTTTCAGATCTTTAATTGTATTTTATACTTACTCTTGATCCACACCAGGAAAACCATCTTGCCCCCTTTTAAGTATGTTACAAGCTTGATTGCTATACGAACAATCACAACGACATCGACCTCTAGATAATTCATCTTGGACGACATTAAAATGGCTAGGACATCGACAAGTTTCATTTCCGCTTAATACTGATGCTGCCAAAACTTCACCGTAATTGATCGTGTTCCCTCCTCCGCTATCTATGCAAGAGCTTAATATACAACGATCTACACAATGGCATTCAGTGTGATTGACAAAAGACCGCACCTCTACGCTTACTGACCCACCCAAAGGAATGACCTGCAAAGAGATGAGATTATGAAGTAGAAAGAAGTAGAAAGAAAGAAATAATCTGTTGAGAAATGGAGAATCAGTAAAGGCTTTTAGTGACGTTAAGACTATTTTTCTGGCCGGATAATATTTGCGTTGATATGATTATGTTCCTATTAAATTATATTAATACGTGGTTTAAGAAAATGTTGTGACATTATCATTATATCTTCACATTATACATAATGTTTCCTGTCCTGAAACTAATGAGAGCAATTTTAAGAAGTTGTACATGTCTGTATGAAGTTTAAGTATATACAGTGTTGTGCAAAAAATAGCGCATTTTTATCGAACATTTTTTTTTTGTGAATTTTAGGGAACAGGAAGAAACTAAGTAAAATCTATTGTCAATTTAAGAAAACATATTGTATAAGTGTAGAAATAAAAGAAAAAAAGGTTTGGCGATAATATGTTTCATTATAAAAAAAAAAAGAAAGTTAAGTTAACTCGGTAACGGCCTGTGCAAAACATACCGGATTTTCGCTATACTTAATATTTTGCCCAGTAACTGCTGTTTTTTAAGACCTCCTTGCATATTTTAGGCATGAACGCCACTAGATTCTCAAAAAAATTTTTTGGAATGTTCTCCCATTCATTCTTTAGTGACGTCATAAGTGCGTTTTTGGATGTGTGCATCTTTGACCCTACTCGTCTTTTTAAAATGGCCCACAAGTGCTCGATAGGGTTTAGATCGGGCGGTTAAGAGGGCCATTCCAACACATCAACATTTTCCAGGGCAAACCACTCCTTAAATAACTTCGATGAATGTTTTGGGTCATTATCATGTTGATAAACCCAACGCAGTGGCATCTCCTCCTCAGCGTATGGTAGCATTACGGATTCCAGTATATCTCTATACTGAAAACGATCCATGATACCACTAATCTCATGTATTGGTCCACATTCCGCACCAGAAAAACATCCCTACACCATAATTGAGCCTCCTCCATGCTTCACGAATGGACTACAATGGCGTTACTGAAGACGTCTGAAATGAATACTTCCATCGGAAGCAATCAAGTTGAACTTACTCTCGTTGCTAAAGAGAACAGTTTACATTGCTGACCAATTCAAATGGTTCCAGTTTAGGAAACGATTGGCGTTAGCAAAGTATAGGAACAAAATGGTAACTTTTTTGTATATGCTTAGCACTAAGTAGAGGCTTTTTCCCTGGCTTCTCTTAAACGCTTGCATACGGTGCATGCTTCAATTAAAAGATTTTGCGCACTAACAATCTTTCTTAAAGGTAAGAAAGTATCGTTAGTAATTATTTTCTTAATTTGCCGATCGGTTCGGAGTGAAGTTTTTCTCCACAGTGAATGGTTTCGACCGGTTTTCCATTCCGAAACTTTTTTATAATGTCACACACCGACGATGTGGCATTTTATACTTTTTGGCTATGGATTTTTTGTTTTAGCCCTCCCCTGAAATCCGCTACCACCTGATTTTTAACCACACCACTTTATTTATTTTTAGCCATTTTATTAGTGAACAAATTGGAGACGTCTAACCTTTTAAGTTTTGTTGTGTCTATAACTCAATTCAAATGACAGCCAAAACCATTATCAGCAAGTTAAAGAGCCCAGAAATACGGTACTTTTGAAAATCCGGTATGTTTCGCACAGGCATGCCATTGAGTTGAGCTACAGTTTTTATCAAAACTCTAAAAATAATGATGGCAATGACTTGTTTTTTTGTTCTATTTGTAAACTTATTCAATAGGTTTTATTAAATTGTCAAACAAGTGTACCTACTGTATCCATGTCCTCTAGAATACTTCAATGAAAAATTTTCAGGAAAAATCCGGCATGTTTTGCACAACATTGTACATATGATAGATACAATTTTGTAACATGTTTTCTTAAAAACTAATAATTTTATCGATTCAAGTGATATCTCCATCGATTCGAGTGACATCTCCATCGATTTATCTTATATAGTATAGCTTACGCCTAAAGATAGTTACCTACATTAAAATCATTTGATAAACGTTTTAGTAATTTGAAAATATTTGTCATCTTTTTCGTTCAATGTCATATATGTATGTCCGTACATACATAACATACATTTATGGAAATAAAAAAATCCGAAATTTTAAAAACTATCTATAAATTGAGTGCTGCGTTGTTAATCTCTGGATTTCATCTGACATTTTGAAAACTGAAGAAATAGGATCCAAAGCTAGTTTTATATTGCAACGGCATAAAATCGGCAACAAAGTTTGGACAGATTTTCATTTTCGTGTCCAAATTTTTCTATATCTACTTTAGCTTGTATAGCTATAGCCACGGGTGATCATATAGACTAATTGACTTATTAAGTAGGTTTCACTCTCCTTTATCTTTATTATTATTCCATTCAGTAGCTTGCCTCAGATGGCGAATTTAGAATCATCGGATCAAATAGGTCTTACCAAATAAAATATATGACAAATACAGGGTGCCTTAAAATAACCTATGCGGTTTAAATTTTTTATATTATTCTAGATTGTTAATATTATTGTGCTGATGATGACACTATTATAAGCAACGACGTGAGAGCCATTCAGGAAATTCTTAATAACTGGATAAAGATATAAGAAGAGGCATTGCCGTTTTTCAGGACCTTCTGTCCCAATTTGTGACACCATCTTGAAGTGCGAAAAATTTAAATGTGATACTTAGATTTTTTGGGAAATCAGCGTGGGGTGCTTTAAATGACGTAAAAGCTTCACTTGTTATACGCGACAGTTGTCCGTCCGACTTCATCAAAAGCATCACGTTACACTATCTATTGCGGTTTTTTTTTTCAAAATTTGAATGTTTATTTAAGAAAAACATGTACAATAGTATTATTCAAAGTATTGCCCATCTGAAGCTATGACTTTTTCCCATCTTTCTGGCAATTTGTGGATCCCATCCCAAAAGAACTGCGCCAACTTGGCAGCCAAGAATGGATCAAGCCAATTTTTGATATTCAGTGAGGACGTTCTGCATCGACCGGAACAAATGGTAGTCAGAAGGGGCAAGGTCTGGGCTATAAGGCGGGTGGGGTAAGACTTCCCATCCACTGTTTTCCAAATAGTTCTTAACCGGAATAGCAACGTGGGGCTGAGCGTTGTCATGATGGAAAATTATTGCCTCGTGTCTGGTCGCATATTCCGGGCGTTTTTCGCCCACTGCTCTCTTCAAACGGATTAATTGTGTGCGTTGCCCATTGATGGTTTCACCCGGTTTTAGCAGCTCATAATACAGCACACCCATCTGATCCCACCAAATACAGAGCATTACCTTCGCGTCATGGATATTCGGCTTTGCCGTTGATTTGGCTGGTTGGCCGTTTTTCACATATGATTTTTTGTGCTTGCGGTTGTCGTAATGGATCCATTTTTCATCACCAGTAACAATCCGATGCAAAAATGACTTCCTTTTGTGGCGTTCCAGCAGCATTTCGGACATGAAAAACCGCCTTTCGACGTCTCTCGGCTTGAATTCATGTGGAACCCAATTTCCTTGCTTTTGAATATATCCAGCTGCTTTTAAACATTTTGAAATGGCTGCTTGAGTGACACCCAAAGATTCTGCGAGCTCTTCTTGTGTTTGGCAACAATCTTCATAGAATGCTTCCAGTTCTTCATCTTCAAACTTTTTTGGCTGCCCAGGACGTTCATCGTCTTCCAAAATCACCACTTTTAAATCGTGCAAACCACTTTTGGCACATTCGCTCAGCTAGCGCATGTTCACCATAAACTTCCACCAAAATACGATGACTTTCGGCAGAAGTCTTCTTTATATTAAAGTAATGAAGAAGAGCTCCCCGCAAAAACACTTTTTCAGGCACAAAGTTCGACATATTTGGGTGAAAAAAAATTATTGTTGTTTACGCTTCAAATGAATGACATATACTGAAATGACGTACAATGACAGTAGCTTTCCAACGCATGTTTCAATGGAATACAAGGTACGCCATCTCTTAGCAAACCGCACGAATTAAGTTATAGACCCAATAATAAGAAAGAGCTCATTCTCAGAAACCGACAGTGAAAAAACTTTAGTTTGAGTTAATCAGTTGGTATTGCTGATAACCAAAGGGGCTCGAAGAAGAGCAGACAGAAAAATTATTGGATGACATGTGACGAAATGTAAAATAACTTACAAGCTCGTGGCTTTATTATCGAGGTGATAAAAAATAGGATGGCTTTTCAGAATGGTACTAAGGTCCGAAGGTTTAGCCAAGTTGGAAATATGGTATAAGTGTAATATATTTCAAAATTTAATTAAAGAAAAAATAAGATTAGAAAAAGAAGGGCAAAGCTGCTCTCTTAAGGGCGGTATTAAACGATGATGTGAAATTTGCCTGATAACTCCTAAACAAACAAAACATTGCATGATATAATAAAAAAAAATTTTAACAAAAGACAGTTCCTTCTACACACTTTTAAGTGTACGGTGTCCGGAGTACTGTTCGAAAAGGGCATTAGCCCATATTCCTTTGAAAATGAATAATGCTGCTCCATACCAACATTTTAAGACAGCACAACTATCTACCTCTATAGTTAAAATAGGCCGAAGCCGCAGTGTAGGCATACTGCAAAGTACACAATGGTTCTATTATCGGACAACTTCGGCGAGTGAATTATTTCTCGTAGTATCGACTTCAATCGGCTGCCGTGTTCACCGGATGTATCCACTTCTCACTTTTTTTTTAGGCCTAATTTGGAAGAACTTCAGAAATTGGGCAATCGAGAATCAATACTCTCCTCGAAATAGCCATCTTGACTTAATCTTTTAGGGTTAGGCCGTTGTCGTCAATAAAACTAAAACAAATTAAAACCATATCGCACCCTGGTTAATTAAAAAAAAAAAATCAACGAAGCATACAACAACTGGGAAAATTTTTAATATGTACGAGTATAAAAATTATTCTTATTATATTTTTTAAAACATGAATCAGTCGATTTATTTTTACATGCAAATTTCCTTACATGCATGTACATATGTACATACGAGTGAGTATATGTCAAGAAATAATTAATTGCCTTTAATTTTTGTTACTTGTAGCGAATAGAACGTAAATGTAGATGTACTCGTACTTACAAAGAAATGTAAATGCACTGTGGACATACTCTTTGCTATACAAGTTTTTGTGTCGTAATCACAGCATCCAGTGTCATCCCCACAACGATGCAAAATAGTACAATGCGGTACAAAACGCTTCGATGCTTCTGTGACCGTAATAACTTTTGGATGTGGCCAGCGGCATCTGCTTTCCTCCTTTATGCGCTGAATATGTGCGGTGGCTGCCGACTGTCCTGCAAATAAATATATATTTATAAAATTTCACATCATCAAATTTACTCTAAGAACTTTATTTCTAATTTGACGCATTCAAAGTGCCAATAAAGCAAAATAAATATGTACAGCTACCGTCTGACATATGTAGAAAGAAAAAATTAGGCCAACATGTATTATTTCAGAAAGCTAATGCTTTCTTTGCTATAAAAATACATTTTATCATAAATTTGAAAAGTTAAAGAATGACAATGTACGAATATTAGAGATTTAATTGTATGGTGTTAATTGCTGTTGATAAAATAAACATATTACGGAAATGCATAAAATAATATATTTTTAAATTTTGCTGTAAATTTTTACCAACATTTCTTAGAGAATCAACTTCCAAAACAGGCACTGTAGTACAACTAATATACATAAAATCTTATCTAAAAACATTTCTATCTATTTTATTCCGCAGACTTTCCTTCTTGACAGATTTTGTGATACTGGTGCTTGTTTTTTGGTAAACGTATGCCTACTTGTTTTATCAAGCATTATGGCAGGTCATAACTGATATCAGGCTTACTTTTATCAAAATGGCCTTGACAATGGAGCTCTGGAAGTAGATGCAGCCCAGGCACGTCGACATCCACTTACATGTGTTCCGGTAGGCATCCACCAACCTGTACATGTATTTTCTTATTCATGTATGCATACGCAAATATACGAATATGTACGTATCTTCTGCGTAATTCAATTTTAATTATTCCCTTATGATTTACTGGAAACGAATCGGAGGTCAGATACTAAAGTGTTTAATGGAAAACCACTCAACAACCAAAGGGAATTGAAGTCATTATCGCCAAAATAGCTTTTATAAAAATGGAACTGGTATAAATATGTGCTACATCTCTTTACTATATGCAAAACCCTGTGCTTTTCTTCCTTTAGCCATTATTGTATGTATGTATGTATGTAAGTAATTTAAGCAAAGCGACGCCATGTAATGCGACTGCAAGACTGGTGCAAGACTTATAAACTTACACCTATGATGTACAATCTCTCAGAATTTCATGCAATTATTTCCCTGATCGTTGACATTGACATGCCTTTCTCGTGCATACAGTGTTGTGCAAAACCTAAGCAACCATCTGAAATCGACATTTCACAGTAAATTTTTTAAACCTTCTACCACACCAAATAAAAACAAATGAATATCGAATGATGTATTTAAGAGCATATTTTGGAATTCACAATTTTACGAGGTTGTCCGAACAATGATACAAGACATTTTTTCTCAAATTTTTTTTTAATTTTTCTAGATATTGTCCTTGTAACTCTACACACTTCTCCCAGCGATGCTCCCATCACTCCAAGCCGTCCAAATAGTACTTGGCGTTTTTCTCTGCAAAATAATTGTTCACGAAGGTGATTGCCTCCACATTTGACGAAATTTTCTGTCCTCCGAGAGCAGTTTTTAGATGAGGGAACAAAAAGAAGTCGCTTGGGGCTAGATCTGGTGAATAAGGCGGATCGTCAAGCAGTTTAAACCGTAATTCATGGATTTTCGCCAAGGCAACCGCTGAGGTGTGAGACGGCGACGGCGCGTTGTCCTGGTGAAACAGGATTTCCTTTTTCTGCAAATGTGGCCGTTTTTCCGCAATTTCTGCCTTCAGCTTGGCAAGTAATGATGCGTAGTATGCTCCTGTAATAGTTTTTCGGATTTATTGCGCCTAAACTGCGCCAACAGAGCGTTGGAAATGTTCATTCGAACACGTTTTTGGTCTAACGTAAGCTAATGCGGCACCCAACGCGCGAACATTTTTCTCATGCCTAAATCTTGATTTAAACTGTAAAAAATACGTTCTTTAGACATTTTCATAACTTCTGCTATCTCTCTCACTTTAATTCGGCGGTCGTCTAACACCATTTGGTGAACTTTAGCAATGTTATCGTCAGTGGTTGCAGTTTTTGGACGGCTCTTACGGCCACGTTTAAATTCAGCTGCCCAAAATTTCACTGTGGTAAATGATGGTGCAGAGTTCCCATACACAGAGTCCAACTCATTTTTGATTTGCGTAGGCGTATTGCCTTTGAAAATCAAGAATTTAATAACAGCTCGATACTCAATTTTTTCCATTTTCACAAAAAACACTCACATCGACTCACTCAAACGACTGTCAACTAAAAACTGCGCGTCCAAATCCAAAATGACTGAAACTTCAGTAAGAAACTGTCAAAAGATGCACAACCAGCATTCACTAGCTTGTTGACGCCATCTTTACGTTGCGATCGGAAACTTTTCAGACATCCCTGGTATAAGAAAATAGTAACACATGACGATTAAAAAAAAAAACCGAAAATCAAAAATATAGCCAAATTCTGCCATGCAAAACCTAAGCAACTTTTTTAATATTTGGTGCAATATCCCTTATTTTGAATAACAGGGGCGCAACGACGGCGCATAGAAGAAATTAGCTTTGAAATTGTAGTCTGGGACATATTTTCGCAATCACTTTTCAAAGCATTGTACAGCTCTATCTTGTTGGAAAAACGTTGTCCAGCTACCCGGCCTTTAAGAATGCCAAACAGGTTTTCGATAGAATTGAAGTCGGGTGATTGGGCCGACCAATCAAGGGCTTAAACCTCACTACCTTTGTCCACACCTTTATCAACTTCGATGTGTGTTTCGGATCGTTATCCTATTGAAACGTTTAACGAAGTGGCATTTCCCACGGTGCATATGCTATCATTAGTGATTCTAGAATCTATTTGTATTCGAATCATAATTCCATATACCTCCTGCCGAAAAACACGTCCATACCATAAAACTACCACCACCATGCTTAACAGTGGATATGCAGAATGTAGGATTAAATCGTTGGCCTTTACAATGTCTGACATGACACATCCTATCAGAATTAAATAAATTAAACTTTGAATTATAGCTGAAAATAACTTTTTTCCATTTTTCAGGGGCCCAGTGTTAATGTTTTCTTGACAAATTTAGCCCAATATGAAAAGAGTTAAGTTTGAATTATGTTTAAATGATTTAAATGCCTTTTTCTGAGCATCGATTTCTTCCGCGGCTCATAGCTTTGAAGATTATTCTCAAGAGCACGTCTACGTACCGTGCTAGCATCAATATTGAAATTTAGTAATTTTCATTTGAACTTATAAATGGTTGTTTTTTAATTACACCACAAATGTTTCTATCTGTTCGACTTGTTGTCTTACGCGGCCTACCATCGAAATTAAAATTTTCAACGACTCCCGTTGCATGATATGTTTTTATTAGACGTGAAATAATGGATTTACTCCTTTTATATCTTTTAAGCTAATGTTGCACAAGAATTTCCAGACTTAAATTCTTCAATAATCTTTAGTTTAAAGCAGGTGGAGTATCTGTGTCGCAATATTATTAGTTAATAGAAAACTGATCAAAGACAATGCGCAAGATCAAAGACAAAGAGTTTATAACATTTTATGTGTGACCTGGCTGGAAAAGTACTGTTATCTCTTTCCTTTTTACATTGGATTACAAAGTTGCTTAGGTTTTACACAGCTAAATTGGTTATTTTTTTTATTTTCGTGTTTTTTTTTTAATTTTGAAGTACTATTATTTTCTCAAAAAGTTATAAGTTTCAAAATATACTCTTATATACATCATTCCACATTCACTTCTTTTTATTTAGTGTAGCAGAAAGTTTAAAAAATTTACTGTGAAATATCGATTTCAGATGGTTGCTTAGGTTTTGCACAATACTGTATGTACAGCACCTTGTGATGCGTATGTGAGCTTGGAGACAAAAGCTACGACAGTGGGCCTTACCCTGGATTGCGAGGAAATCAAAGTACATGGCGTACTCCTTTAAGAAATAACACCCAACCCCCATGTCTTCGACAATTCATCTTAACCCCTTACCGCATACGAAGCCATATTTGGACTCCGAAGTTTATGATCCTTTTATAGGCTTATTACATACATCATCACAAAAAACTAAATTACGTCAAAACCAGAGTTTCATCGTAAAACGGACCGTTAATAATTTGTACATTGCAATTGTGATCTGTCAAATAGTAGTGTGTGAGTAGTAATTAAAAAATAAATATCAAAAAGGTGAGTAAAGTGGTGACAAAAAATAAAACTACATTCTCTGGACTTTCTTAAATACGGGAAAACATTAATTTTTGCTTTTTTTTGTGTTTTTTTTTCCACTTTGCCATATGTGGCTTGGTATGCATTTAAGGTTACCTTTATTAAACACATTTATTCCAGAAATGCAACCAGCACGCTTCTACGGCTCTGCTAAGTATGTTAATACTATTCCTGGTGATGGAAACCTGAGTAATGATGACATTGATTCCAATTGTGATGATGATCTTAGTTCAGTTCCAAAAAAGCACATTATCATACCCGAGTCTGACTCTGATTTTTCTGAAGAAGACGACGAACCTTTGATAAATTTACGGTCTGCAACAACATCAAATCCAGAGGAAAAACTGCTAAAAGGGTTATTTGGAAAAAGGGGAAAATGCCAGCTTACGATGTTATCAATTTTCAACTCTTGAGTGACACAGATTTACCGGATACTATAAAACAACTGAATTCTCCTGCAGACGTTTTCAAGTTCTTGTTTACAGCTGATATGATTAATTTTGTTACTGAGCAATCTAACCTCAAATCTGTTCAAGACAATATCAACAAACCATCAATGATCACGAAAGACGAAATGGAAAAATTTATAGGAATTGTCATCTTTATGTCATGTGTGAAGTTACCGGCAGCGAGGAAGTATTGGTCAAAAGAAATAGGTGTGTCGCAAGTTTATAAAATAATAACGTGTAACAGATTCGATGCTACCAAAAGATTTTTACATTTTAATAATAATGAGACTTTTGTACCCCGTGGAGAAGATGGCCATGACAAATTATTTAAAATTCGTCCTTCATTGGATATGATTCGTGGGCGTTTGATGTTAGTCCCTAAAGACGAATATTTAGCAGTGGACGAACAAATAATCCCTACCAAATGTCGTCATGAATTAAAACAATATAATCCAGCGGCGTTAGTGGCTATAGCTATGACTGCGACATCTTTGCTGGAGACCAAAGCAATTAGTACCCTTCAGACGCACCAGATCTTGGTGTAAGCTCAAATGTGGTCACTAGATTGACATCCACAATTCCACGACATCAAAACTACAAGATTTGTTTTGATAACTGGTTCAACGGCCCAAATATTCAAGTATATCTTTACAAAAACGGTTTACTTCCCTTAGGTGCGACTCAATCGTGTATCAAACTCAAATATGCCTACAGAAAAGGAACTGAAGGAGCGAGGTCGCGGAAGTATGGAAGAAAATGTAGCAGTCATAGATGAAGTAAAGTTAAGCCTGGTTTCCTGGTTTGATAACAAGAATGTGGACCTTCTTTCATCCTACGTTGGAAGCGAGCCAACGACAACAAAACGACGTTATGTTCGACAGGATAAAAAATATGTTTGCATACCTTCTCCGAGTCGATTTACTTGACTCCATGCTGGGTTATTACAGAATCAATTTGCGGTCTCGTCAGTGGTACAAAACGATTTTTTTCCACATGGTGGACATGTCCCTTGTAAATGCTTGGTTGTTATGGCGCCGAATCAATGTAGACGGAAACACCTACATGTCTTTGTATGATCTTAAGCTCGCTGTTTCCGAGCATATGCGAAAGTCAGGGAAACCTGTTATTACAAAAAAAACGTGGTCGTCCATCAAATAGTCTCGGAACACCGACATCCAGACGGAGCGGCACTCCCTCCGGTTTGCCTGACTATCCGGTACCCGCGAAAAATCCACGACAAACTCCTGCTAGACATCAAGGTATGCTTTTGGATTCGGTACGTTCTGATGGGATTAGCCATTATTCGATTTGGAAGAAGAACGCCCGACAAGTAATTTTGGTGGGGGCTGAGGCCCCCATTTATTGGCTTAATACAAGCTTAATCTAACTTAAGAACTAACAGAAAGGCTTAAGAGCTAGGAACCAAGGAAGTGATGGGGGAGATCTTGTTTGAGACGAGGAGTGCTCAGGTGGAAATCAAAAAGGGAGAGGTTTGAGTTGACCTTTCGGAGCATTCGGGAGATTGGTTCGTTGGAGCCATAAGAGGTGCGGTGGACCGGTAGATAGAAGAGTCGAGGACAACGTAGATTGCGGGGGTTGGTATTTGAAATGGAGCTCAAAATGGATGCACAGTCGATGGAACCTGAGAGAAGTCGATGAATGAAAAGAATGTTAGCAATATTCCTACGTCCTTCTAACGAATTCATATTTAGAAGTTTGAGGCGGTCCTGATAGGGAGGTAAGATTAAAGGGTCGTTCCACGGCAGACCACGGAGAGCAAATCGGAGGAATCGACGTTGAATACCCTCGACGAACAAAGGTAATGTAGAGAGATCTGGTTACATACGGCTTGGGAAATTCCTTGGACCATCGTTTAATAAAGCCAAGTGATGAGTTGGCTTTGAGGATCATCTTATCGATATGCGAACGGAAACTAAGCTCACAGTCGAATAATAAGCCAAGGCCTTTAAAAGACTGAACCAGGGGAATTGGTTGACCATAGAGAAAATAACGTTGGGGAGGTGACGGGTTGCATTTACGTGAGAAGGTTATAGATTGACATTTGGGTATATTAAGTTCTAGGTAGTTTTTGAGACACCAGATTGAAAACCGATCAAGGTCTTCTCGAAGAAGGACAGAGACATGGGGAGAGGAAATAGTTTTAAAAAATTTTGTGTCGTCAGCGTAAGGGGAGAGGGATGAGTGTTTAATGACCCTCTCAACATCGTTGATAGTAAGAATGAAGAGAAGAGGGCCAATATGACTACCTTGTGGAACTCCAGATGAGGCCAGGAATGGAACAGAAAGGGCGGATCTAAACCGAACGCTATAATATCGGTTTCCAGGTAAGAAGAAATCCATTTTAATAAGAGAGGCTCAAAGCCGAGAGCAGACAATTTAAAGAGGATCAATTGATGAGATATCTTATCAAACGCTTTAGTGAAATCAGTTCTGATAACATCGATTTCTAAGGCTGAGAGAGCAATAGACACGAATTTAACTAGATTTGTGGTAGTTGGCCTCCCTTTTAGAAAATCATGTTGTCGGGGCTAAATAAAAGACTTGCATTTGAAGCTTAAGGCTTCGTATAAAATGCTTTCAAAGAGTTTGGGTATATGAGAGAGTTTAGCAATGGGACGATAATTGGTAACTTCATGTTTAGATCCCTTTTTGTGTATCGGGATTATAAAAGAGGTCTTCCAAATCTGGGGAAATTCTCCCAGTGTAAGGGATCGATGATAAAGGTAGGAAAGGGGTAGAGACAGGTTGGAAGAGCATTTTTTAAGAAACACGGCGGGGAGTCCGTCTGGGCCAGGTACAAATTCATCTTTAAGATTTAGTAACTTTTCTTCAATAACTGCAGGATCGAAATTTTGAGTGAGAAAGGGACCAATAGAGAAATTTGGTAGATCATTGAAGTAAGAGGGATCTGGTACGAAGGAGATGTTGGCAAATGATTGCTTGAAAAATCTAGCAAAAAAGTTGGCGATGGTAGGTGGATCACTTGAAGATTTGGTTTCGAAAGTGAGGAAGGAAGGATAACCATCAGTCTTACTTTTGCAATTGACAAATTGAAAAAAGGACTTGGGGTCATTTATGAGATTGATTTGCGCACTATTCAGGTAGGGCTGATAGAGAGAGTTATAGAGTTCAATGAAATGAAGATATGTACTCGTACCTAGATAATTTGAATAGTCGGAAGAAGAGTGGGTGCGAAGGAATACCGCCCATAACTTGTTTCTTTTGTTTCGTAGAGAGCGAAGTTTACGATTATACCAAGGAGGGGATGTAGAAGAAGTCTTTTGGCGGGAGTAAGGCACATAAAGGGAGATGGATTTGAATATTTCTCTGTAAAAAGTGGAGAGGGCATCAACCAGAGATAGACTGGTAAACTCAAAAGAAGCAACGCTTAGATAGGTATTGATTTTACGGAAATTAGCTTTGTGAAAATTGTAAGAAAATAGAACTGCGGGGGGAGGCGACTGAAGGGGAGAGTTGTGGAAAAATGAGAGAAGAAGTGGAGGATGAAAGTTATCAATAGTTGAAAGAGATAGAGGACAACACGATACTGAGGAGTTGATGGGATCAGTTGTGAAGATAAGGTCTAATTGCCTTTCCATATAGTTGGAAACGCCACTGACTTGGCATAGACTAGAGTCTGTTAGCCGATCTAAGAATAGGCATTCCTTAGTAGAAATGGGATTGGAAGCGATGAAAAAAGATAGGTCTTCAGATGGAGTCCACTTCAGCTGAGGCAGATTAAAATCGCCGAAGATAATGATATCATCAAGCGATTCTGATGAGTCGATCAAATTGTCAATTGCTGCAATAGCAAGTTGGTAGGATTTGATAGGTTGCGCCGGAAGAATGTAACAACACATAAGGTACAAGCATCTACGAGTGAGGGTTATTTTAACCGACACACAGTTGAGATTAGGAGAGGATGATGTTGCAACGAGAGAGGAGTCCAAGCTGTTGTGAATAGCCAGTAGGACACCTCGACAAGGGGATTCAATCAAGGGGGGTGCGCGATCATCATCCCGAAAAACATTAAAAGAATGAGGGAATAACTCCTGGTTTTTTATGTTGGGGATAAGATTAGTTTCGGTCAGAGCATAGATATCAAATGGGAGAGCATGAGATTGGCGGAAAACAGCGTGGGTTTTAGAACGGAGTCCTCTTACGTTCTGGTAATAGAAGGTGAGAGGGAGGTTTTTGCATGACTTTTTAGGGTCGAAAAAATTTACCATGGTCAAGGCTACTGCGTTGGAGGTGTGAGACTCTTTTAGAGTGTACATAGTAGCGAAGAGCGGCAAGATCGTCTGCAACTTTTTGGGGGGGCATATTGAAAATCTCGTGATACTTTATATAAAGTTTCTTGAGACTGGTAACGTCGGTTGGGAGGCCATGGCACTTGTTTTTGTTTTACCCTCGTAGCACACCGAGTCGAAATTATTGTGCAGATAAGCGAGATATAGACGTATATTCTCATATATCTTTTTATCTCTAAGCCTAGAGAGCGCATAGCGACATTCGGTGGTATCGCTAGTTTGCTGCGTTAATTTAACAGTGGGTGGCGAAAGGGGGTCAATAGAAGAGGGAATGGCTAATGAGTTTGGTGTAGGGTTTAAAATATGAGAACTGATGAAATTAGGATACTTAGCTCCAGTTCCCAGGTGGGAGTTTGAGTGGTGGGAATTTGAGCTGTAGGGGTTAAGTAAGCCAATATTGTTCCAAATTTCGTTCTTTCACATTATAGTATGTGATAAATGTAATGTTTTTTTGTGTTATAATGACAAACGCAATTGTTATAAAGAATTTCACGAAGTATAAGTAATTGCATACGAAGCCATATATGACTGACTGAATTTTAGCTACATTGCATAGGAAGCCATATATGGCTTATACATATATGTAACTTCTAAAAATTTTTCTCAGTTTGATCTCATCATTTAAAGTTAAATAAACACATTTTCGCAAAAAAAAATGTTTGTTTCATCTCTTTAATAATTCATGCGGTAAGGAGTTAATAGTAACTTCGAGATAGTTAACAAGAGTCTGTTGTTAATACATGCAATGATTGCATGAAGGCCTGTTTCGAATAATTAAAATTGTGCAGAACCTAACCTCTCGTAAAACTGAATGAAAGTGTACGAGTATTTGGTTGTAATTTGAATGATTTTCCATCTTGTCTGTATTGAAGGCAAGATCGAGTTGCCTAGAGAGGGTTATTGGCACTTACTAAGTAAGTAAGATTTTATAATATGTTGCAAGAGCATTTTTGTTGCGCTTCATTTTATAATTTCACAATTCAGACATGTTTCTGATGTAAACAGTATACCTACTAATACTAACTCACTACAGCAAAGGGACACCTGAAAACTTATGCGATAACTTTTATTTTTTTTGTGATTGACTACCGAAACTGTGAAAGGGGATATGTATAACAAATCAATTGATATGAGATATAACTCCCATTTGTATTTCCATGTTCTGTTGAAGAACCTTAGGAATGTAAATTTTTCACAACTTACCTTCGGTGTTATATCGCCGACGAGATCTTTCAACTGCTTCCGCAGTGCCATAATTTTTCCATTTCTCTTCGGTAAGGCTTTCAACTTTGAAGGAATTTTGATTTTGCTCATCGCTCTGAGCGCCTGGTTCATCATCCAAATAATCCTAAAAAAGGAAAAAAAAAAATAAATTAAACTTGATTTACAAAAATGGTTTACCGAAACCAAGTAGAAACGAAAGAATTTTCAATTTCTTCATCGGCTGACAAAATAAGCAGTTACGTGGTCTTTCAATAAAAAATTCAATTTTAAATAGATACGAGTACAATACCAATTATCAGGTTCCTCCTTAATGTACAAACGTAGATCGTCTTAAGTAAGGGCAGGTCTCTAAAACCAATGGTGCATTTTTATTTTATCAAAAATTTACAAACGTTTTCAATTATAAAATGAGAAAGTTTACTTGCCTAACAAAAGTGGCTCAGTAAGTTTTACAACCTATTAAAAACAACCTTGCACCCACAGTGTTGTAACGTCTTAAAAGATTTACTTTATATGCACAATATGCTGCAATTCTTACACGAACTTTAATCATTTTCTATTGTACACATATCTATATGTATTTTCAAAAAAGAAGAATTGCTTCATCTGTCTATCGTATTGTAAAAACTATGATAAATGTTCATAGCTTTTATGCAGACAATGTTCCATTAATTCAATTTTAACGTGGGCGGCACCCATCTGTATTTGTGTCGTTTCTTTTCAAAAAAAAAACATAAAAACATGGGAGGCATTAAACACTTTACAAAAAAAAATTGATTTCGTTTTGGTTTTCAAGGTTGAATTGTTCAGTAAGTAAAGTGCGTATATTTTATAAAAATGTTCAAAAGGAAAAAAAACAAAATTCGGCGTTTTTTTGAAAATTCATATTATACATACATATGTACGAGTATATGCATGTTCGTATGCACTATTATAACCAACATGTGATGTAAGTCAATCGATGGTATATGGTACTTCACTTAAAATTTGAATTATTTTATTTAGCTAAGAGCGGCGGCGTGACAGAAATTTGGGAATCTCCTTATGAATTCATTCAATAATTATGTTGACCACATATGCATGTACAGTTGTGGCGAACTAATTAAGAACGATACACTGGAATCATGTTTTTCGAACATTTTTATTCATCTTGGGTTGTTAAATTTTTTTTTTGTACCATGTAGCAGTTAAAAACAATAGCAAAAAGATAAAGGAAATATAAAATTTAATTCAAAATGTCTTGGTAACAAGAAATTGGCTGGCGATCTAATTAAGAACGATTAGAGAATATGTAAACTTTTCATTGTGTTTTGCGGTTTTTCCTCAATATTTTGTCGGGAATCCTTTGTTTGCAATTACAGCCATACATCGCCTTGGCATTGACAAAATTAGTTCCTGACATTTTTTCGGTGTTATTGCATTCTTGGAATGTCCTTGCGATTTCATAGAATTCATTTGTATTGCTAATTTTATGCTTTTTAACTTTTTTTTTTTAACTCGTAACAGGGGTTTTCGATTGGAATTTAGGCCCGGACTGCATGACGGCCAATTTTTTTTTTTTTTTAGGAACTTAACACTCAAGTGGATATGAATCCACTTATAATGTCTCAGCATGTGTTCAGTTTTTTGGAAAATGGGATAGAGAGAGAAAGAAAGATGTTTGGGTTCAGTGGTTATTTCGCTCCATGGGTGGCATCCAACATTTAATGGGTAGACTAAATTCTTAGTGAAAGTTGGCTTGGTGTTGATTTCTGGTCAACTACTCGTCTAACTTGATTTTCGTTAAGTGAAAAAAATTAATGATATGTCGTCTTTCGGGCGAGGCTGGGATTCGAACACCGAACCCTCCAATTTGGTAGCTAGTCCACTACCACTTGAGCCACGGCCACCCACGGACATCCACAGAATTATTCTGAAACCATGCTTTTGTTGACCTCGCAGTATGTTTCCTGCATAAATCTCCAAGTTACTTTCAATTCTGCCTCTGTATAGGGCAGCATTACATTTTGAAGTAATGTACTTAGGATTGAATGCTCCATTTTTTGATTCTAGTCTCATCACTCCAGAGTATTTTTTTTCCATTGTGAAATGGTGTGATCTTTGTATTCCTTTGCAAAAGCTAACCGAGCCTTTCGGTTTTTTTTTAGCGAAAGCAATGTTTTTTTTCTGGCTGATCTCCTAAAAAGCTGACTTTCATTCAATCGCTCTCTAGTGGAGCGCGCAGAAAAGGATTGTTTTTGCTGTGCGAGCTATCAACCTATTTTCAACTTCATTCGTTTTGGGAGGTCTTTTACGTCTTTCTACGCTTTCAGTGGTTCGATGTTTCTCGACATATGTTACGTCGTTAAAAATCATTATTTTGGAGTAATCAAGTTTTTTTGCGATATCATTACAGGACAATCTTTCAATATTGCGAAGTTTTAGTATGGCTTCCCTCATGCCTGCTGTGCAGCTCTTTTTTTCACCATATCACGCTCAAAATATCTCTAAACCAAACAAAAACCGATAACACTCCTTTAATTTAAAATGAATTAGAATGTTTACCAAAAACTTTTTCCGTTGGCAGCGAAATTCTATAAACAAACCTGTTTTAGTGATATGTTCTTAATTATATCGCCAAGCGAATACTGGACCAATATGCTTCAAAACCGATTTAAGCTCTTAAATAATGTGCAATAACATCGACAGTTACAGTTTAACATGAAAAGAGACATGACTGAATAGATAGCGGTACTTTTAATTTTGGTTGCCATCTGTCTTATTATTGGGGCGATGGTGTTGCCAGTACTTACGATCGTTCTTAATTAGTTCGCCACAACTGTACATGTATACCATATATTGATATTTCATAGGTATGTTTTTATTTTTAGAACATTTTTAAAACTTTTGAGAGCTTATGTATTGTGTATAATGAGTATGTATGTATTTTGAGTCCACAAAGTACGAGTATGTTTTCAATTTGGTAATCCTAGGAAAAGAAAAAAACAAACAAAAACTTGTAACCATTATTACGAACTGGAAACAGAACTACCAACAGTTTTAGACAATATGCGCATGTGCCTTCGTATCAGTTTGAACAATTTGTTAAGAAGAAAAGTAAAACTTTCGCGGAACGACAAAATATAACGGCTTACGAGAGATTGAATGGTACTACTAGGTTTTCTCACAAAAGAATACATACAGTGTTGTGCAAAACATACCGGATTTTTCCTGAAAATTTTTCATTGAAGAATGCTAGGGGACAATAGGTACACTTGTTTGGCAATTTAAGAAAACCTATTGAATAAGTTTACAAATATCATCATTAGAGTTTTGCCAAAAAATGTAGCTCAACTCAATGCCATGCCTGTGCAAAACATACCGGATTTTCAGAAGTACCTTATTTTCTTACCCTTTAACTTGCTGATAGTGATTTTACCTGTCATTTGAAGTGAGTTATAGACTTAACAAAACTTAAAAGGTCAGGTGTCTTCAATTTGTTCACTAATAAAATGGATAAAAATAAATACCATGGTGTGGTTAAAAATCAGGTGGTAGCGGATTTCAGAGCAGGGCTAAAACAAAAATCCATAGCCAAAAAGTATAAAACGCCATCATCGACAGTGTGTGACATTATAAAAAAGTTTCGGAATCGAAAACGGGTCGAAACCATTCACTGTGGAGGACGTCCCATAAAAACTAGACTTCGAACCGATCGGCAAATTTCTTACCTTCAAGAAAGATTGTTGGTGAGCTCAATCTTTCAATTGAAGCATGCACCGTATGCAAGCGTTTAAGAGAAGCCAGGGAAAAAGCCTCTACTTACTGCTAAGCATATACAAAAAAGTTACCATTTTGTTCCTATATTTTGCTAACGCCAATCGTTTCCTAAACTGGAACCATTTGAATTGGTCAGCAATGAAGTGGTAAACTGTTCTCTTTAGCAACGAGAGTAAGTTCAACTTGATTGCTTCCGATGGAAGTATTCATTTCAGACGTCTTCAGCCAAGCCATTGTCGTCCATCCGTGAAGCATGGAGGAGGTTCAATTATGGTGTAGGGATGTTTTTGTTTTGCGGAATGTGGACCAATACATGAGCTTAGTGGTATTGTGGATCGTTTCCGTAATGCTACCATACGCTGAGGAAAAGATGCCACTGCGTTGGGTTTATCAACATGATAATGACTCAAAACATTCGTCAAAGTAGGTCAAGGAGTGGTTTGCGCAGTTTTCTGTTGTTGATGTTGATGTGTAGGAATGGTCCTCTCAATCGCCCGATCTAAACCCTATCGAGAACTTGTGGGCCATTTTAAAAAGACGGGTAGGGTCAAAGATGCACACATCCAGAAACGCACTTATGACGCCACTAAAGAATGAATGGGAGAACGTTCCAAAAAATTCTTTTGAGAATCTAGTGGCGTTCATGCCTAAAATATGCAAGGAGATCTTAAAAAACAACAGTTACTGGGCAAAATATTAAGTATAGCGAAAATCCGGTATGTTTTGCACAGGCCGTTACCGAGTTAATTTAACTTTCTTTTTTTTTATAATAAAACATATTATCGCAAAACCTTTTTTTTTCTTTTATTTGTACACTTATACAATAAGTTTTCTTAAATTGACAACAGATTTTACTTAGGTTCTTTCCGTTCCCTAAAATTCACCAAAGAAAAACGTTCGATAAGAATCCGGTATGTTTTACACAACACTGTACATCTGAAGTATCCATTCCGTCCCAGCAAATCGGGAAGAGAAAGTCTTAACTAACTTATATTTATGGCTCTACATCCAGAGCGGAACTTAGCTTCAACCAAAAAACGTCTCCAGTTAGTACGGCCAGTTAGTTTGGCAACTTCCTGCAGTTACGGATATTGAGATCCCTTTTTAATTGTGGACGCGATTTAAAACTAGATCTTTCTCTACTCCCTATCCTCTTTGGAAAGGAATCGAAGATTCCTTGAGCACCAGCTACATACATCCTAGGCGACTAACGCGTAGTTGCTGTACAGCTCGTAGGGTTCGCTGTTATACCACCTTCTACAAAGCCGGTCAACGCAAACGGGAGCCAAATTACTCCAAATATCTTTCGTTCAAAACGATCAATCATGTCTCCATCCTTCATTTCTGTCCAGTAGAGAAGAACTGAGATCACCAGGGTTTATAAATTGTAGAGCCTCTTTAATAAATTGCCTTTTTAGGCCAAATACAGCGATTGGCAAGTATAACTCTACGTTTTATTTCTACTGAGATGAGATGAGCTAATTCCTAATTACCTCAAAGTTAAGCTAGGTAAGATCCCTATATACATACAGTGACATGCTGACCGATTCGTCAGTAATGTGCGTCCCTTCTTGGTTTTGCTCTTATGCACATTTCCACTCGCTTTCGGAAAATTACGCCTCTGATGTTGGGTTGTGAGTATGGCACAAGTATAGTGCTATTCAAAACAGTTGGCTAACGGCCGCTTGCGCAGAGAGAGTAAGAAAATGAAAATGCATGGGTGTGCAAGTCCCCTTCCATTTTTCTTTTCACTTTCAGCGATCATTTTCGTACATGTATTTCTTTTTGTAAAGTTACCTATTTTTTAAATTTGAATTTTTGTGACAGAAAATTTAGGAGACCTGCGCAGTAGACTGGCCAACTGTTTTGAATTGCGCTATACTTGTATAATGTTATCCTGCGAACAAATCAGGAGTTGGCGGATGGTCTCTTAAAAAGATCGGCCGGTAGATCGTGCGGTCCAGAAATCTTGTAATTGTATAATTAGTAAAATATTTCTAGCTTTGGTTAGGTGAGCGGAAGCCTTGGCTTTCATTGAATGGTTGGCTTTGCCCGACAGCGGAGTTTTGGGTGGATCCCGCCATTTTACGCCCGGCAGAAATGGTTTTTCTATATCCTCAGCACCGATTATGACCATACTAAATTTCCTTTCTCATCTCTACAGAATGCATTTCGACCTTTGTTACGATGCCACTGATGTTCAGAATTTATGTTATGACGGTTATAAAGGCTTTGACGAGAGGTTGAGGGATATGCGTTTTGCAAAGGTTCTGGCAGTTTGTCGCATTTGCAGCTGCTTAAGCTTAAATTTTCGCACAATGCGCATTCTAAAGGTCTAATTTTCGAGCAATTGGGGGCGTATATCGGGTATTACTCGAACAATGTTTTGCTTCAAAGAGTCAATCGTCGCTGATTTATCGGGGTAAATTTGTGATTTGACGTAGCTCTACACAAAATAATCCAACGACGGCAAGTCGCACGATCTTGGTGGCCAATTGATAGGTACATTCTCAATTGCCAAATCGCCTTTTCAATAAAGTGATGTTTTTATTGGTAGCACACCGGACGCTCAGAAATTAGAAGCGCTTTGTTCCTGGGGTAATTCTAATTTCCGAAATGTTCTAATCTCTGGACGTTTTTTTAATTCACTTAAAAAGTTAAAAAAATAGTGAAACTACCTCCAAAATTTATTATTTTCACACAAATCTGTTTTATTAATTAGCAATTAATCTTTTTGTAGCATATAATCAGTAATGTTTGTTTGTTTTTTTTGGTTTAATTGAACTTGATATAACGATATCGTTACGCAGGTCCAAAAGATTGGTCATGTGCGTAGTAGAAAACAAGTCATTCTTTTTGCACCATTTGATTAAATTATTTTAATGGCTGTAGAATGAGAAATAACTGGTACGACATCGAGAACATCATCTTCATTGTTATCTGAAGCCTCATCATCGCTACTGAGTTCATCTTCAGAAGCGCCTTCAAAAACATCTTGATTCCATCCTTCGATTTCCTCTATACAGATGGAATTGTTGGCATCAAATTCAGCTAAAAGATTTTGATTTATTCGAAGAACTTCATTGCAGTCCTGATTTTTTTGCAGCAATTCTGCTAGTGGTCCGAGTCCCAATTTAACGAGTTGGAACAGCTTGTGGCAACACATCCCAAGCTTGGTTCAGTAATATTATTGCATTGCGGATTGAATGGCGTTTCAAAAGATTATTCAGCTCACCACCTTCAGCGATTAGTTGAGCAAGTAGCTCACTTCTGTAGATCAATTTTGTTAACTTTATGTGATTTTGATGCATTGGTTGCACAGCTGCTGTCACATTTGGTAAAAAGAAACATGCAACTTTGTTTCCATCGACACTTTGAACTTTATCAATAGTTCAATATAGTTGTCAATAAGCAAGAGGGCCTTTCTTCTGAAAAGCGCATAACCTGTTACATGGAAAATATTCTAAAAATCATGTAACCAAGAAATAAGATTATTTCTCCTCACTTCTTTAATAAATATCTTGTGAAGCCACTCACGAAAGATCCACGAAGTCATCCAAGCATTTTTCGAAAAGTCGTAATGAAGTGGATTATTAAATCCTTTGAAGTACCTTGTTTTTTTACTTTTCCGATTACCAATGGCTTTAATTTGTGTGAGCCATCAGTATTTGCGCCTAGTAAGATTCAAATGCGTTCTTTTTGTATTTTGTATCCGGGGACCTTTTTTTCACAAGCAGCAACATATCTTCTATCTGGTAGGCAACGGAAAAATAATCCGATTTCGTCGACATTATACATATACCACCTTTATCCCGGAATTTATTCAGAAAGTTAAAGATACAAGTTTATTCATCCAAATCCATATTGTTCCCTTCAAAGTAATCCCCATCGATTGCAACACACTTATGCCAGCGCTTGATCCAATCCTCGAAACATTTTTTATATTCGACTTTCGGTATGTCCGCACTGATGGATTCCTACGATTTTACCAATACTTCCTCTCGGCTGCTGACACGCGTTCCCCGTAGTGGTTTTTTAACTCGATTGAACAGAAAGAAGTCACAGGGAGCCAAATCAAGTGAATTCGGTGGCTGTTGGATGGTATTTGTTGCATTTTTCGTCAAAAAATTACGAATAATGACGGTGCGTTATCAAGGTGCAAAATCCACGAGTTTCCTGCCCACAATTCTGGTCTCTTTCGGCGAATTGCTTCACGCAAACGTCTCATAACTTCCAAATAATATGAGTACTCTTTGTCTACTGTCTGGCCTTCTGGAAAAAATTCATGATGCACTACACCGTTATAATCCATGAAAACCGAGAGCATTGCCTTCTTTTTTGACTGAAAACGACGTGGTTTTTTTGGTCTCGGCTCATTTGGTGAACGTCATTCACTTGCCCGATGTCTGGATTGCGTGTCGTATTCATAAACCCACGGCCACGTCTCGTCTCCAGTAATGATCCTTTTGATGAATGTGGGATCGGATTCAGCCTCGCAAATCATCTCTTGTGCGATGTCAACACGGTCTGTATTTTGCATGATTTGAGGTCTTTTGGCACCAACTTTGCTGCTACATGACGGAAACCCAAATCATTAACCAAAATGTCTTGGGCGAATCTATAGGCAATGTTCAAGTCCTCCGCTATCTCTCTGATGGTTAATTTGCGGTTATTGACCAACATTTCTTTTACTCGTACTTCATCAATGTTTTCGTCGGTTTTCGTTGTCGATGGTCTGCCACTGCGTTCATCATCTTCGATTGACGCACGACCACTTTTGAACCGCTCGCGCTCGTGCCACTGGTAAACGATCGTTTTTTTAGAGAATCGTTGCCGAAACACTTTTCCAACATTTCCAACGTTCGGGCACCATCAAATCCGTTTTTTACGCAAAATTTAATACAAGTTCATTCTTGCAAATTTAAATCCATTTGTAAAAAATCGCCAACACACACTGAGATAGGTGTACTCTTGGCTACGTAACTTTTGCAAATGTGAAGCTATGACGCTAAGGTTTAGAGGAAATGTTAGCAACAGATTTACCAACTTAACAAAAAAAACAGAACTCAAATCGGAACAATGGGAGCTCCACATGGTACGGGAACTTTTTGATCAACGTGGTATGCATAATCGTATACTTAAACTTATTTCGTTCATTATATCTATCTGTCTATCGCCAACATGTACATAGTATGTGAAGTTTTCTAAAAAAAGTATCCGCAATAAACAATACTTTGGAATTTTCAATTCTAAACATCGAAGTAAAGTCAATAAACAATACCAATGTTATCTTCGAGAAAGGCAAAACCTTGTAGACCTACACAGCTTCGCTTGTAAATAACTTAATCACAATAATTGATAAAAGATTTGGAATTTCCATTTATTCGTACACAAATTTTCCTCTCAATGTGTCCCTGTTAATTGACAAAATTAGAGATCAATGAAACTTGGTTACATCCATGACAAAATAATTGATTGCTTGATTAGATCGAAGTGAACACATTTCATTTCGTCTTTGAAGCCATAAATTAAAAGAGAAAATTTCATTCAATTTTCTTTTACGAAAAATAAATAAATTCCATAATGGTGCCCACATTTGTACAGTTGATTAATTTTTAACCCCGAATTATATACATTTATGTATGTATGTATGTATATATATTTTTTTTGATTTGGCAACACTTTAGGTAAACTTGAAGTCAATTAATTAAGAGAAGAAACTTTATGGTTTTATTTTGTTGAATTTCATTAAAACCGGACCACTTGATACAAGTAGGGTGCAGCTTTTACGCTTTGCATTTACAACACAAGCTCAGTAAAACCTACAATTTAAGTAATACTCGTAAATATAAATATTAACTTCGGTTTTTATCTTTGCCGACAATCATTAGCGCGCATATTTTAAATATAAATTGAATATTTAGTATTTGTGAATTCACAGAACACAATTGATCACCGATATTGATACCTACTCTTACGAATACGTTAACTATATAATTAAATACATATGTACATAAGTCCAGTTTAGTAAATGAAAAGAAAAGTATCATATGGAGAAGTGTAATTTAATAAGTTAGTCTTATAAATATAATTAAATAAATTTACGTAGACCGTTGCTGACAATATCAAAAGATAACTTTTTTTTTATCTAAATGTATTTCAATAAAAAATTAAGCATTAGGGGCGGAGTACTATAAATTCCAGCTAAGGAAAGTTTGAATTATTTTCGAGAAAGTGATATTAATTGTTTGGAAAAAAATTAAATCATAATTATGGACATGATCCTGGATTAGTAGTTATTTTCAACTTTGTTTGCACTCAGAATTGCATTTCAATTCTATAGGAAAAATATTCGGGTAAATTAAGTAAAAAGATAAAACCATTTTAGGTTCAAAACATTTTAGGCTCTTTTCAAAAAATTAATGGAAACCCGGCAAACCAGGAAAAAATAAAATAAAATGTAATAAAAGATTTGCGATTTAGTTGTTTACTTATGAAATGGATTTGAAGACATCTACAAAATAGAAGCCGGTTAGGTTTAAGAAAACCAATGGTCGAGTCTAATTAAATAAGAATAGAAAGTCGCATCTTCACTGCTATGACATTGGTCTTTCAATCATAATATTTTACAATTGCTAAATTTAAAAGTTATCTACTCGTACCATATTTCCGCAGTAAATTCATTTTCTATTTCGTTATTTCGCGGAAAATGGTTAAAACTGTGTAAGTTTTTTTATATTTTTCTGCATTATCAATCTATCCTAAACCCAAATAAGCATCTGCATAATATTATTTATAAATTTTCCGCTGAGAAAATTGCTGATTTATTAGTTTGTTAGTTAATAATATGAATGAACCCGTTTAAGACATTACTTTCCTAGACGTACAGTCAGGATCCTGCAGATAGGCATGTGCTGTGTTTTTTCCTGTAACCCGTTTAATATTTCCATCTACTCCCTAAATCTCGTCTTGGTTTTAGACCCGCACAGGTGGACACCAAGCCCTGATATGATCATGAGCTAATCACTAGCAAGTCAATATCGGCTTTTATTGTCAGAGCTTTCATTAGGGAACCAAAGACAAATCACCCGAATCAGGCATCTGCAGAGAAGATGAACTTACTAGGTGGGGTGAAAAGTAACCTCCTTGGGAAAGAAAAATTTTTTTTTTTTGAATGTTTTTTTTTTATTTTATTCAATATAGTCCTCTTTTAGTTTGATACACTTATTCCAGCGATTTTCCAACTTCTTGATCCCGTCCGAAAAGTAATTTTCCGGAAGGTCTGCAAAATACTCCTCCGTAGCGTCGATGATTTTCTCGCGTGAGCTGAATTTTTTATTGATGAGCCATCTTTTGAGGTTTGGGAAGAGATAATAGTCCCAGGGATCCATTTACCAATCGACGCCAAAAGTCCACCCGATTCCGCATCAGCAAGTCCAAAAACTCTTTCGAGGTGCTCTCGCGTTCGTGTTTTTGGTCAGGAGTGAGCATTCGCGGCACCCAGCGGCAGAATATTGCCCAAAATATGGCGTGTGCGCTCAGTACCAATCTTTGTGATATCTGCTAGCTCGCGCACTTTCACTTTTCGGTCAGCCAACACCATTTCATGTATTTTTTTGACATTGACCTCTGTAACCGCATCGAAGAGCCTGCCGCTGCGGACTTGATCGGTAGTGGAGTTGCGGCCACCACGAAACTCTCGGAATCAATATTTGACGGTGTAATCTGACGGAGCATTAGCCCCATAATATTTATCCAACTAAATAAGAAAAGAATGTGGTCAATTTGCGTAGGCAAATTTCGAAGAAAAATGCGCGAATGGTGCAAAAGAAGAGGCGCTACCTCAAAGCACAAGATTGCGACTAAACGAATAAAAGACGCGTAAGAGCTCCAATTGTCGAAATTTGAAAGAGTACATATTTGAACGGTTCGTTTCGGTCAGTATTCAATCATCAATCACTCTGCTATCGGACATGAGGAGAAAACATCAGATTTCAGGGAAGATAAGATCAGCGAAGCTCTAAAGAGGATGAAACTTTAAAGATACCAGAGACTTATACAAGAATACGATTAGTACGGTGACGTCGAAACAAAAGTAAAATCCACATCATGAATAAACGAAGATGCATCTGGGACGAATTCTCATTCATTCGCCGACGGTAGTACTACATATTATAAAAGGCAACGACACAACCCTTCAGGCAACACTCAATAATTGTACAAGGGCGTTAGAAAAAAAGCACGGACAACACTGCCGTTGTCCCGAATCCGAAAACGGAGGAGTCATCGTGCGGAAGTGCAAAGAATTTCAATATTTCATATAAGCTCTGCGCAATTGTAGGCTGTCGGAAATGGCGCTAAAACTCTGTCATTTTTTGAGACAGAAAAATACCAGTTAAGCTTAAAAACTTCCTTTTTGTGCGACCTTAATATACGAGTATGAATCCTACTGTTTATGGCGATCTACAAGACGTATACAAGTAAAATAATAGTGATAGAGATGAAAATATTACGGATGTCAGCTGGTATGTCAAAACGTGACCTAATTACGACTCTTTATTAAAAAAAAAAATCGATAATTGAAAAATAACATCTACGAGGTGTGTTCAGAAAATAATGGGAATTTTTAAATTTCCCAGGTTTGGAGAGTCCGATTGTCAATTTTTTTTTTATATTGGTATACATGCCCCTGAAGTATGATAAAATTTTGACCAGCATTCATTGTTGACTTTGTCTGTGGCAGCCGGTAAGGTGAGGCGTGTTTTAATGAGCTCGGCGATTTTCGTTTGTTAAAAGAAATGGATCAAAGAATTTGTATCAAATTCTGCGTAAAAAATTAAATAAAGTGTAACAAAGTGTGTGTTGATAAAGACCTATGGTGAGTTTGCTATGAGTAAAACAAGAGTTTACGAGTGCTGGAAAAAGTGAAAGGAATGGTTATGGTTATGGTGATGTTGGCATGGCGATTGGTTCATGCCATGAAATTTTTTGAATGTTTTAAGTATGAAACGCGTGGCAGGAAAATTTATTCCAAAATTGTTGAACCTTGCACAAAAACAGCGGCGAATGGAAGTTGCTCAGGACTCACTAAATAAAGTCCCAGCCTTCCTATTCGCCAGATATGGCTCCGTGTGACTTTTTGTTATTTCTAAAAATAAGGGGCACCTTAAAGGAGTGAAATACTTGTCTAAACTGCAGCTATGATATTACTCAAAACTAAAAATCATTATACAATACGAAGAAATCATACGTATTCGTATTTATAAAAACGGATATTTACATAGCGCATTAAAAGGCGTTTATATTTGGCGCCCAAAGCTCATCATTACAAATCATTAGACGTCTGCTGAAACTATTTTTAAACTTCAGCAATCAACGTATAGTACAATACTATACCATTCACGTTCAATGGCATACGAAAATTTCTTTGGTTCACTTAACTTGTAAACACTAATTTCAAAGCATGCACATTCAAATAACATATGTAGGCGTATGTGCAGCAACCCTCTCTTCCATATGGGCGCAGTTGTATGTACAAAACGAGTAAACTTACTTAATGTAAATACAGAGATATGGATGTATGATATATAGACTTGTTATGTTATTAGCATTCATGCCGTGTCATTTAACATTTTACAAGTAAATGCAACAGGTGCGAAACTTGTCACGAAGATCTAACACATAATTTCAGATCTAATTGGAAGCGTCAATTACCCCAATTGTTGCAATTGACAATTGAAATGGGTTCTTTGTAACTGTTAACATACTCGTACATACATAACTCTTTTGCATATCAATCTGCTAGTAAGGTTTTTAAACTTTGCAAGATATATGGTATGAGGAAGGTAACATACGAGTATTGTACATACATTGTATGTATTCGTACATGTCTACTTCTATTTAGTATTCCAATTGCAAAAATGTGCACAAATGTATGGATATTATAGTGGATTCTTTGAGGAATTACCTGCGTAAATTATGTCTGCTAGTAGGTCTTTTTAATGCAACAAATGTAGATACGTATGTATGTGGGCTTGCAAGTATACATGTACATGGCTAAAATGCATGCAAAAACCATCACGTCGCTGACTGTCACGTGTGTCCTATAATAACATGGCTCACTGCTTAAAAGTGGTTGGGCTTACCACGATATATGTAATTTTATTTTGTACGACGAGTAAACTCTTCGTGAAGACATGATGTATGCTTTATTCACTTAAATAAAACCCTATGTACTCGTACAATATATACTCGTACAGTATGTATGTATGTACATTCGGTTCAACTATTATTTGCATTCGGAGCCGATATGAAAGAAAAGGAATATTACTCCTTCATGCACTTTTTAACATCTGATAAAATTATCTTTAATTCATCTAATTTTATAGTTTGTGATGAACTATGAATAGACAAACAGCAACTTCTAATAATTGGTTAGATTGTTTTCGTATTCAGCAAACCTGCCCCCGGGTTGCAATTACGAAGAGGACAAATTCAACGACCATGAATGTGCGTTTATAAAGGGTGTTTGTTTTTTTTTGCAGTGTCAAGGCCCCAACACATGGAATCTGTCAATCAGTTGCTCCGTCATTTCATTGACGGTATTGGCCTATTGCCGGAAAGAAAAGTGCCATAAAATCCCTCGCATATTAACGTTCTCTACTCGAATATTCTCTCATTGAAAGCGCTTACTCCCAATTTGTCAATGCGTGAATATGTGAACTGCCAACGGACTCAATGGATAGAAAAGTAGAAAGTTAACCTACCTTATCCATCGTATCCGTCATATCCGTTGCTTGTGGCCCACCTTCCATAAGAAAGCATATATTCTATCCAGCTGTCAGTTGAATACGCACGGGCCCTTCAAACTTTTCAATAGGGATTAAATGTCAAATCAGCTGTCACATGGAGCTGCCAAGCTTCATTTATTTTCTGTACAGTTTGCCATTTCATCATGGAAAGACTGACGCCACAACAGCTTCGCACCTAATTCGCGCTCCTCCCCATACAGCGGACGCTCACAAATTAGAACTTTCGGAAATTCGAACCTGAGTTTTTAGTGCATTGAATGCTCTAAAATTAAAACTTGAGGTTCTAATTTCTGAGCAATTACCCATAGGAGAAAAAAAACACTTTGTCTTTGGAAACCAAAGTTAAGATTTAAAAAAAAACTTGATGAAGGCGTTCAAGGGAATCGTTTAGCTCTAGATTTCAATGTGACAAAATCTGCCATCAACTATATAAAATTGAAAAAATTAGCGATATTAGGTGCTGTTTCCCATACCTATCAAGAAGCAAAAACCAAATCTTTACACAGCGCTGAATATCCGGAAATGGAAAGTCTTTTTTGGAATGGTTTTTAAATCAACGTGAAAAGCAGTGCACAATGACTGGACCAATAATAAAGGCGAAACGTTCCCGGAAAAGCTTCCATTATTCCAATTTGAGTTCTGTTTTTTTTTGTTAAGTTGGTAAATCTGTTGTTGACATTCCCTCTAAATCTTAGCGTCATAGCTTGACATTTGAAAAAGTTACATAGCCAAGAGTACATTTATCTTTGTGCGTGTTGGCGATTTTTCTCAATTTTAGAAATGGATTTAAATTTGCAACAACGAATTTGTATTCAATTTTGCGTAAAAAACGGATTTAATGGAAATGTTGGAAATGTTGAAAAAGTGTTTCGGCAACGATTCTCTAAAGAAAACGGTCGTTTACCAGTGGCACGAGCGCGAGCGGTTCAAATGTGGTCGTGAGTCAATCGAAGATGATGAAGGCAGTGGCAGACCATCGACATCGAAAACCGACGAAAACATTGATGAAGTAAAAGAAATGTTGGTCAATAACCGCAAATTAACCATCAGAGAGATAGCGGAGGGCTTGAACATTGCCTTTGGATCCGTCCAAGAGATTTTGGTTAATGATTTGGGTTTCCGTCGTGTAGTAGCAAAGTTGGTGCCAAAAAATCTCAATTTTATGCGTCGACGTCGCAAAAGAGATGATTTGCGAGGCTGAATCCGATCCCACATTCATCAAATGGATCATTACTGGAGACGAGACGTGAGTTTATGAGTACGCCACGCAATTCAGACATCAGGCAAGTGAATGGTGTTCACCAAATGAGCCGAGACCAAAAAAACCACGTCGTTTTCAGTCAAAAAAGAAGGCAATGCACACGGTTTTCATGGATTATAACGGTATAGTGCATCATGAATTTTTGCCAGAAGGCCAGACAGTAAACAAAGAGTATTATTTGAGCGTTATGAGACGTTTGCGTGAAGCAATTCGCCGAAAGAGACCAGAATTGTGGGCAGAAAACTCGTGGATTTTGCACCATGATAACGCACCGTCGCATAGTGCCATCATTATTCGTAATTTTTTGACGAAAAATGCAACAAATACCATCCAACAGCCACCGATGACCGAATTCACCTGATTTGGCTCCCTGTGACTTCTTTCTGTTCAATCGAGTTAAAAAACCACTAGGGGGAACGCGTTTCAGCAGCCGAGAGGAAGTAATGGAAAAATCGCAGGAATCCATCAGTGCGGACATACCGAAAATCGAATATAAAAAATGTTTCGAGGATTGGATCGAGCGCTCGCATAAGTGTGTTGCAGTCGATGGGGATTACTCTGAAGGGGACAATATAGATTTAGATGAATAAACTTGTATTTTTAATTTTCTGAATAAATTCAAGGTGGTATATCAACCTCACTTGTAGGACAGAGCTTTAATTTTTTTTATTTTTTTTTTGTAAGATAGTCTCGCAGGTTACGCCGTCAGCCTCAAATTGTAGTTTCATTCTTGTGATTCAAACTATGGCATAGAAAATATTAAACAGATGTGCCATTTAGTTTGAACTTAGCAGCCATTGGAAATAGAACTTCCAGTAGTCTTGCAAACATGGTGAAAAGTGAATTGTATATAACTACATTATTTGAGAAAGAAACATCTGCGGAACGAAAGCAAAATAAAATAATCATTACAGAGACTCTGCAACGTCACTCGAAATGATTTAAGAAGGGTTTCGAAATTTCCCATGTGAGAGCAAAGAACACCGAGCATCCCAATTGTGGTCACCACACCAGAAATGATCGATAAAATTCATGGAATGGTGGTGATGGACGATCGGGGAATAAAAAGCGGGTGCACAAAATTTTCAAAAATTATCTGCACATGGACAGAAAACTGCCGACACGATAGGGGTTTGCTGCCTCAAGATTAAAAACGGACCCGGATGAAGGAGCGTTTGGGTGTGTTCAAGTGTAAACCGAATGAGTTTCTTTGTCCTTCCGTAAATGTGGTTGAAACCTGGATACATCATTACAGGCCAGCATGATAGAACAGTTACCACAATGAATTTCAGCTGGCAAAAGGGCACCAAAGAAAGCAAAGGTCACGACCATAGTTCCACATATAAATATTCATCTGATATTTGGAAGAGCGAAAATTAATTACTGCTGCGTAGTATGCAAAGTTATTCGATACATTGAATGAGAAATTGGTGAGAAAAAGCTAAGAAAAGTGTTCTGTTTCACCACAATAATGCTGGTGCCGCCGTCATCGCAACACTGAAATTGAACGAATTCCTTCATTCACAATACACCTTGCGACATTTTTCTGTTTTTCAACATTATGAAATGGCTAAAGGTCAGCAAGGTCTTGTTTTCCGTAATTCGATGAATTATAATTGCTATTTGGAGGAGATTGCACTGAAAAATAAATATGCTTACCTAGTATGTGTGAAATATTAAATATCACATATTGCTTTGATTTTTATATAAATAAATATTAAGTTCAAGTTCTTAACTATTTATTCACATTTACAAAAGAATACAGATTATGTTGTTTAGTTAGACGATAAACTGAAATTCATATAGATACATCAGATTACATTGAAGAAATATACTATTATATATTTTTGTACAGAATAAATTGAATAAATAAAAATTCAAGCGATTTATTTCTCACAGGATAAATAATTTGAAAAAGATTTTTAAGAAAGAGTAAGCACAATAGTGAGCAGTAGAGATTAAACAACAACTGTACAGGGTGAATGACTTGAACTACAACTTTTTAAAAAAAAAATATTAGAAAATACGAGTACATCAATTTTCAAATTGTATCAATAGTTTTCAATATGTCCACCTTTGGCGTGAATAATGGCCTTGAGACGGCCGAAGAAAGCATCGCACGCTGCACACAAGTGGCTCTGCGGTATTTTGGCCCATTCCCGGCGAAGTGCTTGTTTGAGGTGGTCCAAACTTTGGTAGTTTTTAGTGCCAACCTTCGCCTTCAGAATACCCCAGACAGAGAAATCCAACGGATTTGCATCCGGAGAATTTGCAATCCATTGCGTCGAAGAAATGAAATGTGGAACATTGTTTTTTAACCAATCTTGGTTGACGCGCGCTTTGTGAGACGGTGCCGAGCCTTGTTGAAATGTCCACGGTCTCCGACTTCCAAGGTCCCAAGGCTTCCATACCGGCTCTAAGACAGTTTCACGGTATACTCGTACGATCGCATTAATTTTGACGCCACGGTCCAAAAATACGAGCGGAGACCGACCATGGGCGGTTACAGCGGCCCAAACCATCACCATCGGTGCTACCTGCTTTCTGGTGGCCATCCGAAGGTGTAAATTTTCGAAAAACCTCTCTGGCAAGTAAACTCGGTCATTTTGTTTGTTGACATATTGCTCGATAACAAATGGCGACTCATTGGAAAAAACCAAATTCGGAAACTCACCACTTTCGTGCAAGCGTAGCAACTCCTTCCAAGCTCATTTTTCAGTATGTGTTACATCCGTTCCAACGATATGTTGAGCTCACGAGCCATTTTTCTTCCACTTCGACGCGGATTTCGCTCAATTCGAGCCTTCACTTTCCGAACCATTTCTGCCGATTTTGCTGTTTTTTTATGACCACCTTCATGGCGTTTTGGTACGCTGCTACGAGGTAGACCCCCATTTTCGTTCTATTCGTCATTTGTTTCCGTGTTATCGAATAGTTAACGTGCATAATAGTAAAGTTTGAACATGTCAGTGGAACTAAGAAGTATTAAAAAGAGTATTTTTTTGGTTGGTGAGATAAATCACTAAATAACTGGTGCAAAGTTACCGTCTAATCGCCAAGTTCTCTCAGTTCTTTTCTTTAATATTCGCGAAGTAAAATTGACCGTAAATGAAAGTGCAAATCTTGTAATTCGGAAGTGCATTATATTTTGGGAAAAGGCAAGAATACCCGCCAAAACTGTACCTAACTGTGTGAAAAAACTTGTGGATCTTTACCAAGTTTGGAGAGAGCTGCAAAAAAAACTGTAAAATACCACAGGACGTTTAAAGCACCGCGAGGAGAAATTTCAAAAAGACTTAGATAATTTGTTTGATATCGCACACGCTGCTAGAAAACATCAAAATAGAGGAACACAAAATTTTTCCCCAAAAACAAAGAGAGCCAGGGCGTTCGGGTTAGTTAGCTGGGAAAGAAGAACGAGTAAGGCAGAGAAAACTAAAAGAAGGGGAAAAAAAACGAATGTATTTGATTGTCAAGAACTTCTCGACTTCACACAATGGCCCACCTCAAGATATTCACGAAAAGTCTATCAGTTCTGACAAAACTGTGGATGAAAATTTGCCCTCCACTTCGCAAACGCAACCCGTGAGTTCGCTGTCTACCACAAAAAGAAGATGAACGTGTTTTATCACCCCTCAATTGGTTGCTGCTTTAGATAGGTTTCAACTAAGTGTAAGGGTTTCTGTTTACACACTGCAGGCTGTAGTAGAAGGACTTGATCTCAGTTGTGAAGATTTTACAATCAACAAGTCTTCTATTCAACGAATTCGGACCCAAACGAGAGAAGAAAGAGCAAAATCGATCAAATCTGATTTTCAGAACAACGCTACTGAAATTGTGACCGTCCATGGGGATGGAAAACTGTTGCCAAGTTTAAATGTAACGGGTTCAAAAGAAGAACGCCTGCCAATTCTGATTTCATTCGGAGGAAAAAAAATAATTCTTTTAGAACTTCGAAAACGTAGAGGTGTCTCATTGGTAGAAAATGCAGGTCTTTAAATAAGGGCCAGCTCTGTGTAAGTTGATTTTTGTTACAGATAATCCTAATTAAATGTTTCTGAGCTAACACATGGGCTGCCGTTTCTAAGAGAGGGCACCACTTGAATTAAATCCATACCATTTTCAGTTAGTACCAACCTTCAAAAAATACGTGTATAAATTTGACAGCTGTCGGACGATTAGTTCTCGAGATATAGCATTGCGAATGAAGCAACTTTTGTTATTGTGAAAAAAATGGATTCAAAGCAATTTCGTATGTTGATTTATCATTGCTTTTTGATGGGAAATGGCTTGATAAGTGTTGCCCGGGCTCTGCACCAGGCGAACGAACTATTCGCAAGTGGATTGAAAAATTTAAAAGTGGTCATACAAGCACCGAAGATGATGCAAGCAGTAAACGTCCAAAAGAGGCTGTTTCAGATGAAAACATCAAAAAAGTCCACAAAATGATTACGAATGACCGTAAAGTGAAGTTGATCGAGATAGCTGAGGCTCTGAAGATATCAAAAGAGCGTGTTGGATACTCGTATATCATACACGAATATTTGGACATGCAAAAGCTGTATTCAAAGTGGGTGCCGCGTTTCCTCACAGTCGGCCAAAAACAACAACGTGTTGATGATTCAGAGGAGTGTTTAAAGCTGTTCAATCGCAATAAAGCCGAATTTTTGCGTCGGTATGTGACAATGGATGAAACTTGGCTCCATCACTTCACACCAGAGTCAAGTCGGCAGTCAGCCTCGTCCAAAACGACCAAAAACTCAACAGTCGGCTGGCAAGGTTATGGCATCCGTATTTTGAGATGCACATGGAATAATTTTCATCGACTATCTCCAAAAGGGGCAGACTATCAACAGCGACTATTACATTGCGTTGTTGGAGCGTTTGAAGGACGAAATCGCAGAAAAACGGCCGCATTTGAAGAAAAAGAAAGTGCTGTTTCATCAAGACAATGCACCGTGTCACAAGTCGATGAAAACGATGGCAAAATTTAATGAATTCGGCTACGAATTGCTTCTCCACCCACCGTATTCTCCAGATTTGGCCCCCAGCGACTATTTCCTGTTCGCAGACCTCAAAAGAATGCTCGCCGGAAAGAGATTTAAGACCGAATCGCCGAAACAGAGGCCTATTTTGAGGCTAAACCGAAATCGTACTACAAAACTGGTATCGAAAGATTGAAAAATCGTTTCAATCAGTGTATCGCCCTCGAAGGCAACTATATTGATAAATAAACTTGAATTTTGCAAAAATTTTGTGTTTTACTATAAAACGGACTTTTCAGCCCATGTGTTATCAGTTCCGTAAAGAGATCCTGTGGACTAAGGATCATTATCAGTTTAATCTTATTATATAAATGATATTGTGTTCGAATGTGTGTACTATATATTATACGCATTTTATTTGTAATTGACTGTTAAAAAAAAAGAATAAAACAATGCTGTTGATATCAAAAAAAAGACAACTGCGGTCAAAAGGCCAATGTTAGTCGCTGCAATAGACACAGGCATCAAAGTTCAATTTCGAATTAAAAATAACCTGTGTGGAAGTTTATTTAATGTTCAGGCACTGTTGTGTGAAAGCATAAACAAAACACGAATTATTGCAATTTGAACAGGAAAAAAAAAACAAACAAACAAAACAAATAAATTTGTAAATACAGCTTCATTTGGAGTCAAAGACTGATCGTTGTTTGTGGCGGTGCATATTGGGGAAATTCCTATTGCATCATTGTCAATTTACTTCAAAATAAATATTTACATACATTCAAGTCAATCAATTAAAACTCAGGCTTTGTAAAACCCGTTTCATGCAATACATTATGACACATAAGCCCAAATGTATTAGATGTATGTATTTCAATATTTAAATATTTCCTTCATTAGTATCTAGTATCTACCATATTCATGTATTCGAAGTAGATAGGCTTTTATCTGACTCAATTTAACCGAGAACTAGCATATGTCTGCTTGTACACTGTAATAATACCATATATCGGCTTGTAGATGCCTACGTACAGATTTATATATAATTACAATATTTATAGAATAATAAAGGAACGCACTTACGTAGTTGAAATTATCCAGCACGTCCTGTTGGGCCTTTGTATGAGTATCTAGAACCTTGTTCTCAGCTAGAATCTTCTCACTTTCATCATCATCGTCCGCAGCATAATAATGGTCATAATCCTCTTTGTTGTCTGATGTGTTCTTGACCCTCTCATCTTCGTGACGTATCTTGCCGGGATCAACATTAACTATTCTAGTCGCCTTTTCTAACAATGTACGATGATTGTCCTCAACTCGTTGCTGTGCTTCTTCATTTTTCTGCTCAGTATGACTATAATGAGACCAAAAAGATCTATCCACATGATTGGATGCTGTTTTTGTAATGTCCGTACTCGAAGACGACTTGTTGTTCATTTTCGCGGGGAATAGTCCAATAAAAATTTGTTTGTTATTTGCACTCCATTGTTGCCTTTCGCCGCTGCTAAGCCTGTTTTTGAATACTATAGAATCAGCATTGGTTTCATTGCCACTCTGACGTTTTATGTGTGCCAATTCAGGTAATCCCAGATCGACTGGAGTAGTAGAGCGCCATTTCCATGATCCACTGTAAGTTCGCGGCACTGTTCTCGGAGTAGTAATAGTTGGTGTCGTTGTTGTTGTTGGCCTTATGGTTGGTCGCTTAACTTGATAATCCCTGTTACGATAAAGATGCAAATGTTGCGGCTTAATATGCATCTCACGATCACCGTTGTATATGTTCTCGTGGTGATGACGATGTGGATGAGGATGAGGATGAGGATGAGGATGAGGATGAGGATGAGAATGAGGATGGGGATGTCGAAGCGAAGAGAGCGCTTGGTGTTGTATAGTTCGCGACTGCTGATGAATGGCTTGATGATGTTGCTGTTTTACTCCCATTGGCTCTTTAGGCCCATATCCGTCATGATACGAGCCGATTGACTGTCTGATTAGAATGATCACTAAAAGAAAAGCAGGAAGGATCATTTTTTTCACAACTGAACTACCCCATCTGCAGATCATATTCTTGTTTAACAATCAGTCAAATTAATTACAAAAATGTATGTGAACAAATACACCCGTAGGGAATTTTAAAAACAAATCTATGACAATGAAAAGCCGAATAACTAATTTTCCTCATTCTAAAAATGATTTCGTGTTGTTTGTTTTTTTTTTTTTTTTTGCTTTGATCCCGATTGACCGAGGCACTTTTCTTGAATAATCTACGAAGACCGTAGAATAGGAGTATATGTAAATATTAATACAACTAAAATAAGAGAGATTGATTTAATTCCACTTTGCAATTGCAGATATTTAGTTTTGAATTCAATTCATGAACTTTTATTAGATGACACCAAAAACACGTAAGATCACACTTTGTATATTAAATATGTAGGATCACTTGACGACATACAATTTTTAAATTTCAAACATCTGGTATCTATCATAATACTCGTACATCACAGCAAACGCCTGACTATATTCATGTACACAGCTTTAATTACTCAAAAAAAAAAAAAAAACACAAACAGCTTCTATTCAATAAAGATAAATTATCACTTCGACGCCCACGCATGGTCGCCCCTCTTCGGGGGTATTTTTAATATCCTAAGGACATACAATTACACTTCGTGACAGACACGCGTTCGATTCCCAATGTGTATACGAGTAAATGGCGGCAGTTAAATATAAATAAACCGCGAATTCTTTTGCGAATTTCTTCAGTCTGAATGAGTCACGGTTCGCGAGACGGTTCTTCTTCAAAAATACAATTCAACAACTGCACGCCTTCTGCTGCAGCTTATGACAATTTTCTAGTATCTTTCCATCTGTTTACGCCAATGATAAGATTCCATTTGATAAACCTTTAAATAGATTACTGAGATATACGAGTAGCGTATTTGAATTTTGAACATACGATTCCTATGTAGGTAATTGCAAAAGTGAGCCACCAAAGCAATCAAATACCTAATAGCTATGTGCTGTACGTGCGTATGTACATACGAAAGTATAAGTTCGCGAGCGCACGACTGATCGACCGAAAACCGATATTTAGATGCTGTCGCGATCAAAGTTCTCGACTTTCTGTTAGTAAAATGCTCTCCCAATGGCAAGAAAACCCACGACACGATTCCATGCCATCTGACTTCGTCCATTAATTTATTTTCATTTGCTTTTCGTTTATTGTCAAAGAGGAGACTGAGAACGGCAAGGGAAATGTACTCGTATCTGAGGAAAAGAGAAATTGTTGGGAAGAAAATTTCAATTCTAAAGACGATATCGGTATTGCTTACACAGTACTTAATTAGAATGGATCGTTAGGGTAATTTTTCGCTCTCTTAAAACCACTTAAATGCTTGGTAAGATTTTTTTTTTTTTGAGGAGCCAATCTTGTTGGTATCACCCTTAATACATAAAACGAGAAAGAGCACCCCGATTAACTCTTCACGCAATGACTAAACTCAAGCAACTGATGTTCGATGCATCGGACAGAGTCGGCGAGTCGACTTTTGTCGGCAACAGTACGACTACAGATAAGGGTCATGGGGAACATGATGCAACTTCAAAGTGCTGCTGCAACATTCTGTTCATGGTGCCAGTACCTAGTAGTGATGCAGTATTTTCAGTTGTGCTTAGCGGTGAAACAAACTTACCTCTGCTTTCGTTGCTAGTTTCGAGTATTCTCTGATGCAGAAGATCTTCGAAATATGAAAGCAGCAGATGAGTGGGTGGTTCACCAACAATGATCTCTCAAATATGCAAATTAATGTAATTTAAGCAGTGAGAGATTATGCAGCCGCATAATATGATGAGATTTTTTTTATTTCAAGGAAAATAGGTGATATATAGCACGTTTGCACTATGGTATACGATTATGTGCAGCGTTTGCGTTGTCTTTTATCTTTCCGAGTTTAAATTATTCTTACTGCCATGACGCAGTAAAATAAGTACTCGTACATAGTGTATTCTTGCATTTTAGACAAATATTTTAGGCAGCAATTGTGAAGGCATCAGAAGTCAAAATCAAATTTAGCAGCAAAGGGAGACTTTATGACCGTAATTCAGCATAACATTGCGCATTCCTACACGGCATTGTCTTTTTAAAAATATACAGTACGGTGCAAAACCTAAGCACCCATCTGGAGTCAGCATTTCACAGTTCTACTCCACCAAATAAAAAGAAATGGATATGTAATGATGTGTAATAGAGTGTATTTTGAAGTTCACTACTTTTTATAAAAGTACTAATATCTCAGATTTAAAAAAAAACGCAAAAACCAACAAAGTAGCCAAATTGAGCGGTGCAAAACCAAATCAACTTTGTAACCCACTGTAAAAAAAAAATAGCTAACAGTACTTTTCAAGTCCGGTTATACATGAAATGTTGCAAGCTCTTTATCTTTGATCTTGAGTGATTGTCTTTGATCAGTTTTCTTTTAAGTTAGTTGCATAATTGATATTTTTTAATAATGTCGCGACAAAGTTACTCTTCTTCTCTTAAACTAAAGATTATTGATGAATTTAAGTCTGGAGATACTCAGGCAACATTAGCTAAAAGATATAAAAGGAGTAAATCCATTATTTCACGTCTAATAAAAAAACATAGTGCAACAGGAGTCGTTGAAAGTCAAAATGTGGGTGGTCGGCCGCGTAAGACAGCATGTCGAACGGATAGAGACATTTGTGGTGTAATTAAAAAACAGCCGTTCATAAGTTCGAATGAAGTCGTAAAATTACTTGGTTTAAACATTGATGCTAGCAGGGTGCGAATTGAAAACAAACTTCGAAGTTATAGGACGTGCAAAAAACCGATGCTCACAAAAGACATTTAAGGAACAGGTAGTGCAATTAAATTCTTTAAACATAATTCAAACTAAAATCTGTTTTCATATTCGGCTAAATTTTGCAAGAAAATACCAACACTGGTCTCCTGAAAAATGAAAAACAGTTCTTTTCAGCGACAGTCAAAATTTAATTTAATTAATTCTGATGGGATATGTTACGAGGGTTGCCTGAAAAGCTTCCGACCGAACAATGATACAAGACATTTTTTCTCAAGTTTTTTTTTTTTATTTTTCTACATAGTCTCCTTGCGACCTTATACACTTCTCCCATCTAGCTAACACGTCCAAATAGTACTTGGCATTTTTCTCTGCAAAATAATTGTTCACGAAGGTGATTGCCTCGCCATTCGACGAAAATCTCTGTCCTCCGAGCGCAGTTTTTGGATGAGGGAACAAAAAGAAGTGGGCTAGGTCTGGTGAATAAGGCGGATGGTCAAGCAGCTCAAACCATAATTCATGGATTTTCGCCATGGCAACCGCTGAGGTGTGAGACGGCGCGTTGTCTTGGTGAAACAGGATTTTCTTTTTCTGCAAAGGGGCCGTTTTTCCGCAATTTCTGCCTTCAGCTTGGCAAGTAATGATGCGTAGTATGCTCCTGTAATGGTTTTTCCTTTTTGAAGATAATCGATTAAGATAACTCCTTCACTATCCCAAAAAACAGTCTCCATCACTTTCCCAGCCGAAAAAACAGTTTTTGTTTTTTTTGGAGCCGGCTCGGCCTTTGCAGTCCACTGTTTTGACAGAATTTTTGTTTCGGGCGTATAATGGTGTACCCAAGTTTCATCTTCAGTATTTAGTCGGCGCCAAAACTCGGATTTATTGCGCCTAAGCAGCGCCAAAAGAGAGTTGGAAATGTTCATTCGAACACGTTTTTGGTCGAACGTAAGCAAACGCGGCACCCAACGCGCGGACAGCTTTCTCATGTAACAAACACGTTCTTTGGACATTTTCATAACCTCTACTATCTCTTTCACCATTTGGTGAACTTTAGCAATTTTATGGTCAGTGGTTGCAGTTTTTGGACGTCCCGAACGTTCATCATCTCCCAAGCTCTTACGGCCACGTTTAAATTCAGCTGTCCAAAATTTCACTGTGGTAAATGATAGTGCAGAGTCCCCATACACAGAGTCCAACTCATTTTTGACTTGCTTAGGTGTATTGACTTTCAAAAACACTCACATCGACTCACTCAAGCGACTGTCAACTAAAAACTGCGCGTCCAAAATGACTAAAACTTCGGTAAGTAACTGTCAAAAGATGCACAACTAGCATTCACTAAGTTTTATTGGCGAGTGCCGCTATCTTTACGTTGCGGTCGGACAACCCTCGTATGTGAGACGTCGTAAAATGCAGTGACTCAATCCTAGATTCTGCACACCCACTGTAAAGCATGGTGGAGGCAGTGTTCCGTCCATTCTACGAAATAGACGGAATCATGGACCAATTCAAATATAAATCCATTCTAGAATCGGTAATGCTACCCCGTGCGGAGCGGGAAATGCCACTTCGTTGGCTTTTTCAACAGGATAACGATCCGAAATACACATCGAAGTTGTTAGCGGATAGTAAGATTCAAGATTCCTTGAATTGTCGGCCCAATCAGCCGACTTGAATCCCATCGGAAACCTGTTTGGTATCCTTAAAAGCCGTGTCGCTGGAAAACACTTTTCCAACAGGTCTCACCTTTTCAATGCTTTGAAAGTTTTCTGTTATTTAAAATAAAGGATATTACACAAAATATTAAAAAAGTTGCTTAGGTTTTGCACCGCTCAATTTGGCTACTTTGTTGGTTTTTGCATTTTTTTTTTAAATCTGAAGTACTATTATTTTTATAAAAAGTTGTGAATTTCAAAATACACTCTATTACACATCATTACATATCCATTTCTTTTTATTTGGTGGAGTAGAAAGTTGAAAAGATTTACTATGAAGTGGTGATTTCAGATGGTTGCTTAGGTTTTGCGCAGTACTGTATCCCTAAAAATTTGATTGTTAAGAACAATTTGGGGTATAAAAGATAAAAATGCATTAGATACAAATCGAAGTTTTAAAGACACAATTTTTAAAAAAAATTATAAGTAAATTCCATTTGACTTGAGGGTATGATACAATGTCAGTTGTTCCATTAGGGGTCTAATCGTAATTTGTATCTATCACCCTTGAAAAAAAAATCCACTTACGCTTTCAGACGTTAATACATTTTTTTTGTATAAAACATATCTTTTAATGAATACTTTTTTTAGAGGTACATATTGTAAACTGCTGATCTTTTTATTTTCACTGTCTTTAAAATGTATAATATGCGAGTAGGTAGGTATATATGAATATCTACAGAAAGAGCTACGAAATAGAGTTGCGTCGTTTTGATTAAATATTCCAGCAATCATATGAAAAACTGTTACTATAGTATTACTCTAACATGTCTAGAAAAAAGGCTCTTAGATGACGTGGTGAAAGCGCGAATTTTCAAACACACAATTTTCGTTATTATGTGCAGTTGAAACTGCCATTTACTTAAAAAGGTTACGCAACGAATTAGCATAAGTCGTAGTCGTATTATCAAACAAAGGGGTTTAGTGTTGTTTAGGTTTTTAAAAAAGTCGAAATTTAATAAAGTTATTTAATTGGTTACGATAAAAACTAAGAGATACATAGAGTAAAATGAAAATCAATATATGTATGTATATATGTATGTAGAAAGAAATGAATCCCTTTCAGACGCAATATTTGTACATTTATACATGCCTGTGCATCTGCATACAAAGTACCTACATGCATAGAACTCTACTTATTCCTAAAAGCAAATTTTAACACGGATAACGTGTATTTTAAACCAGTAAAAGGTTTACACTATATCTCTACGAGTACATATGTATATCCATTTACAGGATACATACACGTTATGTATACATTCAAATGGTCACATTAAATGAATACACCATCAGAGGGCGAGGGCGAGGGCGAGGGCATATCCATGTTAATTCTAACCTATTGATATAAGATATTTGCTTTAATGCCAGGAATGATAAAGGCATTTGGCTTAGAGCTATTGTTTCGGTAACATTCAAGTCACCTTTCGGAACTCTCATACCTATGTGTCTTCCGGTTCTGAGAATCATAAAGTCACAGGCCGCCGTTGATCCTGATTTAAATTATAAGCGCTTAAATTTGTTGTTGGTAGATACATGCATACCATACCATATGTACGTGTACAATAAGAACATTGCACACACTAAAAGGTAAACGAATTTTGAATGATCGCTGTACCAAGATAGCATGGTGCATAAATATTTGAATTTAGAGGGAGTGCCCACAGCCACAAAACAGCACCGCAAAGAAATAAAAAAAAAAAAAAAAAAAGAAGAAAATCAAGCGACAAACAGACGCTAAAGAAAAGTTCGAATGTGAGTCCACATTCCTCGGCAGGATGAGGGCAAACTCCCATGCCTTTAGGTCAGTGAAATCTCGCTCTTGACTGAGCAGACAATGAATGCCGAAAATGCGACTGCAACCATGCATATTGTGTTGATAACTAAGGAGCCAGAAAACGAACATGACATGTTGGTGATGTTGTGTAACAAGTTACCGGGTTGCTTTTCAGGTGATCATCAATCAAAATTAATCGGCTTCCTTGAGTAGCCTTGTAACCGGTAAAAATCAAGTTCACGTGGTGGCAAGCAATTTCTGATATTTTTAAAACACAGAAAAAATGAAAAGATATTAGGTTGAGCATAATCTTTTTATACTTTTATACTTGCATGTATGGTACGAGTATGTATAGTACAATACATTATGCATATCTACGAGTATATAAAAAAAATCACAGAATGAATGCCACAGCGTATTCATGTTTTGCACAATATATTGCACATAGTTACTTAGCACATACATTTGTACATATGTATGAACATATATAGATGCATGCACATCTGCACATACAATATATTACACTATATAATTTATTAATGAGCACGTAGTCGTCTTAGTACTGAAAATTAAGATTTTAATGTTAAAATCGTTATAAAGGGTGTTTTTTTTAAAAGCTATTGGGGAGAACGGTTCATTAGGTTTTGAATACGAATTTAGGCATTCCATATGTCTTCCTCACCTCTTTTTGACATACCATACCCTGTCGGTCCAATGTTGGGCCACCTTTATGAGAGTTTGGAGATCTATCTCAATATTTATTCCCAAGGCTTGAGTAGTTTGCGATTTATCAAAATATCCCAAAGGCTTCACAAAGTCCCACAAAAAGTAATCGAGTGACAATTTCGGTTGCCAATTCACTGATCCATTTCGCAATAGTATGTGCTCATTGAATCGAGTACTTAGTAAGCCAACGGATTCACGCGCAGCTTGGCACGAATGTGTTCTGCTGCTGGGACCACATACGAAGGTTGACTGAAAAGTTTCCGACCGCAACGTAAAGAAAGCGGCACTCGTTAATAAAAGCTAATGAATGCTAGTTGTGCATCTTTTGGCAGTTACTTACCGAAGTTTCAGTCATTTTGGATTTAGACGCGCAGTTTTTAATTGACAGTCGTTTGAGTGAGTCGATGTGAGGGTTTTTTGTGAAAATGGAAAAAATTGAGTATCGAGCTGTTATTAAATTCTTGTTTTTGAAAGGCAATACGCCCACGCAAATCAAAAATGAGTTGGACTCTGTGTGTGGGGACTCAGCACCATCATTTACCACAGTGAAATTTTGGCCAGCTGAATTTAAACGTGGCCCTAAGAACCACTGACGACAACATTGCTAAAGTTCACCAAATGGTGTTAGACGACCGCCGAATTAAAGTGAGAGAGATAGTAGAGATTATGAAAATGTCCAAAGAACGTGAGTGTTACATATTAAATCAAGATTTAGGCATGAGAAAGTTGTCCGCGCATTTCTAACGCTCTGTTGGCGCAGTTTAGGCGCAATAAATCGGAAAACTGATTTTTCGGCTGGGAAAGTGATGGCGACTGTTTTTTGGGATAGTAAAGGAATTATCTTAATCGATTATCTTCAAAAAGAAAAACCCTTACAGGAGCATACTACGCATCATTACTTGCCAAGCTGAAGGCAGAAATTGCGGAAAAATGGCTACATTTGCAGAAAAAGGAAATCCTGTTTCACCAAGATAACGCGCCGTCTCACACCTCAGCGGTTGCTATGGCGAAAATCCATGAATTACGGTTTGAACTGCTTGACCATCCGCTTTATTCACCAGATCTAGCCCCAAGCGACTTCTTTTTGTTCCCTCATCCAAAAACTGCGCTCGGAGGACAGAGATTTTCGTCAAATGGCGAGGCAATCACCTTCGTGAACAATTATTTTGCAGAGAAAAACGTCAAGTACTATTTGGACGGGACAAAAAATACCAAAAGTTACTGAAAAGCGAAAAAAAAGCCATAAAAACACGATCCCGAAAGCTATACGAGTTGATCGGCAACAAGAAAGCGTGCTTGGTTTTGGATAACGAAACTTATGTCAAAGTCGACTTTACTACTCTTCCAGGTGCGCAGTTTTACAACTCGTTTGAAGCTGAGATTCTTTCGCAATCAACAACATCGATTGGGATGGAAAAATTCGGGTCAAAATATCTCATTTGTCACAACGGAGAAATGTTCATTAACTTGTGCCTAAAAAAACTGTTGATTCCTTTCTTAAACAGACACGAGGGTTCAATATTATTTTGGCCAGATTTAGCTTCAGCTCACTATGCTCATGCGGCGTTGAGCTCTCTTGTTGCTAAAAATGTCGACTTTGTCCCAATACCATTGAATGGTATTGGGCTTTGGTCAAAGCTAAATTGAAGAAAAGTGAGCAGTGTGCAAAGGACGTAAAAGATTTTAGTGCTAAATGGAAAAGAGCGTCCAAAAAGATCACGGATGTAACTGTCACCAACCTTATGAAGGACATTCGAAAGAAGTTGAGCAAAGAATGGGAACCCAAATAATTTTTTTTATTTTTTGTAATTGTAAATGAATTTAATTATTATTATTATTATCAAGGGAACGATACAAATTAATTTGTAGGGTCCGGGATTTAACGCCGGGGTACTATGCCCATGTGGCGCGTTTTGTCAACAGCACGCGGAGTACTGAGTTCCCATGTTTTAAAGCAAATAAAAAAAATTAACATGAATTCAAGTAGTTCATTGTTTGATCTTGGAAAATTTCAATGGTCGTACCTTATTTACCCTTTAATTTTATGACTTCCTGTTGAGAAAATATGTACTTGTTCAGAGGTAGTAAAAGTTTGCGGGTACAAAATTTCAAACAGGTATAAAGAGTGAAAATCGATTGCAAAATGTATGGCCTCATCCTAGTGATCGCCAGTATATATTTACATTCCTAGGCATGTATCAAGGAAAACCAAACTGCAGGATCAACTCATACAAAAAACTTTCCCTGGGAATAAAACACTGAGCGAATGGAACCGTGGAAAACATGTCTAGTTTTTCTCTCGAAAATTTGGGTACAAATTTGACTTATCGAATGGCTTTTTCAAAGAGGTAACTGTGGTGTGGTTATGTTTACCTTTACTTTAGCTCCACATCCAACTATCTATATATTGTACATAGATTTGATAAAAAACACAAGTTTATAATTAAATATTGTATAGTTTTTATTGATTCATAAAGTATACAGTACATGGTGATGTATGGAATATCATATGGGGTAAATAGCCTTCACGTCTTAGCTGGCACATACGCACTCTTTTGTCGAAATTTTTTATGACAGTTTTGCATAAATATGATTGAATTTCGTTGCTCCTTCAACTTCAAGGCGTGAGCTTGTAGGCATAAACCCCAGTCTTCATAAAACTCCAAAGAAAAATGTCCAATGGGTGGCCAATTCTGATCACCAAAATGGGAAATTACACGACCGGGAAATTGGGGAATTATGCTTAAGATGACATACCCGATAAGATGACATACTTGCAATTATTATTTAACCATAAGCGCCACAGTTCTGCCAGACACGTCTAGACATGTAGTTTTACGAAGTTGTTTTCCCCCATAGTAATGCAGCTGCCAGTTTACAACGTGCTTTCATTGAGATCGGAATTAAGGATTTTGTGCGTGAAAAAATTGTTTTTGTATTAAGTGTTTGCTCCAGAATTTCTGATTGTGTTGTGTCTGTAGTGTTTTGTGCCTGCAGTTATTTGTATATTTAATGATTTCTGTGTGATATTTTTGTCTGATCAGAAAATGTTGGTGCCAACAATCTGCTAAACATTTTCGATCCTATCGGGCAAGATGACATGATACCCGACCGTACAAGGTGCCACGGAATGTCGTCTTACCCAAAAGGTAGTATTTTATTTTAATTTATATATCTTTTCATTTCAGCATGCCAAATAATTATGAGAGAACGTCAAACAGGCATTCTTGGTGAATCCTCTTCAAGACGTCAGAGAAAATAAATGTGGTTGGCTACTGGCATCTAAGAGGTATGGAGTACCTCAAGCAACCCGTCGTCATTTCAAGCAAATTCCGCAAAACCTAGGCTGCTTCAAGCCAACTTTTGACCAAGAAGTAGAAAAGAATATGGTACAACACATATTAGAGTTCGAGAAACATTTCTTCGGATTCACAACCACGGACGTAAGAAAATTCGCATTTGAATACGCTGAGAAAGCAGGAATAAACCACAAATTCGACAAAGAAACTCAAATGGCTGGTTGGGATTGGTTGCATGGTTTTAGAGCCCGGAACCCCAGATTGGTATTAAGATCACCTGAACCAACGTCAGCCGCAAGAGCTATGGCTTTCAATAAGCTTCAAGTTATGAAGTTCTTCGCGATGTTAGAAGAAATACCACCGCATCGTATATATAATATGGATGAATCTAGGCTGAGTACTGTTCAGAAGCCTGTAAAAATATTTGTGCTCAAAGGAAAGAAACAGGTTGGGGCCTTAACTAGCGCCGAAAGGGGCCAACATGTAACAGCTGTGGTATGCAAATGGAAATCTTGTTCCCCCCGCCCAAATTTTTCCAAGAAAAAATCACAAGCGTGAGTATTTACCAGCTGGATTCTTGGAGCGGTTATATAATGGGCGAACTATTTTGCAAGCGGATGAAACATTTTGTTCAGTTTACTGGTTAAACCCGGAAAACAAGGTGCCTTTAATTCTCGATGGACATGGAAGCCACAAAAATCTGAACGCATTAGATTTTGCCAAAGCAAATGGTATGATAATGTTGAGCTTGCCTTCTCACTGTACTCACCGTATTTAGCCTCTGGATGTTTCATTCTTCGGGCCCCTTGACACTTATTATAACGGAGAGTTAACAACGTGGCTTAAAAACCACCCTGGCAGAACAGTTGGTCTTTATCAGATCAGTGCTTTGTTTGGAAAAGCATATGGAAGTGCTGCGTCTGTCGGGAGCATAGCAAGCGGTTTTGGAAAAACTGGAATTTATCCCTTTAATTCGAATATATTCCCTGAACATATGTTTTCGCCTAGTGTTGTGACGGAGAACGAGCTAACCGCTGAAGCTGATACTACCAACCCAATCATTGTAAGTCCGGAACACAATGTTCGAGCTGATGCATATGAAGCAGTGGTTCCTCTAAATCATTCAATTTTAGAGAACCAAAGTCCTTCAGTATCAACGGATCTAGTACAATCTATTGACATTCCGGGTCCTTCGCCATCGTCAGCTAACCCCTTCGTTTCCTTAATAAAGTGCAAATCTCAGCAAATGCCCAAAACAATTTCTCCATTGCCGAAATCAACTGGAACAGCGAAAGTAAGAAGCACTAACAGGAAAGTAACAGTCTCTCAGGTTCTCACTGAAAGTCCTTTTCTTAATGAGATTCGAGCGCAAGTCCAAGCAAAAAATGAAAAGGAGCACCACAAAAGCCTAAGAGCTCGCAAACAAACTAAACGTGTCATATTACTGGATAACGAAAATAATGTTCAACAAAATTGTTCGGACGATGATGATGATGTGCGGTGCATCTACTGCAATGAGCTCTACAGTAGATCACGTCCTGGGGAGCACTGGCTCGCCTGCCAGGCGTGCGCAAAGTGGTGCCACGCATTATGTGCCGGTGTTGAGCATAAAGTTAAACAGTTCATATGTGAACTCTGCAAGGACGATTTTTTAGACGTATGTCATTTTATACTAATGGCATATGTTATCTTATATTTTATTTAAAAATACTATTTATTGTTTTACTGAATTCTTTTAAGTTATGTTTTGTTTACCAATAAATGAATTAACTGAATTCACTTCGTTTTCATCCCTATGATTTCTAGATACAATATTATTATTTATCACATTCAAGAAAAAGCATGTCATCTTGAGCACAATTCCCCTATCTCATGTAGTATTTTAATTGTTTCTTGGGCTACATGGCATGTAGCGCTGTCTTGTTGAAACCTCATATCGTCCACATCCATATCTTACAATTTAGGTACAAACAACTGGATTTTTATGTCGCAATAGCGAGCACCATGGTCCGATAATGCCTCCAGCCCAAAATCCGCATCAAATTGCTTCTCAACAATCACTCGTGGATTTTCTGAACCCAAAATTCGACAATTTTAAATATTAACAAAGCCATCAAGTTGAAAATGAGCCTCATCGCTGAAGATGGTTTTGTTTGAGAAATCAGCATCCACTTGTGCTTGCCCTCTGCGCTGTGCAGTGCGCATACTCAATAGGCATCAGTTCTTAAGACAATTGTACTTTGTATAGTACATGAAGATATAAATCTTTCGTCAGAATACGCTGTAGAGAGCGTCTCGAAATATCGAATTCTTGACCACGGTGCCGAATTGATGTTTCTGGACTCTCAACAACACTCTCACGAACTGGTTCGATGTTTTGTGTTGAACGATTTGTTGAAGAACGGCCAGAGGCCGTTCATTGATTGATTCAGTCTCCCTGAATTTTTGAATTAATCTCTTCACAGTTGGTGAAGTTAAATCACTATTCTGCTTCATTATTTTTCTTTCTGTTATTTCGCACAGTTCTCCAGTTTTAATAACACTGAACTGTCAGCTGTCACGCTGTCTTTTTTTCCCCGTTGACAAGACATGGCGCAGAATTCAAATCTGGCGTGAATTTTGGGACACCCTTTATGTACATACGTTAGAGACAATAATGTTAGTACATTTAAATGTCCATACATACCGTATAAGCGTTCAAATATGGTAATAAAAAAACAAGATCACTTGAGAACAGACGTCTCATACATAAGTAGGTACTTTATCAAATCGAGTTCCGCCTGTTAGCAAAAGGTGCCATAATTATCATAAATGCGCAAAGAAAAATTGCGGTGAAGTACTTACTTTCCACTTTTCACTTTGCTGAGATCATATTCGCTGTATGCCCATAGGTATGGTAGTCCTGTTAAAGTTCCCGGCAATTCAAAAATTTATATACACAACCATTTGACGAAATTGACAAATCGTTATGAATAATGCCCCATTCAGGCACTAACTTTCAACCATTTCTCCAAGACTTGCTGATTCCGGGATCTTGCTCTTGTTCACCCTCCATAACTCCTCTATACATTTTTAATGCATTTCCCCATAGGCGAAGAATGTCTGAAAGTGGTTTCTTTCTATTAACTGATATTTTTTCCTTCCTTTTATCCACTTGATGGGAAACTTAAGAAACTATTTTTCCCTGCACCGGGTGAATGAATTATTTTGTGCTCATATTTGAATGCAGACCTTGTAACATAGTGATCGGAGAATGCACTTATCCAAAACCAAAATTCCAATGGCATAGATGGTAAATACTCGTACCTATGAGTATATACAAATGTACGTATGGGTACATATATTGTATGTCATACACATGTATATAGTTTTGTTTAGTTCTTTCGCCAACGCAAAATATTGTATGTGTTATAGGTACAAGGGCGTGCTAGAACAGTCAGTCAAGGAAATCTATTGTAATATGCAATGAGAATAGCTTTGAAAGCAAGCAGTGACATCTGTTATTGGCTGTATAAAATGCAAAGTGCGGTGAAAGACACCGCAGTTCGCAAAAAAAATTTAAATATCCTCCAGTACGATAGAATCACAGATTTTTATCAAGAATTAGAAGGGAGAATTTATATTTTTCGGGTATTGTACAAATTTATAAAACAGTCGTTTTCGGCAGTTTGTGATAATTTTTTTGTGGGGTTGACATAAATTCTTTTCCCCTTAGTTCATACACTTATTACGTAGGCGGTTTCACCGTTCTCGGTTTGTCCTGAATTTGATATTCATAGTCAAGAGCATCTTGTAAGCCCATTTGATTTTGTAGTTCCCACGTTCTGAATTACATTGCCCATTTTCATCGGGAATAATCGCCTTTGGCTCTGCTTTTGTTGATCATTAATATGGCAAATATTAGTACGAGTATAACAGGCGTTGGATTCCCAGTTCGTGTACACTGTTCCATGTTGCCTGTTTCTTAAACCGGGTGAAAGTACAAGCTACTGAGCTAATTACTGTGGATATATAAAAATTCCTGTTATACGAGGGTTGGCTGAAAAGTTTCCAACCAAACAATGATACATTTTTTCTCAAATTTTTTTTTTTGTTTTTCTACATAGTCTCCGTGTAACTCTACACACTTCTCCCAGCGATGCTCCCATCTCTCTAACCCGACCAAATAGTACTTGGCGTTTTTCTCTGCAAAATATTGTAATTGTTCACAAAGGTGATTGCCTCCTCATTTGACGAAAATCTCTGTCCTCCGAGAGCAGTTTTTAGATGAGGGAACAAAAAGAAGTCGCTTGGGACTAGATCTGGTGAATAAGGCGGATGGTTAAGCAGTTCAAACCGTAATTCATGGATTTTCGCCATGGCAACCGCTGAGGTGTGATACGGCGACGGCGCGTTGTCTTGGTGAAACAGGATTTTATTTTTCTGCAAATGTGGCCGTTTTTCCGCAATTTCTGCTTTCAGCTTGGCAAGTAATGATGCGTAGTAAGCTGCTGTAATGGTTTTTCCTTTTTGAAGATAATCGATTAAGATAACTCCTTTACTATCCCAAAAAAACCGTAGCCATCATTTTCCCTGCCGAAAAAACAGTTTTTGCTTTGGTTCGAGCCAGCTCGCCCTTTTCAGTTCACTGTTTTGACTGAATTTTTGTTTCGGGCGTATAATGGTGTATCCAAGTTTCATCTTCAGTATTTAATCGGCGCCAAAACTAGGATTTATTGCGCCTAAACTGCGCCAACAGAGCGTTGGAAATGTTCATTCGGACACGTTTTTGGTCTAGCGTAAGCAAACGCGGCACCCAACGTGCGGACAGCTTTCTCATGCCTAAATCTTGATTTAATATGTAACAAACACGTTCTGTCTGTTTCATAACCTCTACTATCTCTCTCACTTTAATTCAGCGGTCGTCTAACACCATTTGGTGAACGTTATCGTCAGTGGTTGCAGCTTTTGGACGTCCCGAACGTTCATCATCTTCCAAGCTCTTACGGCCACGTTTAAATTCAGCTGCCCAAAATTTCAATGTGGTAAATGATGGTGCAGAGTCCCCATACACAGAGTCCAACTCATTTTTGATTTGCGTAGGCGTATTGCCTTTCAATAACAAGAATTTAATAACAGCTCGATGCTCAATTTTTTCCATTTTCACAAAAAAACACTCACATCGACTCACTCAAACGACTGTCAACTAAAAACTGCGAGTCCAAATCCAAAATGACTGAAACTTCGGTAAGTAACTGTCGAAAGATGCACAACTAGCATTCACTAGCTTTTATTGACGAGTGCCGCTTTCTTTACGTTGCGTATATGTCATCAATAATGAGACTCTTCTATGACTTACCTGACTTATCTGTCTGACTTATGTGAGACCTTCTTAAATAATCTAACCAGGCTTAGTCACCCTACCAACAAATTCAAATTCAGGGTGCATTTTAAGTTTTAGGCCATTTTGTTTGGCTGTTATCTTGGTTTGACTACCATTTCATATCCGTCCACTTTCGAGAGTTGTTTACGTATTTACAAGGCAATATGATATTTATGGAAAAACATGAAAAGCCATTTTATTTAGTTTTTTTACTTTAACTCAATTTATTTTAATGTTATTATAAGTGTTATCTACAGCATCAGATCATTGTGATATACATAAATTGTTTGTTTCTTGTGAAAGTTAAAAACTGCAAGAAAATAATTTAATTTACAGAATTAGTATATTAAAAAAAAGTATCGTCGGAGTGATATTAACAGTGTGAGTTCTGATTGGAAATATTGAATTCACAAGCATTTGTATGTCAAATATAAAAAAAATTTAATTTTACTTAATGGTATTTCTAAAATTGCAACGGAAAATTGTTACACTTGGAATTAAACACAAAAGCAATATCTCCACAGACATGCTTGCGTATATATCTCAAGTATTCTCATCTTTTAATTTAGATTCACTGATGAAGAAATGTAGCTAAGTTTATTAATTAAGGCCAATATTTAAAATGCATTAAATAATATGTTCGCTGAGATATGTTTCTGATTTCCGTATGATTTCCTTAATTTGTTCTTAATAGTTCCTATTAATATTTTAATCAAAATATCTTTTTAGATATAAATCTAAAAGATTATATTACTTTTTCTAATATGTTTTGATTTGTGTATGCTTTAGGTTTTTAGGTATGTCAAAAAACTACTTTTTAACAGACTAAATATTAAAGTTCTGGTTAATGTATGACATATGTATGTAAGTTCTTTTAAATCAGGACAATGAGCAATTTCTTTTCAATTTCAATTCTTTAAAATATATTTTAGTACTTGTATGTATACAAAAATATCGGACTGACCATTATTGTATACAAAGACGATTTCCTAAAAGGTATAAGTTTTATGTAGAGTATTATTAGACTATTTATATTTCACATTTTATTGTCTACTTCATTTTATTATTATGTTTGTCGGCTTCGATGTCTGGGTTTATTTTTTAGGGGATACTACATATATAACGCAAAAAAGAAAAACATGAGAAGACCTACAGCATCAGCTTATAATTGCCTCAAAACAAAACAGAGATAATCTCTCAAACCCTTTTCTTTCTCAAAAATAAATTATGTATTATATTTGTAAATTTTCTTTTTTGGACACATTTTGTTCAATGAAATTTAGAATAGTGAAATAATTTGCAATGGATGAAGGTCCTTCGGATAGGACCTTTAAAGGAGTTTCAAAAATAATCAAGTAATAGGAGCGTCAAAAGGTCATACATATTCGTATACCACCTCGATTAAAAAGTCCCCGCACCACACCACCGTGTGGCGCTCCCATTATTCGGATTTGAGTTCTGTTTTTTTTTGGTTAAGTTGGTAAACCTGTTGTTGATATTCCCTCTAAATATTAGCATCATAGCTTGACATTTGCAAAAGTTACGTAGCCAAGAGTACCTCAATCTCTGTGTGTGTTGGCGATTTTTCTCAATTTTAGAAACGGATTTAAATTTGCAACAACAAACTTGTACTACATTTTGCGTAAAAAACGGATTTAATGGTGCACGAACGTTGGAAATATTGGAAATGTTGGAAAAGTATTTCGGCAACGATTCTCTAATGAAAACGGTCGTTTACCAGTGGCACGAGCGGTTCAAAAGTGGTCGTGCGTCAATCGGCAGTGGCAGATCATCGACATCGAAAGCCGACGAAAGCATTGATGAAGTACGAGTAAAAGGTATCTTGGTCAATAACCGCAAATTAACCATCAGAGAGATGTCGGAGGGCTTGAACATTGCCTTTGGATCCGTCCAAGAGATTTTGGTTAATGATTTGGGTTTCCGTTGAGGTCAAAAGACCTCAATTTCATGCAAAATACAGACCGTGTTGACGTCGCAAAAGAGATGATTTGCGAGGCTGAATCCGATCCAACATTCATCAAAAGAATCATTACTGGAGACGAGACGTGGGTTTATGAGTACGACACGCAATCCAAACATCAGGCAAGTGAGTGGCGTTCACCAAGTCAGCCGAGACCAAAAACACCACGTCGTTTTCAGTCAAAAAAGAAGGCAACGGTTTTCATGGATTACAACGGTGTAGTGCATCATGAATTTTTACCAGAAGGCTAGACAGTAAACAAAGTGTATTATTTGGGCGTTATGAGACGTTTGCGTGAAGCAATTCGCCGAAAGAGACCAAAATTGTGGGCAGAAACCTTGCGGATTTTGCACCATGATAACGCTCCGTTACGCAGTGCCATCATTATTCGTAATTTTTTGACGAAAAATGCAACAAATACCATCCAATAGCTATCGTTAAAGCCCTCCAGCACCTCAACGTGAATAAATCATTTGTGTCTCGAACCATAGCTCAGTATCGTGATACTGGCAGCGTTGCAAAATGCCATGAAGGTGGTCATAAAAAGACAGCAACATCGGCAGAAATGGTTCGGAAAGTGAAGGCTCGAATTGAGCGAAATCCGCGTCGAAGTGGAAGAAAAATGGCTCGTGAGCTCAACATATCGTTGGAACGGATGTAACACATACTGAAAAATGAGCTTGGAAGGAGTTGCTACGCTTGCACGAAAGTGGTGAGTTGCCGAATTTGGTTTTTTCCAATGAGTCGCCATTTGTTATCGAGCAATATGTCAACAAACAAAATGACCGAGTTTACTTGCCAGAGAGGTCCTTCGAAAATTTACACCTTCGGACGGTCACCAGAAAGCAGGCAGCACCGATGCTGATGGTTTGGACCGCCATAACCGTCATAACCGCCGATGGTCGCTCTCCGCTCGTATTTTTGGACCGTGGCGTCAAAATTAATGCGATCGTATGCCGCGAAACTATCTTAGAGGCAGTATTGAAGCCTTGGGCAAACAATGATTTCGGTCGGAGACCGTGGACAATTCACAAGCGCGCGTCAACCAAGATTGGTTAAAAAACAATGTTCCAGACTTCATTTCTTCGACACAATGGATTGCAAATTCTCCGGATGCAAATCCGTTGGATTTCTTGGTTTGGGGTATTTTGAAAACTATTGATACAATTTGAAAATTGATGTATTTTCCAACATTCTTTGCTTTGGCACAATAAAATTTATCAAAAAATAGAAAAAAATTATAGCATTTTAAAAAGTTGGAGTTCGAGTCATTCACCCTGTATATGCTGGCTTCGTATGAATACGTATGGCGAGTGAGTCCTCATGAGAATCTACATGGGAATTACAGTCGTACAGCATTCATTATTAATCGAGTTTGTATAGTGTGTCGAAATTATTGAGCTTAAAAAGAAGTGAGAAACACTCCCCAAGAAACTTCTCAATAACTTAGAATGGCTTCTTTTATCAAAGTAAAGTTTTTTTTTTTTAAATACCTGCGATCTAGGGTGAGCATCCTCATTTTAACTACCTATTTATACATATAAGATCATTTATTTATTTATGATGCTTCACTTCTATCGCCAGCTTTCTAGTCTGAAAATTTTTTAAAATGCATCACGAAATCATAAGTGAACACTTATATTTTGTGCTATGTTACTTTCAGCCCCAGTGATCGACCTTAGATCAAGGTTCTAAACTGAGACTAATCTAGGAAAATGCCAACTGATTTCAAGTCAAAACTCACCTCATCTATTCCTTGACTCTAAGGCTGCATGAGGTAGTATTCAGCATCTTGACCTCCACAGAGTGATGGGCGTATTCAAAATCGCGCTAAAAACATGTCCACACATAGGTATATCATATTATGTCGTATAATTGTTGAAAACACACGAAGCAGTGAGCAGTTTGGAAACAGCTTGTCCGAACTAATCCAAACGTATACCGGATTTCACCAAGAAGATGCGTTTTCATGCGATTTCCTTAAATTAGTGCATGGAGAACAGATGGTGGCACGAAAGTCATTATCTTTCATAAATCTGTCCGGATGTTGGGATGATGAACAGATAAGATCGACATCATCGGACGCTCCCAGTACATGTTATCCAGAAATAAGGAAGCATCTGTTTACTGGCTCTTTTGATAACCCTAACCTTGAAATAGTTTAGGACTTTGTCTCCCTCGTAGTATTTATCCTAGAAAACCGCTATTGCTTCGGTTTGGATAAACATAGAATTCAAAGGTCGAAGAATAAATATATGTTCTGCAAAACTCCGATCGTTCTAGGTAATCTGTACAAAGTCAATTGTTAAACATTAAGCAGGAGAGTGGGGCAATATTTAACAATGTCAGGAGAGAAATTCTACGTTCTTCAATTGAACGGTTCACTAGTCCAGGTGCATTGAGAGAATGCGCAATAAAAGAGGTTCTCCGAATTCCAGTCCCCAGGCTTGAAATGTCAAAGAAGACTGAACCTACGTTCATAATTAAGCATTAACCAAACCACTTGGTCTAAATACATAACTGGAAAATGTAGGCCCAGAATCTAATGGGATGGAAGGCTGCCATGCTTGACGTAGAGACTTCTTACAGTGTGCGAGCCTGGAAAATAAAAAGCGTAGATGGTTGGGGCACCTTTTAAAGAATGGAAGACAATAGACAAGTTAAGGAAATTCGAATTGATCCCGGAAAAATTGAAACACGGCAAGAAATTCCAAAAATGGATACATTTCCAAGGGGGGCTGGTATATTTAGTATTGGTATAGCTAGTATTGGATATCAATATGATACCCAGTAAGCATTTGGTGACTGTTTTTTGTTTTACATTAAAAAATACTAAGAAACACCGAAATATACTATTTATTATTACAAAAAAGGGCCTACAAAGGATCTGAGACCTAGGTTACTTATCTATGATCGTAGCCATGAAAGAATAAAAAAACACTTTCATCCATGATTTTCATCATAGAGTAGTTCAGCCAGCCAGTTTTGGTATTTAAGTTCTTATTATTTACCAGAGAAGGGATTTAAATTCTTTTGCTTAGCAAAGTTCCCCAAATAAACTAAGAGCTTTTGTGAAAACAACTTACTCGTACAATGATTCTCAATCCCATGTTCGTGGAAATCATCCAAAGAGCTGCGTGGAACAACACTTCCTTTCGAACAAGAGGAATAAAATACGGAAAGCAAGTATGGCAACAATCACGTGCGCCCCCGCATAAATGAAGCTAAAGCCAATGCTGCAAGAATATAAGAACCGTGAGACTTCTTACCTTGAAGGCTTGACTGCGGACAAGAGTTAAAATTATTCGCTCTGGAAAGCCGTGAAGTCGACTAAAAAACCTGTTATGCCATTGCAGCCGATAAAAACAGCCAACGGCGAATGGGCAAAAGGAGACAAAGAGAAAGCGAATTTGTTTGCCGACCACTTGGAAGAACCTTTCAAACCGTTCGAAGGACCCCAATTGGCCCAAGAACTTAATCTCTGAACAGGATCCACATTATAAATGCTTCCATGAGACTTTTATATTGTACGTTCCAAGCCAATGAAAAGTCGCAGAAGTCATAATGGTTCCAAAACCGGGGAAAAGTCCAAACGACAAAAAATCATACAGACCCATTTCCCTCCTGCCGATAATTTCAAAAGTCTTCGAAATTCTTCTGCTTAAACGTTTAAAACCGATAACCAGTTCGGCTTTAGGGTCAAACATTCCACAATCGATCAGGTCTATCGGATAACAAATGTGTAATTGAAAACGCGCTAGAGGGAAAAAAGATATGTTCAAGCGTTTTTCTCGATGTATCGCAAGCCTTCGACAAGGTATGGCACTAGGGCTTGAAGTATAAGCTACAACAAATTTTACCGAGAGAAATGAATAGAATACTCGAATCTTATCTTGAAAATACTCGTAGACTGTTTCGGGTTGGATATGGGATTGAATACTCTGAATTCAAGGAAATTCAAGCTGGTGTTCCACAAGGTTCTGGGGCCATACCTATTCTTACAGTACACTAGAGACATACCTCTAGATGAAGAGACTGTGGTAGCCACGTTCGCGGATGACACGGCGATCCTCACCACAGGATAAACAGTTGAATCCTCGACTGCAAAACTTCAACGAGCTCTGAGCAAAATATATGAGTGAACGAAGAGCTGACGAATCGTGCTAAACGAGACTAAGTCAACACACGTCAATTTCACGTACAGAAAGATAAACAACTTACCTTTATTCATCAACTCGGTACAAATACGGTATGCAAACGAGGCAAAATATTTAGGAATGACCCTAGACGCAAAACTGAAGTGGAAATCACACGTAAAAAAGAAACGTGAAGAGCTCGAAATCAGGCTAAGAGAAATGAATTGGCTTATCGGAAAATACTCTAAACTAAGCACATATAACCAAGCTGCTTATATATAAGCAAGTGCTAAAACCTTCGTGGACTTATGGTATACAACTATGGGGTTGTACCAAAGCAAACAATATGTCTGTCCTACAGACATTCCAGAACAAAGCGCTTAGAGCAATCGTAAATACTCCATGGCATATGCACTAGGTGGTCAGCAACAATCAGCTGTCAAAACAAAACTAAAGACAGTATCGCACTGAAATTTGTCTTCGCTGGAAAACGCGATAAACTATAGAAGCTTGAGATACTTGTTAAGGAAACTTGGTCGTAGTCTTATAGAAAATGGGAGGTTTTTTAGTGAGTAAGAATCTCACACTACCATGAGGGCGTGCTTATGGTGGGCGCTGCTATGCTACTGTGGTAGGCAGTAGGTGCTCGTGCTTATGGTGCCTGCTGTATTGGTGTATTGGTGCTCTTATGAGCCCGTGCTTATGGTGCCTATGAAGGTTTTTACCTACCCACGGAAAAAAAAAATCCCATGTTCTGCATTAAGAAAATCAACAATGCCATGCCTTCATATTAACCCTCTAATCCCTACAACCGCCTCTAGGCGGGGTAACGCTAACAAGCATTCACATGTAACGGTATGATCTTTTTTTAAATCTGATAAGCTTTACATATAGTTTAAATATTATTTTATGCATAGCTGTTTAAGTCATAGCTGTAGTGCGTTTCGTTTGCAGGCTAAGTTTGTTCAAAGTGAAAAATCCCCTTGTAAGCACAAACTTAAATATTTTTTTGCAAACACGATTTTCATTTACAATATAAAAAAAAAAATAATTTTCGTCAGATCAAATTGGAAAATAACAAGTGAGTAGAAAAAAGTGTTTTTTATCGATAAGTGAAAAAAGATTTGTGCTGTGACGTCTTTTTATATAAGCTGCTAGAGTTTTCTTGAATCCGTCTAGAGGCGGGGTCAGGCAGTTGAGTGTAATTTTTTGTTTATTATTTCTCCATAACTGATTCAGTGCTTTGGTTAGGTAGCAATGTCGAGAAGATCTTTGAGGAACCTGTCGAAGATGTCAGATGACGAAATAGCTGAATTGATGAATGTAATTTCAAGCTCTGAAGATGATTTCGACGATGACGACGATGTTGACTATCCAGATTTTATTTGCTCTGAAGATGAACTCCTGATTGATCATTGTTTGATGAACTCAAGTCAGATTCTGATGGATGCAGTAAACGCAAGTCTGGACATTAGCGCTTTAGACATTAGTCATCAAGAGCCGAGTTCAGCCTTAGCATCAATTCCTTCAACATGCTGCTTCGGATTCAAACGCCAGAGCGAATGCCACTAGTTCCGCTAGTGTTTCGTTTCTGAGCCTAATATTACCCATTCGCGTTATAAAAAACGGAAACGTTCCTCGAATGACAACGAATTACAAGAAGAAAAAGATGGCCCAAGTTGTTCGAGCACTGGCCAATTCATTGGCACTTCGAATACAATGAAAAATGATGCTCAGGAATTCGAATCCATGTTGTGGAGAAAAAAAAATATGCAGCTGCATGTAAACGAAGTCGTTTTTCGCGGGATAAAAGAGCTGCCAGATGAAGTAATATCTTTGAAAACACCATTTGATTTCTTCCATTACTTTGTGACTGATGAATTTATGCAATATATGGTTGATGAAATGAATTTGTATGCGTTCCAGCAGAACATCGAAATTCGATTTATTACCAATAAATAAGAGGTTCGACAATTCATTGGAATCATGTTCTTCATGATTACCGCTTTCCAAATGTTCGTTTCTACTGCGTAAGACATTCACTGGAAGCAATTCGGACCACAATGACACGGATGAGTTTCAAACAAATGCGCCAGTTCTTGCATTTCAATAACAACTCGACTATGATCCCGAATGGCCAGCCTGGATACGACAAGTTGCATCGAGTTCGGCCACTTATAACACATTTCAACGAACGCTTTGGGTCTGTTCCAATGCTTCATCGTCTTTGTGTAGACGAACAGATGTGTACTCCAAAAATGGGTGGCAACCCTACTCGGCAATATATGCCAGCCAAACCACATAAATGGGGAAACAAGCTGTTTGTTCTATGTGAGCACATGGGCTTCTCATATGCATTTGAAATTTATTCTGGTGCAGGAGACAACGTGGTACCCGAAAATGCACCAGATTTCGGAGCTTCTTCAAACGTCGTTGTACGTTTGTCCAACAAAATTCCAGACTTCACGTTGTCTGTCCATATTCTATATTTTCATAATTTTTACATATCATTGAGCCTGCTAACATACCTAAGAAGCCGTGGTATATATGTATAGTTTGGGAACCGTGCGCTCAAATCGAGTGCCAAACATAAAATTGTCGAGCGATGCTGAATTGATGAAGCGAAAAGTTGAGCGAGGATATTCCGAGGAATATATCGCTAACGCTAATGGAATAGATATAAGCAGCGTTTTGTGGATGGACAACAAAAGTGTTCGACTTCTTTCGACTTATGTTGGTATCAAACCATTTCTGTTTCGAGAGCTTGTTCCACCGCCCTCCAAATCTGCACGATGGGACACGAAAAAACATCAACAAATAGAAGTTGACTGTCCATTTATAATAAAAGTGTATAATCGACATATGGGTTGTGTCGATCTCATGGATGGTCTTCTTTGTCGTTATATACGAGGGAGGGTCAATAAGTCCGTGACTTTTTGAATTTCTGACCTCTTTACTGAAACAGCAACACTACTCCTGTCAACAGGCATCTGTCACTTGACTCCTGTCAAAATTTAAACTTGCTGCGTCAGTTAGTTTGTGTTTGACAGCTATTTTTATCAGACTACTCACTAATTTGAGGAGAAAATGGAAAAAAGTGAATTTCGTGTGCTTATTAAGCATTATTTCTTGCGAAAAAAAACCATTACCGAGACCAAGGCTAAGCTTGATAAATACTATGGGGACTCTGCACCATCGATTTCAATGGTAAAAAAGTGGTTTACTGAATTTCGTTGTGGCCGTACAAGCACTGAAGATGCCGAACGTCCTGGATGCCCAGTTGAGGTCTCTACACCCGAAACAATCGAAAAAATTCACGATATGGTGTTGGCCGACCGAAGATTGAAAATGCGAGATATTGTGGAAGCCGTAGGGATCTCGCATGGCTCAGTGGTTTCAATTTTGAATGATCACTTGGGCATGAGAAAGCTTTCCGCAAGATGGGTGCCGCGTTTGCTCACAGTCGACCACAAACGCAATCGTGTAACAATTTCACAGGAAGGTTTGGCGTTGTTTAATCGCAATATGGAGGAGTTTTTGCGCCGTTTTGTAACCGTGGACGAAACGTGGATCCATCACAACACACCAGAGAACAAACAACAGTCAAAACAGTGTTGTCAGCCAATAAAGTTATGGCGACTGTTTTTTGGGATGCACGCGGGATAATCCACATTGACTACCTTCAAAAGGGAAGAACAATCAATGGGGAATATTATGCCAACTTATTGGACCGATTCAATGACGATTTGAAAAAAAAACGACCTCATTTGGCCAAGAAAAAAGTTCTTTTCCACCAAGACAATGAAAGGGTGCACACATGTGCAGTTGCCATGGCAAAAATCCATGAATTGGGCTATGAATTGCTCCCTCATCCACCCTATTCTCCAGATTTGGCTCCGAGCGACTACTTCTTGTTCCCAAACCTGAAGAAATGGCTTGGTGGAAAAAGATTTGACTCCAATGATGAAGTCATCTCGCAAACAAAGGCCTATTTTGAGGACCTCGACAAATCATTTTTTTTGGAAGGGATAAAAAAATTGGAGAAGCGTTGGACAAAGTGTATAGAGCTCAAGGGAGACTACGTTGAAAAATAAAATTATTTTTTAATCAAAAAATCTGTGTTTTAATCCAAAAGTCACGGACTTATTGACCCGACCTCGTATATATGAAAACCCAAAAATGGACTAACCGCATATTTTTCCACTTCTTGGATGTGGCAATAGTCAACGCTTATATTCTTTTTCATAGGTTGCATAAAGGAGTCAAAGTCGAGTTGCTAAATTTTCGCTCTGAAGTTGCGGAATCATTGTGCATGATTTCGAACGAAACAAAAAAACTGAGAGGTCGCCCAACGCCATCCCCAGTAACACCAATCCGCAAGCCAAAAAAGTGTTATTTTCCACCTCCAGAGGTTCGATACGACAACGTGGGCCATTGGTGCGTATTTCTCGACCACAAGGTAAAAAAGTTGTGCAAAAACCCAGGATGTAAGTCAGAAACACAGGCATTTTGCACCAAGTGTAAATTAAAACTCTGCAATTCCACCACAAAGTCGTGTTTCTGTGACCACCATAAACGCTAATGTTGGTAATATACTCGTACAACTATACAACATTGTTCACTTCCTTTTTATCTTATTTTGATACATTTTCATGATTATTTATTCAATAAACTATTACTTTTATATTTTCACATGTTTGTTTTTTTTTTCCTCTAACGACCCAACCCCGCCTAGAGGCGGTGTAAATATTTTTACCTGTAAAAAGTAAAAACATAATTTTTTGGAAAATCGTATTTCAGATTCGTTTTTATCGTGCCTATATTAGTATATACTGATTTTTTTGAATAAAATCAAAAAATAAGGCATTAGAGGGTTAAATTATAGAACTATAAAGCTAGGAAAAAAGCAAGTGCTTCAGGTATTTAGGCCGCATGAGATCGAAAATGTATCCATTTAAGCAAGTGTTTAACCTTCATCTCATCCTTGTGTAGAAAACTACACAAAAAATGTTTGTTTTCTTAATTTCTCAAAAACCACTAATTGCAAACTTCCGGAATTTTCAGACTTTGTTTATATCCTTGATTACCGTCATATACAGTAAGTGCATGTCATATAAAAAGTCATTTGCGTTAAGTGTTTTAGCAAGTGAATATCGTTGGTATATTTAGTGAAATTTATAAAAATAATAAAAGATAACAATGTCGAAAGCAAGATATCTGACAGAGGAAGAAACGGAAGCATTTTTGAATGAAGGTGATGGCGATATCAGTGATGTTTCTGGAGACAGTGATGACGAATTTGTGCCAGAAAAGAATATTGATGCTGACGATAACTTATATTCAGACGATAGGGATTCTGGCGAAGAGCAAGCGAGTAGCTCAAATGAAACCAACGAATCAATTGCTGAAGTAGAAAATGTGGATCCACTGCTTGTTTCGAAAGATGATATTGTTTGGCCATTTCAGCATCAAAGTGGTAGATTGCGGAATGAAAATATAATTTCTCTTCTCTGGAACAACAAGATATGCCAAAGCTCGTGTTGATGGCATCAAAGATGCTTTTTTGCTTTTCTTCATACCACAAATTGAAAATACCATTTTGAAGCATTCGAATGCGTATGCACAAGCAACATATGGTAAGGATTTTAAACAAATCGATTCGAATATGTTGCAAGCATATATTGGTGTTTGGATTTTAGCTGGTGTTTATAGGTAAGTCGTAGTTGCTTTCTTTCTTATTTCAACTGATTCTTGACCTTTTTACTTTTAGAACGAAAAACGAAAGTACAATTGAATTGTTTGATGATATTAACGGTCGTCCGGTGTTTAGGGCAATTATGTCGAAGAAAACATTTGAGTATTTGAATCGAGTTATTCGTTTTGATGATGTCATTAGCAGAAGACAGCAACGATCTACAGATAAATTTGCACCGATTCGGGATATATTTGATAAATGGTCCCATTTATTGAGTGACTATTACAATCCACATGAATGTGTGACAGTTGACGAGCAATTACTTGGTTTTCGTGAAAGATGTAAATTTCGTCAAAACCAGTAAAATACGGACTAAAATTCTGGTTGCTGGTTTGTTCTTATACCTGCTATGTTTGGAAAATCCAGCCATATTTGGAAAAGGCGATTGGAACCAATTCGAGTGAAAAAAGACAAGGCGAACGAGTAGTTTTGGATCTCGTTGATGGCTTGAAAGGTCACAACTTAACAATGGATAACTTCTTTTCCTCATATGAGCTTGGGCAAAAATTGTTCTCAAAGGGCATTACAATGGTTGGCACGATGAGAAAAAAATAAAAGAAGCATCCCACCAGCATCTTGAATGCAAAAAGCACTTGTTTCGTACATTGGACGGAAAAATAAGTGTACCGTGTTGCAAAGTACTTTGCATAACTCAATTGAAATCGAATCGACTGAAAAAAAGTTACCAGCGATTATAGCCTATTACAATAAAACAAAAGGTTTGTTCATATACTACTTTTTAAAATTTCAAGACAATCTAATGTTTTTTTTTCTTTTAATATAGGCGGTGTGGATACGATTGACAAAATGCTCACTTGTTACAGCTGTAAAAGAAAATCTAACAGATGGCCAATGGCTGTATTTGTAAACATGATTGACATTTCTGTCAATGTCACGTTTGCTATGAAGAAAAATCCGGCAAAAAAAATAATGTCTATGAGACGATTTGTTGTTTTTCCACAAAAGCTGCATGTAAAAATCAACATAATCGAAATGTATGTGCAAAATACATTCAAGAAAAATTAATTTGAACCTACCTACCTCCTTTTGTTATTTTAGAAATAAATTATAAAAGCAATTTTTCGGTTTAATTTAAAAAAAGAATTTAGAAAATACATTAAAATGCCATATGTGTAGATCTCTACACACGAGGGTAGAGAATTTAATTTTTTTTGAGGATGAGATGAAGGTTAAGTAAAAATAATGCGAACTTGTGTATTTATGGTGTTCCTAAATGTTTAAGTAAAAAAAATTCAATTTGATAATTTTTGTCGGCGACAATGTTTTAAATTCGAAATATATTTAAATAGAATAGCATGCACTCGCTTAATTGTATTTATGTTAATGTATTTATATTTAATTATAGGAAAATTTCCTAGACAATAAAAACAATCTTTGAATTTTACTATATACTTAAACTATTCCAAACTGCCTTTATATTAATATATGGTATTATTTATACTATAAGTTCGAAACAGGTAAACAAACAAGTGTCTAGTCATTAAAGTATTCAACAATTGTTAATTGCTCACTCCTAAAATATTTCAGCTAAGTATATAAGATTGAAAAAAAAAAAAAGAAATTCATACATTAGTACATTTGTGTCGTTTCGTATCCCCGAACAAAGCGCAGTTTATTTTCTGTTTTTGTTTAAATTTAATTATCAAATGCACAATTTTTAATTAAGTTTTTAAATTCAAATCTGAAATGGCAGATAAATGCATTTTATTGTTTGTCGGTGTCAAGATGCCATCTACGAGTACAATAGTTCGACATCCTAATTATGCTCACAACCATCTGATAGTTATCAATAAATTTGAGCATTATATTTTATAATAATTATTATTATTATTATTATTATTTTTTTTTAAATTTCTCCCAAGTTTAATTATAAAATAAATGGGTACAGTCTCGTCTTCACAAGTAAAATCACATATACATACATAAATAACATTTTTTCTGTCCTAATGTAAAAAGGGAAAGGCAGTGGGGTTGATACTTTATTTTTATTTGGTGGACATGATATTATTTTTAATTTTACTTAAATTAAATAATATTTTTTTTATTATTATTATTATTTTAAATGTTATCTTAATACGCACGACATTATTTATATTTATGTAGGTATTATTCGTATTTGTCTAATAACGTTATAACTCTTATAATTTTTTATAACAACGTCATACAATAAAATATTCAAGTAATTAATTAAATTGACTAGAGTTTTGCATATAAGGTGACTTTCTTTGTGAACAAAGTCTACAATTAATAAACATTAGATATCAATTAAAATTATATTTATATATGTACTTCTCTAAAATAGAAGTTAAATAAAGCTACAAAGTCATTGGAATCATTGAATCGATATGATTAAAAAGTACGAAATTCATAAAGTGACCCTTTTTTTTTGAGTTAAGGTCCTTTTTGCTCCCTTAAAATTCTAAAATGAATTTTAAAAATTATTTTATATTTATATGTATATGCTTACAAATATATACATACATACAAACACACACACATATATATATATACATGCAATTGTGCATTGCAATTTATATATATCTACATATGTTTGCACATATTACACAGTTTTTTTTGTTTGTTGCTTTAAATATTCCTAAGAGATATACACAGTTCAATTGTAACTCCAGGATAGTGAGGGTTGTTGCAAAATTTCATTGCTTCGCTGACATCGTCCGTGTTTTTTCATGTAGTTACCAAATTCGCACGTCGGCGGCTTGCAACGTCCTTCAATGATGCACCTTCAATTATAAAATTTAATTATTGTCATTTAAATGAAGATAAAAGATTCAATACAATATAAAATCTTACTTTCGGTCTACCATTGAAAAGTGCTCCATACCCTGCTTCAGATAGTTGCAGCCAGTATTACCCGATGAGCAATCACATCTACAAATGCCATTTTCTTGTAGAATTTTCTCAAATAATTTTGGGCAGTTACAATCAAGCACTGTTGCTTTCCGTATCATTTGTGCTGGAGGATTGAAAGAATGCATGTGATGTTTTATCTTATCTACGCAATGGCATTCTGTGTGGTTAATAAATGTGTGTCGCTCAATAGAACCTTGTTTTGCATTAAAACTTTTAACCTAAAAAAATCGACAAAGAAAAAATGCATTTGTTCGTATTATTATACAAAGATATCCCAATAAATACATATATATGTACAATAGAAAATATAATTGGAACATTAAATAAATGCAGCAGAGAAAATTTCCATTCATTTCCCCGAACACGGTATATAAAAATTAAGATTTGTTTAAACATATTTCGTGCTACACAATTTCACGATATTGCGCTAACACTTATAAGTTCACCATCTCAATGCTAGGAATTTTATTGTTAAAATTTTAGGCTCGGGCGAGACTTTGAAATGTGAACTTCTCGAATAGATTTACTTCTCTTCTTGATTTTTTTTCGTTTTTTTATGAATTTTTTCCTTCATTTATGTACCACCAAAAGTATAAACCTACCTGAAAGTCACAAATTGCATACTATTTGGTCATAATCTGTACCACAACGTCTTTCAACGTTCTGTTAACAGTATCCAAATGTGCATGTAGCTGATACACGCTTGTGCGTTTTTAGTTTTGCATGTTTTCGATGGCGGTTGAAGTAATAATTTAGTGGAGTGTTGACGTTTCGGTTGATTTTTACAGTGTTTTTAAAGTTTTTGCAGTGAAACAAGCAGGATATTATAATATCATATAAATTTGTTTTATAACGTAAGCGTTTGTTATTGTAATACAAACAATTGGTGGTTTTTGGCGAGTGGTACATATATGTACCATTCGTCCTTTTTAGTGGTACAAATGTGTACCAATAGTCATGTACACGCAGATATTATCCAGGAGTGTTGTTTTATTTACATAGATAATGCCGAATCATTTGAATCAAAATGGAATTGAACAGCTTATTAACGACGACACAGACGATTTTTCTTCAGTCAACAGAGATGATTACGCACCAAATAATTCAAATACTGAATATGAAGGATCTACTTCGGATGACGATTCTAGTCAAGAAAATGCAAGCTTAGGCGATTCTGAAGAAGAAAGTGTGGCTGATATTCAAGAAGTCAAGAAGGTAATATAGCTGATGTTCCGATAATGGTTTAGTTTTATGGTCGTCAGTTGAAAAAAAATCATCCCTAAGAGAATGGTGAGCGATCCAGAGTTGACCCGCAGCTTATCCGTTATGGCCATTTTCCATAAATTGCTACCGAAATCTGTTTACATGTATGTTGCACAATGTACAAAGGAACGCCTTGACATGAGCAATCAAAAAAAAAAACGTCAAAAGATAACGAAAACAAATGCTGGTGAAATAGAAGTTATCGTTGGATGCATGTTTATCATGTGCTACAATCGATTACCATGTCTGCAGGATTATTGGTCTACTCATGAGTCCTTAGGCAACAAGTCAGTCTGGTCTGCAATTGCACGTGATAGATTCATCCTAATAACTTCCAAAATGCATTCTTCTCCACCTGAAAAACCGACAATAGATGACAAAACAACAAAAGGGTGAATTACTTGAACTCCAACTTTTTAAAATGCTATAATTTTTTTATTTTTCGATACATTTTATTTTGCCAAAGCAAAAAATGTGGGAAAATACATCAATTTTCAAATTGTATCAGTAGTTTTCAATATGTCCACCTTTGGCGCGAATAATGGCCTTGAGACGGCCGAAGAAAGCATCGCACTCTGCACGCAAGTGGCTCTGCGGTATTTTTTCCCATTCCCGGCGAAGTGCTTGTTTGAGGTGGTCCAAACTTTGGTAGTTTTTAGTGCCAACCTTCGCCTTCAGAATACCCCAGACAGAGAAATCCAACGGATTTGCATCCGGAGAATTTGCAATCCATTGCGTCGAAGAAATGAAGTGTGGAACATTGTTTTTTAACAAATCTTGCCGAGCCTTGTTGAAATGTCCACGGTCTCCGACTTCCAAGGTCCCAAGGCTTCAATACCGGCTCTAAGACAGTTTCACGGCATACGATCGCATTAATTTTGACGCCACGGTCCAAAAATACCAGCGGAGACCGACCATCGGCGTTAATAGCGGCCCAAACCATCACTATCGGTGCTACCTGCTTTCTGGTGGCCATCCGAAGGTGTAAATTTTCGAAGAACCTCTCTGGCAAGTAAACTCGGTCATTTTGTTTGTTGACATATTGCTCGAAAATAAATGGCGACTCATCGGAAAAAACCAAATTTGGCAGCTCACCACTTTCGTGCAATCTTAGCAACTCCATCGCTCTTTCGACTTTTTTCTGTTGTGGTGTAAGATCGTGTGCTTTATGGAACTTCAATGGCATGAGCCCAAGCTCATTTTTCAGTATGTGTTGCATCCGTTCCAACGACATGTTGAACTCACGAGCCATTTTTCTTCCACTTCGACGCGGATTTTGCTCAATTCGAGCCTTCACTTTCCGAACCATTTCTGCCGATTTTGCTGTTTTTTTATGACCACCTCCATGGCGTTTTGCTACGCTGCCAGTATTACGGTACCGAGCTATGGTTCGAGACACAAATGATTTATTCACGTTGAGGTGCTGGAGGGCTCTAACAATAGCTACTTGTGGTTTCCCAGCCAAGTATAAAGCAATCACACTATCACGTTTGAATTCCATTGCGGATAAAAATTTTTCAACACAACTGAGACACAAAGCGTTTAAAAGGCTTGTAAATAATAAAGTTATCTGTCATGTGTCAAAATTTGAGCTCCCTGTCATGAACGGCTGTAGCAGTCTGAAGTTGGTTGCAGTTCGAGTCATTCAGGGTGTATAAAAGACTTGGTTGAATGGCTGAAACAAAGATTTCAAAAGTGCAGGGATGACAGTACTATAGTTACCAAAGCATAGACGAATTAATTACCAAATTCAAAGGCCATACCACATTGAAACGATATATGCCTATGAAGTCAGTGAAATGAGGCATTAAGATGTTGTTACGCTGTGATGCTCTCTCCGGATATACTAACGACTTCGATATTTATACTGGGAAAGAAATTGCGCAAAGTGAAGGGTCATAAGGGGATCGAGTAATACAAAACTGGCAAGATCTATAACAAAAACCGATGTCACATTATGTTTTGACCGCTTCTTTACATCCGTAAATTTGCTTAGTACAATTTCATTCCCTACTTTTGGCAGAGTTATGAACAACAGAAAAAGTTTGCCTAAATTTGAAATGAAACTGGCACGCGGAGATTCGGAATTCAAATGCACCTCGTCTGGACTTTTGTGTGCAAAATAGCTAGACACAAAAGAAGTCTTGGTATTAATAAATTGCCATTAACCAATTCCGACTGTGCCGAAAAAATTAAAAACTGGTAAAAAAATTGAAGTAGGTACCTTGTCCAGAAGCTATCAAGTTTTATCGAGAAATTGTGGGGGGCGTAGATTTGGCAGGCCAGATGTGCGGCCTCTATGAGTATGATAGGAAATCCGATAAGTGGTGGAAAAAAGTCTTCTATGGCCTTATAATGATAACAGCCATTAACGCATGAGTAATCCATTAAAAAAGTTCCTATTAACATTGGCTGAGCTCCTGAGAGGAAGGTCTGAAATCGGTTCCGGTTCATAGGTCCTTTAGGCCTGGATGTAGGCAACGGGAGGTTAGTGGCGTCAAGCATTTGCCAATAGGAGGAATGACTAGACGTCAGTGCGTGAGTTGCAGTCAAGAAAAAAAAAAAACCAATCTCGCACCAAAATACTATGTAAAGACTGCGGAATACCGCTATGTAAAAAATGTTTCACTCCCTACCATAATCAATACTGTTTGTGTTATTTTTTTAAGTTTTCTGTTGAAGTAAATGAACTTCTAAAATGTAGATATAATTATTCAATATAGCCTATACGGTTGGTACAATATTGTACCACATAACATTCCGAATGGTACATTTTTGTACCACCGCTCACCGGCTACGCCCTCTAACCTACTGAAATTTTTTTGTGCTGGATCATTTCTTCTGAAGGTTTTGATTAGAAGTAAATCACAAAACTTTTCCGGAATTGATCCCCCGCAAGCCGGGTCGAGAAGGTCAAAGACCGTGTAATTGCAACTGAACCTCAACGCTTCGATCGTCGGCCGGTTAGCAGTTCCAACAACGACCTTTGTCTATGCACTTTCACTGGTTGAACATTTAACAGACTACATGAAGTCGAACAATTATCGGAGGCACTACAGTGCTATAACATGGATATAATTATGATGTGAAGAAACGGACAAGTCAGAAGGAATGCGATAGAGAACAGAATCAACGTCTGTTTGGCAAGATAATGATGTTTGGTTGATAAGCTTTACTTGTCGATGATTTTGTGGCGAGATACTCGCTCCCTACACCAAACCACTCTCAAGAGCTCAGGCTGGTCAAAAATCATCAACCAGGCTGATTATATTACAATCTACGCAATGTTCAGCACCAGTATTCTAAATTTCGAACGTTCCAAGGAGCCAACATTGACTCAGATCATTACCTTGTTCTTGTTGTAGTCAATCCTAGATTTCAAGACATCCGAAAAGTATTGTGATGAAATTTGGTATCAAATATGTAGCAGCAATGACAAGAAACTACTAGGACTTTTTTTTAAAATCCAGCCTCTTAAAACATTTCGGGAACTCTGTGCTGGTAGCGTCAGAAACATAAACCAGATGATATTGTGAGTAATTCTGCATAGTAATCACGCCTGATGAGCCCTGCCTTAACCGAACACCATAATGAAAATCCTCTCACCAAACACCTTATTAGATGAAGAGTGCTGAAAAGTGCGTGCAGTGAAAGAGAAATTTTACAATACGTCACAACTGATGCACAATTATTAATCCAGCTATTATAAAAAAAACTTCTATTTGATGATGAAGAGTACCAAATAGGGCAAGCAGCGGAAGAGAAAGCCTGCAATGGAGTAGCTGACAAACTAGGAGCTGCTTGGGATTTCCACTTGGGAATGAAAATCGGATTCTATAAAATAAAAAAGATAGATCCGAAGACATTCGAGGTACGCCAAGAAAAAAATATTCGAAGGTTTTACAAAGGTCACAGAAGCTTAAAGAACATCTGACACCAGGCCTCCAAAAATCGCTAACAAGAGAGGAAACAGTCTTGTGCTGATTTTAGCCAGGAAAGTATATCTTGGAAGTTATTCACGTTAGGGTAGATTCAGAATAAACTCAGGATTCTCAAATTGGTATGCAATACTTGTTGATCGGGTTTAAGGACGTCAGCATTTTTAGAGACGCGAGGCATACCATATTATACATATATGTATAAGGCCGTGTCTAGTTTTGATTATGCAGATTGACAACTTATAGTTTCATAAGCGCTAGTAAGGAAACGGCTGAGACCTACGGTATCAGAAAATTTCGACAAAGCGATACGGTGTAGTGTGTTTTCATCAACAACATGCTTGAAGTAAAACTGCTTGCATACTACATAGGGTACAACTTTAAAGTAATTATTGGCTTTGTCTAGCAGGGCTTCGACATCAAGTACCTTTCAAGGACAAATAAAAGGCGCTCTGTAAGACCCTTATAATCCAATGCTATCATATGGATCAGAAATATGAAATTTCTCAGAAGTCCATCAGCAATACACAATCAGCTCTTTTTTTTTCTTATAATGCCTCAACATGTGTTAAGTTTTTTGGAAAATGGAATAGAGAGAAAAAGAAAGAGGTTTAGGCTCAGTGGTTATTTCGCTCCATGGGGGCATCCAACATTATCAGAGAGAGAGAGAGAATGAACGGTTAGATACATTCTATAGTTAGTGGATCTAGTGTCGAATGTATCGAGTTAGTTAAAATAAAAAAAATTAAAAATCATAAATAGTTTTTAATTGAATTATAATTCAGTGGTGGGGTGAGGTTCAATTCATGTTAAAGGTTCAGTATTAAATATCTTACAGTAAGTAATTAACTTAAATAGATTATCTATCACATTAAAGTCATAATTAAGCAGCCACTTTTTGACCCTTTTGGTAAATGAAAAGAGATTCTGAGAACGAAAGGTCATTTTTGGCAGGTATTTTCTAAGGGAAGCAGTATGAGAGCTCCAGTTTAGTCTACTGTCGATTTCAAGCCCAAGATACTTAAATACCTGTACATTACCAATTAAATGTAGTTTTAGAACGAGATTCACAGCAAGTGTCAGAACTTACCAAAATGTTGTTGCACCACGAACTATGAAATGTGAAAACCGGAAGTTGTAAGTTCATAGCAGGCATATTAAAAAACATGATTTTTGTTTTTTCTCTTATAACTAGTTTATGCAAGCGGAACCAGTGTCTCAAAATTTCTAGATCATGGCTGATCTCAGCTGTCAGATCTAGGAGACAGTTGCTAGAATATGAACAGACTATATCATCAACAAACCCGGTAAGCCTACATTTCATATTTAAAGTAAAAATTGAGTTAATGTATACTAAGAGCAATATTGGTCCCAAAACAGAACCCTGTGGAACACCAATTCTTGCTTCACAGTACTCACTAAATTTGTCTTCTATTCGAACCACTTGTTTCCTATTCATGAGATAGGATTCAAACCAACTAAGTATAAACCCTCTGAATCCAGCTTTGTTTAATTTATTTAGCAAGATGGTATGATCAACAGTATCAAAAGCTTCAGTTATATCAACAAAAAGAGCGGCAGCTAACTTTTTGCTATTGATACTATCATATATCTTACTGCAGAAGCTAAGGAGGGCATCCTCTGTTGATCTACCTGCTTTGAATCCATATTGCCTATTGCTAACAAAAGAAATATTTTCAAGATATGATACCATTCTCTTTTTGATCTGCTTTTCAAAAGTTTTTGAAAATATTGGAAGAGAGGGTTAGGCCTATAATTATTAAGTATTTTATTGTCACCTTTTTTGAATATATAGTAGGTATGACTTCAGCAATTTTTAACATATCGGGAAATTTACCACAGAAGATACTTTTGTTATATACTATATATGAGCCAAAACATCTACAATATTAAGAGCGACCCTCTTTATAAACGTATTCGAATAAAAACTATAAGTAAGTGAACTCGAGTTGCTTAAAGACATAATAGTTTTATAAACCTCAAATGATGAGATAGGTTCATAGAAAAAGCTCTGAGCCTCTGCTCTTTCCCTGTTAAAACACTCAGTCGTACATCGACTAGAACAAGAGTTGAGTCCTGCATCAGATATTGTTTTATCCGCAATACTAGTAAAATATAAATTGAAGGTATTGGCTATTTCTGTGCTGTTAGTAATATCCTGATTATTATGTTTCAAACAAGCTGGTATACCCGTGGGAGCAATTCTATTAAAGAGTTCGTTAACTATGATCCGTTCTTTTTTCGTATTAGCTTTTGCATTGTGGAATTTGTTGATGTAAAAGTTTTCTTTGCATATAGGAATTTCAAGAGCAATTTCTTTACAAATCTTATCGTAAGCAATACGAAGATGATTATTATGTGGGTGCTTTTTACATTTTACTCTTAATTTGTTTTTTTCGTTTATTTTATTAACTAGATAGTTGGATATCCAGGGCTTAAGCTTGTTTGGTTTTTTAAATTTCTTATGCACTGTCACAGAACACATTTCAACATGTTTGACATTTAATGGGGAGACTAAATTCTTAGTGGAACACCGAACCTTGTCCAGCCAGTCCACTACCACTTGAGTCATGGCCACCACAAGCTCTAGTGACCTAACCTGGTCAGAAGAATCCGTTCTCATTAGCTTAGATGGCTGAGACATGTTGAAGGAACGACCTAGAGGGATAAGTGGTAAAGGAAGTCCTCGTTTAAGAAGAGTTCATTCTCATAGAAAGGGACCTTAAAACTTGTGGGGGCCGGAGTTTGTTGGAATCCAGATCCATCCCGGATTTTACAAATAAAAAACACAAATAAGTTCAATTGAAAATATAGTTTTAGAAGAACATGTTTATTTAAAACGCTAACAAAGTTAAGTTTGCTTTATTTACGTAACTATATAGGAGTTCAATGTATTTAAGAAAATTAAGTGTTTTATCAGAAAATAAGTGTTTATTTAATTATGTATACATGTATTTACCAAACTATTTTCTTCTTTATTTGTACGAACCATTACTATTCGTATTGTACAAAAATTTGAATATTTTCTTAACCTCCGCTTTTTCTGACAGAAATTGTCATAATAAAACAAAAACTATAAGAGGTTAAATATCATATATGGAATTTTAAGAGTATCAATAGTATTAAGTTAAACATATGTATATGTATTCGTATGTATTATTTCCATTTACTAAAACGGAAGCAAATCAAAATACCAGTGCCCAATTTGATTCGTGAAAGAGGTGTGCTTCGTATGGTACGAGTATGTATCTTCAAGTCATTTCAACACTACGCGACCGCTGTTACACATGGCTAACTCAATGCAACTCGAAAAAACCTGACCTAATTAACACAATCTTTCTCAATATATACATATGTAAGTCTAACCAAGCAGATAGGAACCTGGTTTACTAGTTATTTTTGGAGCGGGTTAAGCCAAACTCATTTTCGTGTGACCACCCACTCAACAGGTAACTTCATGAGAATTGTGTCGATCAATAGCTTGCTTTGGGTCTCTCCTAATTACAATTTTTTGTCATTTAACTACAAAATACAAAATACAAAATACATACAAATGTGTATAGGTATGTTCACAAGTTCAAAAGCCAAACAGCCAGACTGATGAAATCATCTCTAGTTTAATTAAACCGCTGCTATGTTGCACCCACATTGGCTTGTTGTAAGACATTTTGCAACTTTTCAGATTTTTTTCCCACTTTGTATCTTGGCAATTTGTTTGCTTCATTAATTTATTGTAACTGATAAAAGTACTTACAAAAAAGTAAAGGTCTATACTCTGTGTTCGTTTGGGTGCGCAAGTTTGCCTATCTGTCTTGCAGCATCCTGTATCATCGCCACACCTATGTAGTATTGTACAGTGAGGCACGTAAATTTTAGACGGATCCTTTTGAATGCGTTCCACTCTTTGCTGAGGAAATTGACAATTTGCCTCGCTGTATACTTTTGTAGCATGTGCATTAGCCATAGCTGAAAATAAATTAAAATAAAGGGCAACCTTAGAAATATTTATTTGCTTGTTAAATTATATCTGGAAAAGACCAGCTTGTTATTGTTAAAATGTTTGCTGTATGTGCAGAGCAATGTTAAACATGCTACAAAGTCAGTACCTTTGTGCTGCATATGGTTCGTGATGTGAGCCTTTCGTGACTGCTTAACGGCATCGTGCGTTCCGAGTTCTTCGAATTTTTGTTGCGTTAGAGTGCCTGGAATGTTGTAACGGGAGTAAATGCTTTTTGTATCCTGAAACAACAAAAAAAACGGAAATAATAGTTAGCCAGGTTATATGGTATATTCAAAGGAACGCGTGCATGCATTTTTTGAACAACGCTAAAATATATCCACAAAAACGTACGTCTATTTTCAAATGGATAGATATGTAGATAGATGCATGTGTAAGTACTTGTAATAGACTTTAGCAGAAAATTGCACGTACATATGTATTTATGTATGTTTGTTGTGCATTTTAATTTATATTTTGGCATTTCATTGGAATTACACCTATACACAGAATTGGAAATCAACACAGTCACAGCAAACTGATTATATTTCGGATAAAAACTACGTCAATTGAAAATTATGATGCATGTAGAGATGTGAAAATGTCCAGCTAAATAGATCAAACATTCTTAAATCGGTATTGCCTTGAACCTGCGGCCGGGGATTCGAAGGTCCTGTTGTTCTTCTCCTCAATGTGGCCGAGCCAATTAGCACCACAACTTGCTTCAGTATAATTTTTAGTACGTTCATTTTCCGCGTACCACGCGTCTTCATACCAAGGTATTGTAGAGCATCAAGCTAACATTTTATTGCATGAGTTGACGCGAAACATTTATAAATAGGGTTATCTGAAAAGTTTCCGACCGCAACGTAAAGATAGCGGCAGTAGTCAATAAAAGCTAGTGAATGCTAGTTGTGCATCTTTTGACAGTTTCTTACTGAAGTTTCAGTCATTTTGGATTTGGACGCGCAGTTTTTAGTTGACAGTCGTTTGAGTGAGTCGATGTAAGTGTTTTTTGTGAAAATGGAAAAAATTGAGTATCGAGCTGTTTTTGAAAGGCAACACGCCTATGCAAATCAAAAATGAGCTGGACTCTGTGTATGGGGACTCTACATCATCAATTACCACAGTGAAATTTTGGGCAGCTGAATTTAAACGTGGCCGTAAGAGCTTGGGAGATGATGAACGTTCGGGACGTCCAAAAACTGCAACCACTGACGATAACATCGCTAAAGTTCACCAAATGGTGTTAGACGACCGCCGAATTAAAGTGAGATAGTAGAGATTATGAAAATGTCCAAAGAACGTGTTTGTTACATATTAAATCAAGATTTGGGCATGAGACTGCTGTCCGCGCGTTGGGTGCCGCGTTTGCTTACGTTAGACCAAAAACGTGTTCGAAAGAACATTTCCAACGCTCTGTTGGCGCAGTTTAGGCGCAATAAATCCGAGTTTTGGCGCCGATTAATTACTGTAGATAAAACTTGGATACACCATTATACGCCCGAAACAAAAATTCAGTCAAAACAGTGGACTGCAAAGGGCGAGCCGGCTCCAAAAAAAGCAAAAACTGTTTTTTCGGGGAGGGAAGTGATGGCGACTGTTTTTTGGGATTGCAAAGGAGTTATCTTAATCGATTATCTTCAAAAAGAAAAACCATTATAAGAGCATACTACGCACCATTACATGCCAAGCTGAAGGCAGAGATTGCGGAAAAACGGCCACATTTGCAGAAAACGAAAATCCTGTTTCACCAAGGCAACGCGCTGTCGCCGTCTCACACGCCGCGGTTGCCATGGCGAGAATCGATGAATTACAGTTTGAACTGCTTGACTATCCATCTTATTCACCAGATCTAGCCCCAAGCGACTTCTTTTTGTTCCCTCATCTAAAAACTGCTCTCGGAGGACAGAGATTTTCGTCAAATGAGGAGGTAATCACCTTCGTGAACAATTATTTTGTAGAGAAAAACGCCAAGTACTATTTGGACGGGTTAGAGAGATGGGAGCATCGCTAGGAGAAATGTGTAGAGTTACACGGATACTATGTAGAAAAATAAAAAAAAAATTTGAGAAAAAATGTCTTGTATCATTGTTTCAGATAACCCTCGTATGTATGATATTCGCTGTAGAAACCTGAATTTGAACTGCATTCCGTGCGTGTAGCTTGTAAAGAACAAAGTACAGGTTGTCAACAAACAAAGCAACATCAGTTTATTGCCTACTAGGGCAAAGAACCTAGTCAAGGTCTTTGAGAAGTTGATGTGAAACAGTCATCAAAACTGATTTGGCACGTTCAATGATGTGGAGCTGATGTGCTGTACGATAAAACTAACTGCATAACTGTTACTGAACTTTTTTGTTGCGCATAATAATGCTGCGCTAAATACAATTTGGCTTAAATAACGGACGGATATTACTATAAAAAAGTAGTAGGAGAACAAACTACAAACAAAATCTCTACACACAATTTGAAACGCAGAGTATGGGAAGTATGCCGACAGCAGAGCATTTGCAACAAATCATATTACGCAAAACAAAAATGAGAATACTATGTGAAGTTTCAACTTTGCTTTCTTCAAGCAACTTAGAACATGCAATTCTGATTTCTTTCGGCAAATATACTCTAAAGCAAACAGAAATTTCTATTTTGTTCAAAATATAGGCCGGATAGAAAAACACATTAAATTAAGTCCAAGCTTGCTTACGGAAAGGCTACTCAATCATTAGTCATATATTTGCACTAAATATAATATGATAGAGGGTATGGTCATGATATAAAATACAAAAGCATCATTCGATAGTGTAAATAGCGTTCTGCTTTTCTATAAATGGTCAAACTTAAAACAATTTATTCTCAGAATGGGAAAGGATAGATTATACTCGTAAATATGTATGTTGTCTGAGAATTTCTTGGCAACTGCGGGACTACAACAGGTTTATACTTTCAATACCTACGCTTATCTATAGTGTTTGTGGATGACCTCATGGACTATACACATATGCACGGTGGGGTTGAGACAAACACTGTCAAAATTAAAAAATAATGACGGCGCAATTGGCAACTGTTTTTGGAAATGAGTCTTTGGAAAGGCGCTCTCACGGGGAAGTATAGAGTTATGAAGGGTCATCGGTTGATCTCGGTATAACTCTTACACAAAAAAAGGAATCTGCATACAATCCTTAAAGAATTTGACGCCAATATTCATGATTCATCTGTAGAGGAGTATACTCCTTACACGTGAATTCAGAGAAATAACTTATGCGGACAAGAGGTATGCATCAGATATGGTAACAACGATATTCAAAGTTCGACGAGAATTAATGGATCTAAATTTCGCTTCTCATCGATCCGATTTATACATACAATACAATATCTGGATTCTAGAGATGCGAACAAATGTTACTTCGTAAGAGTTTGTGCAATTTTCAACCAAAAAGATGAACTATTTTCGAAAGGTAAAGCTATCCCAAAAAACCCAATATTGAAGATTTTAATATACGCATGTACGAGTATATTTTGGTATAATCTTTTATTGAATTAAAAAATTTTCGTACTCTTTTTAATTGCCAATCAAAAATAGAATTAATTGGCATACTCTAGCAACGTGACCTTGATAAGATTACGCGATATTGTTGCCAGCTTTCATTGGAAACCAACTTTTAAAATTCAGAAACTATTCTTTTAAGGACGCCTTTTTCTGTAGTTTCTTTTCTTTTTCTCGTTTTCGATCGTGGCACGACACGGACATCCACTTGTTTGCCGAAAGTCAGATATCTTGGGATTTGGCTAGATCCATATTCATATTTTAACAAAGTTGGCCCTTATAAGGAGACTGCCCGAGACTATTAACTGGATCTTCTCATTTTTGTTATTTCTTCCATTGTTGTGGAAGGTTTATCAACGATACGACGGCGTAGGCCAGTGTTTTGCTAATATCGCGCTCGCACTTGCCATTTTAGACTGTATGAGCAAGGATTTATTCTTGCTATTACCGCGGATCAACACTGGGAGGTAAGACAAGCACTATGCTATGAATATGATTGTTGCGATGTTGGCCATTCCATTTTGTAGGAGAATTAGCAGATTCCCGATCAATCGCTACGCAGATCCCTCCATTCGATTCCGCAGGATGATCTTCAATGTCAGAAAAGGGCTTAAACAAGGCGATGTGTTGTCATGTGATTTTTCCAAAATCGTTCTTGAAAGACTTGTGTAAAACTCGAAAGTCAACTCCGGAGGCATCTTCGTTTAAAATACTGTTCAGTTACTCGCATTCGTAGATGACATTGATATAATGCGAAGAACACAGTAATGGATATGGAGCGTTTGCGACTGTTCAAGAAGAAGCGGTAAAGATGGGTTTACGTCGAATGAAGGAAACAAAGTATATGCTATCAAAAAAAGGCATCACGATAGACAGCTCTAACACTTTTGAGGTAATAAGTGACTTTATCTTCCTCGGCTAAGCTATCACCTACGACAAGAACACCATCGCGTAAATCAAGTGAAGAATCACTCTTTCGTATCGCTGATTCTTTGGGCTTAGTTGACAATTCACTAGTAAGGCTTTCTCCCGAGTAACTAATAAGATTTTGTACGAGGCACTGATTATCACAGTCTGGCCTTGTAATTGGGTAATTTCCAGAGCCGTTTGCATCACTGGAGAATGTAAAAGACGTTTCAACAGCGGGCTGTACAGCAATGCGGACCTCATAAAAAAACCCGGCTTAGATGACAAGTTTACCTTGAACGCATGTACACTAACGCCAGAAAATTTTCAACTCCAACCCTGTCCCTCTGAGGGACGCAGTAGAGGTGGCGCATACAAGTGGAAGGCATCGTGTGCATCTGGCAAAAGACCGCGCTGCCTGGAATGGTATGTTAGCTGGGGTCCTGGTTCACTTCGGACTGTAGCTCCATCTAAGTAAGTATGTAAATAAGATAAGGAGACAATTTAACGGTTACTCGTAATAACAAAAGCATAACAATTTCTTAAAACCAAAATACTTACACACAAAAATTAGAATGATTCAGATTACTTTAAAGAAGTTGGGAATTTTTAAGTTTTACATATTTATAACAGAAAAATGTATATATGCTAAGTTTTCCAGAATTAGCATTTATTTTCTTAACGTAAGTCGTATATTAATAAAAAAATAAAGGGACCGTTGTTACGTTGACATACAAATCCGCGAACGGATATGGCAAGCGCGCATGGATTTGTACCGCACGAGCGACTGGTTATTGCTTTACGATAGTATTTATTTATATCCGTCGTTATTGGTAACCCAGGTTTTGGTTAAAAAAGATGTTTGTGCTCAATCAGCCACAATATTCGTCGTCCGATTTTTGCCTATTCCTAAGTTGAAGACTGCCAGGAAAGGAGAGCGTTTTGATGACGTGAGGACTATACAAGGAAGTGTGAGATGTGTGCTGCATAGCATTCCGGAAGAAGATTTCTCAAAGGCCTTGCGCTGCAGAATGCGTTGCTACTGCAAAAAAGGTTATGGTGCCTTGAAGTCCGTTCATATTGTCAAATTGCGATACTGTCTTTAGTTTTGTTTTGACAGCTGATTGTTGTTGACGTGTTTGGCATCATGTTGAGTATGGACAAAAACGATATTCTCTCTCTCATAAAACATTATTTTTTGAAAGGCAAAAGGGCGAAGGAAACAAAAGAAAAGTTGGACAAATATTATGGGGCTAATGCTCCGTCAGATTACACCGTCAAATATTGGTTTCGAGAGTTTCGTGATGGCCGCAACTCCACTACCGATCAAGTCCGTAGCGGCAGGCCCTCCGATGCGGTTACAGAAGACAATGTCAAAAAATACATGAAATGGTGTTGGCTGACCGGAAAGTGAAGGTGCGCGAGCTAGCATATACCACAAAGAGTAGTACTGAGCGCCCACGCCATATTTTGGGCAATATTCTGCATATGAAAAAGTTATCCTGCCGCTGGGTGCCGCGAATGCTCACTCCTGACTAAAAACACGAACGCGAGAGCATTTCGAAAGAGTGTTTGGACTTGCTGATGCGGAATCGGGCGGACTTTTCGCGTCGATTGGTAACTGGATTTGGATCCCTCGGACTATTATCTCTTCCCAAACCTCAAAAGATGGCTCATAAATAAAAAATTCAGCTCACGCGAAGATATCATCGATGCCACGGAGGAGTATTTTGCAAACCTTCCGGAAAATTACTTTTAGGACGGGATCAAGAAGTTGGAAAATCGCTGGAATAAGTGTATCAAACTAAAAGGGGACTGTTCAGTTCAAGTACTTGTGTGCTGACGACGCGCACATAGCCAGATATAAGTCAAGGTAATGCAGCTACTTCACATCAACAACAACCATCGTGCTGACGTCACTATAACATGAATACAATATCTATTGCTTCAAGCCAACGACCTAATATGCTGACGCTGCAGTACCGCCAATGACTTTAATTTCAAGCATTTATTGTAAATGTTAGAATAAGCAATATTTTTGTATAAAAGACGTGAAATAATCAGGAATAAAGTCAGTATTGATTAATATCGATACCATCCGCCTCTAATTCACTCCGCTACCAGCGGTTTTTAGTGAACAGGTTTAAGTGCTTGTTTCACAATACATACCTTCAACACAATATCAAGTTTATGTGCTTGATATAAATCAATTCAGAAAAAGCTTCTGAACAAGGACTATATTGAGTAAAATAAAAAAACAATTAAAAAAAATTTTTTTTCATTCCACCTAGTAATTGTACTGTATCCGGTAACGCCAAGGACGATGATGCTGTGTGGGATTGGAAAGGTATGATCGATCCTGAGCTACTACCGCCTGATCAAAGCATTACTCCAGAAACTCCAGAAACTCCAGAAATTTCACACTGATGGAATAATGGTTCTAGTCGAAAAGTGTCAAAAGGTGGTCGAACAAAATGGACAATATTTGGTTCAATAAAATTAAGTTTGAATATAAAAAAAAGTAATCTGAATGATAATAAAATGCAGATATAGTTCAACTCGAAATCATCTAATATCAATTAGTTTTTGATATTTACAAATAAAATATCACAGCTCTCTGTGATGATCTGCACTTGTGTAGATTCCATATTTATCTTAAGCGGCATGATTAGAGGGATACAAAGTGGTTTCCGGGCAGTTACATATGTACAGCATATCCACACACACACATTCGACTACAAAATGAGCATAACTTTCTTACAAGCGCAAATGACATGCAATTATCGAGCAATTATCAATTTAAAAATTGTTGCTTCAAATGTCTGTACCGATCAACTTTTTTTTTAAACAAATTTTGTAAGAGAAATTGCCTCTTCATTTCTATCATCGTTCAAGACGCGATGATGACGATGAGACTACCCCTTGTCAGCATTATTATTCAACCATATGGAAACCATTTGTTAACCCAAAGAAAGAATTATACTTGTACAAGTATAGTGATATATGTATAAATGTTACAAGATGTTTTCCACATGAATATGTATATGAATACAAAAAATTTATTATACGAGCACATTGTTGCTCCAGATATCAATAATTGAAAAATCTATTTTTAATTGAACCAACTTCAGAAATTAAATGCAAACCCATTCGAGTTTAGGCCCTAGCACGAAACATCTGACATACTTGAGAAAAAAATATTCTCAAGTATAAAGTATCGAGATTCACCTGATTTAAATTAGAAAACCCACAATTTCCTGGTGGCATCTAATTACTTTTTTTTAAGATATGAACTCAAACGAATACTATGTATAGAAACATTCAAGCAGCTTGTCTATATATTTTTTGTATGATGTCACTTCTCACAAGCTAAGTGGTTCTTGTGGCATTATCTGATGCAAATATGATGATGAACGTTCGTTAGAGTGAATATGAAGCTTCCAACAGGGAATACGAAGGAAGAAGGAGAAACGTTTGCAATGCAGTTTTAGACGGCAAGCGACCTGTATGACGTAGAAAAGGTATGTCTCCATTGCATAAAGTCTCGTACAAGTATCTGAAGTGTCAATGACACATCCTCTGACAAAGACGTTGCTACTTTCAGGTGATAGCAGTAGCGAATGTCGTAAAGGGTGACTGCTTTTTGTTTTGCATTCCACATAGACGGCAAGAAAGGTATTTATGTGAAAAGTTCGTGACAGTCAGCATACTATACTTATTTACAGTGTTTTTCTCTTTGACGAACAATAATGTAAAACCATGCACGTTTCAAGGACATGAATTGCCGCTTGCATATATCTTTTCGTAACAAACATTTTTGCACAGAAGAATACCAATGATAAATAAATACTTCAAACTGAAAGATGCATTCCTAATTTTTGTAATTCTTTTCACTAGGAAGTGCAATGCACCGTTGTAACAAGTATGAAAGGGAGATATGATGAAAAATTTCAAAATTTTTATTTATCCATAAAAATGAGAAAAATCAAATTGATGCAAATAAATGCAAATAAATGCATATATACGTTATTATTATTATTTTCAGAGGACGATTCAAATTAATTTGTAAAGTCCGAGATTTTACGCCGGGCTACTATGCCCAGCAGAACGCGGTGTACCGAGTTCCCATGTGGACCACCATCTAGGTACTTACCGCACCCATATACCGCCTTGATCAAAAAGTTCTCGCACCACACCACCGTATGGCGCTCCCATTATTTCGATTTGAGTTCTGTTTTTTTTTGTTAAGTTGGTAAATCTGTTGTTTCCCTCTAAATCTTAGCGTCATAGCTTGACATTTGCAAAAGTTATGTAGCCAAGAGTACATCTATATCTGTGTGCGTTGGCGATTTTTTACAATTTTAGAAATGGATTTAAATTTGCAACAACGAACTTGTTCGAGTATTAAATTTTGCGTAAAAAATGGATTTAATGGTGCGCGAACGTTGGAAAAGTGTTCAATCGAAGATGATGAACGCAGTGACAGACCATCGATATCGAAAACCGACGAAACCATTGATGAAGTAAAAGAAAGGTTGGTCAATAGCCGCAAACTAACCATCAGAGAGATAGTGGAGGACTGCAACATTGCCAGTGGATCCATCCAAGATATTTGGGTTAATGATTTGGGTTTCCGTCGTGTAGCAGCAAAGTTGGTGCCAAAAGACCTCAATTTCATGCAAAAAAGAGACCGTGTTGACATCGCAGAAGAGATAATTTGCGAGGCTGAATCCGATCCCACATTCATCAAAGGGATCATTACTGGAGACGAGACGTGGGTTTATGAGTACGACACGCAATCCAGACATCAGGCGAGTGAATGGCGTTCACCAAATGAGCCGAGACCAAAAAAACCACGTCGTTTTCAGTCAAAAAAGAAGGCAATGCTCACGGTTTTCATGGATTACAACGGTGTAGTGCGTCAAGAATTTTTACCAGAAGGCCAGACAGTAAACAAAGAGTTTGCGTAAAGCAATTCGCCGAAGAGACCAGAATTGTGGGCAGAAAACTCGTGGATTTTGCACCATTATAACGCACCGTCGCACATTATTCGTAATTTTTTGACGAAAAATGCAACAAATTCCATCCCACATCCACCGAACTCACCTGATTTGGTTCTCTGTGACTTCTTTCTGTCCAATCGAGTTAAAAAACCACTACGGAGAACGCGTTTCAGCAGCCGAGAGGAAGTACTCGTAATGGAAAAATCGCAGGAAGCACTGATGGACATACCGAAAACCGAATATAAAAAATGTTTCGAGGATTGAATCAAGCGCTGGCATAAGTGTGTTGCCATTACATTGAAGGGGACAATATAGATTTAGATGAATAAACTTGTATTTTTAATTTTCTGAATAAATTCCGGGAACTTTTCAATGTGGTATGTATGCGGCATTTTCGTAGAAACAGACTTTCCCAATGCATTTCACCTTTGTTTTTATGCCACTCTAATCTACAGAGTTGGTGCATTGGGTAGTTCATCGGTGTCCCCTGTGATCGAAAATGTTATAAAGACTAGTTTCCAGGAAGGGCAGATCACTAATGATGCACTGTCAAAACCAGGACCTAGAAAATAGACTGCTTGAGCATGTGTGCAAATGTAAAAGTTTCTTTCAAGTGATGTCACTTCACAAAGTTTAATGAGCAAAAAATTCCATCATCGATAAGAAATTCACCCCTGCTTATTTCTATCTCCAACGCATTGAAAAGTAAGTAATCTGTAAGAACCAATGGCACACATATTGAAAATTTTGCTTCGATATCTTCCACTAGAAGCGGTGGACATTGACTCCACACTATTTAATAATGCACTGAATAATGTCCAATATCCAGTGCATTGGAAGACAGCAAAGTCTGTATATAAATTCTGATTTGGCCAGAACTTATCAGGCTTAAATTTGTCTTAGACCAACCGCATAGAACCACTAACTTAGAATGGGATACTCGTAATCGTACTCGTAGTTAGGCAATTTTTAAGCATATAAAAATAGAATATAAAATATCTTTTTAATAAGAAATTACAAAGAAATTCAACAGCTATTCGACTATTTTACTGGCTCAGATGAAATATTAACATAAACATTAAAATGTATTGGCTTTTTATCTTACTATCCTTACCATAACATAATTTGTAAGTCGAAATTTCTTTAAATTAAAATTGAAACAATACTCAGTGTCCATTCAAGTAGCCATCTTCATTCCATTAATAAATTGCAGAAGAGTTTATAGAATCTATGTAATGATTACCCTCTGATATCCCTTGCCTGGATAATCCAAAAAAAAAAAAAGAAACACTTTACCGGTTACATGCCCGTAAGCTATTCTCGTCTTTGGAGTTATTAAAGCCATTGCGCTGAGCCCCTTCAACAACGGAAATCCAGAATTAATGTATTAAAACTAATAGAGAAATTAATCCAGCCCATCTTATTAACTTCAAAGAAGATTACTAGATTAACCTTTTGACTTTATTAACGGCACGATGTATAACGCCTGAAATTATTTAATATGAAACCTATAAAAACACAAAGAAACAACCGACATAATTTGAGTAAGCCTGTTATTGAGAGGAAACATAAATCGCTGCATTTATAAATGCCCCGACGTTTTCCATCTAACCAGTACCAAATTTCCAACAAACACAAAATCCTGCTTAAGCACACCCTGTTTTTATTCTGTTTCAGTTTGATTACCTCTTTTTCTGCAATGATTCTAAGCTATTTTCAATTGCGAGTTTGAAGTGCATCCTCAATATTGGTAGTATATAGAATATACCAGCTTGAAATGAGCTTAAAAAAACTTAACCGGAAAAGAACCGGGCCAGAAGTAAAGAAAATACGCACAGGTCACAGAAAGAAACTATTTACTCGTACGTAGCTGTATTTCTACATCATAATACAACGTCTTACGAGTAAATAGTTTCTAAGACGTTGTATTATGATGTAGAAATACAGCTACGTACGAAATAATAAAACAATCTTTGAAATAGCAAGTGGGACCATCTTGTTTCCATCCTCGTATCTTTCACACTTGTATTTGTAGTATTAGCCTTGCAGAAACTACAAGCTGCTTATTACTAAATATAAATCAACCTTAAATCAAATATTTGTAATATCTGCTACTCTAAATCACACCGCTGTAGTAATACAAATGTCTACATAATTATCATACATAACACTTCTTAAGAATTTGTATTATATGCATACAAAATAAATCTCTTAACTATGTATAGTCACCCTGTGGAAATGAATTTATACTTCAAGGGAGAATATTTTGTAGATGTCGGCTACACCTGAATAATCCATCACTGCAAGGGATGCACTTTAAAGAATTAATTTTTTTTTTTCAATACTCGGCTCTTGACCCTTAATAAAGTTTTTGAGCTTCTCTTTCGAAAGGATTTATAAAAGGTGGTGGTTTCATTTGCAGGTTGGTATTTCGCACTAATTAGATCGTTTCGCCTGAGAACTTATCTAGCTATGAACAAGGTATTTATATATACGGGTATATGTATATCAGGGCGACAGATGGTTATGGTATATTGCACCGCATTTTCTTTTACTTCTTTCTATTGTATAAAGGATCAATGTATTGGCTTTACGAAAAATTTCATAACTAAAACTTAAAAGAAAAACCCTACAATAGTTACATATGCATACGTGTGTATATATGTTATATATGTATAATACATATATCATATTAATCAACTTAGCTGTTCTTGATATAGCGCAATGTATGATATTATTGTATATAAAATAAATTTCACGGCTCGAGAGTATTTTAAGGAGAAAAATTCACAGAATTTCATCCTTCAGGACTGAAATTTTGTGGATATTCCCATTGGCCGAAATAATTTTAAGTTCAGAATAATGTTTTTTTTTGGGTCAAATTCCATCGCCCCCTACGTCATTGGTTACGTAATATTGCATAGCGACTTCATACATACATATAAGTCACATCGATAAATGGCAAGTCATTTTCTGTTGAAGTTTTTAGCCAATGAAATACTAGTCTATGGTATATTACATATATCAACAGCGACATGCGACACTGTGGTACACTTTACATTGGTGTTTGAAATGAAATCTACCCATGAAGGTGATTCTTAATTAATTTCAGTAATCCAGAAATTCAGATTATGAGACATATTGTAGCCTTACGGCAGAGATCGATAAAAATGCATAAATTTACATGAGAACGGGCAATTGTTTTTACCGCTGTTGTAAGAAATAGTCTTTTATAAATACAAATTTTATGTAGATGGTTATCTTTTATTTGATTTTACACATTATAAAATTGGTTATTTAAAGCTTTTTGAGAAACTATTTTTTATGATTTAGCACAATGACGGCCCATGAATGTGTTTGTACTGTTTTTGTCCTTATATTACAATGCGGATAGATAACGTAGATACAGGGTGTCTTAAAAATCAACGTCAAGCCGGAAAGGGGTGATAGGCCAAGTGATGCCGGTTATCACAAAATTATAAAAAAAAAGTCATGCACTTTTAAAACTATTGGCACTCAAAAAAAATCGAGAAATCTGACACCCTGTGATGATCTTTCAAGTACCGTGACCACAAATCTTTACTTTTCTTCGATTTTTTTGTTGTCACGTAACCCTGAGTAACTGTTCTGTAAATTACGGTCCAAAATGAGTATCAAGTGTGAGCGAGACCGACAGTGACACCGTGATTGAGACGGATAAACACTTCGACAAGTGTGACGGATAAACATTTCGACAAGTGTGAGTGAAACAGATAGAGATGCCAACTTTGTCATTTCATTTCATTTTTTCCCATCACAGAGCTCACAGAACACTACGTTCTCTTGGTGTATACTCTCAAGATCGCTTTACACAACTGTTGTTTGTTGCGCGACTAAACTCCATCTACCGATCTTGTATCTTACAACAAATGTTCAAACTGTTCGTCTTCAGCGGCAATGCAAGCTCTACATCTTCTTACACATGATCTGGTAATAAGACGGGCATATCTTCTGGAGTTGATGTCTTCAACGGCTTCTGCATTTTTTTTGGCTCACCTCGTTTAAATTTTCTATCGGCTTAGAATAAACTTTTTCTATTACTGCTCCCCCGGAAAAAAAATCGAGTGGATTTAAATCAGGTGAACGGGCTGGCCACGAAATTTTACCAGCCCGCCTATCGACCTGTTGGAGTATTCCCGATCGAGGAACTTTCGTACTGTGCGAGCACAATGCTCTGCCAACCATCTTGTTGATACCACATGCATGCATAAATATTTAGTGGCACGTCTTCCGATAAATTTGGTAAGTGGTTCTCCAAAAAATCTAAGTAAACCCTGGTATTCAAATTCTGCGGCAGCTCGAATGGGCCAGTAATTCTACCATTCAAAATTCCCGTCCACATGTTTACTTTAAAACGGTACTGTGATCTATCTTCCCGCATCAAATGTGGATTTTCCAGGTGCCGCTCGTGCAAATTGGGGAGGTTCATGTAACCTTCCCTTTTAAAAGTTGATACGCCCGACCATAGAATTTTTTCGAAGAATCTCGGATCCTTGCACTCTTTCTGGATAATCTCGGGGTAGCAGACTTTGGACTCGTTGTACATAGTACGGATGGAGCTAGTTATTCCTTAGAATTCGGTGTGCTGTACCTTTGGGTACTCCTATGCTTTCTTCAATTGCACGTACTGAGGTGCTAGGGTTTTGTGCGACTGCTTGTAAAACTTCGTCCTCGTAGAGCATGACGGGTCTTCCCTCACTAAACATTAAATTTGAAAAGCGACCCTCTGAGAATGACCGGTGCGCATTTAAAAACACTCGATAATCCGGATGACGTTTAGCATTAGGGTATCTCTCATGATAAAGTCTGGCTGCAGAACTAGGATTACACCAGCATTCCCCATAAATGAGATGCATGTTAGCATATTCCTGAGCAGTGTATCGAGATGGCATGATGGCATTCACACTACAGAATTATGGGGTCAACGATCAGCACTTGTCCAGAAGAAATCCAGGTTCGACAGAAATGGTCAGACAGTAAATCAAAGTCGCAATACAATGAAGTCCAATAAAGAAAGCTCAAGTTATAAGCACGAAATCAGCACGAATACAGAATAAGGCGCTGTAAGCGAAGGAGCGTAACGTACCCACTTCAGTATTGCTCGATGTGCCTATGCGTCACTGCTTGACAAGGGTGGCATCTCTATCTGTTTCACTCATACTAGTTGAAATGGCGTGTTTATCCGTCTCAATCACGGTGTCACTGTCTGTCTCGCTCACACTTGATACTCATTTTAACTTATTAAAAAGAATTAACTATGAATCGGGTTTGTTTAGCAAAATATTTTGTTTGTCCTCAATTAAGCGTTAGTCTAACAAGTGTCACACCATTTTGGAATCCAGACCAAACACGCCATCTTTTAAAGTTACTTGCCAAAATAGCATAGTACATGTTTTTGTCAGTACAGTCAGTTGAATTTGGGTGATTAATGCTTTTCAGATACATGGATGGACAAAAAAGCAATATTTTAGTTAAAACCGATAGTATATTGTAGTAATGTTTCAATTTTGGACCGTAATTTACAGAACAGTTACTCAGGGTTACGTGACAACAAAAAAAATCGAAGAAAAGTAAAGATTTGCGGTTACAGTACTTGAAAGATCGTCACAGGGTTTCAGATTTCTCGATTTTTTTTGAATGCCAATAATTTTAAAAGTACATGACTTGGATTTTTTTTTATAATTCTGTGATAACCGACACCACTGGACCTATCACCCGTTTCCAGCTTGACGTTGATTTTTGGGACACCCTGTATAAAACACTGTTGTATAATGCCCATGAAATAGGAAAACAAAAATTCGGTCAGTCGGTTGATGGAATTATAATAGTGATGACAATTTGGAAAATCATGCGATTTTAAATAATTACATAGATAGATATCAGTTGAATGAATGAGGAATGCAATTCTAAAATTAAGAACACAGAAATCCAAAAGACATAAACATCAAGCACACATACTATATGTACAAACTGCTTAATGTTTTTTCAGTATGGTTTACCATTTCATCATGCATCGTTTTACACTTGCCGAACGTGCGGAAATTATTAAAAAATATTATCGAAATTCCGGCTCAGTTGCAAACACGTAACGTAAATTTAGTTGTAATCATGTGTAGGCAATTCGTCGCCCCCTGGAAAAGTTCGAGCGGGTACACACTGTTTTGGATCTTAAGACACTATCCAGATAGAGATTAGTGTGAAATGAAGAAAACATAGCCGCCGTAGCGGCCAGTATCGAAGAAAGCCCAGAAATGTCGATTCGGTGCCGATCAGCTGAATTGGGCATCGCCAGAGAGTCAACCCGGCTTATTTTGCGGTTAGATTTGGGCCTACATCCATATAAGATTGTGCTGACGCAAGAACTGAAGCAGCACGACTATAGACAACGCTGTGAATTCGCTAATTGCGTGCTGGAAATGTTGGCCGGAGATCTGGATTTTGGTCAAAAAATCATATTCTCGGACGAGGCCCATTTTTGGCTCAACGGCCATGTCAACAACCAAAATTGCCGTTATTGAAGCGAGCACAATCCACAAGCTCTCTGCCAAACATCAATGTATCCACAAAGATGGAACGTTTGGGGCGGTTTATGGCATGGCGGCATCATTGGATATTATTTCTTTCGAAATGAGGAAGCAGACACCGTTACCGTCAATGGTATCAGGTTTAGAGCGATAATAACCGACTTTTTGTGATCAGAGTTCGACAACATCTATATATCAGGGTTGTGGTTCCAACAAGACTGCACTACATGCAGTTGTGAAGGATTAATTTGGCGACTGGGTCATCTCACGGCGAGCGTTTATCAATTGGCCGCAGCGATCATACGACTTGATACCACTCGATTATTTTCACTAAGGCTACGTTCAGTCCTTAGTCTACGCTAACAAGCCAACCACTTTGGACGAGTTCGAGGCCACCATTCGACACGCTATTATCGGAATAAAGTCGCACATAATGCTTGAAGAACTGCCAGCGAAGCCGAAGCGGCCATATGAATGATGTGCTATTCTACACATAATGGCATAAACGTAGCTTCAAAATTAGGTCAGAATCAATTTTATATCTCACACCGTTGTTGTTTTATTTAAATTTTCTCCTATCGTTCTTATTTGGCCACCCTTTATATATATTATTATATAATATTATGTTTTACACTTATACTTTATGGCCTTCATTTTTATACAAAGCAAAAGTCACTGCCTGATTTGCAAAAAAATATAACTCTTCGCTGTTAAGTTTTTTTTTTTTTCATTCCAGGTACTTCTAAAACAAAACTGGGAATTCTACTACGATGAACTATACCACTTTAGACAAGACCATCATTGGATTTTATTTTCCGAATAATTGCTCGATTATAATGGTCCAAAGAGATTATCAACATCATTTTCATAATGTTGTGAACATGATTCTAGATCTGGAGGCATTATTCCATCAAGAGGGAACTGAAACTGATCTTCCTCGGATTGGAGACCTTTCACTGCCCGTAAACATTTAGCGAATTCTTCCCAGTGGAAATTCCAGAAACACGAAGGCGATCTGGTTAATTCAGTGTCCCCTATGTATTGTAGATCATTGGAAAGAGTTTTGCGGATTTTTTCACACCAGCCCCAATTTGGATACCAATTAAAGGAGATTCCCACAAACGTGTTGTTTACGCAGTTCGTCTACAAGACACGAAAATGATTTTATTCATCATCTGCTAATGAATGACTAAGTTCACTTCCACTTAAATGGATTCGTAAACAATCAAAATTATCATACGAGTATATGTATGTGGAACTGGGAACCCATGATTTATTCATCAGCGGTAATGGCACGTGCACTATCTGAAACCTCAGAAACAGTTGTTAGCGCATTCTCCGTTGAAGACGATGTCATTAATACTGTAACCGTAAATGATGACAGATTTCAAAAAATTCACGATTTAAGTGGCCTCCACGTTTTCAGGATTTGTCAGCTCCAGCTTTTTTTCTGTGAGATATTTAGAAAAAAAATTTACAAATGTATATACAATAAATCCAATTTCTTCGTATCTAAAGGAGATTATTAGTGCTGAAATATGCGGTGCATGAATTTCAGCACAAATATTTTATATAATGGTATAGAAAACGCTCTAGAAAGAGCTCAAGTTTAAGAAGCTCAAGCTGATGCTCATTTGAGGGACATGATCTCTCACAACCAGCTGAAAAAAATCTCCATTTAACATACTTTGCATTGTGAACGCTTCAACTGATACTCGTAATATCCCCCTAATTTATAGCAGATTATATTTCTCTCAATCTGATGTTTTATTGTGATGATCGTTTAATTAAGTAATACCTTTATTGTTTTACACACAATGTTGGCCTCTTGAAATTTTTTTGTTACAACAATTGTTAATGAGAGCCGTAATGGTAGGGAACTATTACAAAAGAATGCATCTGATTCATCACCGAATTCGTGATGTATTGAGGTTTTTTTTTTTTCAATAGCTTCAAACGTAGCATTGACATTCCGTTGATATTCTCCCATGATGTGAATATCATCAGCGTATAAGAACAGCTATACAGGTTTTGGAAACATTGTGCCCTATGAGTTGTGCCTGATATTGTGATATTGTCATTGCTGACGTTTGTGGGGCAGCGATCGTTCTCCATTGTCTACTTTCATAGACAGTTGCTAAAATTAGAATTGAATCATTATAGCTCAACTTGATGAATGATAAATATGCAACTTTTAAGTTGATGAAGGCGTGGTAGGTAAGCGTCAGCGTGTCTGGTTTTCAATATCTATCTTTTTTTCGATGAAGGATTTACTTACTCTTAAATCGATTGTAGATTAGTGATGGACATTTACCGGGTATTTACCGGGTATATACCGAAAGTCGTATTTACCCACCCGAAATGGGGTATTTATTATTTAGTGATTTTCTATACGTTAAGGGCTAATAGAATATGTGTGTTTTTTTTTAATTAAAAACTAGTTTAAGAAAAAGTTTGATGACCTAAAAAAAATATTATTTGCTGATTGTTAATTTATTATTTCAATTTCTCTTCAAAGAAATCGCTGATCAAGAGTGTTGATGGAAAAGTGCAAACAATTTTTAAGAAGTTTTATATGTCCGTTTTTATATACCCGTACTTAGACAAAGGCTCCTTGGTTGAATATTTATTTTGCTTTATTTTTGTTTCATGTCCTATAAAAATGAATTGAGAACCGGGCAACATTGCATTTACATAGAGAATTAAATGAAATTGTTTATTGGTTACTTGGAAAACTATTATTATTTGTTTTTTTCATATATAATTAATAATAACCATCATAATAAAGTATAATTGAACTTAAATGGGCTTCCGGTCACTGCTTTTTGTTATATACAGGGTGAATGACTTTAACTTCAACTTTTTAAAATGCTATAATTTTTTTATTTTTTGATAAATTTTATTGTGCCAAAGCAAAAAATGTTTCAAAATACATCAATTTTCAAATTGTATCAGTAGTTTTCAATATGTCTACCTTTGGCGCGAATAATGGCCTTGAGACGGCCGAAGAAATCATCGTACACTGCACGCAAGTGGCTCTGCGGTATTTTGGCCCATTCCCGGCGAAGTGCTTCGCCTTCAAAATACCCCAGACAGAGAAATCCAACGGATTTGCATCCGGAGAATTTGCAATCCATTGTGTCGAAGAAATGAAGTGTGGAACATTGTTTTTTAACCAGTCTTGGTTGACGCGCGCTTTGTGAGACGGTGCCGAGTCTTGTTGAAATGTCCACGGTCTCCGACTGAAATGACTGTTTGCCCAAGGCTTCAATACTGCCTCTAAGACAGTTTCACGGTATACTCGTACGATCGCATTAATTTTGATGTCACGGTCCAAAAATACGAGCGGAGAGCGACCATCGGCGGTTATGACGATTATGGCGGTCCAAACCATCAGCATCGGTGCTGCCTGCTTTCTGGTGACCGTCCGAAGGTGTAAATTTTCGAAGGACCTCTCTGGCAAGTGAACTCGGTCATTTTGTTTGTTGACATATTGCTCGATAACAAATGGCGACTCATCGGAAAAAACCAAATTCGGCAAATCACCACTTTCGTGCAAGCGTAGCAACTCCTTCGCTCTTTCGACTCTAACTTTTTTCTGTTGCGGTGTAAGATCGTGTGCTTTTTGGAACTTCAATGGCTTGAGCCCAAGCTCATTTTTCAGTATGTGTTGCATCCGTTCCAACGATATGTCGAGCTCACGAGCCATTTTTGTTCCACTTCGACGCGGATTTCGCTCAATTCGAGCCTTCACTTTCCGAACCATTTCTGCCGATGTTGCTGTTTTTTTATGACCACCTTCATGGCATTTTGCAACGCTGCCAGTATCACGGTAACGAGCTATAATTCGATACACAAATGATTTATTCACGTTGAGGTGCTGGAGGAAGACCTAAAAGCACTATTTGGAAGTATTGTGATAAAAAGGAAAAAACTGCCAAGTGCAAGTTTTGCGGAAAAAAACTACTTCCCTATTATAACTAAGCATTTAGTAAATTTCTTTAAGTGTCCATTGGATATAAAAGGCCTTATAAATAGTGAAAAGGATGTGGAAAAGCATTATGCCAAAGAAATATCAAGCGATGCCGAAAGCAGTGATGTCTTTAATACGCTGCTTGAGAGCAATCAAGGTGATCAGGAAAATGTGTATTTAAATTCATCATCAATATCAAAAACTAAAAAGGTAAGTATCATTGTTATTCTGTTGTTATTTTATTTAAATAATAATATTGCTTTACTAATTATTTAATTTAAGGAATCCTTAAACAAGATGCTAGCAAGAGCTATTTACGTAAGCGGTTCACCTTTATCGTTAGTTGAGCATTCATTATGGAAGTGATTTTTTGAAGGATTGCAGCCATTATTCAAACTGCCATCCAGTAAGCAGTTGGCAACAACTTATTTCGAGGAAGAATACAAGGAGGTTAAAAGTAAAATTGCAAATCAACTAGATAGTGCACAACATTTACACCTGCAATGTGATGGTTGGGGTAATATCCGCAATGAAGGCATTATTAACTTCATCATATCAAAACCGGATCCAATTTTTGTGAATTTCTTAATTACGGAAGATAATAAGCACACTGCAAAATACCTACAGGAACACATGCAAACAATAATTGAAAAATATGGGCCAGAAAAATTCTTTGTTGTCATAGGAGACAATGCTGCAAATATGCGTAAAGCGCTGCGGCTACTAAAGGAAAACTACAGTCACCCAATTCCCCTAGGGTGCATAGCACATAGATTACATTTGCTTTGCAATGATATCATCAAACGCAACCCAGCTCAAAAAATTATGGAAAAAGCAGTAACCATCGTGAAGACAATTAAAAGAGGGCAGGTTGTAAGTGCCTTCCTCAACAAAATCAACAAAGAAAAAGGCGTAATCATTTTACTGAAACTTCCGTGTGAAACTCGATGGGGGAGCTACATATTATGCCTACATAGAAAGCCAGCAACAAAGTCAGTCTTCAAACATTAGCGGAAATAAAAACAACTCTGATAAATGAAGAACCCTTCTGGAAGGAAATTCAGCAATTAATAGATTTAATCAAACCAGTTGTTCTCTGCATTACAAAATTTGAGTCAGATAAGTGCTTGATTCACAAGGTCCATCCAGTTCTCGAGGAATTACTTAATTCGGCAATCAATTTGTTAGAAACAGGGAAAACGACAATTCTAAATGCTTTGGAAAGAGATCAACTTTTAGAAAAAATTAGAAAAAGAATTCTATTTGCAAGATCTTCAATATACATCGCCGCTGCACTTCTTGACACATCAAATCAAGGTTGCTTTTTAAATGATTCTGATCAAATAACGGTCGATGGAATTTATTTTTGAAGTATCGAAAAGTATGGGACTGGATGTTATGTCTGATTTGGCTATGTATCGATCCAAGGTCAAGCGCTTCGTCAATAGAATCCTTAATATGGTGGAAAGGTCTTTGTGCAAGCAAGAATTTTATCAGCACCTGTAACTTCAGCAGCCACGGAAAGATCGTTTAGTAAATTTAGTTGGATGTATAGTAAAAAACGAAACCGTCTCACTGTCGAAAGGGCCAGAAAACTCACGAGGGTAGTCTAAAAAGTTTCCGGCCGCAACATAAAGATAGCGGCACTCGTCAATAAAAGCTAGTGAATGCTAGTTGTGCATCTTTCGACAGTTACTTACCGAAGTTTCAGTCATTTTGGACCCGCAGTTTTTAGTCGACAGTCGATGTGAGTGTTTTTTGTGAAAATGGAAAAAATTGAGTATCGAGCTGTTATTAAATTTTTGTTTTTGAAAGGCAATACGCCTACGCAAATCAAAAATGAGTTGGACACTGTGTATGGGGACTCTGCACCATCATTTACGAGGGGCGTTCAACATATTCTCGATATAGGGGTGAAGCTGTGGTTGTATATATAAATTGACTTATTTATCAAGTAACACTATTATTGTAGTGCATTCATGTAAAATTTCATATAAATGTGATTATTAATTCGCGTTTTATCTCTAGTTAAACAGAATCATAATGGCAACTGAGACGATGATGGTGAAAATTGAGCATCGCGCTGTAATTAAATTTCTCACTAAGCAAGGAAAAAGTCAAAAAACTATTCATGAAGAGATGGTGGCTGTTTACCCGGGTTCCGCACCTTCATTATCAACTGTGCAAAAGTGGTCAAGAGAGGCAGAGAGAGCATTGAAGACGACCCCCGCTCCGGCGTCCCGGCTACTGCTTGTACGGGAGAAAGCATCAAAGAAGTCGAAAAACTTGTTCTTGAGGATGCCCGAATAAAGGTGAAAATGATGGCAGAGATCACCAAGCTTTCAATTGGTACCATTCACACCATTCTTCATGACCATCTTAACCTTTCAAAGGTCAGTACAAGGTGGGTGCTACGAATGCTCACAGCGCCTCAGAAAAAAGTGAGAATCGCATGCTGTAGAGAGCTTTTAGAAATGTGTAGTGAGAACGCGGACGGTGTTATGGATCGAATTGTTACTGGGGACGAAACATGGGTCCACCACTATGACCCTGAAAACAAACAAGAGTCCATGCAGTGGCATAAAAAAGGAACAGACCCCCCGAAGAAGTTCAAAGTCACTCCGTCTGCCCGAAAGCTCATGGCCACAGTTTTTTGGGACTCAAAGGGAATCTTGCTCATTGAGTACAAAAAAAAGGTGAAACCATCAACGCCACATCCTACGCTTCCACTTTGCATAATTTGCGGGAGGAAATTAAAAAGAAAAGACGGGGTAAACTCGCAGCGGGTGTGTTGCTTCTTCATGACAACGCTCCTGTTCACACGGCGCGAGTTTCCAAGGCTGCTGCGCGAGATTGTGGTTTCGAAGAAATCCAACACCCACCCTATAGTCCAGACCTTGCCCCTAGTGATTATTTCCTGTTTCCGGATTTGGAAAAATGTCTTGGTGGAAAAAGATTTTCGGATGATGAAGAACTCAAGTCGGTATTTTGCAGAGAAAGAGGAAATTTATTTTTTTGAGGGTTTAAAAAAGCTTATCTCAAGATGTAACAAATGCATTGATGTAAGGGGAGATTATATTGAAAAATAAAAACAATTTAAATTGAATTCGCATTTTCCTTCATATCGATACCGAGAATATATTGAACGCCCCTCGTACCATAGTGAAATTTTGGGCAGCTGAATTTAAATGTGGCCGTAAGAGCTTGGGAGATGATGAACGTTTGGGTCGTCCAAAAACTGCAACCACTGACTATAACATTGCTAAAGTTCACCAAATGGTGTTAGACGACCGCCGAATTAAAATGAGAGAGATAGTAGAGGTTATGAAAATGTCCAAAGAACGTGATTGTTACATATTACTCGTAAATCAAGATTTAGGCATGAGAAAGCTGTCCGCGCATTGGGTGCCGCGTTTGCTTACGTTAGACCAAAAACGTGTTCGAATGAACACTTCCAACGCTCTGTTGGCGCAGTTTACGCGCAATAAATCCGAGTTTTGGCGCCGATTAATTACTGTAGATAAAACTTGGATACACCATTATACACCGAAACAAAAATTCAGTCAAAATAGTGGACTGCAAGAGATGGCGACTGTTTTTTTGGGATAGATAAATAGGGTTATCTTCAAAGAGGAAAAGCCATTACAGAAGCATACTACGCATCATTACTTGCCAAGCTGTAAAGCTGAAAAACGGCCACATTTGCAGAAAAAGAAAATTATGTTTCACCAAGACAACCGCACCTCAGCGGTTGCCTGAAAATCCATGAATTACTGTTTGAACTGCTTGACCATCCGCCTTATTCACCAGATCTAGCCCCAAGTGACTTCTTTTTGTTCCCTCATCTAAAAACTGCACTCGGAGGACAGAGATTTTCGTCAAATGAGGAGGCAATCACCTTCGTGAACAATTATTTTGCAGAGGAAAACGCCAAGTACTATTTGGACGGGTTAGAGAGATGGCAGCATCGCTGAGAGAATTGTGTAGAGTTACAAGGATTTCGGAAACTATTCAGACAACCTTCGTATATCTCATAACTGAAATATTGAACTATCACAAAAGACATATTTGCTCATCACTATTCTACATAGATACAATATATTGTTTCAGTATGATACATAGACTCCTATATACGGTGTTAAGGAGGCTGATCTCTCTGTAATTGCCATTTAGTTTGAATGTAGCTATCCAGACCTAGCTTTGGATCAAGTGCAGCAATCCACATTTTTGTCCACTTTAGATAATTCATCTTACCAAATGAAATTCAATTCAACTGTTGATTACTTAGTTAGAGTCTGTATTAGTTTAAGTTAATTGCTTATCGTTTTTATAATTCTTTTCATAAGATCTGGTGCAATTATATTCCGTTATATTGATTGATTAAAAAAAAGAAATGATAGATATCTCGCTTGTCATGTTTCCATACCATTTGTAAACAGCCATTTAACTACTTCAAAGCTCTTGCGCGAATAATAAATAATAATACATTTTATTTAAATAATCGTGCAAGCCAGTAATATTGTGGCGCTATGCAAATTCAACATCATTTTGATCATAACCCACTTTTTAGTTTTAGACTAAAGGCTGACTCTGAGTTCATGATTTCATATGTAATTTGCGCGATAAAGTCAGTTTAAATTTTGAATTAAAAAAAAAACCAATTATAATGGTTTCTTATAAGTTTTCTGACCTGTCCAACAATAAAATACTTAAAACTTCTTGCAAACATTATTAAAATAAAAAAGTACAATATAAAAGAAAAATTACTTCGTTAATTCCACCTTGATGTGACGCCACGGTTAGATTACCGACTAATCCGGTTCGAAGTTGGATGGAGCGGTGACTAGCGCTGACACGGACTGTTTGCCTATTCACTGTTGAAAAATGCCTTTAAGTTTTGAATGAATTCAAAACCATTAAAAAAGTGTTGTCTACTCAAATGTGGTCACGTTTACTTCTTTTGCTTAGTCATGCTCGTGTTGTGTAATAGCCATTCTATGGATAATATTCTTACTTATACGAATATGAATATATGGATTTATCTGCTTGAAGCACACTACACAGTCCTATATTTTCTTAATTATCTACATACATCCATATACATAGAGACATGTATAGGTAGGGTTCATCCCAAAAAATATGTGTGTAAGCATAAAATGTTTGTAAAGATACGAGTACCTTTCACTTCTAACCAAATTCAACATACGGGTGTAGGAAAAGTGCCTACATACATACGTACATAGCTTAGCCTTACCCGTTAAAGCTAGGTGAAAAATTCATGAAGCGCCACCAAGGGGGAATATCACGTCCTTATTTTATTATTCCATTTCAAAATGTGTGTAACAAGTCCATAAAACTGAGCTCTTAGATAATTTAGAAGCTGTTCCTTCGTACATTCTTTTGGTCGTCGATGAAAGCACAAACTGTGTGTTCGGTATGGGATAAGGTAGTCTAATAAACCGCAAGTAGGGAAAAGTAAAATACAAATAGGACGAAGGACTTTCGTTAAACCAAATTTGGAATATATCTAAACACGTACATATGGTATGAACGTTCAAGTAGGATGCGAATAACTAAACATATCTTTTGGGTTGTGTCCAGTTAAACGATAAAGAATGTAAAGGATGTTAGGTACGTGGTTGGTCAGTATGTGACTAATGGACTTTAAACAGATTTCTGATTTTTTTTCTCATCGTAAACATATTTTCATGCTTTCGAGCAGAGAGTTTTTTTTTCAAAGATTTATTTTTTCCACATCTTGTGAGTTGAGTTCTGAGAGGAACTTACATTCGTCACATATGCAAGATACTGGTCCTGCCAATAGTCGTGCAAGGTAAACTAATAAATTTAGACCTCTCACATATGCTTAACTCAACTCGATCCCACTAGTTTCATGGAGTTAACAAGCTTTTAACGAAATTCGATTCTCATCGAACTGCAGTACGTTTCATCAAATAATATAAGACAAACGCCGCAAAATGCCAATTAACTTTTTTAATACAATACCACCTTGATTAAAAGTTTTCGGAATTTATTCAGAAAATTAGAGTTTAGTTTAGTTTTAAATGCATTTTATTTTCTAAATCATTAACTCTTACATACTAACAGAAAATGTTTAAATGCTAGCTTAAAATTACTTAACAAACTTATACTAACTTACTGGCCCCACACAGGCACTCTAAGCTACTCTAAACTCTTATATCTATGTCCTTCGACTTTGTTTCCAGCCAAATATAAAGCAATCACATTATCACGTTTGAATTCCATCGCGGATAAAAATTTTTCAACACAACTGAGACGCAAATCGTTGAAAAGGCTTGGAGATAATAAAATTATGTGTCATATGTCAAAATTTGAGCTCACTGTCATGAACGGTTTGGAAATTATAGCAATCTGAAGTTGGTTGCAGTTCGAGTCATTCAGGGTGTACAAGTTTATTCATCTAAATCTATATTGTCCCCTTCAAAGTAATCCCCATCGACTGCATCACACTTATGTCAGCGCTTAATCCAATCCTCGAAACATTTTTTATATTCGGTTTTCGGTATGTCCATCAGTGCTTCCTGCGATTTTTCCATTACTTCCTCTCGGCTGCTGAAACGCGTTCCCCGTAGTTTTTTTTTTTAACTCGATTGAACAGAAAGAAGTCACAGGGAGCCAAATCAGGCGAATTCGGTGGCTGTTGGATGGTATTTGTTGCATTTTTCCTCAAAAAATTACAAATAATGATGGCACTGTGAGAGTGCGTTATCATGGTGCAAAATCCACGAGTTTTCTGCCCACAATTCTGGTCTCTTCGGCGAATTGCTTTACGCAAACTCTTTGTTTACTGTCTGGCCTTCTGGTAAAAATTCATGGTGCACTACACCGTTGTAATCCATGAAAACCGTGAGCATTGCCTTCTTTTTTGACTGGAAACGACGTGGTTTTTTGTGGTCTCGGCTCATTTGGTGAACGCCATTCACTTGCCTGGTGTCTAGATTGCGTTTCGTACTCATAAACTCACGTCTCGTCTCCAGTAATGATCCTTTTGATGAATGTGGGATCGGATTCAGCCTCGCAAATCATCTTTTTTGCGACGTCAACACGGTCTCTTTTTTGCCTGAAATTGAGGTCTTTTGGCACCAACCTTGCTGCTACACGACGGAAATGTCTTGGACGGATCCATAGGCAATGTTCAAGTCCTCCGCTATCTCTCTGATGGTTAATTTGTGGTTATTGACCAGCATTTCTTTTACGAGTACTTCATCAATGTTTTCGTCGGTTTTCGATGTCGATGGTCTGCCACTGCATTCATCTTCATCATCTTCGATTGACTCACGACCACTTTTGAGCCACTGGTAAACGACCGTTTTGTTTAGAGAATCGTTGCCGAAACACTTTTCCAACATTTCCAACGTTCGCGCACCATTAAATCCGTTTTTTACGCAAAATTGAATACAAGTTCGTTGTTGCAAATTTAAATCCATTTTTAAAGTTGTAAAAAATCACACACACAGAGATAGATGTGCTCTTGGCTACGTAACTTTTGCAAATGTCAAGGTATGAAGCTAAGATTTAGAGGGAATGTCAACAACAGATTTACCCACTTAACAAAAAAAAGGGAACTCAAATCGGAGCAATGAGAGCGCCACACGGTGGGTGTGGTGCGGGTACTTTCTGATCAAGGTGGTTAGATTACATGATATTCTAAGACTGGATTTTGCTAAGGTACGAAGTGCTCTTTTTGCATTGTAATTAAGAATTTATTATCCGATATACTCGTACACTTGTAATAAATATTTATATATAGTTTTCTGATCCTTTTTTTGCAAACGTTTTGGTAACTTATTACTCGTACGATACATATATGACTTTAATTGGGCTTTTATGTACTCGTATTATACTTATATTATTTTAATCATTTTCGCTTTTTCGTTAGAAGAACAAAAGTAGATTTTGCTGTTGGCCAAAAGCTATCATTTATGACATAGTTCATACGCACATACATACATGCATAAATACTTTTATATATATGATACTGTACATGTATGAATACATTGAGTAAGATTTTCATAAGAACATCTTTATCTTAAGACAAATATAATCATGTGCAGCTATTTGTACTTTACGCGTACATATGGATATGGTACGAGTGTTTCTTCGTTGTATTCTTTACACTTAAGTTTTATCGAATTGAAAATCGTATATTATGTTATTGGGCCAATTGGATTCCATGCGCAATCAAACATTTTCCTCTACTTCAAGTGAGATAAAAGATTTTCATGACGATGTGCTGAAAAGTGCACTATGCGGTCGCTTAGCACGTAAGAATTTTCCTTATACTCGTACAAGTGGATACTCGTATATCCGGATTTTCTCATGAAACTATCCTCACCCTTCAGAATTGTTATATTACTTTTCTTTTTTTTTGGATCATACGATAAGAGCACACCACATATCGGATCCATATCAACATGACAGGATAAAATAATGCATCACTTGCATATAGGACATACTCATATATGTGTAATTCCGTCGTGCATGTAAAACAAAAAACGTAGATTTATAGTTATTAGTACTTTTGTAAGAAAAATCCATCCCACTGCAGTGGCTCAAATTAAGTGATTGGCTTTGAAAATAACTTATTACTTCTTTAAGTAGTAACGTATGGGATACATTTATCAAAGCTCGGAAAATGTCATCTTAACTCATAATCCAACTGAGAAGCAACGACAAGAATGCATAATTGCAAATGGCACAATCTGCAATTTACAGAGACACCGATGAGCACTAACTATTAAATCATCCCAAACAAAATTAGAAACTCTGACTCCTTCTGAAGCGACTGAGGCTGAAGCTGAGGCTGAAACTACTTAAAAGTCAACTCGTGTAGACAAAACAAACAACAAAATGGTGTAATGATTTACAGAGGAGAATTCGCACGGCGACGAACCTGACAAGGCCTAATGACACACCATTTATAATTATTTTAAGCGTCGTTAAACTTACCGTTAAATGCCGATTTTCTGATAAATAAGCCCACCTAGGTAATCAGCAAAATGGCAAGAGGTGAATAGTACGAGTATTAACTCAACGGAGATAATCCTTGGCCTCGTTTGAGTTCCTTACCTATGATGGATTGTACTGCTTGGGAAAGGTCGTGGTGTACTTTTCTTTATTTATTTCATCTTTGCGTTGGCGAAATAAAAAAAAAAAAATCCAGCTGTTAGTGAAAGGAAAATCAATTATGATATGCGCATGGAAACTGTGAGCACTAATTTCCGCTCTGTTAATTGGGAAATTAATTTTTTTTTAAATTAAATCTTTGTACGGGTCATGCATTTGGTGTTAATAAGCAACGATTTGGAGGTGTCTGTGTTAACTTGTTTTTGTTTCTGTAAAGAAGTGTGTTTTATCACTTCTATGGTATGCCCACTACTCACGTAAATAAATAAATTCCATCTCTAGATACACACATACCTAGTTTAAATACACGACGCAACGATCTCCAAATAGCACATTAGACATCACGTAACGTAGCACTGAAAAGTTGTTCTTGGTCTATCAATATAGAAGATCTTCACAAACGACTCAAATAAAGAGCGTAGCATCGCTCAACGATCTCGATTCATTAATAATTTTGCGTTTTCTACACGCTGCGTACGAGACATGCAGCACAAAGGGAAAATAACGTGGCGTGACTCACTTACGCACTCTCTGTCTGGTAAACACATGCATATGTATTGTATCTGCATTTGAGCTGTGTATATTTATTAATGTGCAGTAGTCACATTGTCGGGTAATTTGTCAATTCCGTCGCGTCGTCGACCGTGCCTGTATGTACTCGTCTCGTATACAAGATGGCATGCGTAGACTGATTTGAATATTCTTTTAAATTGAATAATCATTTGAGGTTAAATTAATAACTGATGTGGGGACAGTCTTTTCAATTGCTTTGCCAAACATTACGAGTAGATTCCTCATCTGTTTTCATCCCATAAGAATAAGTGATGTGCGTTTAGTCGGTGGCAGCGATGACTGTTGCATTAATTAGCTATGCTATGTACGAGTATATGGTATATCTGTAGTATGATTATTCCTAAAAGTCTTCCATTTCCCAAAATGTATCGTAGATACATAACACATGATGTTTTCGAAATTAACTTCCAGCTGGCTCAATATAAGTACATGTAGACATCAGCTGACTTAAACCGTCTACAACTTCGGTTACGAGTCAAGTTAAAATTTCACGTATGGACCTCAGTACATAAGTATCTGACACTTGTTCATATGTTAGTCAGTAATAAAACAAACGTAACTAATAACATTCTGTTCCTTGTTTGTAGGTAAACTTGCCGGACAATGACCGGCGACAATCTAGCGATTTCTACAGCTAGCTAGCTATTTCTAGCTATAAAACTATAGCTATACTGTAACTGTGCTTGTTTGACATCCATGTAGCCGCTACCTTGGATGTCAATTAGGATTTTCAGGATTTACATATCAGGGTGGTAAAATGGAGATGGTGGTTGATGAACATTTAACAGGTCAACGGGAGCTCTCATATCCCCGAAAAGGGTTACAGACTCCACCCGAGTCTACGAGAATTGCTACAGACGACTATCGAGAAGTTTGATCTTTCGGCACTTGACCAAAGATCCCCTTTGCAAAAAATTTTGATATAGACCTGGATTTTCAACTAGCTGCAGCCAAGCTAAATCTACAGATATCTCAGAAGCCACACTTCCGGTAAAATACAGGAAGGAGATTTAACGTGGAATGGCTGCAATTGCAATACAGTCGATTCCGCTTAACTGAAATGGAAATGTGTCACACATTTTCTTTCACTTAAGCGGTATTTTCACTTATGCGAACTTCGAATAACTGAAAAAATGTTAAACTTAACCGGAGTCATCGGATATGTCCCCGAAACAAGGTAAATATGCATAAAAATCCGCAAGATATTCAATTTCCTGCCAGAGTGTCATCGAAAAATTATTTTCCTCTTCTTCGTTAGCTTCTGAAATAATTCCTTCATCGAAAATGTTTTTAACAAAACCTGACTTGCGAAAGCAATTTTTAATGGTCTCCGGCTTCACCATCCACCACGATCTTTTGACCATTTTCAAAGCTGCGATCAAGTTCATTTTTTGGAAAAATCCAATAAAGTTCGTTCACTATCTAGATGAAGAATTTGTCATACTATGCAGACGATAGTGTGACTTAAAACAACGGATTATCCCTTGATCCAAGGGTTGGATAAGGCAAGTTGTATTTAGAGGCAGAAATTCTATTTTTATGTTGTCTAATACAGTATCGTTATCTAATTGGTGACATGTTGCATTGTCAACCAAAAGTATTTTGGTATTTGTATTTAGTTCTTTCATGATCTCACTCCAGATTGACCGAGTCATCCAAGCCTTTGTGTTGGCAAAATATTTTACAGGGACTGTAGAGTTATGGAAGCACCTAGGGTTGTGAGATTTCCCTATACAGAAAATCATTTTGTCGCTACCGTTTGAATTTGTAACAAAAAGAATCGCAATTCGGTCTTTATTGCATTTGCTTGCTGATGGTTTTTTTGATCTGTTTGCAAGTATACCAGTAGATAAAACTTTAAACATTAATGCGGACTCATCCGCATTGTAAATATCGTCCCCACCATATTTTTCAAGATATGTTGACAAAATGCTAGCCAACCATTCGTTAGCACTGTGCACATCGCCAGAATTTTTCTCCCCATGAACGTTCTTAAAATGAATATTTTCCCTATGTTTCCGGCGCTCCAGCCAACCATTGGATGGTACAAAATCCACATTTAGCATAACAGCAAACGCCCTTGCTTTTTCCATTAAAAGTGGGCCAGTGATTGTTGCATGTTTTGACCGCATTTCCTTGAACCAAACCGATAGCGCCTTTTCCACATCTTTATAAGCACCTGTTCGCACTCGTTTCCTCAACAAATTTTGGTTTTGTGTGGCCATGTTGCGAATGGAATCTCTACTGTTCACGATTCTTGTTAAAGTTGGTGCACTGCAGCCGAACTCTGTACAAATAACTTTCCTTGGATCTCCCGCTTCAATTTTCTTTAAAATTTCAATCTTTTTTTGAAGTGACAAGCTTGTGCATTTCTTTCCAGATCTAGATGCCTGAAATGATTTTTTTATACAAATACAAATTCAAATTCTTCTACTTTACCATGTGTGCCGACATTTCTGCAGATTTCGTCACAATATAATGGAATTCAATTTAACATTGGAGCACTAAAGCCGAAAGTGAAAACGTAAACGCACAGAATATTGTGCTGTCAAAATGGATAGACTATGCAAGGTGCACGTTAATTCTCAGGTCCAGTGGACGTGTTCAGTTGAAGAAATTACAAATGATACCAATCGATGTATTCAGTGATTTTTTTTTTTCAGTTATGCAGAGCTGAAGTAGTACGTATTATTTATTTTTAACATACAATTTTTTTTCAATTAACCGGGTTTTTCAATTAAGCGGGTTTCGGTTAAGAGGAGTAATTTATATGAAAATTATGAAAAAATGCTCCGTGAAACCGATTTTTCCGGTTAAGCGGAGTTCAGATAAGCGGAGTCGACTGTAAATAATCAGAAATCTGGGTTCAAAACGCAAATATCGATAACAAAAAAACAGGATTTTCCCTGATATCACCGCCCATTAGCAGACAATGGCAAACCTCCAAAAGTAAAACCTTATGAAGGCTGTGAAAAAGTCTCTGATTCTGTCGCAGTTGGCAAAAAATCGTAGATCTTTTTTTTTTTTTATTTGCTTATATGATAAATAAAAATGACGTAATACAAATGAAAGAAGGAATCTTGAACTGCTGACCCTTGGCCTTGCTATCGATTGCTTAGTGAGCAGAGACTGACACCTGCCATACACGGATGGTGTTGTCAGAGTAGCCAGCGAACAAGTCTGTCTATCGGTGGACCATCGAAACAGGCTGGTCGGTATTTTATGTTTGTGAAACAACCTCTGGGCGTAGTTTCTCGACGTTCTTCTTGCATGCCAAACCCCAGATCTTGATGGATCGACCATAAGCGACGCACAACCAGTAGCGGTTTGGTGAGAAGCACAAAGCATTGATGATGTCTTTGTGTTCCAAAATGTACAAGTTCTTGCCGTCATTAAGATTCCACAAGAGAGCCTTGGCGTCCTTGCTTCCGGAGGTGCATAGGGAACCATCGGGCGAAACGGTAACAGTATTCAAGTAGCCACTGTGTCCATGGTGATTGTGCTTCAACTTGCAATTGGCCAAGTTCCAGGACTTGACGGTACAATCCCAACCGCACGAGACGATAATTGGATTCGAGTGGTTTGGTGAGAAACGAACGCATGACACCCAGTCACTTTGTCCATCTTCTTGGATAGTGTACTTGCACTCGGCCAAAGTATTCCAGGATTTTTTTGATGAAAAATGCAACAAATACCACCCAACAGCCACCGAATCCACCTGATTTGGCTCCCTGTGACTTCTTTCTGTTCAATCGAGTTAAAAAACCACTAGGGGGAACGCGTTTCAGCTGCCGAGAGGAAGTAATGGAAATATCGCAAGAAGCACTGATGGACATACCGAAAACCGAATATAACAAATGTTCCGAGGATTGGATCAAGCGCTGGCATAAGTGTGTTGCAGCTGATGGGGATTACTTTGAAGGGGACAATATAGATTTAGATGAATAAACTTGTATTTGTAAGTTTCTTACTACATTCCGGGAACTTTTTGAGGTGGCATATGCATTTTTTCAGTTTAACATTTTAACATTTTAACGAATTTCTGTGTGATAAAATGTTTTTTAATTAATAAAATAGCTTATTTTAAATCAAGGTTATATTTTACTAAATTGGCTACACATAAGTCTTCAATATTCATCATTATGTGTATGTATTTCCTGCTTTCCATTGAAGTAAATGTTAAATCAAGGGCTGTGACCCTAGGCATCTCAAAGACCATTAATAAAGACTGTCTTAGAGAGTTATTTAATAAATTGACTTCTTAAGGTCGGCTGTTGAATTAAAAAGAAAATACATATAATTATGTCATTTGAATATTTTGAGTTTGGTTTCCTATAAGCATTGACCGTACAAGATTATGTGTTTACATTTTAAAATTTGAGTTTAAAAACTCGGCGAACAATCGTATTTCTGCGGTGATCTAAATAGTAGAACTATGCAAATTACTATTAATATATTTTGCTCTTAATATGTAAGCATCACAGAAAAGTTTCTATATCTTAACTAGACCTTTTAAGAAGAAATAGACCGTTTACCATAAATCCTTAAATTCTATATTTTCATTATTTCTGAGTTGAATTACTACAATAGAATGCAGTAATACGTACGTATTACGCTAAGACTACACACTCAATTATTGTTAAACTTCCTTATGAAGTACCTCAAAATTGTATCTCATATTAAACATATACATATATCCATATGTACTCGTATGCTATAAATGCATGTGTGCATGAGTGAATGTTATCTTTTAGTAATTACAAATTTCTTAATTCTCATTATCTCAACAGTAGAAGTTTCTATCAGGAGATTGATTATTGTTGTCGATAACAATATCTCACCTCAACCTTGTACGATTATTTATAAACTTAACACACTTGCTGTTTCTCACATGTAACAAGTTATTAAAGTTTACTGAATCTGAGCCGTGAGCGGATACCCAAGTCATTCATATGCAACAAAATGCTATTGCTTAATGCATTCATGGTCGACGACCGGCACCCAAAAATTAATTTTTTTCTTATTTTGTACCACAGTTCCAGTCTATGGCTGACTATTCGTAGATACATACACAAGTGTATTGCTTTAAGCTTCTGTGTACCAAATAATATGAATAAACACAAGTAGTTGCCATTCAAAAGCATGATAGTACAACGCAACGAAACCACGCTACGCTCACACACGTCCATACACATGTATGTATTTAACACTCGTTATCAGTACAATAATAATAAAATGGAAAAAATTATGCAACTGCCAAAAGCGTAGATAAATTCCAACAGCCAAGCGCCCCATTAACCCCACAAGCAATCTCTAGCACTAAATACTTTGCACAGAACGGTAGGGCCACAGATTCCAGCATATGACATCACTACGTTGGGTATCGTGCGCGAAAGTATCATATTTATTGCCAGCCTCCCAAAGTGGACCAAAGAGAACTTGTCAGATAGAGTACTTACACATGCATATGGAATATTGTGTGCACATCCATAATGTTGCACACAACCATAAACGATTAGCTAAGGAGTGTTAATGCTGCAATTAGCATGCAACCATGCAGTAGGCACTCGAAGTCTGATTTACACGCATCGCAATAATCAACTACTCAGCCTCAAAATACTTGAGTACTTTGTAAACAAATTGTCAAAAAAAAAATAATTTCACAGCTTCAATAATTATAATTAGCCCCACCTATTTTCAATTTCAATTTCAATTTCAATTTCAAGAATAAGTAACAATTTTCAACCGATCGCGATGCTTTGATCGTTTCAATTCCACATGAGAAGTTGCGTCAGTTACATATTAAGATAGTACGCGCGCCATATGAGAGCATGAGGGCACGAGAGCCATTGTACTCAAATTGTTTCTTTGTCGCTTTTAACGCTTTGATGTATAATTCATTGAAAATACGTACGAGTACATGGCTATGTACGAGTATACAGATGCATATACCATATATACTTAATTACGTCTGGCATAAAAAAAGATAAATATCCGGAGTTCGACACAACAATGCCACATGATGGATGCTGCTGAAATACATTTATTGTCCGTTCATCTCCAACATCAGCACGCAAACCGAAAAAGAACAACCTCAAAACTATGTTTTTTTAGAAACATCTTCAATTGGGAAATAGTTGAATGATGGTGAAAATGTGTGGTGTAGGTATTTTAAATCTGACCTATCAATCTTTTTCAACCAAAATACACTTGCCCACGAGTATCATCAATCAAAAATTCGGCTCCCGTTTGTCGCTGTTCCACATTCTTATCGATTACCGATGACTGCTGTATAAATTTAATGCATTCTTAGGTAAACTCATAATTAATTGGCCAAATCAACACATGACCATGAAAGTACGAGTATCGGTACACCGATATCCCAATAGTAATTAACCTTCGGAAAGTATTTAAGTTAGGCCTAATAGGCTATTACAATATTCACTTCATTTTAAATTCAAAGTTTCTCACGATTCAATCAAAGAAGAGGTTAATGAACAACGTATTATACTCGTACGTACGAGTACATACGAGTACGAGTATAACGTTAACTACTGTGGTTGCCACAGGTCACTTAGCGAATATTAAATTGACCACCTCAAAAAAATTGCTCAGTGTTCCTTTAGCCTTCAACAGATATTTGTATCTCCACATGTACTGGTATATGCATGTACCAAGTTTATGGTCTCGTTGTCAATTTCAATATTCTACAATCAACAATGCCTCTGCACCACCAGCTTTCCAATCAATTACGCATTCTGATATGTTGTTAACATGTCAAAGCGTTTGTTGTGTTGTCAGCTCACGATGGACGGGCAAGTGCCAGGTTTTTAGAATTAAATTAAACTCACCTTATGAACATGCTGCTTTGATCCTAGTAGATACTGGATAGTATCAATTTTATACCAAGAGAGATTACGGATAACTGTGTGAATTTAACGAAAGTTATTGTACAAGTAACTGTACAAAGAGGGTTTTTTTCTTTATTACTTGTAGAAAAAAAATAAATAAATAAAAAATACGTACACTATGACGGCAAGCTACGTATGAACACTGACATCCTATACTAAACTCATTCGGAATTTCAAATGAACTCTTTGCAAGTGAAGAGACCTGAGCCATACGACTAATTGATGCAGGAAAGTGCATGTTAGTCGTATTAACTACCATATACTCGTAGGTACGTACCATTAATACTTTCTATAGATTTTTATAAGAACGCACGCCAAGGACAACCTAATGAACAAAGCAAAGTATAGTACTCGTAGATAGGCGACGAATATTTTTTTTTTAATTGATCACAATATATGGTATGTAGATTATTTACTAGTAAAAATACGCTTAATTAGAGCATTTAAAAATAAACCTTTTTAAAGTAGAAAAAAAGAAAACGAATTAATATCCACATTGTCCCATGGGGGTTTCACGGTACGATAGTCTGTGGAACTAAATGGATTCTATTTATAAAATTTGCGAGTAAGCTAGCAAAAGAAAGCAAAATAAACATCAAAATTATTACTATTTACGAGTATGTATGTGCAATACGAGTATGTAGCATTTTGGATTGACCAGCAGCGCAGTAATGAACAGATTTATGTACAGTACAATATCAGTTATTTGTTAAAAACTGGAACTTTCCAGTAGAATAAATAACGTAATTCGTTTATTTTTAAAGGAAACAGAGTACTCTCCGAGCCAGGCATTCCTCCAGGAATAGGATAGGTATCAAAGAATCTTTGATTTCTGTGCAGGTATATCTATATGACAGCGTATTGCTTTATCTAAACCTTTTTCTGACATCGTAGGTAGGTATCGGCGCGATTGCTTCTGACCTTTATGAATTTTTTAGATTAGATTTGCCGCCCGGGTCAACCGCGGACAGATTTATTAATGCTTATTGCAAGCTTATTCTTAAAAGTAACAATTTTCACTTAAAACTAAAGATAAAAACTAAAGGGTGGGAGCGGTTAAAAAAAAGTTAGGACGAAAGGCATAGGTGGAAATAAAAGTGTTCTTAAGTGAGAGTTTGGTGAGATGGTGGTCGAATAGAGGCAGAATATCGTTAACTTCACGAAGCATTCTAGACATTGGCTCCAAGTGTCCGTAATTCGTTCTGTGAAGATTGAGCCGGAAAAGTGGTACAGACCTAAGATTGCGTGGCTTGGTGTTAAAAGAAATAACAATCGGCTGAAAAGTCCGTGCCGTTTTATAGTAAAACACAACATTTTTGCAAAATTCAACTTTATTTATCAATATAGTTGCCTTCGAGGGCTATACACTGATTGAAACGATTTTTCAATCTTTCGATACCAGTTTTGTAGTACGACTTCGGTTTAGCCTCAAAATAGGCCTCTGTTTCGGCTATTCGGTCTTAAATCTCTTTCCGGCGAGCATTCTTTTGAAGTCTGCGAACAGGAAATAGTCGCTGGGGGCCAAATCTGGAGAATACGGTGGGTGGGGAAGCAATTCGTAGCCAAATTCATTCAATTTTGCCATCGTTTTCATCGACTTGTGACACGGTGCATTGTCTTGATGAAACAGCACTTTCTTTTTCTTCAAATGCGGCTGTTTTTCTTCGATTTCGTCCTTCAAACGCTCCAACAACGCAATGTAATAGTCGCTGTTGATAGTCTGCCCCTTTTGGAGATAGTCGATGAAAATTATTCCATGTGCATCCCAAAATACGGATGCCATAACCGTGCCAGCCACTCAGCTGACTGCCGACTTGACTCTGGTGTGAAGTGATGGAGCCAAGTTTCATCCATTGTCACATACCGATGCAAAAATACAGCTTTCGCATGTCCAAATATTCGTGTATGATATATCCAACACGCTCTTTTGATGTCTTCAGGGCCTCAGCTATCTCGATCAACTTCACTTTACGGTCATTCGTAATCATTTTGTGGACTTTTTTGATGTTTTCATCTGAAACAGCCTCTTTTGGACGTCCACTGCGTGCATCATCTTCGGTGCTTGTATGACCACTTTTAAATTTTTCAATCCACTTGCGAATGGTTCGTAACACTTATCAAGCCATTTCTTCTCATCGGCTGCATTTTTTCCCATCAAAAAGCAATGATAAATCAATACACGAAATTGCTTTGAATCCATTTTTTCACATTAACAAAAGTTGCTTCGTCCGACAGCTGTCAAATTTATACACGTATCTTTTGAAGGTTGGTACTAACTGAAAATGTTATGGATTTAATTCAAGTGGTGCCCTCTCTTAGAAACGGCAAGGCCCATATTAAGTTGAAGCAAAGAAGGACAATCGATACTACCAACTAAATTTGATGAATAAAGAGAATGTCGGCAACTTTTCGACGTATAGAAAGGGGTTGTAAATTTATAAGTTTCAGTCTGTCGTATAAGGTGGTAAGTCTTGACTATCATCCCAGGGAAGACCACGTAAAGCAAATCGCAAAAACCTGCGTTGAACAACTTCTATCCGGAGGACTTGACTTGCATATTCAAGAAGCGGCCTAACAAAGGTTATGTAAAGAGATTTGGTAACATAAGGATTGGAAGACTCCTTAGACCAGCGCTTGATGAAGCCTAGGTCAGAGTTGCCTTTTTTATTATATTATCAATGTGAGAACGGCAACTGAGTTCCTTATCACAGATAACACCCAAATCACGCAACTCATTCACTAAGGGAACAGGCAGATTAAAGATTAGATAGCAGCGAGGCGAAGTAGGGGGCCGCTTACGGGTATACGTTATAGCCTGACACTTATTGACGTTAAGCTCAAGAAAACTCTTCTGACACCAAGTACAAAATCTGCAGTGGTAGGCTGTCTGAGGAAGAAGATATATATCTAAAGATTTTCATATCATCTGCTTAAACAGATATGTATGAATTTTTAATGATACAATCAACATCATTAATGACCAGAATAAATAATAAGGGACCAAGGTGGCTGCCTTGAGGGACACCAGAGGAGGCTTTAATTGGATCAGAAACCATGAACCTAAATAGAAATGTCTTTCATTTAAATATGATTGAACCCATCTTATAAAGTTTATTTGGAAACCAAGAGCTTTTACTTTCATAAGGATTATATCATGTGAAATCCTATCAAAGGCTTTGCTGAAATCGGTGGCAATCACATCAACTTCATTTCCAGATTCCAATGCGTATACGAATTCCATTAAGTTGGTGGTCGTAGATCTACCTTTGAGAAATCCGTGCTCGTTTTGGGAAACAATAGTTTTACAATTGAAAAGCATTATGTCATAAATTGGTCGATAGTTGGAAATATCATCTTTTCGGCCCTTTCCAGGTCGAGGGAAATAATCTCTGGTGATAGAAGGCTTAAAGAGATCTGTAAGAGGTTGGGCTAGGTGCATTTCACATTTCTTTAAAAATATAGGAGGAAGATCATCAGGGCCGGCAGAATAATCATGGGCGAAATGGGAGTTCGACGCGACTGATCTTCTGCTCTTAATGGAGGTTGAGCTAAGGCTGTTGTGGTTTGTTGTGATTGAAGTCGTTTAACGTTAAATCTTCCTTCCGAATTTCTACATTATTATCAAGTATCCATTACCTCTGCAAGTGGTAGTGTTTTTTTTTTTAAATTAGCGTGCGTTTAAGTGGTTAAGTTACCCTTAAAATGTTTGCATACAGCGCTGCCGAAGGAAAATTAGGGAATGTTATAACGATAAGGAAATATATAGAGCTCGGCAGAGCATTCCATAAGCGAGTTGTATTGTACGACTTACGAACGAATCTCGATATTTCAGAGTACGTCTGAAAGCGTGCTTGAGGGAATACTGATGAGCATTCATAGTGAGACGAGTGTTATGGGTTGAAGATTTGAAGGGGCTGCTGGCGATGTCTATGGAGCCAAGTGAGACACTAAACATTTTGTCGGTTTTTGAGGGTGTCCATTGTTTGAGTGATATTAGTATCACCTATGAGTTTTATCGCACGGTTTTGGATCCTATCTAGCAGGTGCAAAGATGCTTTGGGCGCACCGGATCAGATGTGGGCATTGCACTACAATTTTGGGCGGATAAACGCCTTATATATTGAAGCCAGATTAGAGGGGATGAAGTATTCACAGCATTTTTGACGACATCGAATATGTGGGCATTTCAATGTAAGTTGTCCTTGAAACACATACTGAGAATGGAAAGTTTTTCGGTTTCAACCATGCAAGTTCCATTCATGGATAATGACACTTCTCTTTAAAGACAGCAGACAGCATTGTGTTTTAGACACATTAAGTTCCACACTGTTGATAGCTCCCCAATTGGATATGCTGTTAATATCGAAATTTAATGAGCTTAACATACGTTGCCGTTCCCGGTCTATAGCCAAATAGCAGAGACGTGAGTCCGGAATGAATATGAAAAGCAGAGAGTACTGTCACCAGCAAAATAATATATTGGATTAGAAAATAGCAGACAAGAGACCATTGATGAAAATTAAAAAGAGTATCGGAGACCGAACGGAGCGCTGTGACACACCAGCATTTAATTTGTGAATATCAGACTTGAAACCATCCAAGACAACTTGAACTTAACGATCCCAAGTGCACGCATTTTCAATACTGATGCCAAACTCTGTCGAATGCCTTAGAAAGGTCAAATGCATCTATCTTGCTTTCGCGACATTAATGTTCACTTTGGTTCCACTTTTCGGTGAAACATGCCATCAAATCACCAATGGACGTGATGCTACTACGAGGTTTTCGTGTTTCGACATATTAGCCGCTCGAATATTTTTAATAGTACAGCATCGATTGCAACATCATTAACTTGGTTGACTGTTTTATGATCCGATAACCGCTTTATTAATCTGAAGACATCTTGTCTTATGTTTATTTCACTCCACGGGTGGCATCCAACATTTAATGGGGAGACTAAATTCTTAGTGGAAGTTGGCTTGATGTTGATTTCTAGTCAACTACTTGTCTTACTTAATTTTCGTTTTTTTGCGCTTAAAGTAAATACGCACCTTCTGTTCACTGTGACAGTCATCGTAGTATTACAACGTTCTTTGTCGGGCCTATTCAATCGCTCTTTCTGAATGGCAGAGATGTGTGCTTTGTACAGTTAATTTTTCAGCTACAAGTGGCCTATTGAAGTTTCGCTCATTCCATGCCCAAATCCGATTGGCGAATGTTCCGGCGCCAGTAAACTGCTTCTGTGATTTGAAAGCTTCCGTCGGCCTGTTAAAAGATCACTATTTTAGTATTTCACATATCAAAGCATATGAGGAATCTATCGACGCCACTAATAGTCCTGATACCGCAATTTACCGTACATCTTATCTCCCTGAAGTTAAGGCATTTCAAATAGGATGTTTTAATATAACCATTTTCTCCTTCTGAACACTTGCGCCTATGAGTAAAGCAAACCAAGGACATAGTCTCTGGTTTTTAACGTAAACAGCTGTCGGGAGGACTTAAGTTTACGGGATGTCCATACATCCATGGGAGCAAGTATACGCTTTGCCATCGCTCTCCGTCAATCCTTTGATACCAATTCGGAGCTGTGTTGGAGACAAAAGTTCCACCCTTGGTATGGGTCGAGGCCGACCTAAGACCTCTTACTGCTCTTAGTGTCACAGCACCCAGTACTTATTGCAACTGTACATGCATTGGGTCAAACCAACAGTTACACTTTGGGTTTAAATTAAACCACAGCAACAAGGACGCTACTACTACCTCTACCTCAACAAGTCAGCCCCGAACCGAGATCCGGAGGGCTCCTGACTCCCATGGTACCGAGATTTTAGTCCTGATAGGACTGCTACCGGTAGTCCTGCCGCCAACAAGATCTATGACCGGCAACTTGTAACTGATCAAATCGTAGCAACCTTCGGTGGCGTCATCTGAAGATGTTTACGATAAGACTAGTAATATAATTGTATAATAAGTGCACACAAATCTCTGTTACTTTAGGGCTACTTCTGGCAGTCTAATAATGTGCTTCTCCAAATCAAAAGAAAACATTGTTCCGAACCGTAAATGGGTTAAGAATTTTAAGTCAAAACCAACGACAAATAACGGTAAAATCAAGAGCTTTTATCTTTGCGAAGAAGTATCTTAATCTTTTATTTCATTTAAAAGTAAAGCTGGAGCCCGGCCCAAGAAGGAACTCCATAATCGCAGCTTATTTGGCATACAACCAAACTGAACCCATAATCTCACAGAGTTCATCCAAATGCGCATTATACTTTCGTCGAATGCACAGACATTAGCAACAAGGAGTTATTCTATCTGTAAAAATGTTAGCATTTGCAAAACAGGGCAAGCGGAGACCACCCTAGTGCAACCTTAGGATATATGAGTAGGAATGCTACTCACTACATTTCGTTCATTCTCAAATTGGATACAATAGATGAGGGCGATTGCAGTTAGTAAGAAGCGAAACCTGTAATCTGAGACTTTTATTTGTGAAGCGCTTGCATTCTAGTGTGCATGATCATAGCCTACTGCTTAATCAGCAAACATTTGAACGATTTTTGCTGGAGCTATACGAATGAAATGAATCAAACATATCATCTAATGTGCAGCTGCAGATGTGCAGAACTCATCTGAGTGATTTTTTTTTTGATAATCTAAGAGATCTCTTCGAAATAACTGTCAGAAGATTTCTTGGCTTTGCTAATAGTACCAAATGGTTCGTCCTCTGATGAATTCTGACAGCTTGAGATCCTCGTAACCTGCAGTTTTAAGTGTGATCCTGCTCGATGCAGGCTGACATTTAATCTAACCTAAGTGGCGAAAATGACTAAACTAAACTAAACCAAACACGTTAAATTTGAATTGTTGATTTGCGAATTTTATAGTTGGAGTTGTCTGTTTCAGTAAGAAGAAAAATAGGAAAATAGTTTTGTTGTAACAAATACAGTATTGTGCAAAACAAAAGCAACAAATTTAATGAACTTTATAAAAAAAAATAAATGTAGATTTTTGTAATGAAGAAAAAGGAACATAGTAGTGTATTTTCCAAAAGAATAACAACCCGTAACATATATACGAAAATAACAAGAAAAACCAGTATATGTAATATATGGCAGTGTGCAAAACTTAAGCAACAAATCCAATACTTTGTCTAAGAGCCCTTATTTGTAATAACTTCAGCACATTTGCGTGGCATCGAAGATGAATTTGAAATTATGGTTTCCGGTATTTTTTGCCATTCAGTTTTTAATGCTTGAAACAGTTCTCGCTTATTCGTAAAACATTCTCCTGCAACCCGTCGCTTTAGTATTCTGAATAGATTTTCAATGGGATTCAAGTCTGTTGATTGTGCCGGCCAATCAAGAACTTGCACCCTATTGACGTTTAACCAATCCTTTACAATTTTCAAGGTGTGGTTCTGATCGTTATCATGCTGAAACACCCATCGAAGCGGCATCATTTCCATCTCCATAATGCTTTTATATTTGGAACGATCCATTATCCCTTCAATCTGGTGAAAGGGACCAACACCATTGCCTGAGAAGCATGTCCACATCATCACACTACCACCTCCATGCTTTGATGTAGCTTTGCAGTTCCGAGAATTGTGTCTCTCTCCATTCCAACGTCTAACTGTTGGAATGGAGAGAAACCGTCTGAATTTACCAGATTGAACTTAGATTCGTCACTGAAAAGATGCATTCTAGAGAAATTTAACCTAATGATTAGTAACGAGTTGTTTGGTTTACATTTATGTATTTAAAACGAGATATTTTGAAAAGAACCTTTTCTGCAAATGCACTTTTTTAAGCATAGGCTTTTTGGCAGGCCTGTATCTTTTTAAGTCGTTTTCGATTTCTCGTCTTCAAACTATAGCTGGGTGAATGGGTAATTTCTTTCTTTCTTTCTTTTTTAATTAAAGCGCAAATTTTTCTATCCATCTTCTCCGAAGTTTTTCGTGGTCGGCCTCCCAAATGCACTGTTCCTACAATTATTTGAGATTTAATTTCATCACTAAGTTTATTTCGAGCCATAGTTGTACTAGTAGATCCACCAACAAGAAAGATATCCGTTTGACTGATCTAGGATTCACTTCCTTCTACGAGTACGTAGGTAAGAATATAGCAGAGCACGTAAAAGTACCACTAACTTTTTTTTGTTGTTTTTGGAAAATCAGGAAATTGTTGCTTTAGTTTTGCACACTGCAATATATTGCATACACTTGTTGCTGTTGACATTTTCTTACATATAAGTTGTTGTTGTTTTGGAAACTACGTTATCATGTTTCTGTTTCATCATTACATAAAGCTACATTTAATTTTTTTTAGAAAGTTCATTAGGAAAAAAATTATTTCAATTTGTATGTTCGAATTAAATTTGTTGCTTTTGTTTTGCACAACACTGTACGTCCTTATAATTGCTATATTGTATCTCTACACCTACCAATATAAATTTATAATATGAGTACTTATTTTCTATCTGGCAGGTCACTCGCTGTTAGAATCTGATGAAAATATTTTGATGGCGGAAATATGTTTACTAATTTCAAAATTGTCCCGGAATATGATACGAGTATACAGTGACTCAACTATTTGATCAAAAGCATAGCAAATAATCTGACTTTTGATTACAACTTTTTTATTTAAAAAGATAATTTAACGAAATTTTTGACATCACTATAAAATAATTTCATAATTCATTAAAAAGCAATAGAGATAAAAATTCATTTGTTAACTTATTTTAATTTAATAAAAACAAAAATAGGGCACTTGATCAATTAGTTGACTTTACTAAACTAATCTTGTTCAGAATTTCGTATGGCCTCCTTTGCTTTGAGAACTGCTTGTATTCTTCTTGGCATGGATTCTATTATTGTTTTACATCGATTTGGATTAATATGTTGCCAAGCAGTTTGAGTGCGGCGCCATAATATTAGAAAGTTGCAGAAGCAGGCAAAGTTTGCACTGTGTCCAAGAAAACGGGACAAAAAAGTTAAAACTTCTTGCGTAAAATGCCAAGTGCCGGTATACTCCGAACACAGCAATGGTATTTGCCTTAACTGCACATAATGTTGAAAATTATAGTATGTCTCAAGATTAAAAAAATCTAAAAAAAAAAAGAATTTCTCACTTTGATAACTCGTAAATAAGAATTACACCCTGAATGGCTCGAACTGCAACCAACTTCAGACTGCTATAATTTTCAAACCGCTCATGACAGTGAGCTCAAGTTTTGACACATGACAGATAATTTTATTATTTACAAGCTTTTTAAACGATTTGCGTCTCAGTTGTGTTGAAAAATTTGGAAAAATAGAATTCAAACGTGATAATGTGATTGCTTTATATTTGGCTGGAAAACCAGAAGTAGCTATCGTTAGAGCCCTCCAGCACCTCAACGAGAATAAATCATTTGTGCCTCGAACCATAGGTCGTTACCGTGATACTGGCAGCGTTGCAAAACGCCATGGAGGTGGTCATAAAAAAACAGCAACATCGGCAGAAATGGTTCAGAAAGTGAGCTCGTGAGCTCAACATATCGTTGGAACGGATGCAACACATACTGAAAAATGAGCTTGGGCTCAAGCCATTGAAGTTCCAAAAAGCACACGATCTTACACTGCAACAGAAAAAAGTTAGAGCCGAAGGAGCGAAGGAGTTGCTACGCTTGCAGGAAAGTGGTGATTTGCCGAATTTGGTTTTTTCCGATGAGTCGCCATTTGTTGTCGAGCAATATGTCAACAAACAAAATGACCGAGTTTACTTGCCAGAGAAGTCCTTCGAAAATTTACATCTTCGGACGGCCACCAGAAGCAGGCAGCACCGATGGTGATGGTTTGGGCCGCCATAACTGTCGATGGTCGCTCTCCGCTCGTATTTTTGGACCGTGACATCAAAATTAATGCGATCGTACGAGTATACCGTGAAACTGTCTTAGAGGCAGTATTGAAGCCCTGGGCAAATGATCATTTCGGTCGGAGACCGTGGACATTTCAACAAGACTCGGCATCGTCTTACAAAGTGCGCGTCAACCAAGATTGGTTAAAAAACAATGTTCCACATATCAATTCTTCGACACAATGGATTGCAAATTCTCCGAATGCAAATCCGTTGGATTTCTCTGTATGGGGTATTTTGAAGGCGAATGTTGGCATTAAAAAATACCAAAGTTTGGACCACCTCAAACAAGCACTTCGCCGGGAATGGACCAAAATACCGCAGAGCCACTTGCGTGCAGCGTGCGATGCTTTCTTCGGCCGTCTCAAGGCCATTATTCGCACCAAAGGTGAACATATTGAAAACTACTGACACAATTTGAAAATTGATGTATTTTCCAACATTTTTTGCTTTGGCACAATAAAATTTATCGAAAAATATAAAAAAATATAGCATTTTAAAAAGTTGGGGTTCGAGTCATTCACCCTGTATTTTTCAGTTTAAATATTGTTTTAATTACAATAAAACGTGGTGGGGTTATGAACAATCCCAGTTGCTATTTACGTAGGAAAAAAAGCTTTGCCTTAGGAAGGTTAAATCTTTTTTTTGCTAAAATCGAAAATTTGTAAAACAGTGTTTTTCCGAATCTACCTTTCGCAAATTTGATGAGATTGTAGCCCCATATGCCAACAGACAGATAGATGAAATTGCGGCTCCTACAATAATATTACATATTTCCAGGTTAATTGTTTTTAACGTGAAAACAAAACTTTTCCTATGCATTCGGTGATATTCAGATGCAAGTATGTAAAACTTTGTTTTCAATTAATTAGAGAAAAATAATTCAATCTGTAAATGTTGTATTCAATGCACGACAGCATTGACAATTTGTAGTAAAGTAAATAATATATAATAATTAATAATGATTAATTAATATAATAATTGTTGAATTTTTATCCACACAATTTGAATTTAATTAGAAATAATAAAAGTTGGCTAAAATTAAGACTCATGCGTTCAGTTGAAACTCTCATAAGCTCCAGTTTGCAGTCGTTGAACCTTCTTTCTTTATTTTAGACAGTTATTGTACAATATAACGTTTTTATCTTATCTTAATCTTTGATATTCTTCTTATGTATGTTGTGTCTAAAAAAAGAAATTTTTGTATTACATTTCAGGCAATTATCACAAGTTGAAGTTTTACCGGGACGGGATAAATTGATAAATCTCACATTTAAAAATAATAAATACAATATTAACTGATACCATGATTTCCTTCGCCCTTATTAACTGTTGAATTATTTGATTATTTTATTGAACGTATAGTTGAAAAGCAATTATTGTACTTGTAGAGAAAAATTATGTATCACACTTCAAAGAAATTCATTCTAGGTTTTGTCAGACTAGGAATTGTGGCTTTTGTTAAAGACTTATTTTAATCACATACACCTTTTGGAGTAGAAAATGTTTTGGAGTCTAAATGAAGTTAGAAAGTTGAGAACCTTCCATAAGTGAATACCAGTCAACGATGTTGCCAGGTTTCTTTCTGAAAAGAAATTGCTGAAAATCTATTGGAATGTAAAAAACAATATCGCCGATCTGCGAACTAACTTAGCATAAGATATCTATCAAGAAATCCATCCAGTGTAGCTGTTTATTGAAGAAATATTATAAGCCGTCAAAGGCGGAAATTTACCAGGAATTTTGATTTCCAATGTGAAAGTTTGAAAAGAAGTCGCTTGTGCGGATTTGCCCTAATGTAGGCTTCATATGATTCGGAGTAAGTCAAACTATCTTCGTAATTCTTGTTGACTTTTCAGAGAGGTTTCAGGGTCAATTAGCGTTCTAGTTACTTCCACAAATGCGTTAGTTTTTCTTCTTGCCAGCATATCTATCTTTTCTCCTTCCTTCCATTTTTCGAATTCCTTGATGTTTTTTTTGTTCAGAATGAGCTCGGTTTGCTGCTAAGCGTCTTTAAGGCATCTGAGAAGATATACTCGTATGTGTATATGAACATATTCTATCTGATAGGATAAGAATACATTTTTTGTGGTTTGTGCTTCTTTCAGTCCTCCATTGGACGAAGCAAATTTATTTTAAAGAAGTGTTTCTGCAACATCTCAGCTAGTGTTATGGTAAATTCAGACAGGAATCAATTGCATCCACAATTGCTGTTAGGTGCAGTACTGTATAATCGGATGCCCCGAAGGCCTTAAGGCAGACCCATAACAGCCCAACGGATCGTATACGTATACGTACGTAAATGGATGAATACAAGCATGTACCCTGCATCTATAATGCCGTGTTGCTCAGTTTGTCGTGTTTTCATTTACTTTTACTTTCGTACGTAAAGTGCGATCGGAATCGACAGCTAACCAACTGATTACTATTTGCAATTACAAAAAGTAGTGGTCAAAACCACTAGATTAATTTCTTTAGCAAACATTAATAATTAAAAGAACACAGCGTATTTGATTATAGTTTTCTTTCAGTGTTGGCACTAATCAATTAATTTTTTAATCAATTAATTAATATGATTAATTTTAATCCGATTAAATTTATCGTGATTAAAAAAGTAATCGTAATCATGATTACTGACTTTAATCATTAATGGATTAGTTTGATTATAAACTAATACTTTCATCAATGTTGTCAACAGGAGTGTATCGAAATCAACCGTGGGGTGATTTTTGTAGAAATGCCAACTCACCTTAGGCATTTGCCAATTGCAAAAAGCCTTAGATCATGGAAAAATGCGCTAGAGAGAAACGGGTTTAAAATAAATCGTTCAAAGATGGAGCATGCCCATTTTCTTTTTCTGATCCTTTGCAAGCTGTTACGGACATAATGTTAGACGGAATAATTCCTCCGAAAAGCACTAAGATTAATCGTTAATATGAAAGCAAAATGTAATGACGACGTACACCACAGAGTGAGGTTTTGCAACCGAAAATTTCCACTTAAATTAATGAGGAAACTCTACACCACGGCTGTTCGACCAGCTGTTATGTGTGCTTCACAGTGTCTACTGGAGTCACGAAACGCGATGCATTAGATATACGCGTATAAGAGGAAGTCTAAGAATAAAGAATTTGGTAACCGAACAACTTGAGTCAAATAGAATTAGTTGGTATTGCCACATTAAAAGAAGTCCCCAGAAAATCTCGTAAAAAAGGCAATATCAACTACGGTCCCACAAACGGTAAGAAAACGAGGTAGGAAACAGAGTTCCTGGATTGTTCAGATGGCAAATGCGCCTGGGGTAACCACTAAAAGGAAGTAGGACCGGTGTAGTACACAGACGCGTTCTGCGATCTGTGACGTTAGCCAACCCCATAAGCGGAGGCAGCAGCGATTCAGTAAAAATGGGAAACTTGTTATGCACAAGGTCGGGTAACGAGGAAAGGGCTAGTAAAAGAATACAAAGAAGAAGAAGAAGCATGCATGCAGCTTGTATCTTGAGCCAAAAATGAGGCAGAATTTCTTCTCAGAGATCATCAAAGTCCGACACCTACTTTAGATCGCCGTGCCGACTTGACTCAAATAAGCCCAGTGCTGATTTCGGATGTTCTTCTCAAAAAAGAAGTTGTTATTAAGTCGGCAGATAGGTCGATCGAGAACCAAGTATTTTAGTCGACTTAGGCTAAATCGGAACAACTTCAATGTCGTCAGAAGTGAAGGGCCAGCTTATTGAACTAAATCGGTGCCGACTTCGTAGTAAATGATTTTTTTCCGACTGTTTGGGGGAGTGCAACAGCCCCGACGCTGCACTTCGCTACGCCCCTGGTTGTCAATTCAATGTAAAAGAAATAATTTAAAATGAAGACACGGATTTCCGAAAACATTTTTATTTATAATTCAAAAACTGAGAAAAACAATTATTAAATCTTTGCATTTCTGATTTTCTGTTACATTTCATAATTACTCTTTTTTCAAATAAATCGTCAGATAATTAGCGTGACCTAGGTTTATTTAACATGGTTGCATAAGAAAACATTCTTTCAACTGAGCCAGAGGACGGCATTGGTGTATTGTATTTAATAAAATTTTTGCCTATAACAGGGTAACTTTGTAGAAGCTCTCGTTCTTGGCTTCCCTCAGCAAAAAAATTTGAAATTATGATATCCGCTCTCTTTTTAGCATCAACTGGTTCGGGTTCGCTGCCAGAGTCCGAATTGAAATCAAAAAACTAGTCTTCTTAGTGGCGAGTATTATTGACTGCATTGTTGGCAGTTAAAGTCTCTGGGATCTCTGATATTTCCTTCCGTACGCCTGATTTAAAAAGGATTAAACTTTCTTTAGAAATGCATTTCTTTAGACATACCAGAAACATTTTCTTAAATCTTGGGTATCGCAGAGCTGCAACGGCCGCATGCTTACTAGTTTCATTTGATAAAGTGTAAAACTCTGCAAAACTTTTCTTTGCGCTCTGTAAGTATTTTACAGCAAGTGGTTCACAGAATTTTAGATTTGGAGTCGTCGTGATCTTCTTTAATGCATACAGAGAGGGTAACAATATTCCATAAAATGAGTCATCGCCCTGCAAAATGTCCAAAGCAACTGGAGCAGCGCATTGGCAGTATTCCTCAATATATTGAAATTCAGAGTCTCGTAATGGATTTCTTATACCAAGTGCTCGGGCTAGTTGGGAGTAAACAGTTTTGATTTTTGATATATTCTTCAAAGCGTCATAGTAACTATTCCATCTTGTTATGCCAGGTCGTGTTAACGTGTGTCCCAAAATAGTATGTATCACCTCAGCTGATTTTGGGCGAGCAGTAGCACTCCACAAATCATTACATTTTTCCATTAATGCGGAATGCATTTTTGCAAGACAGTTTAATTTGTCGGTCAGCAAGCCTTGGACGTCCTTGCTAGCAATCAGATTTAAAATGTGCATATTGCATCTGAAGTGAAATGGTAACGATCTGTTTGGTGGTATATTAAATTTTCTGCTAACAGAAGATCATCATGATCGTGCTCCTGTCTTGTGCCGAACTCTCCATCAAACTCTTCAAGTTCATCGCCGCTCAACTCGTTCTCGTTGCCACTTGGAGTTGAAGATTCATTAACTTCATCATATCCAATTAAGGATATTGTGTTTACTCCGAATATCTTGAATGCTTTCACGAAATTGAACCCATTATCAGTAACAGAGCATACGATTTTCGTGGAGTCAATGCCAAAATCTGAAAATATGGTATTTCCAGAAGCAAATCTTTTATACGGTCAAGGGAGTGCGCCCCGGTAAACAAGCGGCAAGCTAAAGCTGCGGAACGCCTCTTGTAGTTATGATCAATCCAGTGCACTGTAACACCTTGTTTTCCCCGACCATATATCAGAGGTGGTGCACAAATATTTGTCTGCAGCTAGATTTTCTTTTATCTCATAAATCTGATCGAATGATTGTTTAGCTAATTTTTTTTGTCACATTTAAATCCTCCATCATCTTAATGAAGTGCGGGTCTTCCACACCTCGAAAAGCAATCAATGAGTTAAAAAAAAAAATTAACTAAGTTGCGATCAAAATTTTCTTGAGTTACTGATTGCCCTAAAGTCCGAACTGTATTGTTTTTGTTCTTCGTTTGCTTTTTGTCTTTTATATGTTTTTTACATTCCTGTAAAAAGTTAGATGTCGTTTTGCCATAGCCCTTAACTTCTTTACTTTTCTGGTCCGAACACTTCATACAAACTGCTATTGTATTCTTGTCTGTGCATTTGTCTAGCAGAAGCTTGTAATACGTATCAAATAAAGCAGAAGAAGAAAGATCCGATTCCTATGGCAATACCATTGAATTTCTGAAACTGTTTGACGACACCGACGGTTCATCTGCCAGATCACTACTATTACCATCAATATAATGATCAACAGAGTTCATGTTCGCTTTTTAAATTAATTACTGAGTAAAACAATAACACAAAACTTTGCAAAATCCGAAAAATGTATAGACAATGAGCGAATTATGTTTTTACACAAATTTTACTTAATAACACAACTATGTACGAGGGTTGTCAGAAAAGCTTCAGACAATGATACAAGACATTTTTTTTCAAAATTTTTTTTTATTTTTCTACATAGCCTCCTTGTAACTCTACATACTTCTCCCAGCGATGCTCCCATCTCTCTAACCCATCCAAATAGTACTTGGCGTTTTTCCCTGCAAAATAATTGTTCACGAAGGTGATTGCCTCCTCATTTGACGAAAATCTCTGTCCTCCGAGCGCAGTTTTTAGATGAGGAAACAAAACGAAGTCGCTTGGGGCTAGATCTGGTGAATAAGGCGGATGGTCAAGCAGTTCAAACCGTAATTCATGGATTTTTTCCATGGCAACCGCTGAGGTGTGAGACGGCGACGGCGCGTTGTCTTGGTGAAACAGGATTTTCTCTTTCTGCAAATGTGGCCGTTTTTCCGCAATTTCTGCCTTCAGCTTGGCAAGTAATGATGCATAGTATGCTCCTGTAATGGTTTTTCCTTTTTGAAGATAATCGATTAAGATATCTCTATTACTATCCCAAAAAACAGTCTCCATTACTTTCCCAGCCGAAAAAACAGTTTTTGCTTTTGTTGGAGCCGGCTCGCCCTTTGCAGTCCACTGTTTTGACTGACTTTTTGTTCCGGGCGTATAATGGTGTATCCAAGTTTTATCTACAGTAATTAATCGGCGCCAAAACGCGGACTTATTGTGCCTCAACTGCGCCAACAGAGCGTTGGAAATGTTCATTCGAACACGTTTTTGGTCTAATGTAAGCAAACGCGACACCCAACGCGCGGACAGCTTTCTCATGCCTAAATCTTGATTTAATATGTAACAAACGCGTTCTTTAGACATTTCTATAACCTCTACTATCTCACTCACTTTAATTCGGCGGTCGTCTAACACCATTTGGTGAACTTTAGCAATCTTACCGTCAATGGTTGCAGTTTTTGTACGTCCCGAACGTTCATCATCTCCCAAGCTCTTACGGCCACATTTAAATTCAGCTGCCCAAAAGTTCACTGTGGTAAATGATGGTGCAGAGTCCCCATATACAGAGTTCAACTCATTTTTGATTTGCGTAGGCGTATTGCCTTTCAAAAACAAGAATTTAATAACAGCTCGATGCTCAATTTTTCCATTTTCACAAAAAACACTCACATCGACTCACTCAAACGACTCAAACCTTTCAGACAACCCTCGTACTCTTGGAAACTGTCCCGAACAAGAAAGGTGCATCCTTTTATATTTGTTGTCTTTGGGTCAGGGTTTTCCCATATTGTCTGTCTGTTTAATAGTTTTCTTGGAAATAGTGTTGTCCTCGTTATAATTATGAATTTCCATTGTTTTATTGGAGTATGCGGTATGTTTGATGTTAACTATCGTAACTAGCGCGAGGTAAGCATGGGCCAGCCAGATAGTTTTAAAACGTGACTGACTCCTGCGCATGAGCAACGTACCGCCAGGTTCTCTCTCTTTCTCACCATGAAATCGACGTTATGTGCGCGCGGGTATAAGCTTCATATTGATTAAACACAGGGGCGGACTCAGAAATGAGCCTTATGGGGGGGCGATCCATTCTCCTCACGTACTAAATACCAACTTAATTAATCCATCTGCTCTTCCTTATTTTTATTCTACATAGCTGAGAGGATACGATCGCGCCTGTCACCAGCCCACTTATCCGCCACTGATATCGAACTGATAATGAGCTTAATTTGAGAGAGATTAATTTGGACACAGGCAAAAGTTAATCAAATAATCAAATTAACGATTATGATTATTAATCACAATCATTTCAAATTTGATTATGACTGATTAATCTTAATCATTTTTTTTTATTAAATTTTTAATCATTAATTATTAATCGTTAATCAGATTAACTTTGGGGCAACACTGTTCTGTTTTCATTTAAGATTCGAAAAGCGACCAAAAAACCGAAATGACTATCGTGGAAGACTTTGTATTTGATTATTTTCATTAATTTTTCATAGACGATTGAAAATAATTTTCGCGAACACATACACATACATAAAACACAAAATAAATGAGAATTTGACGTTTCCAAAGTCCATTTGAAGTAATTTAAGGAGACATCTCGTCCAGCTCGGACATTAACTTCAGTTTGCTTTCGCCGTTCAGTTGAATTCAGCCTGAATTGTATATGAATTTGAATGGGAGGCAAATGCAAGACGACGTAATTGGCAGCCATTGGTTTACTCCCCTGGCATTATTAAGCATAAGCATTAACTTTTACTTGAAACAACAACAAAAGAGCCCTTCGCAAACAAATTGAGTATGCACTAAAGCACATCCACATGCATGCTCCTCGTATGAAAGTAAACATTCAAGGTCAAATAACCCTAATTAGGGTGCTACCGAACCCCTCTTCATTTACATGAAATTAATAACGTGGAATATTTCAAACCACCTGACCGTGACGGTGAAGCAGAAATTTAGGTTGGATCGTATATCACTTCCATGTACGAGTATGCACGAGTATGTAAATGTTGGGAGTATTGACAATAGGTTTACCATTATTACCTGTCTAGAGAACTTAGTTTATTAGCGCTTGTTGTTCAAATCCAATGGACACAAATGAAAAGTAGGACAAACTGTTTTTTAATGAAAAGATATTTGATAAAGAAAAAACACATTTGCACACGAACTGGTATATGTACTCGTATATGAGAATGTGAAAGGAATTTTCAATCTCACTCGTGAAACATCATTTATTGCAAGAGTGACGTAAGCAACAACTGATAGAGTTACATAGGTATAAGCAACAAAAACTCAATAATTAACAAATAAAATATGCTCAAGATTTAAGTAATTAATAATCTTTTCGTGGAAACTATTAAGGAGCTATGAAGTGAACAAGTATATGCAAATATAGCATCGCTTTTTGTAAAGAACATTTGGAGTTGTTGCAATCGCAACGATATTTTGATGGCACAACAAATTTTAAAAGCAGAATTAGTATCCGTAACCATCAATGTATTCCAACGCTTTACCAAAAGAAGAATTTCCACACAATAATAACAAAGGACAAATTAAGCGCGCGAATAGAAGAAAAAAAAACCAGCTGGGGATACGCGATTGGACTGGATCACATTTAGTACTTTTAAATTATAAATGAACATCGAAGGTCACGATTTTCTTCAATAAACTGATGTGAGGAGTAAGTGTATTCATATTTTACTGTATATAGGCATAAAAAACTGCAACAGAGATCTATGGATGAAGTCAATGCCTCAAAGCAAGTCCTAGATAGACGGAACAATATGATTAAATATTAAATCAGTGCGATTCAGAGATTACGGAAAGCAATAGAGAAACATAACGCAACGAAAGATCTGCACGTAATCTTATTTGATTTAAAGATGTTCGGAGTTCTTAGAGACACTGTATGAACGGCAATTATTTTTGGAAATAGCTGCAGATTGATGAAAGAATAATATGCTATAGGTGAGCTGACGTTAAAACAAAATCCAAATGCTCAGCAAAAAGATTGAAAATGAAAATAACTTCGATGACTCAAAAGTACTCGCATGCAGTATGCATCACAGTGTTAGACGTTGTACGACTAACTTAGAACAACGTTCAGATTTCATTTGTAAAATTATTTTACAAACATTTCGAAAATTTTTCAGCAATGTTTTCTAGTGTGGACGCAATTTTGTGGTGGACTGCAGTTGCACAAAAAGATGAACATATAGAAGGAGGATTTCAAAACAAAAAATGTCAATATACATAGGTCTTTAATAACGAAAACAAACTGCTACTTATGATATACCATATGTATAACACTGTGGGTATGAACAACAAAGGATATTGTGGCACCCCAGAAATGCAACTGCCTACTTAGCATCGTCGGGGTTTGTCTTTTTTGTGTTTGTTTTTATTTTCTTATGATGACTCGGGAATTTAGGGTGGGCATTGCGAATATACGCGGCCTAAAAAGTATCACCACTTTTCTGCGTACGTCCACGTCTGTAAATTCAGGCCAGCTATTTTGGCACTTAGTGAAACACAGGCAGATTCCCGCCCACACCTCTCAGATCACTCTGATCTGAAGCTACCTGGCTACGAACTAGTGCCATTATTCTTCTCTCACCGCGGTCTCGCCATTTACGTGCGTAGTGATGTAGCTTACCAAACTCCACCACAATGTAGTCCCTGTTCCAATCCGGAATTCAATTTCATGTGGTTAAAATTCCATCTCCGTAAGCAAATTATCTACTACTGCTTTATTTACGGAAGCCCCAAATTGGACAGCAATTCGACTTTTAACGAGTTTGATGCGCAGTCTGACTCTATTCAAAGAATTGTATCCCTGTATCCTCATACTGAAATCTTTATTACGGGCGATTTCAATATACACAATTCGACATTATGGACAGACAACACCTGAAGGACGGTGTGTTGAGGTCTTCGCTGCGGAAAACAACTTAAGCTTGTGAATGAGCCCACATGAATACCAAACGTTGATAGTCATACCGCTAACACCCTGGATTTGTTTTTAACTTCTTACCTTGATAAGTACTGCGTTTATGTGCTCTCCCCTCTAGGTTCGTCGGACCACTATGTCATATCAGCTAATTTCTCTTATGCTGACCACACAGTTAGAAAAAAAATTCGTAAAAGAACCGTATGGCAATACGAGAAAGCCAACTGGAGCGGTCTTAACAGCTTCTTTAGGAATTTTAACTGATCGTTATGTTTCCTCGATAACGACGTGGATGCCGCTGCTGACATGATCACAGAAACTATTCGCTTTGGAATGAGATGCTTTATCCCTAATCGGATGAAGTGCATCAAACCAAAAGGAAAGGCATGGTACGACTCAAGCTGTAAGGCTGTCAGGGTTAGAGAAATGTTTTTTCTGTCCTTCAAGACCAATCCGACAGAGGATAACCGAAAAAAGTTTATATCAGCCAGGAATGACTGCAACGTCTTTCTTAAGCGTGTGAAATTTCAATACGGCCAAAATTAAGGCAAAAAAATATTACAATGTCGAAAGGGTGGTAAAAGCTTTCGGTCGTTTGTCAAAAATATCAGAAATTCTGCCTCATCCTCCATCCCAACGATACAATGACATTCCAGCTGACAGCTCTTTGGAAAAGGCCAATCTGCTTTCTGCACACTTTGGGGCCAGCCCAACACACCCGGATTGTGCTTTGTCTCCGCCTACACTTGAGTGCGTCGAATCTTCTATAGGACGAATCCACTTTCGCACTCGTGTAGTAGCAAGAGTACTTAAAGATCTCACAATACATAAATCCGCTGGCCCAGATGGTATATCTCCCCTTCTTCTGAAGAGGTTTTCTTCCATGCTGGCAAAACCACTGCGTAAGCTTTTTCATCAATCCTAATCTTTAGGACTCTCTCCGGGTAGATGGAAAACAGCATTCGAATCTTCTTCTCTCTCCTCCTACAGATAAAATGTACTTACGTCCCTTCTCTTCAAGGTCATGGAAACGGTGATAAACACCGTTAGCCCATGAAATATCTCGAAATTTCTCAGTGACCGGCAATATGGTTTTTGTAGCAACAGGTCCACTGGTGATTTGATGGCATGTCTCACCGAAAAGTGGAACCAAAACGTACATTAATCTGGCGAAAGTAAGATAGTTGCACTTGATATTTCTAAGGCATGTGAAAGAGTTTGGCATCAGGCTTTTTTGTCGAAAATGCGTGCTCTTGGGATCGACGACTCTCTTCTTCAATGGATTAGAAATTACCTTTCGGAACGTTCAATTCAAGTTGTCTTGGACGGTTTCAAGTCTGATATACACAAAATAAATGCTGGTGTGCCCCAGGGCTCCGTTCTGTCTCCGACACTCTTTTTAATATTTATCAATGAACTCTTGTCTGCCACTTCTAATCCAATATATTCCTTTGCTGACGACAGTACTCTCTGCTTTTCATATTCGCTTCCGGACTCACGACCCTGCTCCTCGGCTGTAGAACGGGACCGACAGCGTTTGTTAAGCTGGAATTTCATGCTTCCAAAATTCAATGCTGTATGCTGTCGTTAAAGGGAAATTTGGATACCCAGCCATTATCCACGAATGGCACTTACATCGTCGAAACCGAAAAACTTTCCATTCTCGGTATGTGTGTCAGTGACAACTTACATTGGAATGGCCACATATTCGATATTGCCAAAAATGCTGCGAAATGTCTAGGTTTCCTCAAATGATGTAAGAAATATTTTTCCCCCTCTGATCTAGCCACAATATATAAGGCATTCATTTGCCCAAAATTGGAGTACAATGCCCACATCTGGTCAGGTACTCCTAAAACATTTCTGCACCTGCTAGATAGGATTGAAAATCGTGCGATAAAACTCATAGCTGATACCAATATCACTCAGTCAATGGACACCCTCGAACACCGACGAAATGTCGCGTGTCTCACTTTGTTTTATCGGTATTTCCACCACCAGTGCTCCATAGAAATCGCGAGTAGCATTCCGCTCCCTCAAACCTTTAACAATAACATCCGCCTCACTATGAATGCTCATCAGTATACCCTCAAGCCCACTTTCGGACGTACTCTGAAATATCGTGATTCGTTCCTAAGAAGAACAACTCGCTTGTGGGATGCCCTGCCGAGTTCTCTATTTCGTAGTCATTATAACATTCAGACATTTAAAACCAACTTACATCGCTGCCTATGCTTCTTTCCTCCCTAAATTTCCATCGTCTGCGCTGTGTGCAAACATTTTAAGGGTACCTTAACCCCTTGGGCGCGTGCTACTTTATAAAAAAAAAACAAAATAGAATGGGTACGACTTTTTTTTATTTTAAAAATGTATCTCCACCAAGCACTTTCATGTAATAGAAGTTCTTCACATAAAAAAAGGGACATGTTCTGTACTGCAATGGAATTAAACAAGAGTAAACTTCATTTCATTCGAAGCGCTAACAAGCTCAGCCTGATGCAAGCTCATCCCTTGCTACATAGACTTAGGCTAAGAAGGATCCGAACATTTAGTTCGGCATATTTCAACTTGTTTAGTTATTTGTTCTTATTGAGTTCATATACTTGTATTGTAAGATATAAGATCTTTTATTAAATAAAGTGCTTTTAAAAAACTTGGAGTTAAGTAATTTTTTTTCGATAATTGGAATGTACCTGGAATACTCGTATCAAACAGGACCAAAGTATATGTAGGCCATGCGACTACACTAGTCGGCAAAAGTATTTTGACGAAACCTTTTTCTGACTATTGCAGCTAGCTTAGCTCTATGCATATTAAATTTTATATTGTCTACTTTTTGAACTCTATGCTCACAAGAATGCATGGAGACAAGAAATTTTTGCGTGGCATAAGCCAGATCTTCGATGGTAGCAAGGTTTAACACTGGAACGGCAGTAAAAGACATTGCAAAAGAGTTTAATGTGTCGCATCAAACTGTGCACTATCAAATTAATAAGTTTAAAAGGCATAGCGACATCAGTAACTTAGCGAGATCAGGTGCTAAGCGCAAAACAACGCCCACTCAAGACCGAGTCCTTCTACGGGAATTACAAAAAACTATTTTTCTGAAGAATCAATCTGCTGCAGATCAATGGAATTTGATGGCCAAGAATCCAATCAGCCAAAGGAGTTCTGGAGAAACGTTTTATGGACAGATGAAAGCTCCTTTGAGTATAACTCATCAAAAAACACAATTTTTGTAAGATTGCCAAAGGTAGTAAGGCAAAAGAAACGACCCGTTTGCCAAAAAGTGAGCCATTGTGGAGGCTCTGTCATGTTCTGGGGATGTGTTGCATATAATGGGCTGGGTGGCTTGGTTCCTGTCACCGGCTCGATGAACCAACATCAATATTTGATCACCCTAAATGAAAATGCCTTTACTTCTGCAAATAGACTTATTGGGGAATCATTTATCCTGCAACAGGATAATGCCCCCTGCCACAAAGCCCGAATGATTACCAAATTTTTGAAGGATGTTGGTGTTGAAACTTTGGACTGGCCACCTCAAAGTCCAGATTTAAGTGTCATAGAAAACGTCTGGTCTCTTTTGAAACGCAAAGAGGAGATACTTTCTGAGGTCACTTCTCTTTGGGAAGAGATATCTCCAGAGATTCTTAAAAATTTAGTGGATTCAGTACCAACACGCCTTCAAAAAGTTATTGATGTCAAAGGAGGATATACATCTTCTTTTGTTAAGTTTAAAAATTATTTTTTTAGTATTACATTCAACACATGTAATTACTAATTAATTTATATCATTTTACTTTTCTATGAAAATATATTCGGTTGCTTATTTTTAAGTTTGAATTAGTTATATATAAAAACGAAAAAATTAAGAAGAATTCTTTACAAAGCCGTTTAAAAGTTAAACATTTAAATGCACGATTTTTATTCCGTCAAAATACTTATGTCGGCTAGTGTAGATTCGGTCCTAAGATACAACTTCTCGCTTTCAATTTTTGAAAATCTCAGTGATTTGGTCGACTATTTTGACCAAATTCAGTTGTTCAATTTTTTCAAAATAAAATGGCATTGCCCGGTTCCTGGAATCGAACAATTTTAATATCTTCGCGCATTGTGCATTTCGTAGAAATGTAAACAACATTCTGTAAAAAAAAGGAAGAAGGTTGGCGGTTTAAAAAACAAACGTCATACGAAACTCGTTCGGATCAGTCAGATAACTTTAAACGAACATACAGTGAGCGACAAAAGTCTACGTACGACCACCGTTCTTGCAACCTAACGTGTTCAAAAGCATTATGAAAAAATCTAATGATGGAGTTGTGTTTCAAATCTCGTTTTATTAATAATATACTATGAAATAAATGAATTTAACAAAAACTTATAAAAATAAATAAGGACAAAAGTCTACATACGGCATATTAACTAACATAAACATCTTTAATCCATGAGGTAAAACTACTGTAAATGATAAATTTAATATTTTGTAGGTCCACCATGTGCATCTGCCTGCAAGCGTCTGGGAATTGAAGCAGCTAAATTATTTAATTCATTAGCTGTTATTGCTTGCCACTCTTTTTGGAGCTTCTGTTTTGGCATTCTGGCACTACTTATGGCATATCTTCTTATCTTGCGTTCCAGAATCTCTCATACATGTTCTATGACGTTCAAGTCCGGGCCTTGGGATGGTGTGTGTAGTTGTCTTGGGGCGTAGTAAATTTGCCAATCTTTGACAATTCGAGCGGAGTGCTTGGGGACATTGTCCTGTTGGAAGATCCAACTCGTCCCAAGATTTAAGCGGTCGACGGATGCTTTCAGGTTTAGTTCTAAAATAGGCTTGTATTAATAGCGATCCATATTACCTTCAATAAAGGCTAGATTTCCTACGCCAGAAGCAGCTACAGCATCCGAAACCATCACGCTGTCACCACCATGCTTTACCGTGGAAACCAAATTTTCTGGATTCATTGCTGTGTTATTTTTTCTCCAAACTCTAGCTCCCCCGTCACTTCCCAATATATTATACTTTGATTCGTCAGTAAATACTAGATGGAGTGAAAAGTGACATCCTTGACCGCCAGAATGCGCTACTACTGCAAAAAAGGTTATGGTGCCTTGAAGTCCGTTCATATTTAGGTAGACATGCCAAATTTCAATGGGATACTGTCCTTAGTTTTGTTTTGACAGATGATTGTTGTTGACGTGTTGGGCATCATGCTGAGTATGCACAAAAACAATTTTCATTCTCTCATAAAACATTATTTTTTGAGACGCAAAACGGCGAAGGCAACAAAAGAAAAGTTGGATAAATATTATGGGGCTAATGCTCCGTCAGATTACACCATCAAATACGCCGCAACTCCACTACCGATCAAGTCCGCAGCGGCAGGCCCTCCGATGCGGTTACAGAGGACAATGCCAAAAAAATACATCAAATGGAGTTGACTGACCGGAAAGTGAGAGTGCGCGAGCTAGCAGATACCACAAAGATTAGTACTGAGCGCACACGCCATATTTTGAGCAATATTCTGCATATGAAAAAGTTATCCTGCCGCTGGGTGCAGCGAATGAGCAAAAACACGAAGGCGAGAGCACTTCGAAAGAGTGTTTGGACTTGCTGATGCGGAATCGGGCGGACTTTTGGCGTCGATTGGTAACTGGATTTGGATCCCTCGGACTATTATCTCTTCCCAAACCTCAAAAGATGGCTCATAAATAAAAAATTCAGCTCAAGCGAGGAAATCATCGACGCCACGAAGGAGTATTTTGCAGATCTTTCGGAAAATTACTTTTCGGACGGGATCAAGAAGTTGGAAAATGGCTGGAACAAGTCTGTCAAACACTAAAACGGGACTATATTGAATAATATAAAAAAAACATTTAAAAAAAAAAAAATTTAATTCCCGAGGAGGTCACTTTTCATTCCATCTAACATAGTAAAACTCGTTTCCAGAAATCCATTCCTTTTTCAATGCCTTTTTGGGTAAATTCTAAACGCAGTTTTCGGTTTTTTTCACTTATTAGGAGGTTTCCTGCGAGGAGTTCTGCTGTGGAAACCGTTATTATTGAGAGCCCTTTGAACTGTGCGTGGATGCACAATTGTATTTGATCCTTCTACCAACCCTTTAGACAGCATTGTGGCATTCATTCTAGGATTTTTGTCTACTTCTCTCATGATAAAGCTGACATCTCGGTGATTCAGCTTTTCGGGCGGCCACAACGTGGTTTGTTTTCGACGGTACCGGTGTTTTCAAAGTTATTGTATATTGTTTGGACTGCTGACTTGCTTAAATCCAGTAAACTTGTAATTTCACCAAACGATTTCTTTTCTTGTTTATATTTTATTACTAAATTTCGCACTTCCACCGCAATTTCTCTTCGAGGGGCTATTGTCACAGGTAAAACTTATTGAAACTGACCAAACTTCAACTGAGAGGCACAAATCTGATTTTCATAATTGGAAAAATTTAAATACGGTACTTTTCCGTTATCCTCCATCAGCGTATAACAAGAAAAAACATGGAATGCCGGGCGTAAGTAGACTTTTGTCGCTCACTGTATAATGTAACACATGGGCTGAAAAGTCCGTGCCGTTTCTAAGAGAGGGCACCATTTGAATTAAATCCATACCATTTTCAGTTAGTACCAACCTTCAAAAGATACGTGTATAAATTTGACAGCTGTCGCACAATTAGTTGTCGAGATATAGCGTTGTGAGTGAAGCAACGTTTGCTTTTTGATGGGAAAAAATGCAGCCGATGCAAAGAAATGGCTTGATAAGTGTTACCCGGACTCTGCACCAGGCGAACGAACCATTCACAAGTGGATTGAAAAATTTAAAAGTGGTCATACAAGCACCGAAGATGATGGACGTCCAAAAGAGGCTGTTTCAGATGAAAACATCAAAAAAGTCCAGAAAATGATTACGAATGACCGTAAAGTGAAGTTGATCGAGATAGCTGAGGCTCTGAAGATATTAAAAGAGCATGTTGGATATATCATACACGAATATTTGGACATGCGAAAGCTCTGTTCAAAGTGGGTGCCGTGTTTGCTCACAGTCGACCAAAAACAACAACGTGTTGATGATTCAGAGGAGTGTTTAAAGCTGTTCAACCGCAATAAAGCCGAATTTTTGCATCGGTATGTGACAATGGATGAAACTTGGCTCCATCACTTCACACCAGAGTCAAGTCGGCAGTCAACTGAGTGGCTGGCAAGGTTATGGCATCCGTATTTTGGGATGCACATGGAATAATTTTCATCGACTATCTCCAAAAGGGGCAGACTATCAACAGCGACTATTACATTGCGTTGTTGGAGCGTTCGAAGGACGAAATCGCAGAAAAACAGCCGCGTTTGAAGAAAAAGAAAGTGCTGTTTCATCAAGACAATGCACCGTGTCACAAGTCAATGAAAACGATTGCAAAATTGAATGAATTCGGCTACGAATTGCTTCCCCACCCACCGTATTCTCCAGATTTGGCCCCCAGCGACTATTTCCTGTTCGCAGACCTCAAAAGAATGCTCGCCGGAGAGAGATTTAAGACCGATGAAGAAGTATTCGCCGAAACAGAGGCCTATTTTGAGGCTAAACCGAAGTCGTACTACAAAACTGGTATTGAAAGATTGAAAAATCGTTTCAATCAGTGTATCGCCCTCGAAAGCAACTATATGGATAAACAAATTTGAATTTTGCAAAAATTTCGTGTTTTACTATAAAACGGCACGGACTTTTCAACACGGAAAATAGAGAGGCCTTTACATCTTCCTACTGTACTCGTATGTATCTCAACTAACTAAGCTGTTAAGCTGTCAAATACATATGGTCGTATGTATGATAGATTTTTATATACCGGCAATCGTAAAAATAAAAGTCTACAAATTTGAAGTGTTTTACAGTTTTCGATTTAATCGATAAACCTATAACAAACTACCAGTGTTTTGAATTTTAAAACTTCTACTCTTTCCATATCGAGCAGTTAGGATTATTCAAAAGAAAACATTTTACAGTTTATAACACTTGTTTTCTTTCTTTTGTCCAGCTGTCAAAAGCACAGATTGGTGATATTTTCTACAAAATTAACTGAGCTATCACATATTACAATATACTCGTAATCTTTCCAAACATGAAGTCATTTTTCTTACGATCTACTGAATCACTGCTATCTAGCATTTCTCATGCCAACGTGTGATACCACAAATTTCCAGGTATAACATGTATCATACTCGTAGATATCCGTAGGTATGTACTATACACTGTGTTGATGTCGTGCATGCTGTTTGCACCTATAAACTGTAGGCAAAGAATTAAATTTACAAATTTGTATGTACATATACCCAGCATACTCACCCTTCTCATTTGATATACATATTTCAAATACGAGTTGTGCGCCACATCCTTTATGCCTCGCAAACTACCAATGGACAATTTTTCATGAAACGAATGGTTGATTTGGTAGGTACCATAAGCTTTGTACGAATGGTGCCCCGTCGCATTTAAATTGACAACATTTTTATTTTTTCATTTTACGAGGTGTCAACAAAATGCATTTATTGCTTGCTTAGGTTTAGCCTGATCAGAAATATGTATGTTTATGTGTAATGTGTATGAAGAACGGCTAAACCATGCATAAATACAATGTACCTTTAGATGTATATGCAGCACTTGTGCGAATTATTTATGCAGTCGGTTGCATACCTAAATCGTGATGATGTTTATTTTCAATACGGTATGGCCAAAGACTACTCAAGTTTATTATTATGACTCATTCAGAAAATGTACATAACTTCATACAGATCAGACAGTCATACATGCATATGAATGTACAATCAAACGAGTATACTGTAGATCTTTCGTAATAATTCCTATCTTATGTGTTCATTTAACTGCATTTTAATTTTATTATGGGGATTGAGCGGCATTCCACAAGCGAGCACTGAAATTAATTTGAAAGTCATATGCCCATACCATTGATATTTAACTAAGTAAATTGTGAACATTCTTGTACGAGTATGTGTACATATATTTAAGGGAGTTCAACATGAATAAAATTACAGATGCATGATGATACAGTCATGATTGAGATTAACTCAGATGAGCATTTACATATATAAATGTATACACTTATAAGTATTATCTATTTCCTAACTTATGCTGTTCATTGTAATTTACTTGTAATATTAGAGATGCAATCAATCACAATGTAAGGTAAAAATTTGGTACCATTATCTAGTACGTTTTTAGAACACGATATAACTTGGCCATACCCCTTGATCAAAAATTTTCCGGAATTTATTTAGAAAATTAAAAATACAAGTTTATTCATCTAAATCTATATTTTCCCCTTCAAAGTAATCCCCATCGACTGCAACACACTTATGCCAGCGCTTGATCCAATCCTCGGAACATTTGTTATATTCGGTTTTCGGTATGTCCATCAGTCCTTTCTGCGATTTTTCCATTACTTCCTCTTGGCTGCTGAAACGCGTTCCCCGTAGTGGTGTTCTAACTCGATTGAACAGAAAGAATTCACAGGTAGCCAAATCAGGTGAATTCAAAAAATTACGAATAATGATGGCACTGTGCGACGACGGTGCGTTATCATGGTGCAAAATCCACGAGTTTTCTGCCCACAATTCTGGTCTCTTTCGGCGAATTGCTTCACGCAAACGTCTCATAATGCCCAAATAATACTCTTTGTTTACTGTCTGGCCTTCTGGCAAAAAATCATATGCACTACACCGTTGTTACCCATGAAAACCGTGAGCATTGCCTTCTTTTTTGACTGAAAATGACGTGGTTTTTTTGGTCTCGGCTCATTTGGTGAACGCCATTCACTTGCCTGATGTCTGGATTGCGTGTCGTACTCATAAACCCACGTCTCGTCTCCAGTAATGATCCTTTTGAAGAATGTGGGATCGGATTCAGCCTCGCAAACCATCTTTTTTGCGACGTCAACACGGTCTCTTTTTTGAGTGAAATTAAGGTCTTTTGGCACCAACTTTGCTGCTACACGACGGAAACCCAAATGATTAACCAAAATGTCTTGGACGGATCCATAGGCAATGTTCAAGTCCTCCGCTATCTCTCTGATGGTTAATTTGTGGTTATTGACCAGCATTTCTTTTATGAGTACTTCATCAATGTTTTCGTCGGTTTTCGATGTCGATGGTCTGCCACTGCGTTCATCATTTTCGATTGACTCACGACCACTTTTGAATCGCTTGTGCCACTGATAAACGACCGTTTTCTTTAGAGAATCGTTGCCGAAACACTTTTCCAACATTTCCAACGTTCGCGCACCATTAAATCCGTTTTTTACTCAAAATTGAATACAAGTTCGTTGTTGCAAATTTAAATCCATTTGTAAAATTGTAAAAAATCGCCAACACACACAGAGATAGATGTACTCTCGGCTACGTAACTTTTGCAAATGTCAAGCTATGACGCTAAGATTTAGAGGGAATGTCAACAACAGATTTACCAACTTAACAAAAAAAAACAAAACTCAAATCAGAACAATGGGAGCGCCACACGGTGGTGTGGTGCGGGAACTTTTTGATCAAAGTGGTATGTAACGATTTTATTTGAATGCAATCAAATAATTACTGCTCCACTCTGTACGGTTTGGAAGTTCAGTTACTTTTCCTCGACTCTCAGTCAGTTACCTGTCATATCGAAAAAAATAAAAATAATGAGAGTTACTACGCCAAATGATGCTTTTATACATAATTGTAACGTGAAGAATTAAGTAAAGTTAGTGTGAAAACAAGCTCGTTAGGCTTGGTTTTGTTTTATCCAATTGACACAGTGAGCGTTGGAAGCAAATAAACGTCCCATGATTAGCAACCATTCCCAAGACTTGTTTTTATTTTAGGCCCTGAGAAATAGTACCCCGCCCTATAATTTCTAAAAAAAATGGTTTCATAATTACTTTTGGCAAGAAGTATGCCTTAGTTAAGGCTTAGAAGTAGACTAGTTTTAATGATATGCACAAAACCAGCGTCTATACATGCATATACCCCTGAACTCTTCTCAAACAAACAAACAAGTTGTAAACAGATATGGTTGAAATTAGTCTATATATCCAAACGCTATGCCATGTGCATTTAAGTTGTACTCGTATATAAGTTTTCATTTAAGTGTTACAAAACGAAAATTTCCTACATAATATTTAGAAATCAAAACATGTACATATGTATGTTTCGAAACCAGATCACACATGTATGTATATATGTGAACACATAGGTATTTATCTATATATTTGGACATACCAAAGATACATCGGCCAATAGACAGTCATTTAGTTCCCAAGTCACCCGCTAATGTCATCAAAAAGGGAGAAAACAAAAACATTTGTCACATGTCATGAGATATGCACATACACGTATGTACGTGTCCATCCAATAACTTTTTATTACTTTCACTTCCTTCATATAACGGGAATTATTTTAACGAATAAATCATTTCGATTACCAACTATCGCCATTACCATAAAGTTATAATAAATTAACCAAGCTGCCATTAGCCGATCAGGCATTCGGCCGAATTCTCTTATAAGGAGAAAGCAAGAACTGTACGTATGAACTGCTCAGTTTTGTAAGTGTGAGCATTCCAATTGATAGTCGTGATATGATTAAAATACTTTTACGATGACAACTGTTATACGATGTCGTTGTCACCCTGCGTCGGCCGGTGTCACACATCCAATACATCAAACAAAACACCATAGACACACATATTACCATATATAATCCATTATAATCTGAAGCCTTTATAAGGCATACTCGTACTATTGTAGTACACATTATTAGTATTCCCGTTGTATACTTGTAAATGCACAAATTTATTTTAATGATTCAATAAACGCTAGCCGATGCTTCTGTTCTCGTGGTGGTATTTGGGTGCATAGCTCTGACTGTGTAATTTACGACCACCCGTCGTTTATCGTACAAAGGAACCCGAACCCGAACCCGGAGAATTCGTGCGAAGGGTCAGCCTGCAATTGCCTGAAAAACTGACAAAACGTCGGTGGTGGTGCTAAAAAGGGGACAAGTCATAATGCTTCTCACAACTCGAAGACTCAATAATATGCGGAAAGGTTAAATAGTACTTCATACGCATAACCAATTAGCTATGGTGGTCATTTGATCTTTTCTTAAGTAGATGTGTATGCAAGTGAAATGTCAAGAAGCGTCAAATGACGCAATGCGCGGTGAAAGCTCCGAAGCAAACAAGGAATATAGTACATGATCTTTTTATCTTTAATTTTTCATTTTCAAACTGCTACATTCGAGCAGATACTAGATACCAATTGGAAAATTGTCAAAATGTTCAAACTCTACGCCCCCATGTTGAAATCCAATAAGTACGAGTACGTGTAAAGAGCTTATAAAATTAAAGATCTTAAATTCGGTTTCGACAATTACTATACTGCAGCGTTCTATTTTCGTAGATGGAAGATTTATTTTTTGTTTGTCTTAAGAATTGCCTCTTTCGAAGCATCCCAATGTTTACTTTTGAAGGGTGGAAAGCTATTGCGATTAGTGTATTCGAGTACCTACATACTTACTCGTACAACGTTTGCTCATCGTAATTTTGGAAAATAAACGATTTTCCCTTCGACCGTACGGGCACAGATAGTGCAGAGATGAAATTCAATTTGATTTGCTGGTGCTGGTGCACGTTTACCTGAGATGCACTCAATGTAATCAGGTGTTGCACTAACATAGCCCGTACAATCGATATTCGTACAACAACAACGAAACCAGAGTTTGTTTATTCGTTGCGTTTTGAATAGCCACATACAAAATTTATTGAACGAGTTAAAAATAATTTCACTTTCTTCTAGCTATGCTCGTAGATAAGTTTGTTATTTTTGGGTAAAATATTCTTTGATTGCATATCTTTCTGACTTTGTTATTGGAAGTCGTTAGAAGACTTGTCAATTTAAAATTATCGTGGCTTGGAAAAACCAATAGATACTCGTACATATGTATGTACAGTAATATATCGCTAATCCGAATCAATTATTGCAAGGGGGTATTCGGATTATCGAATTATTCGGACTAACGAGTACAGGAAAAGGCAAAGAAAAGAGGTGTTATTTAATGACAAAAATTCATGTTTATTGTTGCTTAAAACCAAAAATTGCAATAATAATTAAAATTAAAAAAAAAAGCTTAAAACAAATTCATAACATATTCGATTGTGTTAATATAGCTCATACAGTTTGGAGCGCGAAACCAGTAATAAGCTTTTTTTTTTTCTTTGGCCCGTGCATTGCAGTCAAGGCGTTTTCTTTAAGGTTTTGTAAGACTAATATATCAGAAGCAGATGCTTCGTTCTCCAACGCCCATTTTGTAGAAACAGCCAACGCTGTTATTGCATCTTCATGCTTAACCTTCTCTTGTTGCTGAAGTATTGGTTCTTCTTCTTCGCTATCTGGCTGTGTACTCTCCTGAATGTTGTTGTCGTTCATCCAGTCGATAATTTCATTATCAGTCAGTTGAATTCCTGATATACCTTGGATAGTTTTCGCAAAATTTGCTATGTCAAAAGTTGGGATACAATTTGCTTGGTTCATTAGTCGAGCTAGAGGAATATCGTTTTCAAGATCCCATTCATCTGACTCGGTGAAGGATAACAAAACTTTCCAACAGTTTTTCATCTTTACTTGTGAAAGCCCTTCCCAAGCACTAGCCAAGAAAAAAACTGCTACCTTTAGCGTCATGCTTTTCAAAACACTGGTTATTTCAGCATTTTGGCTCATGACGTGCGATAACAAAATTTTTTTGTAGTTCAGCTTTGTAATTCTTATGATATTCTGGGTCGGATGGGTTGGATCAGTGACGTGCAGTTAGGTGGTAAGAAGAATGTTGTTATCATGCCGTCTTCAATTGAAGATCATTTGCTGTTGGGTGGCATGGCGCATTATCCAATAACAGCAATGCTTTTTCGGGCAGCCCATTAGGAAGCATAAACTTTCTTACCTGGGGCCCGAATGAGTTGAAAAACCACTTCTTGAAAACTGTAGATGTCATCCAGGCGCTTACAGTAGAGTCGTAATCTACAGGCAAACTCGCTGTACCAAAGGAACGTGGTTTCTTTGATTTGCAAACCACAAACATTTGCCATCCTGTTGAATTTGTGCAAGCCAGGAAAGTGAAACGCTCTTTGCTCGTTTTTCGTCCAGGAGCAGTTTTTTTCGGTGGAGCTTACAAGTGTTCTCTCTGGCAAAAGTTTCCATTATAGGCCGCTCTCATCAGCATTGTAAATCTGGGAGAACTTGTTCCGAAATTCGGTTGCGGCTTCTAAATTAGCAGAAAGTTTTTCTCCGCAAATTTTTAGATTTCGAATTCCAAAACGTTTTCTGAATTTTGCAATCCATCCTCGGCTTGCATTGAAAGAACGTTCTGCACCATAAACGTCTTTGAAAATAATTTTGGACTTCATTTTCAACAAGTCTTCAGACACAATAGCAATTTTTTCTCTTTGTTTAAGAAACCATTCGTGTAACCTCTACTCCATTTCTGGGTTTTTATTTTTAAAATTTTTCCACCATTTGATGACACAAATCTATAAAAAACAGAAACAAAATTAGGTACATAATGCTCAGTTTCTAATTAACGCATGTGTACCTAATTGCGTTTAATATCTGAGATTGTAGAAGCGCCAACATCATAGTCTCGAGATAGTTTTTTCCCACAAACACCGTTTTCGAGTTTCTCAATGATCCCACATTTTTGTTTCAATGTTAGTGTTGTGTGCTTCCTCTTACTTACTCGTATTTGCCATTTTTGAACAAAATTGAACTCAACAAAAGTATTTAGCACGTGTTTAGCCGGAAAGAACCAAAGCTCAATGCATGCAGGGAAGCAACAATAAATTTTATAAATCAATATAATCTTAGTTAATAAAGTGGACAGGGTTTTTATTTTAAACTTTATTTTCGAATAACAATTTCGATATACTCTCAACGACGTACAACTAATTGGAAAATACATCAATTTTTTAAATTGTATCAGTGGTTTCCAATATGTCCACCTTTGGCGCAAATAATGGCCTTGAGACGGCCGAAGAAAGCATCGCACACTGCACGCAAGTGGCTCTGCGGTATTTTGGCCCATTCCCGGCGAAGTGCTTAGCCTTCAAAATACCCCAGAAATTGTGTCCAAGAAATGAGGTGTTGTTTTTTAACCAATCTTGGTTGACACGCGCTTTGTGAGACGGCGCCGAGTCTTGTTGAAATGCCCACGGTCTCCGACCAAAATGATTGTTTGCCCAAGGCTTCAATACTGCCTCTAAGACAGTTTCACGGTATATGATCGCATTAATTTTGACGCCACGCTCCAAAAATACGAGCGCAGAGCGACCGTCGGCGGTGTAAATTTTCGAAGGACCTCTCTGGCAAGTAAACTCGGTCATTTTGTTTGTTGACATATTGCTCTATAACAAATGACGACTCATCGGAAAAAACCAAATTCGGCAACTCACCACCTTCGTGCAATAGCAACTCCTTCGCTCCTTCGGCTCTAACTTTTTTCTGTTGCGGTGTAAGATCGTGTGCTTTTTGGAACTTCAATGGCTTCAGCCCAAACTCATTTTTCAGTATGTATTGCATCCGTTCCAATGATATGTTGAGCCCACGAGCCATTTTTCTTCCACTTCGACACGGATTCCGCTCAATTCGAGCCTTCACTTTCCGAACCATTTCTGCCGATGTTTCTGTTTTTTTATAACCACCTCCACGGCGTTTTCCAGCGCTTCCAGTATCACGGTAACGAGCTATGGTTCGAGACACAAATGATGTATTCTCGTTGAGGTGCTGGAGGGCTCTAACGATAGCTACTTTTGGTTTTCCAGCCAAATATAAAGCAATCACACTATCACGTTTGAATTCCATCGCGGATAAAAATTGTTCAACACAACTGAGACGCAAATCGTTTAACAGGCTTGTAAATAATAAAATTATCTATCATGTGTCAAAATTTGAGCTCACTGTCATGAACGGTTTGGAAATTATAGCAGTCTGTTGCTTTTGGTTGCAGTTCGAGTCATTCAGGGTGTATTATAATTCATTTCATACACTTTATTGAAGAAAACTTTAAAAAAAAACAAGAATTTTTGAAAAGACTAAATATTTCTCATTTCAATTCATATTTCTTCTTATAAAGTAAAAAAAAAAATAGTAAAACAAGTAATAGTATTATTCATACAAAGCAAACAATTTTTGTTTTAATGCTTTGAGTTGAAGCATACCCGATACATTTGAGGCTTATCTGGACATCTATCACAATACGTGTATATCTGCCTAGCTTCTTTGCGGGCTGCTGCACGTCCTTTGGATAGCGTCATTTTTTTATAGCAAACACTACATTTTTTTCTTAATTTTTTTCCATCAGAAGATACACGATCTATGAGATGGTGCGTTGCTGCACGGGGTGATTCAACTCTACGAATGGTACGAACGGGGGCTATGGATAGTTCAAGTAGTTGAGCAGCCAAAATTTCTCTGAATTTCCGTATATGTATTTTCGACTTTGTCAGATGTTTGTATAACACCCATGCGTTGACAACTACTATTCCTGATAAAAGTTCTATACCTAGTTTTCGATACCACTAATTGATACCTTTGCTTAGCGTAGTGGCATACGAACCCATCTGATCAGACAAGTCAATCCCTGATTTTCCCTTATTATAAGCAAGTATCGCACAGGGTTTGAGGGAAGCTCCACGTCTATTATTTGGCCTTGATACAGTGGGTGGATTTGAACTTGTCGACGGTTGATTTTCTGCTACATTTGCAAAGGTTTCTCGACGTGTTACGGGTTGCATTCTAGGGGCATGTTTAGTAGACAGCATTCTCACGTCACGAGTGTCTTTCCATTTTAGAATTACAATACCATTTTCGTCTTCTCGAGATATAATTTCCCCTTTGGCCAATTTAGCGAGGAGGACATCTTTTGGTATATTTTTTTTGTTTGCCCTTAGTGTTCCAAAAACATAGATCTTATTTTGCAGCAATTCTATTGCCAACTCATAGCTCATATAAAAATTGTCTATATATGTATAGGGTCCTACCCTCATTGAGTAGGTCTTTTGAAAGCTCCATGCACACGTTTCTAGCAAGTCCAACCTCGCGTTCCCTTGTTGCTGACTTTCCAGCATATATTTTCATAGCCCAAGTGTCACCATCTATTGAGTAAAGCTTGAAAAGTCTGACTCCATAACGATGCGTCTTATTTAGGATGTATTGTCTGAAAATAAGGCGGCCTCTCCATGGCACGAGAGTTTGGCCGATGATTTTCCTCAATCGATCAGAGTTATCTGTTGTTTCGTTGTTGCTAAAGTGCAAATATGAGAGCAAGGATTGAAACCTGTTCCGGGGCATAGTTGCACGTGGAATTTTAAAGTCATAGATCCCACCCGTCGCCCAGTAATTTTCAATGTGACCAAGGGGAACAAGTACCATGTACATAATCAACCCAAGAATTTTTTTTATTTCTTCCGGCTTTATTTCAATCCATTTATTCAATCGGCTGTGTCTTGATCTTCGGCGAGCACTTACATTTTGTTGGCCATATCGATTGGTTTCTTTTGATATCATCTCCAGCACCACTTCGTCAACTATTTTAGAATAAACCTCAAGAGGTGTGCTCTCAGCCGAAATTTGCACCTGCAAACCCTGTCTGCCCACAAATTCAAAATGTTTGTGCCTTCCGATGTACTCCGACCAGATAGGAGGAATTCCTGTGGGAATATTTTTTTCCTCATTATCATTCCAAAGTGAATTTAGGTCCCATCGTTCCTCATCAACCGCCATAGCTTGTATGAGATCCGATACGTTATTCTCCTCGGAATCATCATCGCTACCATCGTCATAATCCGATTCTTCTATAACGTAAGCCTCCTTCCGCTCATTATTATTTAATATTTCAATAAAAACCTAAAAGTTGTAAAAGTAATGTATGAATAGGACAGAGAATCCATCTTGTAATAATTACACTTTTACTCCACCAGCTAAAGAAAAATTTAGAGTAGTAAAATAAAATCTCCACCCAAGCAAGCAAATTATAAATTCAAGCCGATACCGATTATCTGAAAAATTTTAAAAAGAATCAAAAACAGAAAGCGTGGTTATCAAAAATGACTATCTCGTCGTGTGGTGCCATGGCTATCCTTTTTGATAGCCAAGGCCCCACACGGAATTTTTTGTGTTGGCACCTCATGAAATTCTCTCAAATTTGGCTTGGCAGACAGTGTGTTAAAAGTCAATCAAATAAAATTGTTTATAGCTGAATTGAAATGTACTCGTATGTTGGTCCATGCTAATGCAGGTTTTATGACCTGTAAAGAGAATATAAAAATCGATATATCGGATGTGTACCTATCCATATGTTTCTGTATGAAGAAGCTCCTTAATTCCCGTCATTTCATGCATACAACTACACATATGGATGTATTTACATATATGGACATTTGAGCTATGACAAATGTTCAAACGTCGAGAAACCTTCTGATCTGTTTTTGGAAGATAACCATCATTTTCGTAGTTTAAAAAAATTAAATAGTTAATAAGATTGTTTTACTCTATCATACTGCCAAAGATGATGGCAAACCAAATAAAGAAACAGCTTGTTAGTCAAACATCAGATACCTCTTCCAAGGATTTACGTCTCTATATAGCCAATAGCGCAGTCAATATTGACTTTCAAGACCTGATTAGTTTTCAGTTTATCGGCATACACAAAAGGCTCCACATATCCCCACAAGAAGTAAATACGAGTAAGTGGGATCAAATGATGAAGATCTGATCTCTGATGATCTCTGTTAGCTATAATATAATTACCTAATGTGGTTCTTCAACCGAGTCCTCAGTATGGTGATATGGCAAATAGCGCCATAGCGGAACTACTATCGTCCATATTGCCTTGCCACTTCCGATAAGGATAAGGGTTGGCCTAAAGCTGCTCAAGAGCACAATCCATGAACGCCTGTCTCTGGTTATGGCTGTATAGCTGGCCTTGTGGCTATAGTTCCAGTTGGATCTGTGGACAGACGACGCATTGCTGGTTCTGTGTCATGAAGAGTGAATATGGTACGAAATTGATTAACAACACGACTACTCTGCTATTCGTTCAAGGGACCCAACAAAATATTCTACGTAATTTTCTACGACTATATCAAATAAGTTTGTATGATACGGAATAGTTCTTCTGGTGTACATAGGCCTATTTATGATGATACATATCTAATATGTTTATGCTAATATAAATGTCAAGGAATTATCAGAAATGACAACCCGGCTTGGGGCTTATCCTTATTGAAGGATCTATCAGTAAAAAAACACACTTTAGTATGGATATGATTGTCAAGCTGAGATATAAAGTAAAGATTGACTACGGCTTGTAGAATGGTGATAAAGTTCGAAAATCTAGCCAGCCTCACTAATTCATGGCAGAAACACGTTGCGTATTACTACGATCACAGTAATATTAAGATACAAGGATCTGATGGCTTGGCCGTCAAGCTTCTGAAAAGCACACCCAAGATCATCAAATTTGAGCACAGGACAATATCCCTCAATGGAAGCTCACCATCGTCTATTCGATCTTGAAGAAAACAGGTTCTCAGAACTGCGACAGCTACAGAGATTTAAGCTAGCTAAACATCGATTACAAGAACCCTGTTGCCGTAATACTATTGGGTCTATAACTTCGTGCGGTTTGCTAAGAGATGGCGTCACTTGTATTATTCCATTGGAACATGCGTTGGAAAGCTACTGTCATTGTACGTCATTTCAGTATATGTCATTCATTTGAAGCGTAAACAACAATAATTTTTTTTCACTCAAATATGTCGAACTTTGTGCCTGAAAAAGTGTTTTTGCGGGGAGTTCTTCTTCATTACTTTAATATGAAGAAAATTGCTGCCGAAAGCCATCGTATTTTGGTGGAAGTTTATGGTGAACATGCGCTAGCTGAGCGATCGTGCCAAAAGTGGTTTGCACGATTTAAAAGTGGTGATTTTGGCTTGGAAGACGATGAACGTCCTGGGCAGCTAAAAAAGTTTGAAGATGAAGAACTGGAAGCATTACTCTAGGAAGATTGTTGCCAAACACAAGAAGTGCTCGCAGAATCTTTGGGTGTCACTCAAGCAGCCATTTCAAAACGTTTAAAAGCAGCTGGATATACTTAAAAGCAAGGAAATTGGGTTCCACATGAACTCAAGCCGAGAGACGTCGAAAGGCGGTTTTGCATGTCCGAATGGTGCTGCTGGAACGCCACAAAAGGAAGTCATTTTTGCATCGGATTGTTACTGGTGATGAAAAATGGATCCATTACGACAACCGCAAGCACAAAAAATCATATGTGAAAAACGGCCAACCAGCCAAATCAACGGCAAAGCCGAATATCCATGGCGCGAAGGTAATGCTCTGTATTTGGTGGGATCAGATGGGTGTGCTGTATTATGAGCTGCTAAAACCGGGTGAAACCATCAATGGACAACGCTACCGAACAGAATTAATCCGTTTGAAGAGAGCAGTGGCCGAAAAACGCCCGGAATATGCGACCAGACACGAGGCAATAATTTTCCATCATGACAACGCTCGGCCCCACGTTGCTATTCCGGTTAAGAACTATTTGGAAAACAGTGGATGGGAAGTCTTACCCCACCCGCCTTATAGCCCAGACCTTGCCCCTTTTGACTACCATTTGTTCCGGTCGATGCAGAACGCCCTCACTGAAATACGGTTCACATCAGACCAGAATATCAAAAATTGGCTTGATTGATGGCTGCCAAGCCGGCGCAGTTCTTTTGGGATGTGATCCACAAATTGCCAGAAAGATGGGAAAAAGTCATACCTGCAGAATAATACTATTGTAAATGTTGTTCCGAAATAAACGTTCTGCGTAAGATATTGGAAAAATACCTGAACCTTTAACTAGAGACATTGTTTTCGAGTAACATAACTGGTGATGAGCGGCCTGAGAAACCGCTGCCGTATCTAGTCTATAGCCTAGAAATCAAGTATGGTAGCATACCAAAGTTTTTAAAAACAATTTAATAACATATTACATGATAAAATTAAACAAAGTAGTATACTCTAAATATAATTTTTAATTAGGAACTTGCCATCACAACGTATGTAGTCTCTACAATTAGGATATGAGATTAACAATGAGTGTTTAAAAAATTTGAATCAACATTTTATAAGAAAAATACTTTTTTTCCACAAAGTTAATACGCTCTTCATAAGTGTCTTTTCACAAAATTGGCAATGGCCAAACTTTGGTGTCAGGGCATAACTATTTAGTACACTGCAAGCACACATGCTTTCAACATGAATTACATTGGTAATTCGATTTGCGATTCAACTTAGGAGGACAACTGGCACAGGTTTTCCGTGTTTTTAGTCTGTTCTCGGGGTTCTGTGGTGCAGGTGGCATATCAGAACCCAAAATACGCGCCAAGTTGATTCGTACATAGCGTGGAATATGAGAATTATAAATTCTACACGGCATGTGTTCTAAAGCCGCGTTTCTGGCCAATATTTTGATGAACTGTCCTCGATCAATAACATTGGCACCATCAGCTTGATATAAAACGTGTGCATTCACTGTATTTATGTCCAACATCCAATAAAATATCACTAATGGCCATCTTCGCGTTCGGCGACTGCAGGTGTAGATAGCACGTTTTTTATCTAACTCGTCAACTTCAGGTTTGTCTGTGCTTTCATCAATAGACTCGCATTGATGCATCAAGGAAACTAAAGTCACAGCTTTACCTTTCTTTGGCACGTGAGATATCAAAGTTATTTGATTGGTAAATCCGTAGTGTGTTGATCCCACAACTCTTTGCCCCGTTATCAAACCGTAAGCACAGCAATAGATTCAGAAACCTTTTCTTTGACATAACACATTCAGAAATGTCTCGACCCGTCCTGTAGGTACTAACAACTCTCACGGTTGGACTTGAACACAATTGTATATGTACATCAGAAGACCAATAAACGCATGTAATTCGATCATGTCTATATCTTGCAGTTCCGAACGATTTTCTCTTCTGTACTTTAATCTGAGTTCACGAATTTTCACATTTGTCCACTTCAAAATTTCTTCTAAGATATTAGGAGTCATCAATTTTTTCCACAGAGAATAGGGATCTTTTTCATCGCTTTCATTCAATCTTGACTCTGGCATACGAGCTATAATGTTATGTTGGTCTGTTGGCGCAACTCTGTTTGGCCCACTTGTACCGGTTTTTGCCATAGAAACATCTACCTAGTCTTGATAAAGGTTCATCGTTACTATCATTTTCTGAAGACATTGGTTCCTGGCTCATGGCTTGATGTATTTCCGGTTATTCACCTTCAGAGGGGCTTTCATCGGTTTCTGATTAATGATTACTTTCCTCTGTTATCCTGTAACAGCCATTCTTCAATTTGACTGTCGAATTTGGGGTTTGAGGTCAATTGAAGCTGTTTACTAGTGCTTGGCACTACATTTCTACCTCCCGAGTCCCTACGCTTCTATTTTTCGAGGTCCGGAATTATCCATTGCAAATAATCTCTAAAAAAAAACAATACAGTAAAATTACGTTAAAAAGTTTCGTAAGTGGTGACATAAGGTCTGAGAGGCCGCTGTCGAACTTTACATCGATATTACTTACCGATTTGGGCTTGTCCGATGCACCTATCCTCTGCAACGGCGTGGACACCACTAAACTCGAAGCTACTCAGGGGGTGCAATGTCGTTTTACTGGCGCCTGTGAGACCGCTTGTCACAAGTTAAGGGTAAAATATCAACCCGATGCAGCCCACTTCTCTATCGGTTTTAACGTTTCTTATGATAGCATCTGTTGGGTAGAGCTGTGCAGAACCATGTCTGGTTTTGGATTGGCTCTGCAGTGAACTCTAATAATGACAACAATGCGCAGATCAATCGAAGAATAACTCCTATCAACCGCTGTTGTAGCAAAACCCTATGTCGAACAATTGAGAAGAAGCTACACAAGACCCTCATCACCCTGATGTTGGGCTCAAGGGGACAGAATTCCTTGAATGTTTTATGGGATGAATTCCCCGTGTTATTTTCGGTCCCGTGTGCGAAGACGAATTGTGGAGGATACTGCCCCATAATTGGAAAATTTCACCAGCTGTACAATGACATTGAACGGCTCAGATAGCGCATATAGAAGCAGGGACACCCGTGCTTCAGCCAGAATGATCTTCGAACCTACTGTGGTAGGACAACATAATAGAGGAAGACAATTACTTACTGTCCGCACTTAGTATGCAAAACCGAGGGTAGGTGGAAAGCATTTATTCTGGTTGGAGAGGCGTGTTGGCTTAAGACCCCGACCCCCAAACTGCCATCCCAGAAGGCTTACTTGTTCTTATGAGCAAATCTTCTATTGCACTATAATTCTACATCACCAGCATGGCAAAAATATCCTCCATATGATGAAATCAACATGACTATGAGTACCTTAAAAACAAAACAAAGGCCTTAGGTCTTTAAGGACGAACCTTAGTTTAAAAAAAAAATTCAAACTAACACTAACCTCTTGCCTGAACAGTGTGGTGTGAAAGATAATTTTACATTTGATAATTAGTTCGACTTTTCACTTACTGGATATTTTATACACATACTCCTTGAATGAATGAAACATTTGGAGATATTTGTGGATAGTTATAAAGATCGGAAAAATAACACTCACAGAAGTATGTATTTGGTGATTGAAAAACATTGTTTTTTATTTGATAGGCTCGTATGCAAATCAAACAAATAAAACGAAGAAATGAGCTTAACTACAAGCAGGTTAATCATACTCCCCCGCACTGCAGTTGCTGGGCATACTGCACCGTTAGGCTCTGGGTGTTTTTCTTTTTTATTTTTCACTTCACGTTCGGGTGGCAGTAGGCGGTAGCGGAACATTGGTACCAATTAGCACTTAAATGCACCAAGCGAAAACTATTCAATTGAACACGGAATTCAAGAGTTCGAATGCATTGGCAATTAGTATTCCAGAGTGATTCCGCGGTTTTCGGGGGTTCCCTTTGTTGGTACTTACTAAACAGAATATGCATGTCCTATTCGTTACTACTTGATAAATGTCACACATTCACTGCTTTCCAATGTCTGCGGTTAGTAGGCCATCTCGCACACGACTTACATACTTACATGGGTAAATATATTCGCATGCAGGAACGTGTATACTATATGCACATACAATATAAGTATGCCCATGCATAGTCTTATATTTACCACAGCTCAATTATAGTTCTACAATATTGCACATACTGACTAAATGTGCACGTATCTCAAATGGTGATAAGAAAGCCGATTTCTTTCATTATCACAACTTTGCAGATTTACATCTACCATATGAGTCTGTACGTGCTTACTTACTTCAGAGTGGCTGCTACAAATCAAAAAGTGTGAATTGTTATTTATGATAATGACGGTTCAACAAAATATAAAAAAAAAAAAAAGTTATTTTCAAATGTGCTTGTACTTGCAATAAAAATACTAAAGAATCGAATAAGTTCGATAAAGGGTTTAAGTTCACTGTGCAATCTGTTTCGGAGCTGACATAAAATATGATTCGAATTCTACAAATTTTCTTCGATTCCAGACTTGCTCCTTCGAGTTATTCAGACCCGTGGTTACTTATGTAGTTTTAGAACAGATGATATAACTGTAAGTAACTGGATCATTGTTGTCCCTTTTTAATCGATAAGCTGTCACCTATATTGTACGAGTGCCCGGAGGCTATGTTTACCGACTGATCGGCCAAATATTTCTTCACTACCAACTTTGGCTGCCAAACTTCGTTCGATCAAAACTTCCTCTTCAGCCTCGTTCATCAGGGCGTATATGAACCTTAAGCTGGAAAGCTCCCGTTACAAACATTACTCCTTAAACGTTTAGATATCAAATGCGAAAACTGCTATTGGTTTCTAAAGTGCTCTTAGACCATCATCCCTTCTTCAAAGTTTAATCTTATTTCCAAAATCCAAATTATTTAACCGATCTTAGCGTCAGTTTAGTCTAGAACGGGGAAAACCAGTTAAATCAAAGGAATATCCCATCTGTTTTCTTGTATAAAGTTAACTCTGTTGTACTTTTACAAGTTTAAGTCTTCAAATTTCACATAAGCATACATTTAGACTCAACATCAGTTAAACAAGGCGAAAATGCAAGTAGCAAATATAGAATAACTTGTCAGGAATAACGCAATTGAATTAAAATTGGCGTCAACAGTCGTCGTGGAAAATACCAGATATGAGTTTTTTCAACGTATTTGGGTGAATAGATATTTTAGGACTATAGATGGAGGCAAATGAACCTTTAAAAAGCCAACGACAACTCCCATAACCCCGAATTGGTTTACTAGTTCTAAAATATCTAAAAAACAACACAACGAACTTCGGATCTGTATGTGAAATTTTAAGAAGCTCGGTGAGGTGGGAAGGCGATGAAAAACTGTAGCATAAAATTTGTTAATTTCTGCCGACAACAGCAAAGGCAGACTTATTTTGAATGCATTTTATGAGGATATCCCGAACAACCCAACGACAAGAAAATACTGGGAAGAAGCTTGGCGTTTGACGACTGTAATCGCAAGAGATCGTTTGGTGATCGATCCCAAGAGATCGTAACCAGTAGCAGAACTGCCACCACTAAAGCACTGGGTTTCGATGAGGTTCGAATATTTCGTCAAATAGAAATATGTCAATGCTATAAAGCCTGACCCGAAGCATGGAAAGACGAAGCGAACATAATACGAGGGTTGTCTGGAAAGTCTCCGACCGCAACGTAAAGATAGCGGCACTTGTCAGTAACTGCTAGTGAATCCTGGTTGTGCATCGTTTGACAGTTACTCATCGAAGTTTGAGTCATTTTGGATTTGGACGCGCAGTTTTGATTTGACAGTCGTTTGAGTGAGTCGATGTGAGTGTTTTTTGTGGAAATGGAAAACTGACGATAACATTGCTAAAGTTCACCAAATGGTGTTAGACGACCGCCGAATTAAAGTGAGAGAGATAGTAGAGGTTATGAAAAGAATGTGTTTGTTACATATTAAATCAAGATTTAGTCATGAGAAAGCTGTCCGCGCGTTGGCTGCCGCGTTTGCTTAGGTTAGGCTAAGAACGTGTTCGAATGAACATTTCCAACGCTCTGTTGGAGCAGTTTAGGCGCAAGAAATCCGAGTTTTGGCCGATTAATTACTGTAGATGAAACTTGTATACACCATTATACGCCCGAAACAAAAATTCAGTCAAAACAGTAGACTGCAAAGGGCGAGCCGGCTCCAAAAAAAAAGCAAAAACAGTTTTTTCGGGTAGGAAAGTGATGGCGACTGTTGTTTGGGATAATAAAGGAGTTATCTTAATCGATTCTCTTCAAAAAGGAGAAACCATTACAGGAGCATACTACGCATCATTACTTGCAAAGCTGAAGGCAAAAATTGAGGAAAAACGGCCACATTTACAGAAAGAGAAAATCTTGTTTCACCAAGACAACGCGCCGTCTCACACCTCAGCGGTTGCCATGGCGAGAATCGATGAATAACGGTTTGAACTGCTGACCAGATCTAGCCCCAAGCGACTTCTTTTTGCTCCCTCATTTAAAAACTGCGTTCGGAGGACAGGGATTTTCGTCAAATGAGGAGACAATCACCTTCGTGAACAATTATTTTGCAGAGAAAAACGCCAAGTACTATTTGGAGGGGTTAGAGAGATGGGAGCATCGCTGGGAGAAGTGTGTAGAGTTACAAGGAGACTAAGGGCTGAAACGAATAAAATTTGGAAACTTCAATGTAAAAAAAATAAAGTATTCTCATAATTCATGTAAATTTTTTTTTATTTGCTTTAAAACTCTGTTTTTATTAAATTCATTCACAATTACAAAAAATACAAAAATTTTTTGGGTTCCCATTCTTTCCTCAACTTCTTTCGAATGTCCTCCATAAGGTGGGTGACAGTTACATCCGTGATGTTTTTGGACGCTCTTTTCCATTCTCACTTTTCCTCAATTTAGCCTTGACCAAAGCCCAATACCTTTCCATGGGACGGCACTGTGGTACATTGGGTGGATTCATGTCTTTTGGGACAAAGTCGACATTTTTAGCAACAAGAAAGCTCAACGTCACATGAACATAGTGAGCTGAAGCTAAATCTGGCCAAAATAATGTTGAACCCTCGTGTCTGTTTAAGAAAGGAATCAACCGTTTTTTTAGGCACTCGTTAATGTACACTTCTCCGTTAATTGTTCCCGTTGTAATAAACGATGAGCTTCTGTGTCCACATTGACAAATGGCATTCCAAACGAGATATTTTGACCCGAATTTTTTCATCCCAATCGATGTTGTTGATTGCGGAAGAATCTCAGCTTCCAACGAGTTGTAAAACTGCGCACCTGGAAGAGTAATAAAGTCAGCTTTGACATAAAGTTTGTCATCCAAAACCAAGCACGCTTTCTTGTTGCCGATAAACTCGTATAGCTTTCGGGCTCGTGTTTTTATGACTTTTTTTTGCTTTTCAGTAACTTTTGGTATTTTTTGCTTTTTTCGTGTTTTTAGACCGTTACGGTTTTTAGATCTTTGTACCATTGTTTGGTTGGTATTACATTTCCAAGCAACATCTCTGGATGACATAGTCCGGTTTTTTACGATGGTACGCACTATTTTCCTGTCCAAATTTGTATCATGTGCTCCGCTTTTAGCTCCACTTTTCTGTTTTCGCTTAACTGCCAACGTCTTCAAATATCGTTTAGTAACAGAATCCACTGTACTGGGTGCTATGTTTAAATTTTTTGCGATGAAATGGTTTGGACGCGAAATATTTTCGAGCCATTTGTCGATGATCTTTTTACGGCGTTCCTCTTTTATAAATATTTTAAGCCGCACCGAACTAAAATCAATAACAAACTGAAACTAGAGAATATACAGGCTAATTTGGGTACAAAATGGGATTGCAATTTTTACGCATTGGAAGTATAGCCCGTATTAAAATTTACAGATTTTATTCGTTTCAGTCCTTATGTAGAAAAATAAAAAAAAAATTGAGAAAAAATGTCTTGTATCATTGTTCGGTCGGAAACTTTATTATTTTGCCTTGCGCATGACAAACGGTTTGACAAGTCTTACTTACAGAATAATCGAACTCCGTCAAATACCAACTGATCAAACGCCGTCAAACTGTAGATGAACGTTGTGTAGATAAAAAACAGGATAACAATTACCCCCATCCCCACAAACTAGCGTTGCAAGATAATTGCAATAGCATGGAAATCAGAGCGTTTCGGAAGATTTTTTCTCGACTGAAGATATAGACAAATGTGTGAAATATCTAAGATGCAGTGTTTATTTTATTTTATTTTTCAAAGGATCGATACAAATGGAGACCGAATGCGTGCATCATCTCGAAACATTTTTTAATGTGTAAATGTGTTTGAAAGATATTGCGAATTTTGTGGTCTAACAAATGATTCCACTAAAAGTCGGGTCAGGACCATATAGACAAAATGAATATGTTTGAATATGGAGCTCATGTAGCAACGTTTAAAAGTCCCTTGATTGCATTTTTCTGTAATTGGCTAGTATCTAATTTGTAATTGTTACAAATTTTAATTTGAAAAATTCAAACCACGTTTAAATTGAACCGCTCCCTGACATGTTAATTCTTTAAATGATTGAAATCGTTTATTGACATTTTACACAATATGGTACAGTAACTTCGTGTCGTTTCGATAGACAACTGTCATTTTGATAGCAAAACACGGAATCTGAATTGTCGACAAGGAGAAAATAGGTTTTCAATTGCAATACGTTTATGTCAGCTACACACTGTATGTTTGCCAACATTTTAATTTCAAAAGGGAGCACATCTAAATAGTCGGTCCCATATTTACAATCTTAGCCTTTGCAAAGATTTTTAAATAAAAATTAAAATAAGATTAAGAAACGATTAGTCAATTTTGATAAAAATGGAAATATGGATATACGTATAAAGAGGCCTTAATGATAATAATAAATCAGACCAAAACACAAACAAAAACTAAACCTTATCTCCCTATTTGGTGCCTTTAAGGCAATAATTACAAATAATTTGCATTTGAATTCGAACGGCGAAAGGAAGTGAGAGAGAGATAAAGAGAGAACTAGATGAAAAAGCATTTTGGATGCTAGTCATAGTACATATTAAGTTTTGAAAGCGGAAATTATAAACCAAAACTTTCTCCATTATCGAACAGGACCTAGTTGTATAGTGGTGGCTGTTTTTAAATAAATAAATTTTCCTTCTCTAGCACCATTGTTTTAATATAAATGAAAAGAAAGGAAAACACAAAATTGGCGAGAGGTAAACTCACCAGAGCACTTTTTTTTTATCACATAAATTTGGGTCAAATGGAAAACCTCATCCGTAATAGTCTCCTTTGCTTTTGCGGGAAGTTTTAACCTCAACAAATAAATTTTTAATCTCGTACACCCACTTATGAAAATTTTGGTCATATCATCCAAAGAATGATCTTGAGGCCTCAAAACTAGGACCAATGAACAAGGCGGTATTTTTAAATAGTTTGCTGAGACAACTGCTTTAAAATAGCACACACAGAAATGTTATTTGAAGAACACGAAGAACTACAAAAGAATATGGTATAGTTCCGAGTCATACACTGGCATCAAACATTCATACTATGTACTCGCACATGCAGATAAACATTCTTTTATAACATACATCCGTACATGAGAAAAATATGAAATGCTGCTGTAGATATGCGCAATTTTTAAAAGAGTTCGGCTACTGTAGACATTGCCTATACAAAACGACCACCTATTCAGCTATCAGAATAAAAGCACAGAGATAGACGTCCTTTATGTTTGCGCTGTGAGCCCTTTTCTCTACATCAACATCACGCAGAAGTTGTAAGAATTTTTATATGAAATATTCTTTAACTTTATTACTCTTGTTTTATTCATGTTGGATATCAAAGCGAATATATGAAAGAAATTTCACGACTAGGGAAGTGTAGCAGCAGAGCAAGCGCTTAGTGTTGGATTCAAAATAATCAAACGACTGGGTTAAGTCCTTAGCAGGGGATTGGAGCGTGAACAGGTGGTAATGGTGGCATATTGTACTCAGAACTTACGCATGGCTATCATGTATGCACATATTCATATATTCGTGCATACCATATGTACATATATTGGTAGTTCTTTGTATACTTGTACTCGGTCTTGCTGCTATTTGAAGTTAACCTCAATACCGCAAAAAGGTTTCCTTGAAGGTTTTGTTATTTTTATAGCCAGGCCATTTTGAGGAAATTTATGTTTGCACGGAGGCAGATTTTAGTAACAGGTTGTATAGGCTTTTGCAACACTTACCCGATTGTAATATAACCTGTATATTTATTATTGTTATTCTTTTATATGATCTTGAAAGCAAATGAAAAAATAAATTTAAGATTTTTTGCATTTTATAAGTTTCTTTGTATAGAACTTTTTTTTTATGAAATCCGTGTGTCCTTGTGAAAAACAATGCTGATAAATAATTCGAAATTCACTTATGACATACCATATTGCTAAAATGAGTTGTCTATAAAAAAAATTTACTAATATTATGTAGGGTGCATTTTACTTTACAGGTCGACTTCCTTTGGCTGTCATTTGGGTTTGACTATCATTTATCGATTCGGACACTATACCACGCTGGATATCCAATATTTTCTGCATTATATCCCAACGTATGGAAATTCCCAAAATAATTCATTACACGTTGAATAGTTGACGTGCTTCGCATATGATTAACACCAAAAAGACACACAATTCGATTCACATATCAGCACTAAATGTTTCTTAATGAATTGCTATCAACTACTTCTCACAACTATCAAATATGAATTAACATATTTGAGGCCAGAGGAAATCGGTGTGAAAGAGAAAATTCACCCTGTTTTGTTCACGATTTGGAATTAAAATATTCAAAGCAGGAGACATACGAGTACTTAACTCGTACAAATCCCAGTGTTCTAAATGCGTTGTTTTATAAGCAAGTGTAGCCATAGTAATTACGAACTGTTGCGACCGCCATAAAACTTATGGAAAAACAACAAGTAAGTGAACCATTAGAATACCGAGTTACGTTGAAAAATTTTTTATGAGGGGACCAGGGAATAACCCACAAAAACTGACTAAATTGAAAATGTTAAAATAAAGGTAAAGCCCTAGGCAGTAAGTTGGTGACATTAGCTCAAAAATACCATAAACCAAGTAAAAGAGTTTAGCGCGCAAGATATCCATATACAGTACTGTGCAAAACCTAAGCAACCATCTGGAGTCAGCACTTCATAGTCAACCAAATAAAAAGAAATAGATATATAATGATGTGTAATAGAGTGTATTTTGAAATTCACAACTTTTTATAAAAGTAATAATACTTCAGATTTAAAAAGCAAAAACCAACAAAGTAGCCAAATTGAGCTGTGCAAAACCTAAGCAACTTTTTTAATATTTTGTGTAATATCCTTTATTTTAAATAACAGAAGCGCAACAACGAGGCATAGAAGTAATTAGCTTTGAAAGTGTATCCTGAGATATATTTTCCCACCCAACTTTCAAAGCATTGAATAGGTGAGACCTGTTGGAAAAGTATTGTCCAGCGACACGGCTTTTAAGGATACGAGTACCAAACAGGTTTTCGATGGGATTCAATTCGGGAGATTGGGCCGGCAAATCAAGGAATTCAATCCCATTATCTTCTAACCACTCCTTTACCAACTTCGATGTGTGTTTCGGATCGTTATCCTCTTGAAGCACCCGACGAAGTGGAATTTCCCACTCCGCATGTGGTAGCATTACAGATTCTAGAATGGATTTATATTTGAATCGGTCCATGATTCCGTCTATTTCGTAGAATGGACCTACACCTCCTGCCGAAAAACAGGTCCACATCATCTCACTACCCCCACCTTGCTTTACAGTCTCACATACGAGGGTTGTCCGACCGCAACGTAAAGATAGCGGCACTCGTCAATAAAAGCTAGTGAATGCTTGTTGTGCATCCTTTGATAGTTACTTACCGAAGTTTCAGTCATTTTGAAATGGAAAAAATAGGCAATACGCCTACGCAAATCAAAAATGAGTTGAACTCTGTGTATGGGGACTCTGCACCATCATTTACCACAGGAAAATTAGCTGAATTTGAATGTGGCCGTAAGAGCTTGGGAGATAATGAACGTTCGGGACGTCCAAAAACTGCAATCACTGACGATCCCATTGCTAAAGTTCACCAAATGGTGTTAGACGATCGCCGAATTAAAGTGAGAGAGATAGTTGAGGTTATGAAAATGTCCAAAGAACGTATTTGTTACATATTAAATCAAGATTTAGGCATGAGAAAGCTGTCCGCGTTGGGTGCCGCGTTTGCTTACGTTAGACCAAAAACGTTTTCGAATGAACATTTCCAACGCTCTGTTGGCGCAGTTTAGACGCAATAAATCCGACTTTTTCGCCGATTAATTACTGTAGATGAAACTTGGATACACAATTATACGCCCGGAATAAAAATTCAGTCAAAACAGTGAACTGAAAAGGGCGAGCCGGCTCCAACAAAAGCAAAAACTGTTTTTTCGGTTGGGAAAGTGATGGAGACTGTTTTTTGGGATAGTAATAGAGATATCTTAATCGATTATCTTTAAAAAGGAAAAACCATTACAGGAGCATACTACGCTTCATTACTTGCCAAGCTGAAGGCAGAAATTGAGGAAAAACGGCCACATTTGCAGAAGAGAAGACAACGCGCCGTCTCACACCTCAGCGGTTGCCATGGCGAGAATAGATGAATTATGGTTTGAACTGCTTGACCATCCGCCTTATTCACCAGATCTAGCCCCAAACGACTTCTTTTTGTTCCCTCATCTAAAAACTGCGTTCGGTGGACAGAGATTTTCGTCAAATGAGGAGGCAATCACCTTTGTGAACAATTATTTTGCAGAGAAAAACACCAAGTACTATTTGGACGGGCTAGAGAGATAGGAGCATCGCTGGGAGAAGTGTGTAGAGTTACAAGGAGACTATGTAGAAAAATAAAAAAAAAATTTGAGAAAAAATATCTTGTATCATTGTTCGATCAGAAACTTTTCAGACAACCCTCGTATTTTGCGTTTGGGTCGTAATGTAAGACACAAACGTCAGTTTTTTAAAAACTTCTGCCAATTAAAAATGAAATATTATTCGGATACAGACAGAAGCGGTTTGTACTCGTATATTGGTCCATGCACTCAACCTCATACAAATTTATCAATGAACCTTTACAGCTATTAATATTTTCTTACATAAAACCTTCTATTAAAAATACACTTAAAAATACAATTATCGACTAAGAGACACATAACCCCGCAACAACTAATTTTGAGTTCATATCATAAAAGGTTTTATATGAGGAAACCTTAGCCTCAACGTTCTTTATATACAAATAATTAACACTGATACCTTTAATAGTAAATTTGATCGCATGCCATGGATTTTACTTAAGGTAGACTAATGTGTATATCATATAATAAAAAAAAACGTGTAAAACAATTTATGACATTGACCATTACACGATGAAAAAGGCATTAAAAATTATTTCGATTTGTTTCCATCCGAGTATCATTACGCCTCTGCAAATTGGATTTCCTTATTGTTAGCCAAAGAAATAATTTTATATTGTTACACAATAAAATTCAGTATTCAGTAATATTTGGCTAATGCACTATTTTGTAACTTCACGACGCGACGTTGACCTAAAATTCCAAACAAAAGCTTTACGATTGATTGTTTATCGCCCACTTTTAATATTTTAAAACACAAGCTCTCTATTCTTCGTGTTTTAAAATAGCTTTAGTGCACCGAAATGGAATCATATCAAAATTGTAATGTTTAACCTATAATTCTATTACTTTTCAAATAAAAATTAGAATGCATTTTTAATATATAGTACTCAAACTATTTTAAGGAGATGGTCCATTATTGCTAGAATGTCTTTTAGCACTGCCAAAAAGAGGAATTGAGACGTTTTCATACTAAGGCTAAAAACCTCTTGGAAATATTTTGTTGCTTGGGTAAAATTTTAAGAAAACATTAAAAATGTAATATTTCCAATTTCGAATTTCTTATTTGCGAAGAGCGATAGAACTTTACTTCAAATTGAAAAAAACAAAAACGCATAGGAAATAAGTTGCAATACAATTTCTTTTTAATGTATCTCAAGTTCTCTTTTATAAAATGTAGACCACACCAAACAATACATTGTGAGCCTTTTATTTTTTTATCGTTATATCTTCCCACACCATATACGGAAATTTCGTTTGTGATCGTAAAAATTTAATTAGAAATAAGTTTTACCATCGAACACGATAATTCGATAAAAAAGCGTAGCAAATTCCAATTAACTTTCAGCCCATTCCAACAATGCGAACGATGAGCCTTGAGTTTTGAAATACTGAACGATTGGACCTTATATGGGTGTAGACAAAGATCTTTACGCAAATCGTTCCGAATACTACTCGAAGAACAACAAAAATCAATCAACACTTTCACTTAAAGCCCCGATATTTTCTTCTATACGCACAGTTCATTGTCTTGCTGTTGCTGTTGCCGTTGCATCGGGTTGAGTAAAGCTATTCGAAGTTGATCAATAACTTCAGTTGCTCATTCATCTGATTACGTATAGTCATACCATACAATTGACAAAGTACATATTCTATAACACTGGGGAACAAAATATCGGTTTTGAAAATAAATTTACACAATTTCCAAACGTTGTTGCGGTGTAAATCTTTCTATGTTAATTCGTCAAACCTTAGTAAACACAAACGTCAAAGCAGATGTCATCATCATACCATCTCCCAAATAAAAGCTAGCACAATCCAAAATTCTTTCACTCTAAAAGAAATCACCCTTTACTTAATATGTTGCGCGAAAATAATGCTACGACTTTGAAAGCTTTGCAAGGTCATTTGAGCACATTTAACTTAATAAATGAAAACTACAAAATTGTGTATTCCGTAGATGGATATAACACAATTTCAGAAGAAAGTTTTTATCACAAAGACATTTGGAATAATTAAAATAAATCCAATTCGCTCTAAATGCATATGATACCATAATACGGCTGCATAGTTATGTTACAAGTTTTATAGTTCGGTGGATGTTTTGCCTATCACCATCTTAATTAAATGATTCGTTTTAACGGTGAGGTTTTGTTGTTTATCATAATAACTGTCTGGTGAAATGATTTTTACTACAGTAGATACCTTCAACAATGAATTTGATTTGATCGTTTGACAGATACTTTTAACACAAACTAGTTTTTAACGAGCGAATAAAGATACCCTTTCCAATGCACTAACCCGGGGCCTAGGATGGAAGAAAACAGCATTTATTTAGACCGAAATACTTCGTACTTTCATTATACGAGATTTTTCGATGTGTCCGAAGGCCCATTTCCGCCCTCCTTCTTTCAAAAAGTAAAAGTCTCTCTAAATAAAAATTTGACAACAACATCAGTAATTCGACAAAGAATTAGTCCATTGTCCTCCTTGCATGTTACTTTTACTAAATTTCTTAGTCTTTCGAAGAAGGATGAGAAAGGTTTCAACACGCACCACATCATTGGCGTGTATCCGCGGTGTCAAGTGCTTAGCTGCTTAATTGTAGCGCTTTGTCAAAACGGCAGTAGGCATTCTGCAGTTTTTCCTAATTAGAGAGAACAGGAAAGTCGCTGACCTCCCAGAGACATCGAATTCATTCAGTCCGCTGGGAACCTAGAAAGTCATGCCACCTGCAGTTAAAGAAAGCCCTGACCGAGGACGCAGGCAGTCCTGAAAAACTCTTCTCTGAATCTTACCTAGCAAATTTATTAACAACTCGAAACACGAAAACTTCTTAATGACCGGCAATATGGTTTTCGTAGCAACAGGTCCACTGGTGATTTGATGGCATGTCTCACCGAAAAGTGGAACTAAAGCGTACATAAATCTGGCGAAAGCAAGATAGTTGCACTTGATATTTCTAAGGCATTTGACAGAGTTTGGCATCAGGCTCTTTTGTCGAAAATTCTTCTTCAATGGATTAGAAATTATATTTCGGAACGTTCAATTCAAGTTGTCTTGGACGGTTTCAAATCTGATATACACAAAATAAATGCTGGTGTGCCCCAGGGCTCCGTTCTGTCTCCGACACTCTTTTTAATATTTATCAATGAACTCTTGTCTGCCACTTCTAATCCAATATATTCCTTTGCTGACGACAGTACTCTCTGCTTTTCATATTCGCTTCCGGACTCACGACCCTGCTCCTCGGCTGTAGAACGGGACCGACAGCGTTTGTTAAGCTGGAATTTAATGCTTCCAAAACACAATGCTGTCTGCTGTCGTTAAAGCGAAATTTGAATACTCAGCCATTATCCATGAATGGCACTTACATCGTCGAAACCGAAAAACTTTCCATTCTCGGTATGTGTGTCGGCGATAACTTACGTTGGAATGGCCACATATTCAATGTCGCCAAAAATGCTGCGAAATGTCTAGATTTCCTCAAGCGATGTAAGAAATATTTTTCCCCCTCTGATCTAGCCACAATATATTAGGCATTCATCCGCCCAAAATTGGAGTACAATGCCCACATCTGGTCAGGTACTCCTAAAACATTTCTGCACCTGCTAGATAGGATTCAAAATCGTGCGATAAAACTCATAGCTGATACCAATATCACTCAATGGACACCCTCGAACACCGACGAAATGTCGCGTGTCTCACTTTGTTTTATCGCTATTTCCACCACCAGTGCTCCATAGAAATCGCGAGTAGCATTCCGCTCCTTCAAACCTTTAACAATAACATCCGCCTCACTATGAAAGCTCATCAGTATACCCTCAAGCCCACTTTTGGACGTACTCTGAAATATCGTGATTCGTTCCTAAGAAGAACAACTCGCTTGTGGGATGCCCTGCCGAGTTCTCTATTTCGTAGTCATTATAACATTCAGACATTTAAAACCAACTTACATCGCTGCCTATGCTTCTTTCCTCCCTAAATTTCCATCGTCTGCGCTGTGTGCAAACATTTTAAGGGTACCTTAACCCCTTGAGCGCGTGGTACTTTATAAAAAAAAAAACAAAATAGAATGGGTACGACTTTTTTTTATTTTAAAAATGTATCTCCACCAAGCACTTTCATGTTATAGAAGTTCTTCACATAAAAAAAGGGACATGTTCTGTACTGCAATGGAACTAAACAAGAGTAAACTTCATTTCATTCGAAGCGCTAACAAGCTCAGCCTGATGCAAGCTCATCCCTTGCTACATAGCCTTAGGCTAAGAAGGATCCGAACATTTAGTTCGGCATACGAGTATTTCAACTTGTTTAGTTATTTGTTCTTATTGAGTTCATATACTTGTATTGTAAGATATAAGATCTTTTATTAAATAAAGTGCTTTTAAAAAACTTGGAGTTAAGTAATTTTTTCTTCGATAATTGGAATGTACCTGGTATATCAAACAGGACCAAAGTATATGTAAGCCATGCGACTACACTAGTCGGCAAAAGTATTTTGACGAAACCTTTTTCTGACTATTGCTTAGCTCTATGCATATTAAATTTTATATTGTCTACTTTTTGAACTCTATGCTGATAAGAATGCATGGTGACAAGAAATTTTTGCGTGGCATAAGCCAGATCTTCGATGGTAGCAAGGTTTAACACTGGAACGGCAGTAAAAGACATTGCAAAAGAGTTTAATGTGTTGCATCAAACTGTGCACTATCAAATTAACAAGTTTAAAAAGCATAGCGACATCAGTAACTTAGCGAGATCAAGTGCTAAGCGCAAAACAACGCCCACTCAAGACCGAGTCCTTCTACGGGAATTACAAAAAGCTATTTTTCTGAAGAATCAATCTGCTGCAGATCAATGGAATTTGATGGCCAAGAATCCAATCAGCCAAAGGAATTCTGGAGAAACGTTTTATGGACAGATGAAAGCTCCTTTGAGTATAACTCATCAAAAAACACAATTTTTGTAAGATTGCCAAAGGTAGTAAGGCAAAAGAAACGACCCGTTTGCCAAAAAGTGAGCCATTGTGGAGGCTCTGTCATGTTCTGGGGATGTGTTGCATATAATGGGCTGGGTGGCTTGGTTCCTCTCACCGGCTCGATGAACCAACATCAATATTTGATCACTCTAAATGAAAAGCCTTTACTTCTGCAAATAGACTTATTGGGGAATCATTTATCCTGCAACAGGATAATGCCCCCTGCCACAAAGCCCGAATGATTACCAAATTTTTGAAGGATGTTGGTGTTGAAACTTTGGACTGGCCACCTCAAAGTCCAGATTTAAATGTTATAGAAAACGTCTGGTCTCTTTTGAAACGCAAAGAGGAGACACTTTCTGAGGTCACTTCTCTTTGGGAAGAGATATCTCGAGAGATTCTTAAAAATTTAGTGGATTCAGTACCAACACGCCTTCAAAAAGTTATTGATGTCAAAGGAGGATATACATTTCACTAACATCTTCTTCACTTTTTATCTTTTGTTGAGTTTAAAAATAGTTTTTTTTTTAGTATTACATTCTTGTCAAAATACTTATGCCAACACATGTACGAGTAATTACTAATTAATTTATATCATTTTACTTTTCTATGAAAATATATTCGGTTGCTTATTTTTAAGTTTGAATTAGTTATATATAAAAACGAAAAAATTAAGAAGAATTCTTTACAAAGCCGTTTAAAAGTTAAACATTTAAATGCACGATTTTTATTTCGTCAAAATACTTATGTCGGCTAGTGTAGATTCGGTCCGAAGATACAACTTCTCGCTTTCAATTTTTGAAAATCTCAGTGATTTGGTCGACTATTTTGACCAAATTCAGTTGTTCAATTTTTTCAAAATAAAATGGCATTGCCCGGTTCCTTTAATCGAACAATTTTAATATCTTCGCTCATTGTGCATTTCGTAGAAATGTAAACAACATTCTGTAAAAAAAAGGAAGAAGGTTGGCGGTTTAAAAAACAAACGTCATCCGAAACTCGTTCGGATCAGTCGGATAACTTTAAACGAACATACAGTGAGCGACAAAAGTCTACGTACGACCACCATTCTTGCAACCTAACGTGTTCAAAAGCATTATGAAAAAATCTAATGATGGAGTTGTGTTTCAAATCTCGTTTTATTAATAATATACTACTCGTATAAAATAAATGAATTTAACAAAAACTTATAAAAATAAATAAGGACAAAAGTCTACATACGGCATATTAACTAACTTAAACACCTTTAATCCATTAGGTAAAACTATTGTTAATGATAAATTTAATATTTTGTAGGTCCACTATGTGCATCTACATAGAACTGCCTGCAAGCGTCTGGGCATTGAAGCAACTAAATTATTTAATTCATTAGCTGTTATGGCTTACCACTCTTCTGAGAGCTTCTGTTTTAGCATTGGGGCACTACTTATGGCATATCTTCTTATCTTGCGTTCCAGAATCTCTCACACATGTTCTATGACGTTTAACTCCGGGCCTTGGGGTGATGTGTGTAGTTGTCTTGGGGCGTAGTAAATTTGCCAATCTTTGACAATTTGAGCGGTGTGCTTGGGGGCATTGTCCTGTTATAAGATCCAACTCGTCCCAAGATTTAAGCGGTCGACGGATGCTTTCAGGTTTAGTTCTAAAATAGGGTTGTATTAATAGCGATCCATATTACCTTCAACAAAGGCTAGATTTCCTACGCCAGAAGCAGCTACAGCACCCGAAACCATCACGCTGCCACCACCATGCTTTACCGTGGAAACCAAATTTTCTGGATTCATTGCTGTGTTATTTTTTCTTCAAACTCTAGCTCCCCCGTCACTTACGAATATATTATACTTTGATTCGTCAGTAAATACTAGATGGAGTGAAAAGTGACATCCTTGATCGCCAGAATGCGCTGCTGCTGCCAAAAAGGTTATGGTGCCTTGAAGTCCGTTCATATTTAGGTAGACATGCCAAATTTCAGTGCGATACTGTTTTAGTTTTGCTTTGACAGCTGATTGTTATTGACGTGTTTGGCATCATGTTGAGTATGGACAAAAACGATTTCGGCCTCAAACCGTCGGACATTTTTCGTAGCAGCTGTGTATTTCCACCTGTGTATGTCTGCACTTTTCATCAAAACAAGACATTCGTTTCGGGGTTTTATGCTGGTTGCATAGCACTTAACGTGACGGGCAACGGCACTGACTATTTTTGGCAATTGCAACCGCTTAAGGTTGAATCTCTTCACAATATTTGTCCATTGTTGTGACGTACGCTGGTTTTACAGCCCGCAGCGAATTCAATTACGAGTACCCGCTTCATCTGGAGATGAACTTCTGACTGTACTACTAAAGAAATCCGTTTTTATTTTACTGCTAAAATCACCTAAGACGAACGTCATGTGGAGTTCGTTAAACATTTGTTTCGTTGCACTGTCTTTTCTCTCTATGGGGTCGTGAGCGCATTTTAAGCTGATGTTGGCGAATTCAGCTTCGGTGCGCATTATATGGTGGACGCTTCACTCTGGTCTGCCTTCTAGCCTGCCGCTACAGCAAAACTGACTCGAATAGATTAGGATTCTGTTCTCTATGGTAATTAATGTCTTCACCCTAGGTTTGTTCTACCTATAGTATTAGATCTGAACGTCGTTGTTCTTTTTTTTGTTTGTTTTGAATGAACCCATACTTATTTCAGATTCTTGGTTGGTTCGCAAGCGCAAGCACTTTGATTGCACGAATTGCATGACTTAATTCAACTAACGCTAAACCCTCAACCTGGAGGTGTAGATTTCCACTTTCAATTCCCAACCTTGGCCAAAAGCCATTGATTTTTAAGTCATAGTCAGTCAACTAAAATCATGTAAGACGAATAGTTGTCTAGAATGCAACAACAAGTCAAATTACAATAATAACTTTGTGCAAAGACCTAGTTAATAAATTAGTTAATAAATTTAGGCTCACTACTTATTGCAGCTCTTGACTTTTTTTGGTGGCAGAACTGCATTTTATATTTAGACATTTCTTAGAACTTGTTGGTGGTAAAATATTGATTCGGAAAATCCTATATAATGCACGTTTATATAGCTCCACTCTAAAAATAATTATTACAATTCGTTGAATGCCACGAAACTTATTCTCCGGGAATTATACTTTTTGAACAATCATTAATCGTTGCAATTATTCTTAAATAGGAGGACGCGCTAACTTCGATTATTTTTCTCTGAAAGTAAGTTAGCGAATCTCTGATTTAGATTTTGTTTATTTTAATTAACTGCTATTGAATATTATGAAAACACAATATTGAAATTGAATGATTTTTATGGATAATTATTGTGAAAAATGGAACAGTTTCAAAAAGAAAAAAAGTAGAATTACTCGTACATTCAGTAATGTGAAAGATTTTATTCATGTTAAGAATGCTCCACTTTGGCCAGGTGTTCGGTAAAATTTAAAATTAATTGGAGTGCAAGGGAAATGGGTCAGGGAGTGCCAGCCATTCATTTGGAAATGGTGCAATATTGTTCAGATGTTGGATTTTACCAAATGAAAGTGGAGGTTACTATTTACTATTTGCGAGAGAAAAGCAAGAGGAAATGTATTGTTGAAGTTTCCTTTTTATAAAAGAAAAAAGTTGAATCAGCTTTGGTAAAATGGCTTTACTTTTCAAGGAGTTCTATTTTTTAAAAAAAAACATTTTTTAGTTTGTCTATTGTAGAAGAGACTTTTGATTTAAGTTTTGTTTTTATTATTCTTAGCTGATAAATAAATTATACTTGAGGAATTTTTAAAGATTCGATTGGGGAATTTCGTTGTATGCGTTTTAGAAGTCCAACAAGAGATTTTTATCAGGTGGACATTTGGTGGAAGGATTCATCCCTTTCCCTCGAATATATCCTCTGATTAGGATATCAGATTCCTATAAATTTCGAGTCTGGCTGATTTACATAAAGTAGCTGGTCAAATGCACTGTGAATCATTCTATATTCAGCTAATAATCAACCTAATACCATTATCAAACTGCGCCATTACTTACTTACTTACGTAACGCGGTGCTACAGCCTGGGGGGGATTATAGACGGGGTCTCAACCAACAAGCGTCTCCAGCCATCTCGATGTTTAGCTAACTGCCCCCACTTTCGCACGCTAAGTTGGCTGAGCTCCCCTTCCACTTGAAGTCGCCACCTGAGTTCCGGTCTTCCTCTACTTCGCTATCTCTCCGGCCGGCTTCGAAGACTTTCCGGACCGGAACAGCGGTCTCCATCCATTCTACATGACCCAGCTACGCGCCCGCACAGCCCATCGTTGTATATGCTCCTCTATTCAGCGTATATGCCGATGGGACTGAAAATCACCCGAAGAGTTTTCCTCTCGAAGCAGTCAAGAGCACCCTCATTCATTTTTTATAAAGTCCACGCCTCTGCGCCATAGGGCAGGGCTAGGATTGTTAGAGTCTTATATAGGGTCACTTTTGTTGTTCGGGAGAGAGTTTTCTGTTCAACTGCCGTAGGTCAATGGAATTCTTGGTCTACATCGTCTAGATTGAAAGGTTTATTCTGCCTAATAGCGGTATTTGGTTCGTCATCACAAGTTATACAGTCTACAGAAATGCTCATTCCAATTCCTCAGCGTCGACTGCAACTCTACAAGTATGTTCCCTTGTTCGCCTCTACAGGTTTCGGTTCAGCGTTTATGTCCGTGGCATGTTTTTTTTACGTATTGGTAAAACTTGCGAATCTCATTCCTGGAGCAGCATCTCTCAACTTTCTCGACCGAGCGCTTCTCATATTCCTAAGAAGCCGGTGTTCGTCTCTACTCTTCTGCTCGTAGAGCTCTTGAACAGCTGTAGCCCCTAGCGCCGTGTTATATGTCTCTTCCTTAGCTGCATGTGCTTGCCGACAGTCATTGTCAAACCAGGGATTTCATTGGCCGAGTGAAAATTAGCACATTAACGGCTTTTTCTCTGATGGATTTTTGCCAGTGTTGCCACCTGGTCTTCGCTACTTGTTGCTTTTTTTTAAAGAACTTAACACTAAAGTGGGTATGATTACACTTATAATGCCTCAGCATGTGTTAAGTTTTTTGGAAAATGGGATAGAGAGAGAAATAAAAATGTTTGGGCTCAGTGGTTATTCCGCTCTAGTCAACTACTCGTCTTGCTTGATTTTCGTTAACTGAAAAAATGGATGATATGTCTTTCGGGCGAGGCTGGGATTCGAACACCGAACCTTCCGATTTGGAAGACAGTCCACTACCACTTGGACCACGGCCGCTCACCTGTCGACATAAGACCTTTTAAGGGATTAAGGGAGACTTGATCGGAAAAAGATATAGCGATCTCTTGCGATTTCTTGCGATTGTAGCCGTACGATGTCAAACTTCCTCTCATTAGCTTATCTTTGCGGTATTCGGGATATCCACCACCTTGGTTAGAACAAGGTAATGATCCGAGTCGATGTTGGCCCTTCGGAACGTTTGGACATCCATAATACTGGAGGAGTGCCTTGCGTCGATTGCAATGTGGCCAATATGGTTGAAGGTTGATTGATCAGGAGTTCTCGAATTCTCCTTATGAATTGCGCCTCGCCGCAAAGTCGATTACCCTTAACTTGATTAACCTACTCCATTACGCCATTGAGAAGATGTAGGTTATTCAAATGGTCATTGGCCCTATCTTGGATAAAGTCGTAATGTATGATGTTGTGTAACATTAAATGCACGATTGGCATTCCAGTCTGAAACATGAAACTATCAATTGAATATCTATGTCCGGAGAACGAAGCTTGCGGGAAGTCGAAAATGGTAATTGACTACGGACGATGTCTTAAGAGAACCAATAGGTGCAAATTCACTCAAATCGATGTGTGACATTGCACAGAATATGGGAGTATGTCCATGACAACAAGTCGATACTTTTCTTTCATAGGAAAGGTAAAGAAAGTCGCCAACGCATGAACTGAACAAGTTCAAATCTGGCGTCGCTTAGTTTCAGACAATAAAATAAGCCGTCTTTGCACCGGGTAATCACCTGTGATGAAAGTGGATTTTAAGTGACAATCGTCAAAGAACAGGGCCGACAAAAAACCAAAACACATCGCCAACCCAAAATTTATGGTCACGGTCTGGTCTTGCCAACTGCTACTTACTCGTATCTAGGCTGAAAGTGCAATTGATGTGTAAAACATTCTCTCAAATGACTCAAATAATACTCACAAGTATAATAATAATCTAATTCTTGTTAAGATCAAACTGGATAAGGATACATTTAGCTGTACAAGGGTTACAGTGGATTGTGGCTTGTTCAGAAGAATATGAATCTAACGACTATTCTGGTAAATATATTCGATGAACTTACGAACAGGAATGCTACTAGATCTAGAAAGAGACCTCAACTGCCGTATATTGGGCACAATCGAAGCTGAATATATCGCAGGCATACTACCTTGATCAAAAAGTTTACAAGTTTATTCATCTAAATCCATATTGTCCCCTTCAGAGTAATCCCCATCGACTGCAACACACTAATGCCAGCGCTTGATCCAATCCTCGAAACATTTTTTATATTCGGTTTTCGGTACTTCCTCTCGGCTGCTGAAACGCGTTCCCCGTAGTGATTTTTTAACTCGATTGAACCGAAGGAAGTCACAGGGAGCCAAATCAGGTGAATTCGGTGGCTGTTGGATGGTATTTGTTGAATTTTTCGTCAAAAAATTACGAATAATGATGGTACTGTGCAACGCGCACGGTGCGTTATCATGGCGCAAAATCCACGAGTTTTCTGCCCACAATTCTGGTCTCTTTCGGCGAATTGCTTCACGCAAACGTCTCACAATGCCCAAATAATACTCTTTGTTTACTGTCTGGCTTTCTGCCAAAAATTCATGATGCACCACACCGTTGTAATCCATGAAAAGCGTGAGCATTGTCTTCTTTTTTCACAGAAAACGACGTGGTTTTTTGGTCTCGGCTCAATTGGTGAATGCCATTCACTTGCCTGATGTCTGGATTGCGTGTCGTACTCATAAACCCACGTCTCTTCTCCAGTAATGATCCTCTTGATGAATGCGGGATCGGTTTCAGCCTCACAAATCATCTCTTTTGCGATGTCAACATGGTCTCTTTTTCGCATGAAATTGAGGTCTTTTGGCTACAACTTTGCTGCGACACGACGGAAACCCAAATCATTAAACAAAATGTCTTGGACGGATCCATGGGCAATGTTCAAGTCCTCCGCTATCTCTCTGATGGTTAATTTGCGGTTATTGACCAACATTTCTTTTACTCGTACTTCATCAATGTTTTCGTCGGTTTTCGATGTCGATGGTCTGCCACAGCGTTCATCATCTTCGATTGATTCGCGACCACTTTTGAACCGCTCGTGCCACTGGTAAACGACAGTTTTCCACACCATTAAATCCGTTTTTTACGCAAAATTTAATACAAGTTCGTTGTTGCAAATTTAAATCCATTTCTAAAATTGAGAAAAATCGCCAACACACACAGAGATAGATGTACTCTTGGCTACGCAACTTTTGCAAATGTCAAGCTATCACGCTAAGATTTAGAGGGAATGTCAGTAACAGATTTACCAACTTAACAAAAAAAAAAACAAAACTCAAATCGGAGCAATGGGAGCGCCACACGGTGGGTGTGGCCGCGAACTTTTTGATCAAGGTAGTATTCGGGATCATTTAGGGTAAAACATGAAGTCAAGAAGAACTAAGCTGAGGCAGTTTTCTGTTTATTTTATGCATTCGGGAAGGAATCCAAATCTGAAAACTCCGATGAAAAGTGTTAAAGCTCTGAACCGAAGCTTACATTCCTACCAGAACAAACACCAATCCTGAGCTGGCAAAAAGTATAAACTATAAAAAACTTTTTTTAGTCGTCACAAAAAAGCACTTTATTATTTGCAAACCTCAAAAGCGCCGATTTTAAATAATAATTCAATAAATATTTAAGCAACCACATAAATACGAGTAAATTCGTGGCAAAAAGTCAATTTGTTATTAAAAAAAAAAAGAAGTTAGAACGTATCACTAGCTCACCGTCAATATTCATCTTCATTAAAAAAAAAGTGTTACTCTTAATTTTAACTAAGTCGCCACGTATTCGTAATGTACCTATGCATGTATACGCATAAATATTGATACATACTTCTTAGGAGGCCAAAGCAAGCCGACTGATCGGATCGTCAAACGGTCGTAGCAAAATGCACATCACTTGTGTAATTATGAGTTGGCAGTTTGCAGTAATGTCTGGTCAAGGCAAATTGTTTTCAGCAACAAACATCATTATCTGACATATTCTCTCTTAGTCAAAAGATAAACATTTGTATTTTTAGGGAAACAGGAGTGGATTTTGCAAGCTGCCTATATTTGCTTTGCTACAATAAAAATGTATTTCTTATCAGAAAGAAGGTTTCCAAAAGGCACAAATACTCATTTTGTACTCGTATACGAATTACGAATACATGTATCCGTTTTCAAAAAAAATCACATCTTCTCATTTAATTGAAGCTATGTAATTTAGGGATTAATCCGTAATCACTGATATGCGGGTTAGCATGTAGCATAATGCATCTAGGAAATGTCGTTATTAACTTAACGAGACATGAATACAAATATAATATGCGAGTATGTAACTGAATCAGACTCCCTGTCTCCTATTACTTGAACGCAATTCAAATGGTAACGTATTTTTCTATACAGAAAAACCTTCTCTCTAATTATTGTACACATTAACGCTACTATGAACTGGGAAAAAAAAATAAAAAATAATAATTCATTATTTTTACATTAGGGGCAAGAGTGTTATAGTTAATCAGCTCGAATTAAATTTCTCCATCATGATGTTAGGCTCAATGGCAATCATACGAGTATTGATACTCGTGAGGATTATGATTTAATGCAGTTGACAGTTTACTAGGTCAGCTCAGCACTATAGCGGGTGGAATGAAAAGCCTAAAGAAATCAAAACAAACCGGCTGTTATCAAATAAATATGTCCGAGTATAGGCACATATGCGGATAATGGGATTATTTTGTTTTTTAGTTTGTTTCGATGACTAGGCATATTTAGGTACATACGAGTACAATCCATAATAGAGAAAAGTAAATTATTTCGTATATAATACAATAAAACCCCTCTAAAGACAGACATGTAGACGGTATAACCCGCAGTTGGGTATTGCAATTTTTAACTGATCGCAGTACTAGCAGCACATTGGATTGGTTTGGCTAATATGAAAGGTTGTAGTTTTGACGATTTTATCGCATTAGCCTTTACTTTACCATAAATTAATTCACGTTGTTATCTTAGGCATCTGCATTTCTGCCTGTATTTTGGAAATGTACTACTTACAATATAGGAAACATATCCTCTAGCATGAAATAATTAACTTATCTGATCCTCTCGATGATATCATCGTATTCGGCGATCTCAATCTACACTGGATTCGGCACTGGACTCAATCAGATGATGAATCTTTTTTTACCGCAAACCCTAACTCCAGTAAAGAATGTCTCTTCTTGGATGAGCTCACAGACTCCAGTTTATGCCAAGTTAATGGGGTCTCCAACTACAATATATTGGTAGACAATTAGACCTCATTTTCACCACTAACCCCATTAACTCCTCTGTCTCATTCTGTCCCCTTTCACTATCGACCATTGATAACTTTCACTCACCACTTCTTCTTTCTTTTTTCCACCACTCACCTAGTCACCCCACCCCATCTGCAGCTGCCTCTTCTTACGACTTTCATAAAGCGAATTTCTGCAAAATTAACGCTTATCTTAGTAAGTGTTCTTTTGATTTCGCCAATATGCCTCTTAAAAGTGCTCTCTCTATTTTCTATAGAGAATTATTCAAATCTATTTCTCTCTATGTTACCTTTTCGCGCAATAAAACCCTTTCTACGAGCCCTCGTGGTGCAATCGTAAACTTCGCTCTTTACGTGACAAGAGAAACAAATTATGGGCAGTTTTCCTTCGATCCAACTCTTTTGCTGAATAGTCAGCAAAAAGCCCAGGTTTATAAAGTTCTCTACCAGCGATATCTTGGTAGTGCGCAATCAAGGCTTATAAACTATAAAAAAAACATGCCATCAACCGATCCGCCCACTTTTTTGCTAAATTTTTTAAGCAGTCTTTTGCTGATAATTCCTTCGTACTGAATCCGTCTTATTTCAGATACCTACTGAACTTCCCCATTGGCTCCTCTATTGCACAAAGTTTTGATCACACAGTAATAGAAAATAAATTACAACAACTTAATGATGAATACTTTCCCAGGCCCAGATGGCCTTCCATCCATATTTCTCAAAAAGTGTTCCTCAATACTTGCAAATCTTTTCCGATTATCGCTCTCTCAAGGTGAATTACCACAGATATGGAAGTCTTCTTTCATAACACCGATACACAAAATGGGATTAAAGTGCGAAGTCACTAATTACCGCCGCATAGCTAAACTCTCACATATATCCAAACTCCTTGAAAGCATTTTGTACGAAGCCTTAAGCTTCCAGTGCAAATCTCTTATTTCCCCTAATCAACACGGCTTTCTGAAAGGTAAATCAACTACCACTAGCCTCGTCGAATTTATGTCCTCTGTTCTCTCAGCCTTAGAAAGTGGTAAATAAGTTGACGTTATAACAACTGATTTCAGTAAGGCTTTTGACAAGATATCTCATAAACTAATCCTGTTCAAATTGTCCGTCCAGGGCTTTGAACCCCTTTTGCTTAAATTGATATCTTCTTACCGGGATAATCGTTTTTATAGTGTTCGTTTCAGGTCAGTCCTATCGGCCCCTTTCTTGGCCACCTAAGGTGTCCCCCAAGCTAGTCACCTAGGTCCACTTCTCTTCATCCTAACCATTAACGATCTTGAAAGGGTCATACACCACCCAGTACTTTCTCTCTATGCTGACGATACCAAATTTTTTAAACCCATTTCCTCACAATACGACTCCAGCCTCCTTTAAATAGATCTAAATAGTTTTTCTACCTGGTGCATGAAGAACTGCTTACAACTCAATGTCACCAAATGTCAGTCGATTACCTTTTCACGTAAGTGCAACAGGTCTACTCCCTGAACTTATGTTATCCACAGCCAACCTATATCCCTTGTTCAGACTATTCGCGACCTTGGCATGTTATGCGACAGGGAGCTTAATTTCCGCTGGCATACCGATGAGATAATTGCGAAAGCAAACTCATCGCTTGGCTTCGTTACCATCGTTAAAGGTTGCAACATCACTTGCGTTCGCCCCCTTCTCGAACCGTGTGGTCCCTTTCAACGAGTTCATGTAACCCGAATTGAGAGGATCCAGCGTCGTTTTCTTCGAATTGCTCTTCGAGGTCTACCCTGGAACGATCCTCTAATCTTACCTCCCTATCGAGACCGTCTCAAACTCATTAACCTGAATACCCCTGAGGAACGAAGGGACGCAGCAGACATTCTTTTCATGGACCGACTCCTCTCAGGCTCTGTCGATTGTATGTCCCTTTACAACTCCATTTTCCTTAATACTAACCCTCGAAATCTAAGTTGCCCCCACCGCACCACATATGGCTCTAACGAATCAATATCCCGTATGCTGCGTAAGGTAAACTCCAACCTCTCCGCTTTCGATTTTAATCGCAGCACACTTTCCCTCAAATTCGATCTCCTTCAACATCCCTAGCCTTAAAACCATAATTAAATATTTTGCATTTTAATTTTCGAGTCCTAGTTTTTTAAGCTTGAATTAAGCCAAATAAATGGGGGCGTTAGCCCCCACCAAAATTAAAAAAAATTAAATAGCACATATGTAGTAGGATCACCTCGTTGTAAGTTGCACAATCGCTTAGTTTAAGTACATACGAAGCCCAAGTATTGCCGCGTACTGCGGCAAAATCTTATTCAAGCACATTGAAAGAAAAAAGAGCCAAAGAAGACAGGACAGGGCAGGACAGGATCAACGTAAGTCGGATATCTACGAGGTTTGGCTAAAAAGTTTCCGACCGCAACGTAATGATAGCGGCACTAGTCAATAAAAGCTCATGAATGCTAGTTGTGCATCTTTTGGCAGTTACTTACCGAAGTTTCAGTCATTTTGGATTTGGACGCGCAGTTTTTAGTTGACAGTCGTTTGAGTGAGTCGATGTGAGGGTTTTTTGTGAAAATTAAAAAAATTAAGAATCGAGCTGTGGTTAAATTCTTGTTTTTGAAAGGCAATACGCCTACAAAAATCAAAAATGAGTTGGACTCTGTATATGGGGACTCTGCACCATCATTTACCACAGTGAAATTTTGGGCAGCTGAATTTAAACGTGGCCGTAAGAGCTTGGGAGATGATGAACGTTCGCGACGTCCAAAAACTGCAACCACTGACGATAACATTGCTAAAATTCACCAAATGGTGTTAGACGACCGCCGAATTAAAATGAGAAAGATAGTAGAGGTTATGAAAATGTCCAAAAAACGTGTTTGTTACATGTTAAATCAAGATTTAGGCACGAAAAAGCTGTCCGCGCGTTGGGTGCGCTCTTTCCAACGCTCTGTTGGCGCAGTTTAGGCGCAATAAATGCGAGTTTTGGCGCCGATTACTGTAGATGAAACTTGGATACACCATTATACGCCCAAAATAAAAATTCAGTCAAGACAGTGGACTGCAAAGGGCGAGCCGGCTCCAAAAAAAGCAAAAACTGTTTTTTCGGCTGGGAAAGTGATGGCTACTGTTTCTTTGGGATAGTAAAGGAGTTATCTTAATTGATTATCTTCAAAAAGGAAAAACCATTACAGGAGCATACTACGCATCATTACTTGCCACGCTGAAGGCAGAACTTGTGGAAAAACGGCCACATTTGCAGAAAAAGAAAATCCTGTTTCACCAAGACAACGCGCCGTCTCACACCTCAGCGGTTGCCATGGCGAAAATCCATGAATTACGGTTTGAACTGCTTGACCATCCGCCTTATTCACCAGATCTAGCCCCAAGCGACTTTTTTTTGTTCCCTCATCTAAAAACTGCGCTCGCAGGACAGAGATTTTCGTCAATTGAGGAGGCAATCACCTCTGTGAACAATTATTTTGCAGAGAAAAACGCCAAGTACTATTTGGACGGGTTGGAGAGATGGGAGCATCGCTGGGAGAAGTGTGTAGAGTTACAAGGACACTATGTAGAAAAATAAAAAAAAAATTTGAGAAAAAATCTCTTGTATCATTGTTCGGTCGGAAAAATTTCAGACAACCCTCGTATATGCATTTTACATCTCTTTGGTATCAAATGCTAAGAAAACGATGATAACCAAAGTATTACCATTTGTTGTGAAGATAACTTAATTAAGATGTTCGCTTTAATGGATCCTAGCATCCCCGCGCCACCAATCGGATGGCTTTCTTTGTGAGGTGTGTAGTAATATAAGCTTTCCTCATTTCAATTTCATTCCTACATACAGGAATGCCACATTTTGTAGTGTAGACATCCTCATCCTATGACTACGTCTGCTCCTTCCTCTAAGTTTTAAGATCTCCATCTATGTACGAGTATATATTAATAACTCTGTTCCTTAGCATATTGCCTTGGCTTACCCATTGTATTACTGGGTCGTTAAATATGAATTTGCAGAGATACCATATCATATTGTATAATAATCATTCGTAAGAAAATACAGCTAAGGTAATTGTTGTAGCATGAGTTTGTGGATAGTTATAAAAAAGAAAGTTGTATTCTTTGAAAAGGCTCAATTTCACCTTTATGCAGGAAAAATAAAATTATACTATTCCTCCATTAAGTGAACTCTTTTTCTTACATAGAGAACGCCAGGACAACTTTCCGTTTTTAATTAGAAGAAAAAAACCTGCAGCGACTCCAGAAACACGGCATTTCGAAACTGGCTTACCAAGATCAATGAAGGGGATTTTCGCGAAAAAAAATAAGCCAAAGGAGGTTATTGATAATGAGGAACTTGCTGCAGCTATTAACTAAAATTCAGCTCGATACCCTACCTCTGAATACCAGTTTGGAGGTTGAAATATCTTTGACCAACAGATACCGTATGGATCGTTTTCAGAACGCCGTCCTCACCTGCGGCCAAAAGTGAAGCCTGTACGATAATAGGATGATCTCGAGTGAACGGTTAGACGTAGGTGACCGTGCTATGGGACTGCACCCCAAAAAAGTTATTGTGACAGTATTGTAAACGAGTGAGGGAATTGCTCATTATTCGGATCTTAGATGCGGAAAAACAATCATAACAGAGCCATACTGTAGCAAAATCGACATAATGTTCCAGATTATGCAGATTGTCCCAAAAACGGCTTTCAGGCATATGGTATTGAAATGATCTCACCCTTTTAAATGTTAATGCAAGACCACATGCAGAAAAGTTAATGCTAGCACAGTTGTAATATGCCTCATCCAGCCGAAGATTCGGCAATCACCCCCAAAATAGATACTCGTAAGCCCAGATGCCATAAAACATCTGTTTGCACAAATTGTAACTATGTAAATGGAGTTTTTTTGTTGTGCAATTGTATAATGCTATTTAAAGGCAATTTTGACACTTCCTCTATAGCTTTCAGCATTAAATGTAGTGCCATTTTCTTTATAGTAATACCCCTTTTTAATGTACATGTGTATTAGGGTGTCCCTTATTATTCAAAGTTAATATTTTCTAACGCATACGCTCCAATTCTTTTCATTTGACCATAAAATACTTGAAAATAAAATTTTATCTTATTTGAAACCCAGCAAACCGTGCCAAGTTGCGCGCGAAATAATATATACACCCGAAATGAATCAACCAACTTCAGACTGCTATAATTTCCAAACTGTTTATGACAGTGAGCTCAAATTTTGACACATGACAGATAATTTTATTATTTACAAACTTTTTAAACGATTTGCGTCTCAGTTGTGTTGAAAAATTTTAATCCGCGATGGAATTCAAACGTGATAGTGTGATTGCTTTATATTTGGCTGGAAAACAACAAGTAGCTATCGTTAGAGCCCTCCAGCACCTCAACGTGAATAAATCATTTGTGTCTCGAACCATAGCTCGTTACCGTGATACTGGCAGCGTTGCAACAGCAACAGCAACATCGGCAGAAATGGTTCGGAAAGTGAAGGCTCGAATTGAGCGAAATCCGCGTCGAAGTGGAAGAAAAATGGCTCGTGGGCTCAACATATCGTTGGAACGGATGCAATACATACTGAAAAATGAGCTTGGGCTGAAGCCATTGAAGTTCCAAAAAGCACACGATCTTACACCGCTACAGAAAAAAGTTAGAGCCGAAAGAGCGAAGGAGTTGGTACGCTTGCACGAAAGTGGTGAGTTGCCGAATTTGGTTTTTTCCGATGAGTCGCCATTTGTTATCGAGCAATATGTCAACAAAAAAAATTACCGAGTTTACTTGCCAGAGAGGTCCTTCGAAAATTTACACCTTCGGACGGTCACCAGAAAGCAGGCAGCACCGATGGTGATGGTTTGGGCCGCCATAACCGCCGATGGTCGCTTTCCGCTCGTATTTTTGGACCGTGGCGTCAAAATTAATGCGATCGTATACCGTGAAATTGTCTTAGAGGCAGTATTGAAGCTTTGGGCAAACAGTCATTTCAGTCGGAGACCGTGGACATTTCAACAAGACTCGGCACCGTCTCACAAAGCGCGCGTCAACCAAGATTGGTTAAAAAACAACACTTCATTTCTTCGACACAAAGGATTGCAAATTCTCCGGATGCAAATCCGTTGGATTTCTCTATCTGGGGTATTTTGAAGGCGAAGGTTGGCACTAAAAAATACTAAAGTTTGAGCCACCTCAAACAAGCATTTCGCCGGGAATGGGCCAAAATACCGCAGAGCCACTTGCGTGCAGCGTGCGATGCTTTCTTCGGCCGTCTTAAGGCCATAATTCGCGTCAAAGGTGGACATATTGAAAACTACTGATACAATTTGAAAATTGATGTATTTTTCAAGATTTTTTGCTTTGGCAAAATAAATTTTTTTACGTTTTAGGTACTGTGCGAAAAAACTTGTGGATCTTTACCAAATTGGAGAGAGCTGCAAAAAACTGTAAAAACCCACAGGACGTTTAAAAGCACGGCGAGGAGAAATTTCAAAAAGATTTAGATAATTTGTTTGATATCGCACACGCTGATGCTCTAGAAAAGATCAAAATAGAGGAAGACAAAATTTTTCTCCAAAAACAAAGAGAGCCAGGGCGTCCGGGTTATTTAGCGGGTGTGAACAACAAGTTAGCTGCGAAAGAAGAACAAGTAAGGCCGAGAAAACTAAAAGAAGACTAAGGTCTTTGACTGCCAAGAACTTTTCGACTGGGCCATTGTGTCCACCTCAAGATATTCACGAAGAGTCTATTAGTTCTAACGAAACTGTGGATGAAAATTTGCCCTCCACTTCGCAAACGCAACCAGTGAGTTCGTTGTTTACCACAAAAGGAAGGACGTGTTTTATCACCCCTAAATTAGTTGCTGTTTTATATAGATGTCACCTAAGTGTAAGGGATTCTGTTTACATACTTCAGGCCGTAGTAGAAGCACTTGATCTCAGTTGTGAAGATTTCACAATCAACAAGTCTTCTATTCAACGAATACGGACCCAAATGAGAGAAGAAAGAGCAAAATCGATCAAATCTGATTTTTAGAACAACGTTCCTGAAATTGTGACCGTTCATTGGGATGGAAAGCTGTTGCCAAGTTTAAATGTGACGGGTTCAAAAGAAGAACCCGTGCCAATTCTGATTTCATTCGGAGAAAAAGAACATATTTCAGCAGTGCCCAAACTCAAAATTTCTACTGGCAAAGACCAAACTTAAGCTATTTTGAATGCGCTTTCTGATTGGGACCTCTAAGATAAGGTACAGATTATGAGCAACGATAAAACGGCCTCTAGTACAGGTCGCTTAAATGGGACTTGTGTGCTTTTGGAGCGAAAAATATAAAGAGAATTGTTACTTTTTGCTTGCCGTCATCATATACAATACATATATGAACTGGTTTTGAGATGTGTATTTGAATCAAAGATCCGCCAAGTTACCAGTAGTCCGGACATCCCGTTATTTAAAAAAATTAGAGACAACTGAAAGAACGTTGATCCAACTGCTATCGAAACATGGTCAGATTTCGCAAAAAGTATTTCTGTGAGACGGTCATTAACGAATTAATTAACTATTATAAAAAATAAGTACTGAAACCGTTTATATGGTACGTGACGATATATCGGGAATTGATCGAATTTTCTATTATTTTTTTGGGAGGAGACAATGAAAACAAATTTAAAATCAGACTTCCTGGCGCAATGCGTCAGGCACGATGGATGGCGAGAGCTATTTAAGATACGTTTGCTGTAATTCCAGTTTGCTAAAGATAAGCTACCACTGCAAGATGTTTGCTTATTTATTGCAACAGATTATTTAAAGCCCTGGTTTGGGTGCAACTTGGCAGTAAAAGCCCCGAATCAAGATTTATGCTTCTTAAAAACATTGAAGAACTATGAAACAGTCGACAAGGTGATTTCTTAAGCAGCTCTGACGAAGTTCAGTCAACACTTATGGTATTTATCAGAAGAAATAGATTTATTTTCACGTTTGATGATGAAGTTAATACACAATCCAAATCTAATATTGTATCGAATTTACAAAGAGAAAGTTTATATGATTTTGGGAAGAGATATAGTATGTTCCGTCAAAGGAAGAAATATCTGCCTCATTGTACGGTGAGTTGAATAAGGGTTTTTCATTCTATCCCTAGAAAAACTGTTCATTTTGTTAATAAATAATTTTTCTTATTCTTGCAGAAAAATGTTTGAGTATTTTCGTGACCATAAAGAGCACAAATTTGTTATCGCGGTTAAAAATTTATAACGTTTTTCTCCAAGAAGACGTCTCTTCCTGGGATCAAATTCCTTCCTTTCGGGAAGCTAAACAAAAAGTTCTGCACTTGAAGGCAGTCAATGACACAGCAGAGAGAGGTGTGAAGTTCATGGAAGATTTTCATGGTTTGATTACTGACGAAAACCAAAAACAGTTTTTGTTACGCTGTGTTCAAGAACATAGAAAGTTGTACCCAGATTGTAAAAAAACTTTGAAAAGGAAGTATCCTGTATAAGTATACAGTTATTTAATTTTTATAAATAAACAAATGCCCAAATTAATCTTCCACTGTGTTTCTATTTTAAAATATATATTTTGTTCTTATATAGCTTATATGCCACCGTTTATATAGGAATATATTGGGCCTTTGTCGGCACACAGGTTATGGTTGTTATATAACCACGAAATTTTGCAAGTGGCTAGCGTTTAGTATTATTAAAAGAATTATCGAGCATATAAGGGACACCCTAATGTGTATATGTAAAAAGGAAAGATTTTTAGCAATAGTCCATTTAACTATATGTTCCATCATTTGCAAATTCTTCCTCGATATGAATATCTTCCGAGTTTGGTCCCCTTATTGAATTCACAACAACATATGTAAATAGGTATCCAAAACATACTACTGGCACAAGAATAGCTGAATCGTTCTATTACCATTTTCAAGGGCTTAGAATTGAACTTGTGAAAGCGAAAAGTAGTAAGGCCGATTTTCTACTAAAAACTAGCAAATACGTTAAACATGTAAGTTTAATTTTGTATCCATTATTTTGGATACAATTTATTTATATTTTTTCAATATAAAATTCTAGTAATTTTGTAGTCTAGGCTAGGAAAGCAATCCAGAGAATACCTGCCTTGGCTAAGACGAGCAGGTGTGTGATATGTGTATATGTTATTACTTTTGCCCAAGTTTTGATGTTTTTTTATTGTGGAGTTCTTAGGTTCGAAAATGTGACTATCCCATATTTCATTTAAACGCACGAGCTTTGATTACGAGTGTATGTACTTGCATATGATTTTGGTGTTTTTATAATTTTTTTTTTGTTCAATTCCAATCGTTCTTTAGGTCCGTTGAATATGACTTTTATTTTTGCCTAGCAAAAAAATGTTATGACAAAAATCAAAAACACAATTCAACTAAGATTTGTCTTTTCTGCTGCTTCAAGCATACAAAAATACTGCACCTACGTCCAAAGGCATTACCTTTCTCTTAATAATCGATCACAATAAAAATTATAATGATACATAAATTAACATAAATTAAATCAGGGTCTTAAAAATAAAGATAAAAATTGATTAGTATCCGAGAAAAGCTCAATGAATCTGCGCAAACTTGCGCTTAATGCGACGTTTATGAAAATACCAAACGTGTCAAGCCGCAAACGTGCTACTCGATTATCCAAACTATTTATACCGAAAACAAAGTGAAAATTTTGAGCCTAAGCTTGACGGAAAGTGGGCGTTGTTCGAAATAATTTTACTTAGACAGGTCTCTATAGATGAGCTGAAATGTTGAAAAGTCAATGACAAAATACCACAGAACTTAACAATTTCGGCTTTATATATAGTAAACATATTTCTACTAACAGCTTTATCGCTATATAATTTTATGACTGGGTTACCAAACTCACCATTTAGGAAGCAACAATAAAAATATATTTTTCCTCTTGTGGGCAGATTTAATCTAATTATTAACGCTAGAAGTTATACACGTTATGTTATAGGTATGTTATGTACTCGTATTGTAGGTGTAACCACTCATCTGCTACTGTAAACATTTTAATTATTTTACTCACATCACTACTGATCCAACGCTTTGTAGATGGATGATGCTCCCTTCTGTATCTGGAATCTTTTATTTCGATATTATTCCACTTTTCGCTATATAGAGGTAATTCTTGATCTCCTTCGTCCTCGTCCTCGTTCTCGTTCTGGTTCTCGTCGTCGTCATCTTTGTCCTCTTCATCGCTCTCGTACAAGTAATCAGTAGCGTCTTCTTTGTAATCTTCTTTGGATAGTGAATGCAATGCTGCATTGTTTTTGCCAGATAGATACTTTTGTGAATGTACCATTTCAGATTCTTCGCGATCATCGAAGCGGTTGTCATCAGCGTAGAACCTATTGCTGGGGACATCTGGTAAAATGTGACTCCCATAATTGTGCCTTGATTTTGGACCGGTCGTGGCCCTTATCTTTGGCATTGTATACAGACCGTCGCGATCAAATAGCCGACTCTGCAGAGTGCTTGTCATATTTAATTTGATTGGTCTCGTTGTCGTAGTGCCATCTTGAGATTCTTCTGCTGAGTTCTGTTGACCCAAAAATGGGAACACACGATTTTCCCATGACTCATGGTGGCGGTTATGATGTCGCAAATGATGTCCCGATTTAAGGGGCGGTGTCGTTGATGTAGATATAATACCACTTCGATGATGATGTCTTAGATAGATTTGATGAGCTGACAACGAGTTATTTTTCACAGAGTTCTGAAGATGCAGTTTTTGTGTTTCCTTTTTAAAATCCACAACACCATGCTCAATGCGATGATTGTAGTGCTGTTGATGTCGTAACGAATGAGGAAATTCATTCTCCGTTGAAGAGGAGGATGACGACGAGTCCTCTACACTCTGGCCTCCGCTAACATCTAGATATCCAAGAGTAACCGGCAACAAACTGAAACACACGAACGCTGAAACAAGCAGTAAAATCGCCTTGAACCACGGCATGTCGGTTTTGCTTTTTGTTTTCCTGTCAATTGGGTACGAAATTACGATTTTCTTTTATTTTTTTTTTTTTCGCGTTTTCCTTTCTTCAAATTTACGATCTTTTTCTTCTTAAGGGTTATTAGAAACATACATTACCACAAGGATGCACTGTATTCAGTTCTCTATTTCATTATCAATAGAACCAATTTTTTTTTTTGTTTCCCCTTTTTTTATGTTTCGCGGTTTTAATGCATTTTAAAAAGACTTATGTATTATTTTAAATTATATTTATATAGGAGTACGAATCCACGAACGGCATTGCCGGACCCCGAGATAAAGGGACACAAACTCATTTCACAGAAAGGAAATCAAATCGAAAAAATATCGACAGAGAACCACACACAACTCGCAAAACTATGGACTGGAAATAAAATACCTTGCAGTATTAACACATTTCCCTTTTATGAATATATGTAGGTATAATTCACACAACAGAATCTACATGGATGCAAAATAATATATACGAATACACAAATGTATATAGATAGGTAAGTATGTATGAGAGAATCCGATAACAGAAATATAATTACTCCTTCACCAACCGACCAACACGACGTTGAGATAACAACTGATTGGATGCATTTACTTGAGCAACAAAAAAGATGCTGAGCAACGCAACCACCAGTAATCAGGTAATGCAATCCACACACAGCGAAAGAGTTTAATGCGCAGCGTTGCCACTGGGGAAATTGTTGATTGTAAACACTGTGGCACTGGTGTGTACATGTGCGACTGTGAGCCCTTTTGCGCCGGCTCTGCAACATGCTGCGAAGATTTGGAAATTTAACTCAAATGTGTTTCGGCCAAATGTGAAGCAACATTGTTGTAAAAGAATCACAGTAGCGCCTTTTATACAGTTTAGAGTCAATTCAATTACAATGATATGGATGTACTTGCTAATGCACATGTGTGTAGAGGGTGCGTTTTATGTCTCATGCCAATTTTTTTTGGCTATCATTTTTAATCCGCTGTCATTTGCCTCTTCGAATGATATAAATCATGGAGAGTGGTCCATAATATTTTATTATCGAGCGTCTAAAACTGTAACAATGTGGTGTTAACAGGATTCTAATTAATTAACTGTTTAAATCTGCAAACGAAATGAGACAGGTACCCGGAACGTTGACAAACTCTCTCAAACTCGTTTTCACATAGACTCTACTTTATTTCCCAGTGTACGCAAGTTTTCAACACTATTCATTAAATGCTGAATGGCTGAATTGGGGCTTGGCATATACGAGTACTCGTACTTAACACGAAACATATCATGCAATTTGTTCTTGTAAAGGGTGACCAGATAAGAACGATAGGGAAAAAAATTTAAATAAAACAACAATGGTGCGTGATATGAAATTATTCTGGCTTTATTTATAAACTACGTTCATGTCATTATGTGTGGAATAGCACATCATTCGAATGGCCGCCTCGGCTTCGCTGGCAGTGCTTTAAGCGATTGGTCCAATTTCTGATGGCTCGTTCCAATATATGCGGCGTTACTACGGCAGTAGCTTGTCGAATATTGGCCTCGAACTCGTCCAAAGTGGTTGGCTTGTTAGCGGTGACTAAGGACTTAACGTAGCCCCAGAGAAAATAATCGAGTGGTGTCGAATCGCATGATCGCGTCGGCCAACTGAGAAACGCTCGCCGTGAGATGGTCCAGTCGAATACTACCTTGATCAAAATGCATTCAGAAAATTAAAAATACAAGTTTATTCATCTAAGTCTATATTATCCCTTTCAGAGTAATACCCATCGACTGCAACACACTTATGCCAGCGCTTGATTCAATCCTCGAAACATTTTTTATATTCGGTTTTCGGTATGTCCATCAGTGCATCCTGCGATTTTTCCATTACTTCCTCTCGGCTGCTGAAACGCGTTCCCCGTAGTAGTTTTTTAATTCGATTGAACAGAAAGAATTCACAGGGAGCCAAATCAGGTGAATTCGGTGACTGTTGGATGGTATTTGTTGCATTTTTCGTCAAAAAATTCCGAATAATAATGGCACTGTGCGACGGTGCGTTATCTTGGTGCAAAATCCACGAGTTTTCTACCCACAATTCTGGTCTCTTTCGGCGAATTGCTTCACACAAACGTCTCATAATGCCCAAATAATATGAGTACTCTTTGTCTACTGTCTGGCCTTCTGGAAAAAATTCATGATGCACTACACCGTTGTAATCCATGAAAACCGTAAGCATTGCCTTCTTTTTTGACTGAAAACGACGTGGTTTTTTTGGTCTCGGCTCATTTGGTGAACGCCATTCAACTTGCCTGATGTCTGGATTGCGTGTCGTACTCATAAACCCACGTCTCGTCTCCAGTAATGATCCTTTTGATGAATGCGGGATCACAAATCATCTCTTTTGTGACGTCAACACGGTCTCTTTTTTGCATGAAATTGAGGTCTTTTGGCACAGACTTTGCTGCTATACGGCGGAAACCCAAATCATTAACAAAAATATCTTGGACGGATCCATAGGCAATGTTCAAGTCGTCCGCTATCTCTTTGATGGTTAATTTGCGGTTATTGATCAACATTTCTTTTACTTCATCAATGTTTTCGTCGGTTTTCGATGTCGATGGTCTGCCACTGCGTTCATCATCTTCGATTGACTCACGACCACTTTTGAACCGCTCGTGCCACTTGCACTGGTAAACGACCGTTTTCTTTAGAGAATCGTTGCCGAAACACTTTTCCAACATTTCCAACCTTCGCGCACCACTAAATCCGTCTTTTACGCAAAATTTACTACGAGTACAAGTTCGTTGTTGCAAATTTAAATCCATTTCGAAAATTGTAAAAAATCGCCAACACACACAGAGATAGATGTACTCTTGGCTACGTAACTTTTGCAAATGTCAAGCTATGACGCTAAGTTTTAGAGAGAATATCAACAAGAAATTTATCAACTTAACAAAAAAAACAGAAATCAAATCGTCCCCCGTCAACTTTTTGATTAAGGTGGCATATCGATGTTGTCGAGCTCTGACCACAGAAAATCGGTTAACATCGCTCTTTACCTGAGACCTATGATGACGCCATGCCATAAACCGCACCAAACAGTTAATCTTTCTGGATGCATTGATGATTGGGGGAACACTTGTGGATTGTGTTCGCTCCAATAATGGCAATTTTACTTGCCGACATAGCCGCTGAACCAAAAATGAGCCTCGTCCGAGATGGAGTTTTGGCCAACATTTTCAGCGCCCAATTAGCGAACCCACGGCGTTGTCTAGGTCGGCCGTTGTCTTGCGTCAGCAAAATCTTATACGGATGTAGGCCCAAATCTTATACGGATGTAGGCCCAAATCCAACCGCAAAATAAGCCGGATTGACTCTCTGACGATGTCCAATTCAGCTGAGCGGTGCCGAATCGACATTTCTTGGTCTTCTTCGATACTAGCCGCTACGGCTATGTCTTCTACATTTCGCACCAATCTCTGTCTTTTTTGTGGTTTAAGATCCAAAACCTTTCCACAGTGCGACGAATTGCCTGCACATTGAAGCCATGATGACTACCGACTTCACAACCAAATTCACGTTGCGTATTTACAACCGAGCCGGGATTTCGATAATATTTTTTAAAAATTTGCGAACGTTCCGTAAGCGTGAAATGATGCAATGAAATGGCAAACTTTACTGAATATTTTGCCAGCTGTATGGGATTGGTAACTTTGACAGCTGCTGAAGCATAACAATTGGCAAAACTATCACTGCTATCTCCAAGAAGTAATCAAAAAAGTCAACACAACCATAAGAATTCTTTACGCTTTCATATGCAGAAATTCGAAATTGAAACACCCAAATAAATTACTGATTTTTAAGGCTACTCGTATCTTTCAAGCTATTATATTCTACGGATCTCCAGTCTGGGGTAGGTGCGCGAAAAGTCGAAAAGTTGCGTAAACTTCAGACAACCCAAAACAAATTATTGAAAATTATCCTAAATCTGCCTTGGTTTTTCTCTACAAAAGAACTACATGAACTAGCTAATGTAGAAAATATAATTGAAAAGCTTTTGCACCAATATAATATATCGTGTTTATCCTCTGACAATGACTTAATCTTAAACTTAGCATCATAGTGAATGCAACACTTTTTCTGTTTTTAGTTTAGTTCAAATAATCATATATTTATTTTTGTGTTTATTTATTTATTTATTTACTTATTTATTTATTTACTTGTTTATTTATTCATTTATTATTTTTTTTTCTTGTCTTTTATTGCTCTGTTTATTTATTTTTTCGTTTATTTATTTATTTAATTTATTTATTATTTATTTATTTATTTATATATTTACTCATTTTATTTTATTTATTATTTATTTATTATTTATTTATAGCTGTTAATTAAATAGTACTTAAAGTTTGTCCTTTCAAACCCAGTTCTACAACCACTTCTCTTTTCCCTCCAACGATATCGGGCATAGAACTTATTTTAGTGAAGGTTTTTAGTGGCTTTTCCTTCAAATTTATAAAATTCTGTGATATTATTTTAAACATTTGTAATAATATTTTAGTAGTAAGGTGCTTCAACCAAGTCTCTGTAATACGAGCATTATAACCATAAATATTGTAAACATTATGCCACAATAAAATAAAATAAAGTAAAGTAAAAAAAAAATCATTGCTATCTGTTTTTTGCCGTTGTTTTTTTTTTTTAATTAAATAAAAGAGTCATATTCAGGATTAATTTATACACGAAAACTGTTTTTTATGGTGCATTTGTAGGTAACATTATGGCGCACCTAAATAACAAAAAATAAAAAAACAATTATTTACACACTTTTCCGAGATAAATGCGATTTTCCCAAAATTTTATTAAAAGAAATTAAGAAAATATGGCTTTAATACACTAGAAGTTATAACTAAATAATTATTGGTACCTACTTCTCTGGAGGAATTTTTTTAAATACCCTGCAACTCGTTGGGTATTGAAAATATGATTTTTTTTTTCATAACATGAACCCCAAAATATCTGTATCCTCAACCGGACCGCTCTGTATAATAGTCAACAGCATGGACTTATATGCATTTTTGTATAAAAATTTTAAATTAAGCTCCGGGGAAAAAAAATATCGAAAAGTAAATTGCATAACTAATTAAAAGTTACTACGAGTAATTATACACATTGTTTTGGTTGTTATAATAATAATATTTTACATGTGTAAATGAACTTTGATTTAGTTTAGAATAAGATTTAGTTACAATTATAATTTGTTATTGATGACACCATCATTTCATTGGAGAAAAATTATCTATGTGAAGCTATGTGAATCTCTAATTTAGTGTTCGGCAAGGGAGCTGAATTATTAATAATTGTTTGCAGATTGGAATTTGAAGCATTAATTTAAAAAAAATTAATTGCTAACGTGGTTATTATATTTTTCGTTACCTTTTTTTTTATTTCATTATCTAAATCATTATGCCTTAATGTCTTTATTAGAGCAAGTTTAGTTAATATCTACAAATTATATATGTACTCGTAGAACTACGAATGACATTTTTGTCGCTAATGTGTTTCAATTTGAGTGATCCAATTATTTTTCTTTCGGATTTTTAATGTGGAAATTTCCGCGAATGTGTTCACTTCTTATTAGATCATGTTTTCTCACACATGCTGACATTTGAAACATTTTTATTTTCGTCGATCTCATAGCTCATGCAACACTGGAATACGTATTTAGAGACTTTACCAAATTTTTGTGACAGTTATGCCACTCAATACTAAATACAATATATGGACGGCATCGTCAACGCAATTTCCATGCTGGTGAATAACTAAGCCTTAATGAATATTTAAATTTATGGCATTTCGGTACGATGACTCCTTCTATATAGAGTTGGGCTAGCGGGTTCGGAAAAACGACGATGTAAGTAGATAAATTCGTAACTCATTTATCTTATAACGCATTCATCCAATTATTATGAAGACTTGCCTGAAAGGGTGTTCCGCTTTGCCCACGATAGGGATGTCATCGGTGAAAAGAACAGAAGTCGTTACGATCTCTTAGCTTCGACCTAGTGTATTCCGACTCTAACTACTCGTAACTAACGACATCGTACATATTGCGTATTATCCTTGTACACGTATTGGGGATATTTTAAGAATTTAGAGCCGATCATATGTATATTATCTCTGGGAACTTTATTGAATACTTTTGCCAAATCAATAAGAAAGATACTGAAGTGTCTCTCTCGAAGTGTCACGATGTTTCTCCATTGTTGTTTACATACTTTGAATCCCGCCATATGTCGAATTGCCTCCCACAAAGCCTATTGACTGCCATGGAGCTTAATAATACGAGGGCTATTCCAAAATCAACTTCCGATGTGTTGCAATTCATTACATACGTGTACTTCGGTGACGTGTTTCTACATGTCGCAACTAGTACATTATTCTCTAATAATATGCCAAGTTTCGACCGTTTTCGTTCAGTATTTTTCCAATAGTTGCCGTTTTAACATGGAGAATACAATTTTATCTCCCGCCGCCTGGTGATGAGTGATGGTTCGGTACGTGATTGGTGTAGACAATTTAAAAACGGACGCACAGATGTGCATAATGAATGAGGCCAAGCGCGCAAATCGATCATGAATCAAGACGTGGTTCACCAAGTTGACCAATTTGTTCGAGAAAACAGGCGTTTTACGATTTCAGATCTTGAGACAAGATTTTCCGAAATTTCTCGGACTACTCTATATAGAATCGTGTCTGAAAACTTGGGTTACCACAAGTTCTGTGCCGGTTGGGTCCCAAAACAGTTCACAGATGTCCACAAGACCCAACGTGTCAATTCAGGAAATGCATTTCTCGAACGGCTAGAAATTGAAGGTGAAGAATTTTTACAGCAAACTGTGACTGGAGATGAGACTTGGGTCCAGTATGTAAACTTAGAAAGCAAAGAACAGTCAAAGCAATGAAAACACTCATTCCCCAAACAAGCCAAAAAAGTTCAAACAAACTTTTCCTATCGAAAAATGATGGCCACAGTTTTTTTGGGACAGTAAAGGCATATTGTCGACCGAGTTTATGGAACCTGGAAACACAATAAATGCAGCGGTTTACTATGAGGCTCTGCTTAAGTTGAGAAGAGCAATCCACAACAAAAGACGAGTAATGCTTACCAAAGGTATGGTGCTTCTGCATGACAACGCACGACCACACACTACTGCACGCACAAAAACTTTAGTGGAGGAGTTCAATTAGAATATTTTTGATCACCCTCCCTACAGTCCTGATTTGGCACCAAGTGATTATCACTTTTTCCCAAAATTGAAATCATCCATTGCATCTCAACATTTTGGAAGTAATGAGGAACTTGTGAACGGTGTGAGTCAGTAGGGTATACAAAAGCTCGTCCCACGTTACCAAAAATGTATAGATTTCAACGGAGACTATGTAGAAAAATAATTTAGATGTTAATAAAATTATTTTGTGCAAAAAATTATTGTTTTTGGTTTTTTTAAAAAATATTTTTCACTTCGGAGGTTGATTTTGGAATAGCCCTCGTATTACTCTGTCGACTGCCGGGAACTCTTTCGTAAATTTTCATTAATTTCACCGATCGGTAGTTGTTGCAATTTCTCGTGTCGCCTTTGCCTTTATACAGCGAAACAAGAAAACTATATCTGCACTCGTTACGTATCTCATCGACTCCCATGATGTTGTTTAACAAAATCAGGTGTGATTTAAATTTAAAATTTCCGTTTGCCCGTTTCGAGCCTTAGCTCCACTTAGTTCGCATTCCACAAATTTGACCGTTTTCTTAAAATTATTAGCTCGTTCGCATGTGCCTCAACGTTGCCGTTCTTCTATTGCTTGTCGCCCATTTATAAGTTTCAAGGGTACATCAAAATCAATACAATCCCTGTACCTACTGCTAACTCGTAGTCTAACTTTATGTTAAATTTATATTTCTTTATCAATTAAATAAATTCTCCATGGTTTATTGAATGTATTGAAAGACCTCATCTCGTATAGAGTTCAAGAAGACAAAGAAATATCAAAACATGTTATCGAATTAGCGCAAGATTAAGAGCCTCTCTCATTTACTAACTGGATATTTAATTTGATACTTAAATACTGGTCTTTTTTGAAAATTGTATACCTTTAATATTGAACATTGTTACAACTTATTTTTATACTAGTTTAAATAAAAGAAAATGCAAAATTATACAGTACTGTGCAAAACCTAAGCAACCATCTGGAGTCAGCACTTCATAGTAAATTTATTCAACTTTCTACTCCACCAAATAAAAAGAAATGGATATATAATGATGTGTAATAGAGTGTATTTTGAAACTCACAACTTTTTATAAAAGTACTCGTAATAATACTTCAGATTTAAAAAAAAACCCAAAAACCAACAAAGTAGCCAAATTGAGCGGTGCAAAACCTAAGCAACTTTTTTAATATTTTGTGTAATATCCTTTATTTTAAATAACAGAGGCGCAACGACGATCCATAGAAGTAATTAGCTTTGAAAGTGTATCCTGGGATATATTTTCCCACTCAACTTTCAAAGCATTGAATAGGTGAGACCTTTTGGAAAAGTGTTTTCCAGCGACACGGCTTTTAAGGATACCTAATAGGTTTTCGATGGAATTCAAGTCGGGTGATTGAGCCGACCATTCAGGAACTTGAATCCCACTATCCGCTAACCACTCCTTTACTAACTTCGATGTGTGTTTCGGATCGTTATCCTGTTGAAACACCCAATGAAGTGGCATTTCCCACTCCGCATGTGGTAGCATTACCGATTCTAGAATGGATTTATATTTGAATTGGTCCATGATTCCGTCTATTTCGTAGAATGGACCTACTCCTCCTGCCGAAAAACAGGTCCACACCATCTCACTACCCCCACCATGCTTTACAGTGGGTGTGCTGAATTTAGGATTGAGTCGCTGCCCTTTACTACGTCTCACATAACATATCCCGTCAGAATTAATGGCTTTCCGCAATTATGACGCATTTTCTTTACAACATCACATTCGTAATGACGAAAACACAACATGATCACTTTGTTTGCATCCTTTACAATACAAAACGGTACTTTTCGTATTTGCCAGACAACGGCTGTTTGCGATTTTCTCATTTCAACTTCAGTTCAAGTTCAAGACACTACTGGAGTAAAACTGTAAGAAAGCGGGAAGTTTATGAGACAATGACCTGCAACAGATGGGAAACGATAAAAAGGGCCCTACATTTCAATGACAACAATGACTTCAAGCCCGTTGGTACAGCAGGATACGACAAGCTTTTCAAAGTAAGACCATTTTTAAACAAAATAAGAGAAACTAAGTGCCGACATGAACTCAAGCAATGCAACCCAGCCAAACCTCATAAGTGGGGTTATAAAAATCTGACCCTAAGTGGTGTTTCCGGGTTCAGCTATGATTTTGATACATTTGCTGGCGATCAGAGCAACACTTTTCCTCATGGTGCACCTGATTTAGGTGTTAGCGGAAACGTAGTTACTAGGCTCACTTCAACAGTAGTTAAACATGTGAATCATAAAATTTTCTTTGACAATTGGTACAATAGTCCCAATCTTCAAGTTTATGTCTTCAAAAATGGACTTTTACCTTTAGGTACAGTGAGATTAAACCGAGTTCCCAATTCAAAAATACCATCTGTAAAAGAACTGAAGAAAAAAGGACGGGGAAGTATGGTAGAAAAAGTAGCGACTATTGATGGGGCGCAATTGAGTTTGGTGTCATGGTTTGACAACAAACCTGTTAATATGTTATCAGCTTACGTTGGCAGTGAACCAGTCGTTTTTTTAGAAAAGACCGGCAATACAAAGAAATCCCTGCTCCACAAGCTTTAGAAGTATATAATAAATACATGGGTGGCGTGGACTTGCCTGACTCTATGCTAGGATTATATAGAATCCATTTTCGATCTAAAAAGTGGTATAAAAAGATATTTTTCCATGTGATTGATTTATGTATCGTCAACTCATGGATTTTCTGGCGTCAGCAAAATGAGAATCATATGCCTCTGTACGATTTCAAACTTGTGATTGCCGAACATTTATGCAAAACAGGTAAAGTTCCTCTAAAAAAGCGTAGCCGACCGTGCTCCGGATCGGCTCCAAGAACTTCAACTAACATCGGATCTGCAGGAGCACCCTCAGATACAATATTAACAACAAAAATTTTCATCTAATTTCTGTAATCCTATACATTCTGGGAAAAATGCTAAGTTTTCCTATGCTATAATAAAAAGAGAAATTGTTTCTCTGAATTCCATAAAGCATAAATATAATACATGTGTTTTATATACAATATTTTAAACTTTTAATGTAATGGTATCAATAATTTGTTTGCTGTTTCCTTTTTTTAATCCCCTTCGTTTTTTATTTTATAAACTATATATATTTTTTGTACTTTTTTTAATAAATATCGTTTAAGAATAATCAAAAGAAGCTATTTCAACGGTTTTTTATTTTTCTCCACGTTGCACATTAATTCATGCGGTAGAGGGTTATATTAAATTTTGACTCGTCGCTGAAAAGAACTGTTTTCCATTTCAGGAGACCAGTGTTGGTATTTTCTTGCAAAATTTAGCCGGATATGAAAAAAGATTTTAGTTTGAATTATGTTTAAAGAATTTAATTGCACTACCTGTTCCTTAAATGTCTTTTGTGAGCATCGGTTTTTTGCACGGCCTGTAAATTCGAAGACTATTTTCAATTGCACGTCTTCGCACCCTGTTAGCATCAGTGCTTAAACCAAGTAATTTTACGACTTCATTCGAACTTATGAACGGCTGTTTTTTAATTACACCACAAATGTTTCTATCCGTTCGACATGCTGTCTTACGCGGCCTACCACCGACATTTTGACTTTCAACGACTCCTGTTGCATTATGTTTTTTTTTTTAAACGTGAAATAATCGATTTATTAATATTATAACGTTTAGCTACTCGTAATGTTGCCTGAGTATCTCCAGACTTAAATTCATCAATAATCTTTAGTTTAAGAGAAGAAGAGTAACTTTGTCGCGACATTATTAAAAAATATCAATTATGCGACTAATTTAAAAGAAAACTGATCAAAGACAATCACTCAAGATCAAAGGCAAAGATCTTAAACATTTCATGTGTAACCTGACTGGAAAAGTACTATTAGCTATTTTTTTTTTTACAGTGGGTTACAAAGTTGCTTAGGTTTTGCAAAGCTCAATTTGGCTAATTTGTTGGTGTTTGCGTTTTTTTTTGTTAAATCTGAAGTATTATTACTTTTATAAAAAGTTGTGAATTTCAAAATACACTCTGTTTCACATCATTGCCACGAAGGGAAGACCAAAACCAGCGTCATGGTATCCATCCAGCAGGAAGGCCTCCCTACCGACCCTATCAGTTTCAGGAACCTTTATGTCAGGTACCACGAGATTTTTAGCATGTCCCCTCAGAAAGTAGCAGACGACCTTGCTGCATTGGGTCACTACGTTCACTCTAAACAAGTCTCACACCTACAGCGAAGCCGAGCTGACCACGATAAATTTTTTCGTCCATAACATGCCTTCCTCGTCAGCACTTAAACCATCCCGCCATACATCTCCACCCCACAACATCCCTCTTACATTTTACTACCAGAATGTAAGAGGTCTTCGCTCTAAAACCAATGCTGTCCTACGTCAATCGCATTCTCTTCCCTTTGATATTTACGCCTTGACTGAAACCAATTTGATTCCCGACATAAAGAAGCAGGAATTGTTCCCCCCTACTTTTAATGTTTTTCGCGACGACGATCCTACCGGCCCACATGATGATTCCCCTGTCGAGGCGTCCTACTGGCGATCCACAACAGCCTTAACTCTTCTCCCATTACCATCTCTTCATACTCTAAAGTCGACTTTGTCGCTATAAAAATATCATTCCCCTTCAAGTCCCTTTACGTTTTATGTTGCTACATCCTGCCAGCTCAACCTACCGAATCTTACCAACTTGTTGTCGATGCGATCGACTATTTAATTGACCTGTCTGACTCTACTGACGATATCTTTATTTTCGGCGACTTTAATCTTCCTCAGCTACAGTGGATTCCATCAGACGATCAATCGTTCTTCATCGCTTCAAATGCCAACTCAGTTAAGGAATGTCTCTTCTTAGATCGCTTAACAGACTCAAGTCTATGCCAAGTCAGTGGTGTATCCAACTATATGGGCAGGCAATTGGACCTTATTTTCACAACAGATTCAATTAACTCCTCAGTCTCACTTTGTCCCCTATCTCTCTCTACAATCGACAACTACCCCCCCCCCCCCCTCTAATTTCATTTTTTCATAACTCTTCTTTCCAGTCCATTCCTCCCACAACTCTCTCATCCTACGACTTTCAAAAGTCACAAACAAAATCAGTGACTATCTTAGCAGATCCCCCTTTAACTTTCACAACCTAAGCGTAAATGATGCCTTATCCATTTTTTATAAAGAAATATTTAATTCTTTCAGCCTTTACGTTCCGTTTTCCCGCCTAAAACATCATCTACTAGTCCTCCCTGGTATAATCGCAAGCTTATGGGCTGTTTTCCTGCGTACCAGATCCTTGTCCGACTATTCCAACTATCTTGGTGCTTATCTTCATTTCACCGAACTTTACGATTCCCTTTACCAGCGTTACCTTAACAATGCGCAAGTCAACCTTATAAATGACCCTAAGTCCTTTTACAAATTTGTTAACTACAAAAGAAAGTCCGATGGTTACCCTCCTTCCCTTTCTTTCAACAACAAGTCATCAACCGATCCACTCACCATTGCCAACCTATTTGCCAGCTTCTTTAAACAATCCTTCACCAACGACTCCTTTGTACCAGATCCATCCTATTTTCGTTACCTACTGAACTTCTCCAACGGCCCACTTCTCTCTCACATCTTGGACCCCTCCTATATCGAATATAAATTACACCAACTCAATGACGAATTTACACCCGGTCCAGATGGCCTCCCTGCCATATTTCTTAAAAAATGTTCTTCGTCTCTTTCCCTTGCCCTTTCTGATCTCTTTCGTCTATCCCTTTCACAGGGAGAATTTCCTCAGGTCTGGAAAACCTCCTTTATAACCCGATCCACAAAAAAGGATCCAAGAACGAAATAACAAACTATCGTCCAATCGCTAAACTCTCCCATATACCCAAACTCCTCGAAAGTATTTTGTATGAAGCTCTAAGTTTCCAATGCAAATCACTTATTTCCCCTAGACAACATGGCTTCCTAAAGGATAGGTCAACCACCACAAATCTCGTTGAATTCGTATCCTTTCCGATCTCTGCCCTAGAGAACGGCATCGAAGTCGATGTAGTTGCAACCGATTTTAGCAAAGCCTTCGATAAAATCTCTCATCGATTAATACTCTTCAAATTGTCTGCCCTCGGCTTTGAACCCATACTGTTAAAATGGATATCCTCTTACCTCGAAAACCGTTTTTACAGTGTTTGTTTTAGGTCAGCCCACTCCGCTCCATTTTTGGCCACCTCTGGAGTTCCTCAAGGTAGCCATCTCGGTCCCCTTCTCTTTATATTAACCATAAATGATCTCGATAGGATCATCAAATACTCGTCCGTCTCCCTTTACCCCGACGATACCAAATTTTTCAAAACCATTTCCTCTCCCCATGACTCCTTCCTTATTCAACAAGACCTCGATAGTTTTTTGATCTGGTGCCTCAAAAATTGTTTGGAACTTAATACGAGTATCACCAAATGCCAATCCATCATCTTTTCACATAAGCGGCTCAAATCTCCTCCCCGACTCTACCTTCTCCACAACCAACTTATCTCCTCCGTTGAATCTCTTTGCGACCTCGGCATTTTGTGTGATAGGGAGCTCAACTTCCGTTTGCATATGGATGGGATAATCCTTAAAGCCAACTCTGCACTAGGTTTTTTAAAACGATGGTCCAAAGAATTCACCAACCCATACGTGACCAGGTCCCTCTATATTACCTTTGTTCGTCCCCTCCTAGAGTACGCCAGTCAAGTATGGTCCCCATATCATCGCGTACATATATCGAGAATCGAAAGCATCCAGCGCCGTTTTCTTCGATTCGCTCTTCGAGGTTTGACCTGGGAAGATTCTTTTGCTCTGCCCCCCTATCAAAACCGTCTCAACCTTATTAACCTAAACACCCTTGAGGAACGCAGAGATGCAGCCGACTTTCTCTTCATTCATCGACTTCTTTCAGGTCAGGTTGAATGCACGTCCCTTCACAATTCTATTTTCCTCTATCTCTTCTATCTCCCAACCCACCACACCATCTATGGCGCGAACGAACCAATCACCACTTCCTACCTCAAATCGGTTCTCCTTCACCAAAATAACCAACCTTAGTTTTAAGTTTTAGTTTAAGTTTAATTTTAAGTTATACGAGTAGCTTGTATTAAGCCGAATAAATTAAAATTAAATTACACGTCCATTTCTTTTTTATTTGGTGGAGTAGAAAGTTGAAAAAATTTACTATGAAGTGCTGACTTCAGATGGTTGCTTAGGTTTTGCACAGTACTGTATGTACATGATTGCAGCGATGCCACTTCTTGCTGGTTACATATTTGACACATGGTTTAGTTAATTAATTACGAGGCTGTTTTGGGATGATTGACACAAGCACAGTTAATTGAGTTCTATTAGATATGCTTTCATTCAATGTAGGTTTAAATCTCGTAAACCCAAACATGTAATGACGACGGCACCATCTCTAACCCTCCAGCAATACCGGTTATGATCGAAGATCCCTGCAAAAATTTAACAAACGGAGCTTTTTTGTTGGTACACATTCAAACAATGAGGAATTTCTTTTAACCTTTTTCAAGTTATTTTTAGAATTGGACGAATTTATACGGATCGCAGCATATCTACATATGTCTGTACATAATTATCGGCCTCTCATAATTTTGTTTGTATATTGGTTCATCTTAAAACATGTATAAGCATGGCGATAAAAAAATAACGTGTCCATAATGATGATGATGGGTGGTCTTGTATAGTAAAACGACTTACTCCTCACTGAGATAAATTGAACTTAAACTTGAGCTGTAAGATTCAACATGCATTTACAAAGCTAATAACAGTCACTGGCTACCAGTTTCTCTAGGATGCAAAGCGATAGCGGGTTCCATTTGTTTTGTTTTTTTCATGTTAAATACGTAAACTATGTAAATCTTTCGAGGATACCCGTCATTCCATAGACATTAAGCTGAGTGTAAAACCTTTCATTATTGTAAACATAAATTTGTGAACGTACAATTTCAAGTGTTCATTCGCCTGCATCTACAATATACACGAGTATAAATCGAAAGTACGAGTATGTGCGGTGCCTCACAAACTACTTTCAGATTTTTCTGTAAATTGTCCTCATCTACTATACAGCCCACCGCCACATGAAGTGTTTGTAAATAAAAGTCCACAGATACTTGTACATGCATACATATTGTATTATTTTGGATGATAGTTTGATTATATTTGGGGAAAGCCTTAATCATGATGCTGCTTAAAATTATGCCACAAATACTGTACAAAGCATTTTGAAATGCTGCACATGGGATGTGCTATTGGAAAATTGCCATTCGTGGTTTAAATTTCAAACGGACGTCTAAGCTGCCGTTGAAGTGGCTGCTAACTAAAATCAAAAAGCACACTAATTCCTTGGACATTGTGTATTGTTTCCAAAATATAAAATAAAAGTACCAACACATACATATAGCTGATAGGAAAAGAAAAAAAAGATGCTGCAATATAAATGGACTGGCAATTAATCTCAGTCCAAATGGATAGCTGGTCGTGTTGGAGAAAATCTGTATCGCAGCGCCGACCCCAGTAAAATTGCGAAACCCGTTCGCCTTCTACAATATTCTGTCTGAGAGTTTCACTACTTTTTTTTTATATACTTGCACCTATAGAATCTATTTTAGTAGCATCCTCTCTCACAGTCACTTTTCTGTCCATATCAATTCTATTTCAAAACATCTATTACGAAAAAAGGAGAAAAATAAAATAAAATAAAAATAAACCAAAAACCAAAAACAAAGCAGCCCTTCTTTTGTGCTAAAAACAGGGAAACATTTATTCACGAAAATAAAACAGGTGGAGAAAGGTCAAGGGCTACAACATGTTGGTTGGTGGAAAGCCCTTTCGCGTGTGCTCCAGTAATTGCCATTATCGTGTTGTTGCGGCAATATCTTCGGTTAACATAAATTAATTCAAATTTCCCTTGGGACAACTGTCTGCCCCAAATTATGCACAGGACAAATTATCATGCATTTGTGTATGAATATAGTACTCGTATATACATATGTACGTATGATATATGTATATATAAACGCAGGCAACATCTTCGCCATTCTTGCGCTGGCCTGGGTTGTTGTGTGGGTTGTCCGCAAAGTGCATCGACTCTTATAGCTTCGTAACACTTCGTCATCAGCATCTGTTGTCGTAGGTCCACATCCAATCTACGAATACGTTTTTTTTTTTTTTTTTTTTTGGGGACATTGCGCGTAGGAGTAAATTTCTTGGGCACGGCAATAGTGTGAATCTGCTAGCAAACTCTTTCATTCACTAGCAACAGGCGGGATGTGCCCACTGATTCCCGATAATTTTCTGTAATTCTAAGCACAATTTTATTTTACTCTGCGCTTCTTAGTTTTGTATTGCCGCTGTTAGCAAATCAAAACAAACTTGTCTATATTTCATTTGGTTTCCTTGGACTATTTATATGTTGTCACAGTTGGCATTGCTGGTATACGGTGCACGACTGCTTGCTATGCTATAGATTTCGTATCCGTACAGTTTTTTTTTATTTTTTTGTTTAAAGAAAGACACATTTTTGTGATTTTCTAATATCTCGCTGACATGAATATCGAAGTTTGCATTTTTACATAAATGCCTGAGTCCACAGTTTAAACGATCGAAAAATATTTATAAGTTCCCACTACATGTTGGACAACATGTTTATAAGTGGTTTTGGTGAGTTTCTAGCAACAAGACTGAAATGTTGATGGCCCAGTTTTTAAATTGACGGTGCTGATGCCTATCAATTTTTATACTTATTAAAACGAAAATCTGATGAGTATTTCCCCCAACATGCGTACTATATACATAACATATCTTATAGACCTTTCTTCATGGATTTTTAATTGCTATGTTGCTTCTAGTCGAAATAAGGTGAAAAAAAAAAAGAAAAAATGGATGATATCCAACAGACATGATATCCAGGCAACAGGAATTATTGCTGGGATTTTCTTAGTTTGTAAAAGACATGTCTAGAAAAGGCTTATAGCCATCTAAGTTATTTCCATATTCCTGTTTTCGTAAGCATTTCGCCAGTATCACCAGAAAAAATACATACTCGTACAAATTTTTTTCTCAGCGGATTAATAAATTATTTGCTATCAGGTATAAACGGTCTTTACATAAATTTTCTATAAACATTTTGAATCTTACGCTACATCTCATAACCAAACCCATTTATAAAAGCATACAATTTCTGGGGTCATCGCGCAGTACAGAACTAGACATAGGTTCAGCTGCTGTTTGGATGAATATCTCTTCCTGGGTATACGAAACAAAGCATCTTCAAGATTAAAAGGAGACTTCCGTTAACATAAAAAAAAGGAAAGTTAATATTTGGGTAGGTCGCTGGTTATACACACATATACGCTTGTAAAAATGTATGAGTAAAATACTGTAAGGAAATTGCCTTAAGAATGCAGCCAAGAAAAAGGAAGTACGAGTATAGACAATGGCTTGGTTTTATTCAAAAAAAGGAAAAATTCTTCCGCTTAATCTGATTATATACGACATACTCGTACATGTATGTGGATATATTTTAAAATTGTTGTTTCTTGAATTCATATATTTACAATATTTACTTTGAAAATAACATTACTTAGGATTAGTGCCGTAAGTGCATCGTGTATTGATATCTAGAATCGCTATTTGTGAATATTGAAATATTTCTAATTATTCTACGTATCCCCTTTTTTATTGTTATGCTCATCAATTTTAATTTTTCTTATACAGGGTGTCACCTAATTCGATAATGGTAATTTGGGAAATAATTCTTGGGCATATTCTAAGAAAAGGGTCTATCTCCAATGTTGACATCATTTATCGAGGATTTAAGAAAAGGCTTACTTTGGTGTACCCTGACCCATGTTAACGGAAATTGCTCTGTTAGTGCTAATGGTAAAAACTTTGTGTAGGACTTTATTTTTATAAGAAACAGCAGCCTTTATAACGGCGTTTAAATAAAGTTGATATCTTGTTTGAGTCTTTAGATATCCAATTTCTAAGCCTGTTCCATTTTCTTTGCCCATGCTAATTTTCGATTTTGAGGTCACTTTTCTCCAGAAAATGCCTAATTAACAAACATTTTACTATTTTTTTTCTTATTATAGTAACAATAATAAAACAAAAACTCATCAATGAGTTTGCAGAAAAACCCACAGATTTATGCAGCAGTTGAAAAAGGATTTTTTTGCTTTAAGCTCCAAAGGCTGTGAATAAAAAATGATTTTTTGTGGTCTTAGATAGTTTTTATTTTATGTGTATACCAAAACAGTTATAACAGGTCCTCAAAGTGTCCTCCTTGGTTTTGTATGCATGCTAGAGCCCGTTTTTGGATTGCACTGCGAATGTTTATTGATGCTAACTGCTGCCCCACTTTTGATGACGCTTCGAGAATATGATCTTCCAATTCAATTAAAGTTGCTATTTCGGTTGAATAAACAAGTTCTTTTATTCTTCCCCATACAAAAAAAATCCAATACTGTAAGGTCAACAGATCTTGCCAGTGAACTAGTCCATTTCTTCCTATCCAACGGTTACCGTACTCTTTATCTAGCCAATACTTAACCTCACGACCAAAGTGGGCTGGAGCACCGTAAGATGAAGCTAGTTGAATCAGTGGAATGTCCTCCAATAGTTCTGGTAAATCATTTCGCAAAAACTCCAGATAGTCTGTAGAATTCAGCCTAGGTGGTAGTTTGAAGGGGCCGATTAACTTGTTTCGGGGTACACCTGCCCACATATTGACGCTGAATTTGTATTGAAATGATTTATGTCTCATTGTATCTGGATTGTCCCTAGCCCACGTATGAAGATTTTGAAAATTTATTATCCCATCTCTTGTAAATTGAGATTCGTCCGTCCAAAGAATTCTGCTAATAAACTGGTTGTCATCCAAGCTCCGCTCCAGCAACCACTTAGGCCTATTGACCCATTGTGATGCCACGTGGATCTATGATCCTCTTACTGATTGAACCAGTTTGAGCTTCTGACGAAGCGAAGGAGACTGTTTACGTCTATATTTTTCAGATCGTTTAGGTCGTTGTAGAAGAAAGCTCCTAAGTGAAGTTTTTTTTCTCTGGGAGAGAGCTGGACATGTACAGAGTAGGTGGAGGATTGTCTCCTCCTCCTCCTCGTCCATGCAGCTTCTGCAGAAATCATTTGTAAAGGCGCCAAGCCTTCTTGCGTGCTTGCCTATGAGGCAATGCCCAGTGATGACACCTATGATGGCGCTGAGATGTTCCTTATTTAGAAGGATCAGACACTTAGAGCGATACAGACCCAGTTTTGGCCAGATTTGTTTGGTCGCTAGACATGTTGGTCCAACAGTCCACCTAAGGTCTGTTCTTTTATTGGCATCCAGCTTTAATGTTAGTTTGCACGCAGCGATTGGGATACCTATGCTACCCTTTTCCGGTAGAATAGGTTCCTGGAACGTCTCTGTGACCTGGCACCCAGCAGAGGTGAAGGTTGAACTGCTCTGCCACCTCCATAAGAGATGATCGGCATTCAAGGGCGGTTTTAGAATTTATTGAGACTGAGTCCAGGGATTTGATAGCAGCCTGACTATCCGAAAAGATACGGATATCCTTTGCAGATATCACGTTTTTCTTCAACCAGGACAGAGCTTCTTTAATCGCCAAAATTTCGGCGATTAGAAGACGGAATGAGAGGCTTAGATTTAGCGTGTCTGGAAAACGCTGCCACCAACTCCGCTATTGGTTTTAGATCCATCTGTGTAGAGATGGATTGACTTGTCCTCCATGAAAGCATCTTCCACGCAGAAGGATCTAGAGGGGAAGCTTACATGGAGGTTTTTGTCAAACCAAAGTTCAGTTGTGGTGTAATCGATGTTCTCTGAGGGGATTCCTCATGTATTAAGAATACTTCCGTGGCCAAATGGATTATTTGTCCACTGTTTAGTCGCTTTAAGGCGAATAGCTGCAGTCGTTGCTATTTGCCTGCTGAAAATATCGAGGGGTGTTAAATGAAGCAAAATGTCTAATGCCGCAGAGGGGGTAGCCCGCAATGTTCCGCTTATGCATAGACATGCTGTTCTCCGGACTCTGCTTAGTTTAATGCAGTTAACCGCACTTTCTAAGGACGTCCACGAGACTATCACCCCGTAAGTAAGTATCGGTGTTATGACCGAGATGTACAGCCAGGGGTTTATCCGGGGTTGAAAGCCCCATTTATTCCCAATGGTTTTTTTTTTGCAAGAGAATAAAGCTATTGTAGCTTTCTTGAAAGTTAGGTTTCCAGTTTAGTTTTCTGTCAAAAATGAGACCCAGATATTTTGCTGTATCGGAAAACACTAAACTGGTACCGTTTATTGAAGGAGGGTATATAGTTGGAATTTTATATTTCCTGGAAAAGAAGACAAGATCAGTTTTATGAGGGTTTATTCCCAATCCACAGCTATCTGCCCAACGGGCTAATCTATTGAAATTTACTTGAAGGAGTTCTTTAATGGTATTAAGATGATTTCCTGTGACGGTTATAGCAACGTCATCCGCATAGGCAATCACCCTGCTACCACCCGCTTCCAGGTATATCAGCAGTTCATTTACTACTAAGTTCCAGAGAAGGGGAGAGAGGACACCGCCTTGCGGCGTACCTCTGCTGACACATCTTTTAGCAGAAGTCTCACCCAGTTTGGAGTTGATTATCCTGCTCTTTATCATAAGACTGATCAATTCCCCAAGTAAGTCGTCTACCTACAGTGTTGACAGCGCAGTCGTGATTACGGATGTGTTGACGTTGTTGAGGGCACCCTCTCCAGGAAAGCAACCATTGTGTACTCTTTATATTGTAGGGATCGTTCGATGTGGCTAGTCAGTGAATGCAGAGCCGTTTCCAGCGATTTTCCTTTACAGTAGGCATGTTGAGCCGTTGACAGAAGTCTAGGATCAATTTTAGCTCTTATATGGATATCAATCAGTCGTTCTAGAGTTTTCAGAAGGAATGATGTTTGACTTATAGGTCTGAGGTCCTTTGGGACAACGTGAGAACATGAGAACAGGTTTATGGTATGGATAAAGATTTTCTCCATGCAGTATATTAGAAATTTTATGTGTGGAAACATTGGATTGCAAAGCCAAGCATCTAATACAGATTGATGGGCCAGTTGTAACAGCATCCAGTATTCTTTCATCAGCCGAAATCCTTCTTACTTGTGGAGCTCCCGCATTCGGTCGTGTATTCGAAACTGATCCCGTTTCCTGAAGCCTTCGATACGTATTTATAAATACCCTTTTATTAGGAAGTCGTCGGTTAGGATAAAGTTCATGGTATCATAGCCCATAAACGTAAATAATGTCTGCGTATTCTTGGTTTGCAAATGCCGACATTTCAAACAGCGTTTCTAAGCAACTGTAACTTTAGCGTAAAAAATTAAACTGATGAATTAGTTTTTTTTCCTAATCTTTTATACCATTTCTGTAAGGTATATTTTCCAAATAGGCCTTCATACCCTAAACCTAACTCTTCTGTAAACTTTTAAGGAACAGGGTAAGGAAATGAGGGTTTTGACAGGAAGTCAAATAAAATAGCACGCTTTAAAACTCTTTAAGAGCTAGGCAACTTTAAAAAAAATGTTGGAAAATTAGTAATTCGTGGAAAACCACTCTTACGAGTCAACTGTTGTTAGAAACGTGGGTAAAAAATCATAAATTCCTTTTTTTACCTATTGTAGGTTTTTCCAAGTATCATAAAATCTGTGGATTTTTGTGCAAACTTGATGATAATTTTTTTGTTTTATCATTGTTACTTTCATAAAAAAAAAACAGTAAAACGTTATGTTAATTAGGCATTTTCTGGAGAAAAGTGATCTCAAAGTCGAAAATTAGTATGGGCAATGAAAATGGAACAGATTTATAAATCGAATATCTAAAGACTTCAACAAGATATCAACTTTATTTAAACGCCGTTATAAAGGTATTTCTTCTAAAAATAATGTCCTACACGAAGTTTTTACCATTTGTACTAACAAAGCAATTTCCGTTAACATGGGTCAGGGTACACCAAAATAAGCCTTTTCTTAAATCCTCGATAAATAATGTTAACCCTTACTGTAGAACGATTTTTTTCTTAGAATATGCCCAGGAATCATTTCCCAAATTATCGTCATCGAATTAGGGGACACCGTGTATAATAGGAAGGAGAAAGTAAATGAAAGGAATAATTTTGGAGTGATACTTTATTTATTGGTTGACCGTTTATTTGATAAATTAGCTGAAAACTATTGAACATAAAATTGGGTAATAGTGCCTTCCTATGTTTTTTGATCTACTTTCATACCACCTTGATCAAAAAGAAGATTAAAAATACAAGTTTATTCATCTAAATCTATATTGTCCCCCTCAAAGTAATCCCCATCGGCTGCAACACACTTATGCCAGCGCTTGATCAAATCCTGGAAACATTTTTTATATTCGGTTTTCGGTATGTCAATCAGTACTCTTTGTTTACTGTCTGGCTTTCTAGCAACTACACCGTTGTAATCCATGAAAACCGTGAGCATTGCCTTTTTTTTTGACTGAAAACGACGTGGTTTTTTTGGTCTCGGCTGATTTGGTGAACGCCATTCACTTGCCTGATGTCTGGATTGCGTGTCGTACTCATAAACCCGCGTCTCGTCTCCAGTAATGATCCTTTTGATGAATGTGGGATCGGATTCAGCCTCGCAAATCATCTCTTTTGCGACGTCAACACGGTTTCTTCTTTGCATGAAATTGAGGTCTTTTGGCACCAACTTTGCTGCTACACGACGGAAACCCAAATCATTAACATAATGTTTTGGACGAAACACTTTTCCAACATTTCCAACCTTCGCGCACCATTAAATCCGTCTTTTACGCAAAATTTACTACGAGTACAAGTTCGTTGTTGCAAATTTAAATCCATTTCGAATATTGTCAGAAATCGCCAACACACCCAGAGATAGATGTACTCTTGGCTACGTAACTTTTGCAAATGTCAAGCTATGACGCTAAGATTTAGAGGGAATGTCAACAACAGATTTACCAACTTAACAAAAAAACAAAACTCAACTCGGAACAATGGGAACGCCACACGGTGTTGTCCCCCGGAACTTTTTGATCAAGGTGGTATACACAACGGAGAGACGTAATTTTACAATTATCATCTGAACTCAGTCCCAATGGAGAAGAGGAAGAACCACAAGCTGTGAATATTCAACCCAAAGGTTCACATACCTAACCCCAGAAAAGACGACAGTGTCATACAACTGGCTGCAGAAATAAAACAAATAAGATATATGAAACCTGCCAAAAACCCATATGTAGAACTTGCACCAAATCGAAACGGTTCTATGTGCTACCTGTGTGTGAATCAAAGATGTCAGAAGAATAAAATTTAATTTGTATTTTAATTAGATACTAAGTTATTTTAAAAAAAAATTTTTGTTACAAAAAAAGGAATACAAAAACTTTAATTTTTATATTTATAAAACGAGAATAACTTAATTCGTGCGGTTTTTGGATCCCATACCGAAAAAACTGCGCCGGCTTGGCAGCCAAGAATGAATCAAGCCAATTTTTGATATTCTGCTCTGATGTGAACCGTATTTCAGTAAGGGCGTTCTGCATCGACCGGAACAAATGGTAGTCAGAAGGGGCAATGTCTGGGCTATAAGGCGGGTGGGGTAAGACTTCCCATCCACTGTTTTCCAAATAGTTCTTAATCGGAATAGCAACGTGGGGCCGAGCGTTGTCATGATGGAAAATTATTGCCTCGTGTCTGGTAGCACATTCCGGGCGTTTTTCGGCCACTGCTCTCTTCAAACGGATTAATTGTGTTCGGTAGCGTTGTCCATTGATTGTTTCACCCGGTTTTAGCAGCTCATAATACAGCATACCCATCTGATCCCACCAAATACAGAGCATTACCTTCGCGCCATGGATATTCGGCTTTGCCGTTGATTTGGCTGGTTGGCCGGGTTTCACATATGATTTTTTGTGCTTGGGGTTGTCGTAATGAATCCATTTTTCATCACCAGTAACAATCCGATGCAAAAATGACTTCCTTTTATGGCGTTCCAGCAGCATTTCGGACAGGCAAAACCGCCTTTCGACGTCTCTCGGCTTGAGTTCATGTGGAACCCAATTTCCTTGCTTTTGAATATATCCAGCTGCTTTTAAACGTTTTGAAATAGCTGCTTGAGTGACACCCAAAGATTCTGCGAGCTCTTCTTGTGTTTGGCAACAATCTTCATGCAATGCTTCCAGTTCTTCATCTTCAAACTTTTTTGGCTGCCCAGGACGTTCATCGTCTTCCAAGCCAAAATCACCACTTTTAAATCGTGCAAATCGCTTTTGGGACATTCGCTCAATGTTCCCATAAACTTCCACCAAAATACAATGACTTTCGGCAGCAGTTTTCTTCATATTAAAGTAATGAAGAAGAACTCCCCGCAAAAACACTTTTTCAGGCTCAAAGTTTGACATATTTGAGTGAAAAAAAATTATTGTTGTTTACGCTTCAAATGAATGACATATACTGAAATGACGTACAATGACAGTAGCTTTCCAACGCATGTTCCAATGGAATAATACAAGTTACGCCATCTCTTAGCAAACCGCACGAACTAAGTTATAGAGCCAGATCAGAAGGGGTAAAATATTTCTTACATCGCTTGAGGAAACGTAGACATTTCGCAGCATTTTTGGCGACATCAAATATGTGGTCATTCCAACGTAAGTTGTCACTGAAACACATACTGAGAATGGCAAGTTTATCGGTTTCGACGATGCAAGTGCCATCCATGGATAATAGCTGGGTGTTTAAATTTCACTTTAGCGACAGCAGCATTAAATTCTACTCTGTTAGTGGTTCCCCAAATAGTTATGCTGGTAATATCAGAATTTAATGAGCTTAATATACGCTGCTGTTCCCGTTCTACAGCCGAAGAGCAGGGGCGTGAGTCCGGGAATGAATATGAAAAGCAGAGAGTACTGTCGTCAGCAAAGGAGTATATTGGATTAGAGGTAGCAGACAAGAGATCGTTGATGAAAATTAAAAAGAGTGTCGGAGACAGAACGAAGCCCTGAGGCACACCAGCATTTATTTTGTGAATATTAGACTTGAAACCGTCCAAGACAACTTGAATTGAACGTTCCGAAAGGTAATTTCTAATCCATTGAAGAAGAGAGTCATCGATCCCAAGAGCACGCATTTTCGACAAGAGAGCCTGATGCCAAACTCTGTCAAATGCCTTAGAAATATCAAGTACAACTATCTTGCTTTCGCCAGATTGATGTACGCTTTCGTTCCACTTTTCGGTGAGACATGACATCAAATCACCAGTTGACCTGTTGCTACAAAAACTATATTGCCGGTCACTGAGAAGTTTTCGTGTTTCGAGATATTTCATGGGCTGACGGTGTTTATCAGCGTTTCCATGACCTTGGAGAGAAGGGAATGCTGTTTTCCATCTACCCGGAAGGAGTCCTAAAGATTAGGATTGAACAAAAGCTTACGTAGTGGTTTTGCCAGCGAGGAAAAACACCTGTTCAGAAGGAGGGGAGATATACCATCTGGACCAGCGGATTTGTGAATGTTAAGATCTTTAAGTACTCTTGCTACTACACGAGTGCAAAAGTGGATGCATCGCATTGAAGATTCGACGCACTCAAGTGTAGGCGGGTACAAACATAATATGGTAATGTTGAGCTGGCCGCAAGGTGTGCAGCAAGCAGATTGGCCTTGTCCAAAGAGCTGACAGCTGGAATATCATTGTAAATGAGCGTTGGGATGGAGGATAGTCATTATAAAGAAAGACAAACACAAAAAACACAAACACCGACGTTGCTAAGCGCAGAAGTTGTTGTCTTTAATAACTCTGCAGTCTGCTTACGTTGAGATATTGCTGTTCTTCATTAATTTTGGTCGGGTGGACAGAAGTTTTGACTTTCACCGCACAAGTTAAATAGTTTCTTCTACCTGTCAGCAAAAGATAAAACAAAATTTGACTCGCATCTAACAGTCTAGAGAAATGGGTTTTCCGTATCTACATAGACTGTGATTGTTACTAAATTTCCTTGCTCATCTATTTACGTGTCGGGTCTTGTTTTTTTTGTAATTTCTAGTAAAACTTCGAGCTGTTCCTGGAGTAGAACATCTCCATTTTCGCGATGATTCGCTTTTTACGTTCTTTATTTTTTTTTCAGAGAAGCAGATGTTTTTCCCTCTTCTGTTGCTATGCTACACCGCTATATTGGCGATTTGTTTAGCTACATGTAGTCGTCTATACTTTTCATCAATCCAGATGCTTTATGGTCATGATCTAGTAGAATTGACCACATCAATTGCGACATATCTTACGCCTTCTTGGAATCGATGAAAAGGACTACATTTAGGTTGTAAGCGCTCAACGTTATATCTTTTCGCATTATTTTTTTGTTGTTTTGGCGTTTGAGATATCCATAGACATATCTGGTGCCCCGAGTCGTTTAAAGACATTTCAACGTCTTACTTTAGGCAATGCTCGCAGGTTTTATCGTGAACTTCGGTCACACTACTGTGTCATCGCTGATTCAGCAAGTGAATTTATCTGCCGGATGTCACCCTTTTTAGATTCACTGATTTCTGAGAGTTGCGCTTATATATTTAGCAAGTTATGAGCGGTTTGACGAGATCAGTACCATGAGGAGGTAAAATAACTAAATCTACCCAATCGTATAACACTCACCATGTACCTATGCTACTTTTTAAACGGCTACATTGAACATAACAAACCCGAACTGTAAATATGTAGTAGGTGTGACGCTGCAGTTTCGTTTATTCCTGGTTTTACCTGCTGCTTGTACGTGTAACAATAAGATATAAATCGAGTTGTGTAAACAAAGTCACTTTGATCGGCCACGATTCCAAGCACTAATTTGTTACGTACAATAAAATTAATTAGACCCGTTCATATCCAGGATGCGTCTTATCATTTAGAATCTTGCCATATCCTTCTAATTGAAAGGGTTTCTGCTGTTTGATACAATACATTTTTTTTTTTCTTTTTCTACCTGGTCTAGCCTAAAATTCACATAGAAGCACTTGAATTATCTAAGTGTTCCTTGTTTGATAGCATGTAGCATGTTTGTAATGCTATGACCACGTTTTTTTTATTTTTTAAATAGGTTGAATAAGCTAGAGGAAAAACTGCGCCTTAAATATCTACGAATAATCTAAAGTAGACAATTTTTTTAAAAAAACAATCTATCAAATGTTAAAGAAAAAATGATAAACGACTGTTGTCAGATTGAAACTGACTCTTGACGACGTTTGTTTCTGAATACTAAAATATCAAAGCAAAATTTGTTCACTTGACACCTCCTACTCATATAACTACAATACATGCATACATACGAGTATGTAAGTATGTACATATATTTTGTATCCCGAATGCAATGAAAAGAATAATAGGAGCTGCAATCTCTAACAGAGTAATCAACATGACATGATTATATGTATTTTGTGACACTTTATGAAAAAGCGCCACACATCCATATCTCAAGCTTGGTGGCAAGCTATACGATCAAATTTATCTGGGATTCGGAGTCGAATTTTCTCTAACTTGCAGTTATCAAATGGCATTCGTATAGTATGCAATGGAATGTGTAAATTTGTTTCTTAAACCTGATATTCGTATCGCAATTGCTCTTTTACCATCACCCGCATGAATACTTTTATGAAATATTGTCAATTTGACTTTATGGTTATTTCGAAATGCCATTTAAATAATGTCTTTAGAAAATAAATATACGTAATGCTGGTCGGTGCAGAGTTATAGTACAATACATATTTTCTAACTACATACAAGACAATTCAATGGGTACCTAGCTTCTCTTGTATGAAATATGGTATGTAGGGACGTGTTACTTTAACGAATATCAGAAAACGTAAGGGTATAAACACGTCCATAGAAAGCGAGTTACACGTACTGGTGAACAAGTACTTCCATGTACGAGTATTATACATATTTGTACGAGTATACGCGAATGCCGGCGAAAGAATGTCTTTTACAATCGTGCTCAATGTCAGGGCTGGTTGTAAGTGTTGACAGGCGCTGACAAGCTTCCTTTGTGTTTGCTTGCATTTAAATGTTTGGATGATTTATTCCACGCTGTCAAATGGTCCGGATATTTCAAATCCTTCAAATCAAATATGGTGCAATATGGTTTAAATTCGATCTTGCCAGAGCTCAGATACATACCATACTTAGTATTGTCTAAATGGATAAACCAAGTACATAATGCTTATTGAATTTTATGATTTACTTAAGGCTGCTTTCTTAAAGGCTATTGAACTATTATTATTATATTATATTATATTTATTGTAGCAGAATATTGATACATTATTTCATTAACTAAATTGCACAATATACAGAGTTATGGTATTTAAAACAAGCAACAGAACAATTCAAAAAAAATCTTGAAGGTAAAGCTACATAAAACCTTCATTAAAAAGAAGAAAAAAAAAAATACAAAACAAAAAACTTAATATACAGTAACAATAAGAAGGGTGGGCGGTGGAGTAAATTTATCAGACCAAACTTTTAGTTTTACAATAATGAATTGAGTAAATCAATAATGAGAATATAGATGGATAATAAAATAATCAATAATAATAAATTAATAGAAAATAATAAATAAATATTGTATATCAAACAATAAATAAATAAATTAGTAAAACTAATATCACTGAATCAGTCTTCTTTTAAATAATAATGAAATAAACCATTAAGCTAGGTCTGAGATTAAAGCGTTATCAGACGACATGCAAGACATAATATAACGTTCATTAAGCTTCGAAATTCTTGTTGATACCAATTCGATATTTGAAATGACGTGGAGCTCAACTGTTGAAAAAGACCATGGAAGCTTAAGGATCATTTTCAAAACCTTATTTTGAGCAATTTGAAGTCTCCGAATATGACTAGCCGCACATTTTCCCCATGCTGGCGACCCATAAAACATAATTCCTTGAAAAACAACTTTAAAAATCAGGAGCTTATTTTCATTACTAAGTTTTGATTTGCGATTAATGAATGGATAAAAAGTTTTGATAGTAATGTTAATCTTAGTAATTATTTCCTGAACATGCAATCCAAAAGTTAAAGTCTTGTCTAGGTGTACACCAAGGTATTTAGCACTTGAACACCATTCAGTGCTTAAGCCATTTACTTGCAGATTGTTGCATGGCAAGAAACAGGCTTTTCTTTTTCGAGTGAAATAGATAACCTGTGTCTTGGAAGCATTTATTCGCATCTTCCAATCGAAAAAGTAATCTTGTATAACATACAGTGCAGATTGCAGGTTTGTTTCAATGTTAAAACCAACTGAATCTGATGAGAAGATGCAAGTGTCATCGGCGAAAATTGCTTTTTCGCAGTTAGTTAAACATGGGAAGTGATAGGTAAAAATAGAATACAAGATTGGGCCTAGTGCTGAACCTTGAGGTACACCTGCTGAAATATTGAAAATATCGGAGTCCCAATTATTAATTGAAACCGTGAATTTCCTTTCAGACAGAAAGGATTGGATATTTCTGATTAAGTACATTGGAAAATTAAATCTCAAAAGTCTATGTAATAAAGCATCATGCCAAACCGTATCAAACGCTTTCTCAACGTCAAAAAGTACCATTCCTGTACTTTTTCCTCTCCTAAAATTGTTTCTAATGTATTTAGTTATTCTATGTACTTGATGGACTGTACTATGATAAGCCCTAAATCCAAATTGTTCAAGTGGTAGAATGTTATTTCTTGCTACTTGAAATACAAGTCTACTCTTTAATAAATTCTCAAAGCATTTGCTTAGAGAGCTTAAAGGACTTATTGGCCTATAATTGCTAGGCATGTTTGCACTTTTATCCGGCTTTAAAATTGGTATTATTTTAGCTGTTTTCCAAGCATTAGGAAAGTAACTTGATTTCAGACAGCAGTTAAATCAAGTAAAAATTGTATTCCTGATTTAGGCAAGTTCTTCAGATATACATTTTTAATGTGATCAAAGCCTGGAGATTTTCTGTTTTTGAGGTTTGACAGAACATCTTTGACTTCTTCAAATGTAAACTCATCCTGAGTACCATTTGAAGGACTTGAATTAATAATATGGATTGAGTCACAGACCACTGATTCAACTATGCTATTACAAGGAATATCGCTAGTTACCAAATGGTTATCATAGAAAGTTTCTGCCAGGACATTAGCTTTTTCAGTGCTAGAAAGTATTACATTGTTTCCTACTTTAAGAGCTGGAATGAGAATATTTTTCTTTTTAATTATTTTGACCACGTTCCAAAAAGCTTTACTTCCTTTATCTAAACTTTGAAGTTTCTGATTCCAAGATCGGTTTCTATAAGCTAAAATTTAATCTTTTATTAGAACAGTAAGTGCCTTAACTTCAGAATTATAGAAAGGGTCTCTTGTTCTTATCCATTTTCTTCGATTGCTATTACGACCTTTTATTAGTTCAAGAATGTATGGAGGTAATAAATTTGCACTATTATGACGTATTTGTTTTTTAGGAACTGCTTTTTCAATACTTTCTTGTATAGCAGTTGCAAAACAAGAAATACTAAGGTCTATTTCTTGTTGATTGGCCACGTCCGTTAAAGGTACATAAATATTTGTTAACCTAGATCGCGTTTCCGTCCTACGAGTATATGTGTTCCAATTTGCATTCTTAATGTCTAAAATTTCATGTTGCCTTAGCAATGGTGAGGTAAGAGACATGTCCAATCTCAAAAATAAAAAGTTGATGGGTTTGATCTATTATTAGCAGGGTAGTAAGTTGGATGAGGAGATCACAAAATATCAAATGGATGCCTAGAATTAAGGTTTGCAAGAATATTACCCCATGCATTTGCCCTTAAGCAACCCCAACTTCTGTGCCTGCAATTAAAATCACCTCCGATTAGAAATGCCTCATTTATACTGATAAGCTTCCTCAAGTCGATATTTAAATGAAGTCGTTTCTCCGCATTCGCTGAACCTCCAGAAAAATACTGCAATGTGCACACCGCCACGATGAGCCATGTTTCGGCAAATGATCACATTTGTTAAAAGTAAATCATATCTGCTTGTAAATCTTTTTGAAGTTGTGTCGAATTGAAAAAATGTCCTTTTCCTGCTAACGTCCTGGAAAGGTCCTTCACCACATGTGAACAAAGACCTTCTTCGGTACCTGTCGTAGTTTTCCCGGTGTAGATCTGAAACTGGCACACATATCCTTTTTCGTCAGCTCTGATCCGAACCTTGTATCCCCGTTTTATAGGTTTCAGAGGCATATATTGTCGAAAACAGCTCCGTCCCTTAAATTTTATCATTGATTCATCTATACATAGATTGAAATTTAGATGACTTCAGTTACAATAAAAATATTTCCGATTTTGTAATGCGGGTGCGCGACTTAAAAAGCTTATCAGAACCTTGAGATGTTCTTTCTGGTTGTCGCAAACTGTCATTCAAATGAATATGCCCAAGAAGCCAGGCAAAACGATCCCTTGACATGAGTGAACAAATGTAATTATCTCTGAGTTGAGGCATAGATGACCAATAATCGCAATAACTTGACACCCATAAATAAGTTTATTGCCAGGAACACTTTGATTTCCTCTTGATTGGTTGGAATGTAGCTTCCACTATTTCCTCCAGCTTTTTGCACGGTATACAAATTTGTTTGGAACGCAATATGTTCAATTAATTCCATTGGAAATAAATAAAGAAATGCATCTATAGGTGTTTCTATGTCTTCAGGAATAGCGGGACCTGTTTCTTCTTCAAACTCTCGTACCTTTCAAATAATTTCTTGACAGATGATTCGCTTAGCCCTCCCCTTTTGTTGAAGAACAGACAAAGGAAGATCATCTTCGCTAATCCATCCCTCGTCATGTTCTTCTTGAGGGTCGTCAACAAAAACGATTTCCATTGCATTTATGTCGAATAGATCTTCAACATTTGCTTCAGGATCTTCTGGTTCTTCGTCACCACTTTCAGATTCGATATCCGATCGAATTTCCTCAAAAAATATCTGAAAGTCTTCTGAACCCATCGCCTTTAGGCCAAATCTACGAAAACGATCATTGTCTAAAATTAAAAAAAATGTTTATTCAATACTGGTTTCACAACGAAACCACATCCAAAAACCTTGACGAATGGGTCGCATTTCATAAATTACTACTAACTATATTTTTTATCACAACAAAATAACAAATTCTTACATTTACGCATTTTACGTAATTGCCATTCTCAAAAAAAAAAAAAAACTAACTATTAATAATTTTTCACTCCACAATAAAAGCCACTTCAAACGACACGAACCATCAAACTATGCAGAAAAAATCATTTACAACGAAATTAAAATTACCCGAAATTTTTTTTTTACCGTTATAAAATGAATTACAGTTCGTAGAAATATACTTGGTTTTACAATGAAATCACCAGCAATATAGAGAAAAAATATCAAGTGCGTGGTTTCACTGCGAAACCACTAGAAAGCAAAGGGTTAAGCCACTCTTTCGAGAATTTTGGCTCCTTTTCGCAAATAACGCACTGAATATTGCCTTCCATGGCCTAAATTGTTTACGATTTATAAGCCTTTACCAATAACTTTACATACCACCTCGATCAAAAAGTTCTCGATTTTTCCATTACTTCCTCTCGGCTGCTGAAACGCGTTCCCCGTAGTGGTTTTTTAACTCGATTGAACAGAAAGAAGTCGCAGGGAGCCAAATCAGGTGAATCAGGCTGTTGGTTGGTATTTGTTGCATTTTTCGTCAAAAAATTACGAATAATGATGGCACTGTGCGACGGTGCGTTGTCATTGTGCAAAATCAACGAGTTTTCTGCCCACAATTCTAGTCTGTTTCGGCGAATTGCTTTACGCAAACTCTTTGTTTACTGTCTGGCCTTCTGGCAAAAATTCATGATGCACTACACCGTTGTAATCCATGAAAACCGTCAGCATTGACTGAAAACGACGTGTTTTTTTTGGTCTCGGCTCATTTGGTGAACACCATTCACTTGCCTGATGTCTGGATTGCGTGTCGTACTCATAAACCCACGTCTCTTCTCCAGTAATGATCCTCTTGATGAATGTGGGATCGGATTCAGCCTCGCAAATCATCTCTTTTGCGATGTCAACACGGTCTCTTTTTTACATGAAATTGAGGTCTTTTGGCACCAACTTTGCTGCTACACGACGGAAACTCAAATCATTAACCAAAATGTCTTGGACGGATCCATAGGCAATGTTCAAACCCTCCGCTATCTATCTGATGGTTAATTTGCAGTTATTGACCAACATTTCTTTTACTCAATGTTTTTGCCGGTTTTCGATGTCGCAGTGGCAGTTCATCATTTTGGATTGACTCACGACCACTTTTGAACCGCTCGTGCCACTGGTAAACGACTGTTTTCGTTAGGGAATCGTTGCCGAAACACTTTTCCAACATTTCCAACGTTCGCGCGCCATTAAATCGGTTGATTTTGAAAGGCAATACGCCTACGCAAATACGCTTACGCAAATTAAAAATGAGTTGGACTCTGTGTATGGGGACTCTGCACCATCACTTACCGCAGTAAAATTTTGGGCAGCTGAATTTAAACGTGGCCATAAGAGCCGTCCAAAAACTGCAACCACTGACGATAACATTGCTAAAGTTCACCAAATGGTGTTAGACGACCGCCGAATTAAAGTGAGAGAGGTAGTAGAGGCTATGAAAATGTCCAAAGAAGGTGTTTGTTACATATTAAATCAAGATTTGGGCATGAGAAAGCTGTCAGCGCATTTCCAACGCTCTGTTGGCGCAATTTAGGCGCAATAAATCCGAGTTCTGGCGCCGATTAATTACAGCAGATGAAACTTGGATACACCATTATACGCCCGAAACAAAAATTCAGTCAGAACAGTGGACTGCAAAGGACGAGCTGGCTCCAAAAAAAGCAAAAACTGATTTTTCGGCTGGGAAAGAGATGGCGACTGTTTTTTGGGATAGATAGATAGGATTATCTTCAAAAAGGAAAAACCATTACAGGAGCATACAACGCATCATTATTTGTCAAGCTGAAGGCAGAAATTGCGGAAAAACGGCCACATTTGCAGAAAAAGGAAATCCTGTTTCACCAAGACAGCGCGCCGTCTCGCACCTCAGCGGTTGCCATGGCGAAAATCCATGAATTTCGGTTTTAACTGCTTGACCATCCATCTTATTCACCAGATCTAGCCCCAAGCGACTTCTTTTTGTTCCTCATCTAAAAACTGCGCTCGGAGGACAGAGATTTTCGTCAAATAAGGAGGCAATCACCTTCGTGAACAACTAGCTTGCAGAGAAAAACGCCAAGTACTATTTGGACGGGCTAGAGAGATGGGAGTATCGCTGGGAGAAGTGTGTAGAGTTACAAGGGGACTATGTAGGAAAATAAAAAAAAAAAATTGAGAAAAAATGTCTTGTATCATTGTTCGGAAACCAACTTAGATGTACTCTTGGCTACATAACTTCTGCAAATGCCAAGCTATGACGCTAAGATTTAGAGGGAATGTCAACAACAGATTTACCAACTTAACAAAAAAACAAAACTCAAATCGGAAGAGTGGGAGCGCCACACGGTGGTGTGGTGCGGGAACGTTTTGAACAAGGTGGCATGTAGCCACGTTTATCTGGTATACTATAAGTCTATTCTTAATAATGAAAATAAATGTCAAAGCACTGCCAAAAATGACAGCACGGCTTGAGGATTATCGCTCTTGGAGAAGCTATCAGTCCTAAGAAAAACCCTGTGTTCATCTGGTCTGGTAATTCTAGAGTGACTACACAAACAACACTTCCGTCCCACCTACATTCTTAATTGATTCAATTGATGTGTACGAGTATTGAATTTATATTTTTTTTTCTAGTTCACTTTAATTTGACTAAGTCCACATTCCATGAATGATACAACCAGGTATATTTATGTAGAAATGCTTCTTCAACTTAAGCCTGAATCAGAAGACTTAGTCATAGCCTAATAGACATTTCCTACATGTTCTCGTATCAAACTAATGGAGTTCTCATTTGGATGTCTGAACAGATTAAGATGCTGATGCAACGAAAAGGGTAAAGTGTAGGTAAATGTAAAAATTATCTCATATATTATACTCTGTATATCAAAGGTAAAAGTCACTTCCTGGCTAACGATAAATATCTACCAACAGATACATTCTTTCTGTTTTCCTTTTTTTATGTCCAAACAGAAATACAATATCGTAAGTGCATAGCTTGTGTAAAGAAATGTTAATTGTGATGGAAGCGGTAGTTATATGTATGTAGACATTCGAATGTGCATATGTTTTTGATGCATTGACTTTAAGATATGTACATAAAGACGTGTATATTTTAGAAAAAGCTCGAGTAGTTGCTAAAACATTTAGTCCATAAACTTTAGTAGTTGATCATTTAACCACTATCTATCACCATGCCACTATAAAACAATTATAAATTTTTAAATATTATTTGATATATAAACTGGATGTGAATATGTTTAAAATGTACAACGCTTGCGGGGAAAAGGAGCAGAACGATTTCTTCCATGTAAAAATATATTGCCATCATGCAAGCAACAGTTGCTACTTAACAACTGTGAAAAACACTTCATACATGACTAACGTAAAAGCCATTCGTACTGACATGCTAGACACGTCGTAAGGTCTTCACCTTTTGCAATGTCCAATATATTCCGATTGATTGATTGACAATTTGGAGTCACAAAACTGTCCGCAGCACATATCTTTAATTATGGAGGAAATTATCACGTTCCATGACCCAATGGGTTACGCCTGTAACTTTGTCGTCTTGAAATAAATGCCTAAGTGCAGTTACGATAATGGTTTAAAGACGTCACAATTCATTTCACAACCTGGTACACTGAAAACGAACTGGTAAGTCGAAATACCTACCTTCAAGAATATAAGTTGCTACAGCTTAACAGAATTATACTCGTAAAAGTGTTTTCTGTTAGTTTTTTTTTTAAGTATTCACCTGGATTGCAGTGTTGCATGCATATGCATTAACAGCTTACAGAATGGAATGCTCTTTTTCGAACATCGACATATTGATAGGTAATATAAAGCTGCTAAAATAGAGACCCAACCTCTCATGGATAGGTATACACTTCAATTATTGGAATCATCAAAATTTTTTATCTAAATTCGCTGTCAGTTACGACTGCGCTAACTCCAATTTTCCATCGTTATATACATCCCAATACGCGAAAGATCAAATCGGCTTGTAATGCTGCTTAAGCTTAAGCGAAACGCCAAACCTGCGCGTCGAATTTTCGCTAATTCGACTCTACGAGATGGAAGAAGATCCGGATTTTGACGAAGAACCTCACCTTAATTCACCTCACTAGATTTTTGATTAAATGACAAAATTACGGCATTTGCTCAAGCGAACAGCCGGAACTGTTTCAACAGCAATACGAAGAAGTTAACCCTTTGGCGTGGTTTTCATGCCGTAGGGTCATTAGACAACACTTTTTGCGAGATACGAGGGTTGTCTGAAAAGTTTCCGACCGAACAATGATACAAGACATTTTTTCTCAAATCTTTTTTTATTTTTCTACATAGTGTCCTTGTAACTCTACACACTTCTCCCAGCGAGGCTCCCATCTCTCTAACCCGTCCAAATAGTACTTGGAAAATAATTGTTCACGAAGGTGATTGCCTCCTCATTTGACGAAAATCTCTGTCCTTCGAGCGCAGTTTTTAGATGAGGGAACAAAAAGAAATGGCTTGGTGAATAAGGCGGATGGTCAAGCAATTCAAACAGTAATTCATGGATTTTCGCCATGGCGCGTTGTCTTGGTGAAACAGGATTTTCTTTTTCTGCAAATGTGGCCGTTTTTCCGCAATTTCTGCCTTCAACTTGGCAAGTAATGATGCGTAGTATGCTCCTGTAATGGTTTTTCCCTTTTGAAGATAATCGATTAAGATGACTCCTTCACTATCCCAAAAAACAGTCGCCATCACTTTCCCAGCCGAAAAAACAGTTTCTGCTTTTTTTGGAGCCGGCTCGCCTTTTGCAATCCACTGTTTTGACTGAATTTTTGTTTCGGGCGTATAATGGTGTATCCAAGTTTCATCTACAGTAAGTAGTCGGTCCCAAAACTCGGATTTATTGCGCCTAAACTGCGCCAACAGAGCGTTGGAAATGTTCATTCGAACACGTTTTTGGTCTAACGTAAGCAAACGCAGCACCCAACGCGCGGCCAGCTTTCTCATGTAACAAATACATTCTTTGGACATTTTCATAACCTCTACTATCTTTCTCATTTTAATTCGGCGGTCGTCTAACACCATTTGGTGAACTTTAGCAATGTTATCGTCAGTGGTTGCAGTTTTTTTACGTCCCGAACGTTCATCTTCTCCCAAGCTCTTACGGCCACGTTTAAATTCAGCTGCCCAAAATTTCACTGTGGTAAATGATGGTGCAGCGTCCCCATACACAGAGTCCAACTCATTTTTGACTTGCGTCGGCGTATTGCCTTTCAAAAACAAGAATTTAATAACAGCTCGATGCCCAATTTTTTCCATGTTCACAAAAAACACTCACATCGACTCACTCAAACGACTGTCAACTAAAAACTGCGTGTCCAAAATGACTGAAACTACATTGCGGTCGGAACCTTTTCAGACAACCCTCGTAATGCCAGCGAGCATTGGGGCTACACTGGTTATGCCAACAAGCCAGAAACTTTAAATGACTTAAAGACAAACACTCGACGTGAAATTGATTGAATATCGTCCGAATTATATGTAAAATTCAGAGAAATTTGTGTCCAGCGGATTCACACATCCAATTCATGCCGTTGATGAAATGTGAATGATTTCAATCCAAAATGAAAATTTCATTGATACCTTCTTTTAATTTAGAAAGCTAATTAGGGTACATCGATTGAAAAACGTTGTCTGCCTGTTTCATGGCTATACGACTCTGCATTTCAGTTAGTCGGGCGACTGCTAAGAAGGTGAAGTTAAGACTATAGGGTTCAGAATAGGTATTAACTTTTCAAATTCGATCACTCATTTTATCTTAATTGGATGAGATTTATTGTAGTAAAAGTCGGTATTTCAGTATGTATGGTATGTGTATGAATACTCTCAACTGCCAAGGTTACTAAGAAGTTAGAAGGGTAGACTCTAAAATTAAAGGCTCTTGGTTTCCAAATAAGCTTTCTAATGTGGGCTCAATCATACTTAAATGAACGACAAATCTTGTGCTATTTAGGTCTATGGTTTCTGACCGGCCTCCTCTGGTGTCCCTCAAGGTAGCCACCTTAGCCACCTTAGCCATTTATTATTTAATCTAACTACAATATTAACGATGTTGATTGTAACATTAGAAATTCAAACATATCTATTTATGCCGATGATATGAAAATCTTTAGACATACATCATCTTCCATGAACTGTCTACCACTGCAAGTAAATCTAAGCAGATTTTGTAACTGGTGTCAGAAGTTTTTCCTTGGGCTTAATGTGAATAAGTGTCAAGCCATAACTTAAACCCATAAGCGCCCTCATACTTCACATCTTTAATCTGCCTGTTCCCTTAGTTAATGCGTTGAGTGATTGTGGTGTTATCTGTGATAGGGAACTAAATTTCGGTTCTCAGATTGAAAACATGATAAAAAAAGTCAACTCTGCCATCAAGCGCTGATCTAAGGAGTTTTCCAATCCTCATATTATCAAATCTCTCTACATTGCCTTGGGCAGGCTTCTTTTTGAATATGCAAGCCAAGTTTGGTCACCCTACTGCAGAACTCACATCCTCCGGGTTTTTACTATTCACTTTACGTGGACTTCCTTGGGATGAAAGACAAAGCCTACCACCATAGACTGATCGGTTGAAACTTATAAATTTAAAACCGCTTTCTATACCCCGAAAAGTTGCCGATATTTTTCTATTCATCAGACCTTAGTTGGTAATATTGATTGTCCTTCTTTACTTTAACTTATCTCATTTAACACCAACCCACGTAAACATAGGTGTGTGCCACTTTTCCGTCTTAATCTTCATAGAACGAATTACTGACACCTTGAGCCAATGTCTAGAATGCTTCGAGACGTTAACGATATTCTGTCTCTCTTCGACTACCACCTCAGCAAACTGTCCCTCAAGAACAGTCTCCTTTCCACCTGTGCCTCTCGTCCTAATTTTCTTTAAAGGGTTAGGCCACTCTAGAGGCCGTAAAAATAAGTTTTTTTGTGATTTTTTTTTTCTGTAAAAATATAAAATATATTTTAAAAGATATTCAAGTGAATTGGTTGAAAATTGTTCAACTTGAAAAATGCAGTTTTGAGATAAATGCGTTTAAAATTGTAAATTAAGCTCGCTGCTTACCTGACGGCCTTGTACTATACTTTGAAAAACAAGTACTTCGAGATATTTCCCAGCCATAATCGTTTGGGATATCATTTCTGAGGTCCTAAGGGACGATTAAAAAAAGTCGATTTTTTGAAAATCCTAGTGTGGCCTAACCCCTCAACCGCTCCCATTTTTTAGTTTTAAGTGAAATTGTTAGTTTTATAGAATATAAGCTTGTTTCTAATAAACTTTAATAAACCCCTCTGGGGTTGACCGGGCCTCAAATCAAATCAAATCATATGTTGGGTTTGCAAATTGATGTGGTATGTGGAGCCGAAAACACCCATCGCACTTAGGTATGTGTAGACCCATTATGATATCAGAGCGGTAGAATTGGGAGGGAATGGAAATTGGATTGCGGTTCATAATTTTGGTTTCTACTTTCCGTCTCGCATTGGCTGTCGCTTTGCCCTTTAGCGGATCTAAGCCATCTTATTGCATCCGCGAATATGAAAAGAGATGTGAATGAAGCAGCAGTTAGTTCTAACAGTCATGAAAGTAGTAATTTCCTAAAGTTCGTTGTCTCAAACTACTAAGGCTGGGACAGTGGCACAGCAAATGTAGTGTACCCTCCCGTGAGTCCACGTCCCCACAGCCTCTGCCGCTAAGGATCAGCTATAATAAGAAGATTATCAGCTCTGCCTTTCAAGAAAATCTTACTTGTTCTGGATATTATGAGTTCCGGCCATAATTGAGGTTTCACAGGTTGGAAAATTTTTCCACCCTAAATGTCAATGAATATGGTAATACCCTCGTGGGATCTTGCCTTTATTGCCGTAAGACGCTCCGCTTCTGCTACAATTTCGGCTTGCGGAAATACAGACGAATGGTGTTTCAAAGTTATGATGTTGTAGAAGTAGCCCGTATTGGAGCATACTAGGTGGAGTGAAAAGTAACATCCTTGACCACCAGAATGCGCTGCTACTGCAAAAAAGGTTATGGTGCCTGGAAATCCGTTCATATTTAGGCCAAATTTCAGTGCGATACTATACTGCCTTTAGTTTTGTTTTGACAGCTGATTGTTGTTGACATGTTTGGCATGATGTTGAGTATGGACAAAAACGATTTTCGTTCTCTCATAAAACATTATACTTTGAGAGGCAAAACGGCGAAGGAAACAAAAGAAGAGTTGGATAAATATTATGGGGCTAATGCTCCGTTATATTACACCACACCATCAAATATTGGTTTCGAGAGTTTCGTGGTGGCCGCAACTCCACTACGGATCAAGTCCGCAGCGGCAGGCCCTCCGATGCGGTTACAGAGGACAATGTCAAAAAAATACATGAAACGGTGTTGGCTGACCGGAAAGTGAAAGTGCGCGAGCTAGTAGATACTACAAGGATTAGTACTGAGTGCACACGCCATATTTTGGGCAATATTCTGCATATGAAAAGGTTATCCTGCCGCTGGGTGCCGCGAATACTCGCTTCTGACCAAAAACACGAACGCGAGAGCACTTCGAAAGAGTGTTTGGACTTGCTGATGCGGAATCGGGCGGACTTTTGGCGTCGATTGGTAACTGGATTTGTATTCCTCGGACTATTATCTCTTCCCAAACCTCAAAAAATGGCTCATCAATAAAAAATTCAGCTCACGCGAGGAAATCATCAACGCCACGGATGAGTATTTTGCAGACCTTCCGGAAAATTACTTTTTGGACGGGATCAAGAAGTTGGAAAATCGCTGGAATAAGTGTATCAAACTAAAAGGAGACTATATTGAATAATATAAAAAAACATTTAAAAAAAAAATTTTGTTAATTCCCAAGGAGGTTACTAGTATATTCAGTTCTCTTATAGGGATTGAAGCGTGGCCCATTAAGCTACTCGATCTTCCACTTTTCACTGCCGATTCTTACATGAGACCAAGTATTGTTTGTAGTCCCGCGACCCGTTGTTGTCATTCTCATGGCATTAGTTTTGCTATACATCCAATCCCCTGTGTCATTAACTTAAGGATGCTAGTTTTATTTGTGGATTGTGACCATACTAAGATTCCCAGGCTAAGATTGGCCCGACGATAACCTTGGGTTTAGGTCACCATCTTCTCGCAAATATACGGCTGCAGGTGTAGAAAGCCATCATTGCTTTCTATACACGTTCTTCAACATTCAGCTTCCAACTCAGTTTGCTATCTAGTACGACAACTACGTATTTAGCACTGTTAGATAGAAGGAGGGTTGTCCAATCTATGGAGGGAAGGTCACGGGTTAATTCCCAGCCCAGAGAGTTTGGCCCATTCACCATTCAAAGGGCATAATTTAACTTGCTGACGTCCATAACAAGCACATTATCCGCGGACACAGTGGCTCTTATTCCCTTCACTTTTAGGTTCAGAAGTATATCGTTGAAAGAAATGGATACGACCAAATAAATCAACCCCCATGCAGAATATGGAAAAAACATTTAATTGCAGATAACAACCGAGCCTCTTAAGTACAGTATTGTATAACTTTAAAGTTGTATTAATATGCGTTCTGTAGTTTTCGTATGATGCGTGCACAGACACGAGTGTCGTTACCATTTTATTATATGGTACGTATTGTTTTTTTCTTTTGTAACATGGATACGGTAATAAAAATGTTTTCATTCACTCTCAGACTTTACTTTATTTTCTCCAATGACTTTAGGTTACAAATTCTGCATACGAATTATTTTACACTACGTCTATGCATATGTGCATTGTGCACATGGCAATTGCGTAGCAACACATCATTTTTTGTACCTCAACTCATGGTAATAACATTTGAATTCAAATTGCTATCCATTTAATCGCATTTGCACCGGGCTTAAGTTGCTAACCAATCCGTGTTTATTCAAATTCCAGCCTTCAGGTCATAACTGATTCTTGATTAAAGCCTTTCGTCACGAGGCCCACCCACAAATACCCTAGAATTCAGTTCCTTCTTAAAGACGAATTTACTAAGCCAAGCAAGTACTTTTATGCTCGTCCATAGACATACGAGTACATAGACCAGATGTCGTATTTCTTCAATGCTGCAAACAAAGAACGTCTTTATCGAGGTAACCAGATGGCTTCAATGTACATAGAGTCATAAGAACGTGTTGTGTTCAAACCTTGGCGCTTACCAGCGGGCAAAGCGAACTCCAAGAAATAAACATCGTACAACCGTCCGGAAGATCCAACTAAACTCTATGCTTCTGGCTGCATACAACTGAATGACTAGGGAGATATTATCTGGGGTCTCAATTGGTATCTACTCGAACATACATATGTACAGTTGCTCTTTTCTTCATTTGTGAATTGATACAAACATTATGCAAACTAGTTCTAACGAAAATCATAACATAATTGATTGCCTGTCTTTAAGGCTAACGTCTCAATTATCCTATTTCTATTTATTGAGCGAGGCAGCTGCTTCAAATGAATGAGTTAATTTCTTTTTAATTAGTTACGAAATGTTATGCAGGATGCTACTGAACATGTACACAAATGTCTCAGATACTCGCATCAAATAATTCACCTGTCAGATTATTAGCCATCCATCTGCTGTAAGAAGATAAGAAAATAAGTGTTATGTAAGATAGCTTTCCACGGCAAATATGTATCTGAATTAGTGTTTTTTACCAAAGAGGTGCAAAAAGGTGTTTTTAGTCGTGTTTTCTAAGAAATGACGTCTTAGAAATAATTCTATAGGGAGGTTTCTGCTGTGTATCTTTCCGTGATGACCATTGACCATCATTGAATAGCTACTTCATCTCCTGTTCTTATAGTTTGGAATGGACCAGGGCCGCAGCTAACGGACTTTTACACGTACACGAAGTTGTCTTCACTTATCTGCGCCGCCTAAAATGAGGTCGTTCTCTACTGCGTTACGCCTTTGGGTTGGGATTGAAATGTTTCCTGGCCGTCGCACCAGGCATTTTAAGCCAGGTTGTTCGAGCTTTCCTGACGAGGTCGTATTTGCTGGATAACTCATACCGTTCGCTGTTGAATTGCCTTCTCCATTCTGCATTGATCCAAACGGGACCAAAAATTACCCAAAGAACTTTTTTCTCGAAGCGCCCGAAAGCATTTTCGCCCGATTTCATCAGTATCTAAACTTTTGCTTCTGCTTATCTAAAATAGAACTGGGACCGGCAGTGTCTTGCATAAAGTCTTTTTGATTGCCCAAGACAGGGGTTTACTACTCAATTGCCTCCTTAACTCACAGAACCAGCGATTAGTAAGTGTGATTCTTCCCATGATATCTACGCTGGCGTCTATATCGGAGTCCATTACTACCTCAAAGTTGCAGCTGCCTAGGCGTCGATCTTGTATGTCCCTCTTTGTTAACGGTACATCCTTTGATTCTCCTTCATTGACCTCTAGATGGGCAATGTTAGTCGTTTCTGATTCAGTAGTCGCAAACGCTCCATTGACTTCTAAAAAATATTACCTCTGGAGTTGACTTGCGAGTTTTGCATATGACAGCGCATGGCCTTGTTTAAGTCCTTTTTGACATTGAAGGCCTCGGTTTTGTCGGTGTTGACGGAGCAGCGTGCATTCTCCATCGTCATCCTGCATAATCGAACGAGCCTGGCACCGACTAGGCATGGCTCTGTATAGTTCGTCACTATAGATGCTGTCATATGCGACTTTGAAATCGATGAAGGGGTGGTATGTATCGATTTGGAACTCCTGGGTTTTCTGCCGTGATGTGAAAATTGGATCTATGGTGGACTATAGTGGTCTCAAACCGCCCCGGTATGGGCTGGTTAGACAGCTGACGGTGGCTCATAGGCGTAGACAGGATTTTATATGATGTTGAAGAGACTTATTGCCCTGTAGTTGGGACAGTTCAGAGGTTCTCCTTTCTTTGGGATTCTACACATTCTACACACAATGCTGAGCTTCGTAGGGCATATTTTCTGGAGGAAGAAAAGTTTGAAAGAATCAATCAATTATTAAGTCGACCCACAACGGATCAGGGCGTCATTTTATGAATAGAAAACAAAAACAAGCAAAATAAAACAGATGTGGCCTGTAGTCCTCTATAAACGGGAACTGGAAGAGTTCGAAGATTTTGGATTAAATCCGATATGCGCTATTTTTGCTCCCATACTGACCAAATTGATAAATCTAGGTCTGACGGAAGGAAAAATTCAAAAAATTCAATATAAAATGGTGGTAGAAAACTGAAGTACATAGGTACATAGCTATGGGCCTGTATCTATTTTGCCAGTGATGGGAAAATGCATGGAAGAAGAAGTAAATCGACCTTGCATCCTTATCGACAAATATTCTCATACTCACCAACGCCAATACGGCTTTCAGAAAAAAAAAAAAAAACACGGGAACCGTATTAGGAGAGCTTTCAAATTGAGAGCTTAAATAAAACCAGCATATACTCGTACTATTTATTGATTTTAGCAAGGCGTTTGATACCTTAAACCGCCAGTTCTGCGTAAAAATCAAGAACTAGTATAGCTCTATAAAACAGGTTCATTACTGGGTGCCTCAGGGATGAAAATTAGGTCCTATGCTTTTTATATCTAAATGTATACTCGTACAAATGAACTTCTCCGTATTTTTAAGAGAAGTACACCATTTGCTTATACAGATAACTCTATAGTGGTTCGTCACAGGTCTCTTGAAATGGCAGAAGGAGTTCAGCAGTGCCGTAAGATGGTGTCACGACAATGGCTTTGTAATCAACGCAGCAAAAACTAAACTGATGCACATCATAATGTTACACAACAAAAAATACGGTTCAAAAATAGCGCATGTGCTTCGATACCAAAACAGCTTATTGAAGTAGTAAAAACCTATTCGTATATATGTACTCGTATATCTTGCAGTCATCGTTGAGAGCCATTTTACCTGGAATAAAGATATTCACAAAACTCGATAGGATACGAATTAGGCCCTATTCGCTCTGGCGCATTTACGATTGAGTGCAAGATAAGGTATGTCATACTTGGTTGGGGAAGCTCATCACACTCGCATATTATGAAGCTTCGAAAGCTGCAAAATAAGGCGTTGAGGACCACAATGAGATTTGCGATGATAGCTGTCCATCATGTTATTCTTGAGTATCATGACGATCTATTGACCATGAAATTAACACTAGAAGACATGCTCAGGGTTTGTTACGAGTACAAGTGCCTCGAAATTATAATAACTATAGTAAAAGGCAACTTAAAAACCATATAGCGTGCCTTTTTTTAAATCAACTGCCTGCAAATCTAAGAAATATAACGGACTTACATACAGTGTTGGAAAAAATAATAGAAACAAAGGATTATGGAATTTCGCATTAGTGATTCCTTAGAGAAAGACGGTTTCTTTTTATTGGAAATAGTCGAAATTCATTTCATCTTTTGTTAAAGTGTTACTAGAAAAAAAAATAAGTTGTCAAATCGAAAGTTCTGTGAAAATGTGTCGGGGAGTCCACTGCACTGATTCTGAAAGGAAAGTAATTGAAAATTTAAAAAATGACGTTTGTACAATGGACAGAATAGCGCGTATAATGAAGTGTTCTAAAAAAAAAGGTATTTACTGCCCTGCATTTTGATCCCAAAGAAGAAACGAGAGGCAGGAAACGAAAAACAACATGTCTAACCCGTTTTCTTCTTCGGAGGAACTTAAAAATGAGTTGAAGGCACCTGTGTCAAGTCGAACAATTAGGAACAGGTTAAGTGAAGCAGGTTTAATGGCATGAAGCCCAAGAAGAGTCCCTTTTCCAAGTAAGAAAAATATACAACAGAGGTAAACTTTTGCCAACCGACACCTCTACCGTGAAAACTGGAACAATGTCTTGTGGTCGGATGAAGCAAAGATCAATTTGTTTGGATCTGATGGAAAAATGCACGTGAGACGACCAAAAAATTTCGAATTCGACCCAAAATACACAAAGAAGACAGTAAAGCACGGTGGAGGTAACCTTATAATTTGGGGCTGTTTCTCATCATTTGGTGTTGGACCACTTTTCTAGATAAAGGACAAAATGTGTGCTATGGACTATGCTAAGATCCTGAATACGGTAATGCTACCATTTGCTGAAGAGGATATGCTGCTAAAATGGGAGTTTATGTAGGATAATGATCCCAAGCATTCCTCAAAACTAGCAAAGCAATGGCTCCAAAGAAATAAAATTGCTGTTATGGAATGGCCTTCACAATCCCCTGATCTACTAAATCCGATAGAACACTTGTGGGGCGTGCTAAAACGCAAGAAGAATTGTGGTCCAAAATACAGGAAGCATGGTCCTCTATACCTGCCGAAAACTGTGCCAACTTAGTTCACTCCATGGGACGAAGATGTGAGGCAATGATTAAAAACGAAGGTGCTACGGCCAAGTACTAGAAAAAGGATGAAAACTTTCAATGTAAAGTAATTTATTATATGAAAAAAATAACAATTTTAATTTTGTTTCTATTATTTTTTCCAGGCTAAAATCGTCAAAAAAACTGAAACAGATTTTTTATTTTTTATTTTGGCTTTTCATTAAAAAAAATTTATATTCTTTTATATTATCATAATCTAAGGAACGAGCTAATATATACACTCTGCCTGACTCGAACTGCAACCGACTTCAGACTGCTATAATTTCCAAACCGTTCATGACGGTGAGCTCAAATTTTGACACATGACAGATAATTTTATTATTTACAAGCCTTTTAAACAATTTGCGTCTCAGTTGTGTTGAAAAATTTTTATCCGTGATGGAATTCAAACGTGGTAGTGTGATTGCTTTATATTTGGCTGGAAAACCACAAGTAGCTATCGTTAGAGCCCTCCAGCACCTCAACGTGAATAAATCATTTGTGTCTCGAACCATAGCTCGTTACCGTGATACTGGCAGCGTTGCTAAACATCATGGAGGTTGTCATAAAAAATCCGCGTCGAAGTGGAAGAAAAATGGCTCGTGAGCTCAAGATATCGTTGGAACGGATGCAACACATACTGAAAAATGAGCTTAGGCTCAAACCACGTATAGACAGTGTATGCGGAGGAGAAACAACGGTGATTTGTTCAAGTTGGGCAGCGACATAGATTTAGAAGAACCGAATACAAAGACCAAGGTATGTTGTAACCTGACATCCAGTAGGCAGTAAATAATTTTTTTTTAAATCAATGAATTAGGTATGTATCTCCAGAAAATTCCCTCAAATATTTTGCAATAGATAAACCTAAAATCAACGGTATTCTACTAAGAGACGACACTGAAAAAAATTATTTTTCTCGAGAATGGTGTCTGGATCTGGCGCAAATATGCGTATAAATCTTACCCTATGTAATGTGAACATTAGTACAAATAAGGCAAAATTTCATTGTTTCTAAGTGAAATTTGCTATGCAAACCTATACACCCTGAATGATTCGAACTGCAACCAACTTCAGACTGCTATAATTTCCAAACCTTTCATGACAGTGAGCTCAATTATTTACAAGCCTTTTAAACGATTTGCGTCTCAGTTGTGTTGAAAAATTTGGAAAAATAGAATTCAAACGTGATAATGTGATTGCTTTATATTTGGCTGGAAAACCACAAGTAGCTATCGTTAGAGCCCTCCAGCACCTCAACGAGAATAAATCATTTGTGTCTCGAACCATAGCTCGTTACCGTGATACTGGCAGCGTTGCAAAACGCCATGGAGGTGGTCATAAAAAAACAGCAACATCGGCAGAAATGGTTCGGAAAGTGAAGGAAGAAAGCTCAACATATCGTTAGAACGGATGCAACACATACTGAAAAATGAGCTTGGGCTCAAGACATTGAAGTTCCAAAAGGCACATGATCTTACACCGCAACAGAAAAAAGTTAGAGTCGAAAGAGCGAAGGAGTTGCTACGCTTGCACGAAAGTGGTGAGTTGCCGAATTTGGTTTTTTCCGATGAGTCGCCATTTGTTATCGAGCAATATGTCAACAAACAAAATGACCGAGTTTATTTGCCAGAGAGGTACTTCGAAAAATTACACCTTCGGACGGACACCAGAAAGCAGGCAGCACCGATGGTGATGGTTTGGGCCGCCATAATCGCCGATGGTCGCTCTCCGCTCGTATTTTTGGACCGTGGCGTCAAAATTAATGCGATCGTATACCGTGAAACTGTCTTAGAGGCGGTATTGAAGCCTTGGGCAAAGGAGACAGTGGACATTTTAACAAGACTCGGCACCGTCTCACAAAACGCGCGTCAATTAAGATTGGTTAAAAAACAATTTTCCACACTTCATTTCTTCGACACAATGGATTGCAAATTCTCCGGTTGCAAATCCGTTGGATTTCTCTGTCTGGGGTATTTTGAAGGCGAAGGTTGGCCTACCAAAGTTTGGACCACTTCAAACAAGCACTTATCCGGGAATGGGTCAAAATACCGCAGAGCCACTTGCGTGCAGCGTGCGATGCTTTCTTCAGCCGTCTCAAGGTCAATATTTGCGCCAAAGGTGGACATATTGAAAACTACTGATACAATTTGAAAACTGATGTATTTTCCAACATTTTTTGCTTTGGCACAATAAAATTTATTAAAAAATTATAGCATTTTAAAAAGTTGGGGTTCGAGCAGGCACCCTGTATTTCATTTACGTTTGCCTTCACGTTTTCATTATTTTTATATTAAAAAGTGCAAAACGAGTTTGTTTCTACGAGTATTAATTTTTTCAACACTGTATATAGTGGAAAGAAAGTTATTAAAGATTTCTTCTTAAATTTATAATGTGAATTTTACAAATGGATTGCATTGCCTTACACCTGCGAAAGAAATTAGAGTTTAACCAGATGTTTTGTCTCAACGCGAAACTGAATTCATCAAATTATAGCCAATCGTATTTGTAAGACAAGTTTGTTAATTTGTTGTTCAATAGCAGTTCTTAAAGCTGGGGCTTTCTTTCTTATATTTGAAGAACGTGCTATTATACGAGTACATGGGCAGCATCTAGAATACTCCCGCCTCTATCCGAAAGAAGCGGTTATTATTCATTTGACATGAAGCTTCATGGTCCTATAGGCACTACACACGAGGCGACGGCATGATCTTACATATCCATTGCAATAGAACGCGCTTACCCAGAACGAAATAAGAGTGAAAGAAGCTGAAATATACATGACCGGAAACATCTAACAATGGCGCTGAAACGTTGTGAATGCCCTTGGAGCCACAAAAGAATCAAGGGTGTGCATATGTAAAATGTGTAAATACAAATGTTGTTGCGTTGGTTTCTACTGATTAGGAGAACGGTATTACACTGAATCAAGATGTTTTTCAATTCAAATTTGTCGGTTTGATCTATTGACTTTTTTCCGGTTCTTGCTCCGAAAAAATATTTAATAAACATTTCACATATTGTACTCGTATAAATACATATGAATATAACCCTGCAAATGTATTAGGTGCGCAATTAAGTCAATAGATGGCTCCAGCAGTAAGTGCTGGTCGATTTTGACATATCCAAAATGTCATGAACCAAGCTTAGACATATGGTAAGCAAACCGTTTTGACACATGAGTGATTTTGTTTTGGCGTCACATACTTTCGGTTGTGTGAAAATGTCTGATTTTGTGCCAAATAATCGTCATTTGCGGGAAGTGTTGATTTTCTTCTTTCATTCAAAGAAAACGGCCGCTAAAGCGCATCGAGAGCTCCAAAAACTTTACGGAGATGCTGTTCTAAGTGATACAACGTGCCGTGATTGATTCAGCCGCTTCAAAGACGGCGACTTCGATGTTAATCACCGTCCGCGTGAAGGAAGGCCAAAATCCTTCGAAGGCGCTGAATTGAGGTATTGATCGATGAGGATCCGTGCTAAACGCAAGATGAGCTTGCGCCAAGCCATTTCCAAGCGATTGCACGCGGAACAAGGGTTTCTTATGATATGAAGCCAAGGGACGTTGAGCGTCATTTTTTCGACTATGAACAACTGCTCCAGCGGCAAAAAAGGAAGGGTTTTCTTCATCGCATCATCACGGGTGATGAAAAATGGATACATTACAGCGACTTAAAGAGAAAAAGTCATGGAGACTTTCATATTCACTCCGCGAAAATTATGCTGTGTATTTGGTAAGACCAGATCGGTGTTATTTATTATGAACTGTTGATACCCAACGAAACAATCACTGGAAAGCGGTATCGACTTCAATTGATGCGATGGAGGCAAGCACTGCGCGAAAAACGGTCACAATACGAGCAGAGGTACGAAAAAGTGATTCTACAGTATGACAACGCTAGACCACACGGTGCTAATCTCGTTAAAATCTACTTGGAAACACTCAAATGGGAAGTCCTACCCCATCCGCCATATTCCCCAGATATTGCGCCGTCCGATTATTACTTGTTCCGTTGGACGGCACAGGGTCTGGCTGATGAGCAGTTACGCTCATATGAAAACATCAAAAAATGACGATGGGCAATACCTTGAATGATTCATTTGTATCCATTTTTTCATAATAAAGTTGCATTTTCGTCAAAAAAACAGAAATATTTCTGTTCACGGGCTTACTTCTATTTTCTTCAAATTTTTTACCACAATCCAGGTAAAATTATTCCAAAGGGTACAAAATACCACGCATACCTATACATACCACATTTACTAATTTTCTCGTCTAGAATCTAAAGTAATACCGTATCAATGGCCAGCACACGACAATTATGATTCCTCATCTCATTAGGTACTCTCAACTGAAAATGTACTCATATAATACATATTATACATACGAGTACAATACAATACTTCAGAAATTTTGAGCAAAAAAAAAGGACATTTCTGTCCACTTTAAAATGAAAAGGGTCGACTAGATGTTTTTGTATTGCTTAAGTGTAAAAGGCGTGTTCCTGGATAAACAACAACAGATACTGGTTTTGTGGTTCTTTTAGATTCTTTTTCTGTATCAATGTAACAAACTATTCATTACCTTACCTATTATTATTACCGTTTGGAAAAAGAGCAGTTCATAACTCTGGCAAACACAACTCCTGTAGGTAAATGGATTTTGTGGATTAGTTTTTAAGTCCCTGATAAAGAGAAATATATCTCAAAGCCGTGCCACATTGCTTGAAATGGATTGCGAATACGTGGCTACATCTATGGTATGTTGAGGGCGTTTTCAAAAAGCAAGTACCTACCATCATTATCCTTTTGGATTCTTTTAAAATAAAATAAAAAAATAAAATACTTGAGTGTAAAACAGAAAATTCTTTTAATCCATTTAGGTACGAGTATCTTTGAAATCAACGTAAACATTTTGAAAATATGAAATTGTATTCCAAAGTACGGTGTGTTGTTGGAAAAATCAATTGTATTTTGTTTTTATATTTCCTACTTAATGGCGCCAAGTATGATTCCGTGCTTATTCCAATAAATACAAGCGGGTTCAATACACAAAAGTTTGTATTTGTTTTTTTTTTTTTTTTTTTTTTTAATAATTCCCACACAAAAATGACTCAATATTGTACACGTAAATCCCTGTTTTTTTTTCTTTTTGTTTAGCAATTTTTTTATTTTTACATCATAACCGAACTTATCTTTCTTACAAATTTATTTCTGGGTGGATATGAATATGTAACATTTGATTTATGTCTTTCGTCTTTCTTTTATTTAATCCGTTAAAAAATATTTCTACTTCAAAAATGCGTTCATCCATCCTATTTCCTCACAATTTATATACACGAAATACGCAAGATATCAAGGTCGCCCCGAGTTCACATTTTAGTTTCTTCAACTTAATTAAAAAAATAAAGAATCTCTTGGTTAAAAAAGATGAAAAAACTCAAGAATACCTATGCGAATATCTAAGTACTCGTATTTTATATGGACTTAGTAGAATGCTGGAAAAAATTAGAAATTGCGACGCCTAGTAAATATCAATATAACTACATATAACGAATTCCGCTAAAATACACATGCATATGTATCTACTCGTATCTATTTGCATTTTGTAAAAAAATATCGTGTAGAATAGAGGGATGTTGTACAGTGAAAATGGCATAAATAGCACACGTCGAAAGGATAAAAAACAAAAACAGTCTTTCCCCAGACTGGTATTTTGCGATTCCCTTATTCGCCTTCTTTTCCAAAGAAAGAGAATTGTTTTGGAACAATAACCTTGTATTGGCAACTTTGTTTATAGTCTGTTGTTTAATATTTTTGATTCTTACTGCAACCTACTCGATAAGTGAATCGAGATCTTTGCTGGTTTAAAAACAATGCAAGTTATATCATCGTTTTAAATGAATTAAATAAGTTTCTTTCTAATAAGTTAAATAATAATTTCTATTTTTTCCACCTAAGTATACGTGGTGTTGTTGGTGCATTTAAGATAAATTTGAAATACGTCAGACTGAGATACGGATATATGATGTTCAAAAAGATTTATTTTATTTTGTATAAGTTTGAAGCTAAATGTAATATGATTTATGCTGCTCTAGCTGCTATTTTTTACAAAGAGAGTCTAAGTCCTAAGTACAGCGAGTGCAATTTTCCGAGTTCTGATGCATTTAAAATTTCTTGCCTCATCGGCAGGCAAACATTTGTATGTTGTATAAAGATGTTTTCGAATATGAATTCCCTACTCCCTTAAATAATGAAAACACAAAATTTAAGAATTCTTTGTAATATACGACTATATCTAATATGATTCAGTTATTGCGTAAAGATACACAGTTTTACTGTCCGCTCATGGAATAGAGCGATTTATTGACAAAATCCGTTCCTGTTTTGACCACATCTACAGAAGACTTATTCAAAGTTCTAATTTGTCTCTGTTAAGCTCAACTTCTAATTTTAGGACCTCTGATCGCTGCACGACGCGACATATGACTTAACATAAATTTGCTTCGTGAGAACTGGTTGGAATCCCAACGATTTGAACTTACGACATTCTTATGACAAAATTTTTAAGGAAGCTATTATTAGAATCCGAGTGTGGAATTTAAAAAAAGAATGAAATATCTTTAGTGAGTTGTTTCATAAAATAAATGGTAGTTGTATAGAAAACGCTGCTGACTTAGCGTGGGTTATATGCCAGTTTTTTTTCTGTCATTAACAATTTAACAGAAACATGCAGCACCAGTTCTCCCTATACACAAAGCTGTTTTTGTAGGGCAAGGAGTCTTGATCTTTGAACCTCTATCTGCTCTTGAACTGCATAAAACTATATTGGAAACTGTCAATGGAAACCATGAACTCACGTAGTTTTCCTTGCGGGTTTATCTTTCAGTATTGTCGACGGTTTAGCACATATTTTCAATGAAAATGTTTTCAATATATGTAATTTTTCCTGGAAGACCGCAGTTTTCAAATAAGCTGAAAAAACTAATCTTAACAATTATAGGGATGATTTCTTCCCGGGTTTGTTAAGATCTTTAAATTGATAATGGAAAAGCGATTTTTTGGTTTCTTGAGAGGAGTGCTTTCTGGAGTGCTATTCGATATGGCTTCAGATTCGGCAAATTAATAGAAAATGCGCTTTGAATCTTTGCAGTTTTGTTGTTAAGCGGATGGATGGCCGGATTCTAATTAGTTAACTTCCCCGCAATATACAGATATCACAAAGGCGTTTTATACAGTTGATTTTGACATTATTTGAAATTGTTTATAAACAATATATTTTTATATTTTATACGAGTACATACATTAAAGATGATATTTGGAATGTATATTAGAAATAAATTAAATGAAATGAAATCACATCAAAACATAAAAACCGGCGAAGGAACATACTTATATGCTCGTAATCCATGGCATTAGCCCCAATAAATCCTACCGATGTAGAAAATATTAGCAACCCTTTCCGTGGCATCCTCCAATAATTCTCTGCAAAAGAATTATTATTTGAATCTACCAATATCAGCCCTTTACGTCCCGTTTTACAGAAAGATAACATGTGAAACTGCGTGCCATACAGTCCATACGACAATTTATATAGCGAAATGGACCAGTGAACTGGCCACCGAGATCGTGCGATTTGATCCCACTTATTGTGGGGCTACGTACGAGGGTTGTCTGAAAAGTTTCCGAACAATGATACAAGACCTTTTTTCTCAATTTTTTTTTTATTTTTCTACATAGTCTCACTGTAATTCTACATACTTCTCCCAGCGATGCTCCCATCTCTCTAACCCGTCCAAATAGTACTTGGCGTTTTTCTCTGCAAAATAATTGTTCACGAAGGTGATTGCCTCCTCATTTGACGAAAATCTCTGTCCTCCGAGCGCAGTTTTTAGATGAGAGAACAAAAAGAAGTCGCTTGGGGCTAGATCTGGTGAATAAGGCGGATGGTCAAGCAGTTCAAACCGTAATTTCTGCTTTCAGCTTAGCAAGTAATGATGCGTAGTATGCTCCTGTAATGGTTTTTCCTTTTTGAAGAGAATCGAATCGCCATCACTTTCCCAGCCGAAAAAAACAGTTTTTTGCTTTTTTTGGAGCCGGCTCGCCCTTTGCAGTCCACTGTTTTGACAGAATTTTTGTTTCGGGCGTATAATGGTGTATCCAAGTTTCATCTACAGTAATTAATCGACGCCAAAACTCGGATTTATTGCACCTAACCTACGCCAACAGAGCGTTGGAAATGTTCATTCGAACACGTTTTTGGCCTAACGTAAGCAAACTCGGCACCCAGCGCGCGGACAGCTTTCTCATGCCTAAATATTGATTTAATATGTAACAAACACATTCTTTGGACATTTTCATAACCTCTACTATCTCTCTCACTTTAATTCGGCGGTCGTCTAACACCATTTGGTGAACTTTAGCAATGTTATCGTCAGTGGTTGCAGTTTTTGGACGTCCCGAACGTTCATCATCTCCCAAGCTCTTAAGGCCACGTTTAAATTCAGCTGCCCAAAATTTCACTGTGGTAAATGATGATGCAGAGTCCCCATACACAGAGTCCAACTCATTTTTGATTTGCGTAGGCGTATTGCCTTTCAAAAACAAGAATTTAATAACAGCTCGATGCTCAATTTTTTCCATGTTCACAAAAAATACTCACATCGACTCACTCAAACGACTGTAAACTAAAAACTGCGCGTCCAAAGCCAAAATGACTGAAACTTCGGTAAGTAACTGCCAAAAGAACTAGCATTCACTAGCTTTTATTGACGAGTGTCGCTATCTTTACGCTGCGGTCGGAAACTTTTCAGCCAACCCTCGTATATGTAAATGCGAATTGCTTTGTTCGTTGACAGTTCTTGTACATCCAGTGCACTCCACTCAAACGTCTTTTTTTATTCAGCGATGCACCAAAGTCACACCTTAAGCTCTGTAGTGTTTTCTTTCTCTTTTTGGCCAATGATTTTGCGCTTAGCTCGAAACTGGTTTGGAACTAGTGTAGGAAATGTGGGTATTGGAATAGAAACAATTTATTTTTCATAAATAATTGCAAAATAATAAATTTTTTCTTGATTTTTTGACATCCACCGACACTTTTCAAAGCCCACAAGTACTCTGCAACAGAGCAAATAGCGAAAAAACTTAGTGTTAATCCCACAAACCTCGCTGCATGTAAACATGAAGCTGGTACTTCATTGGTTTAGTGAAAGAATTGGGTCAAAACTCCCAGCTCGTAAAATAAGACAGTGCTTTCGATAGTGCCCTCAAAACTGGATTCAACACAAGATATTTTTGGTCGAACGTACGGTTGCTCAAAACGATGATCGCATTGTCAGGAATAGCATTTTCTGAAGATCGTTCAAGGATATAAAGAAGAACCACTGTGAGAAGATACATATAGCGTAGAAAGCATGCAGAATCATCGCCGAACATGTATTCCGAAATCTCTCAAGAACTCCTATCTCGCCCGCATGAAGTACCGAAGATCAGATGGAACGCTCTGAACGTGCCATCAGAGATGCCGCAACTGATGTGTTGGTTTTCACCTGACCACCACCTCGAAATCCCTGGTTTTATGAAGAATGCCGGCCAACACATGCAGCTAAGCAAGAAGCGTACAAAGCGGCGCTGCAACGAAAGACTAGAGCCGCTCGTGAGCTCTACGGGTAAAATGAACGTACAAAGGCAAGAAGACCCGGACAGCAGCCTGCAGAGATGAAGAAGGAAACCTTGTAATAGAGTCACAATCTGTACTGAGAATATGGAAAAACTTTTTCTGCCGTCTATATAAGGGCGACAAAGCCCACTCAACTTAGACGATAGCCCAAACTTCCGTCCTCCTGACCAACTCGAAGTAAGGATAGCAATATCTAAGCTGAAATCCAACAAAGCAGCTGGATCTGACGGCGTACGGGAGAGCTATTCAAAGCTGTTAGAAATGACTTCGTGAGAGCATACACCAATTCATTTCCCAGATCTGGGCAGAAGAGTGTATGCCTAATGAATGGAATCTCGTTGCCCGATCCACAAAAAAGAAGACCCCCTCAACTGCGTCAACTGTAGGGGCATAAGTCTCCTCAACATCGCATACACAATCTTATCTGTCATATTGTATGAACGTCAGAAAACCCTTGTCAGCGACGTGATTGGCCCCTATCAGTGCGATTCCAGACGGGAAAGTCCATAATCGACCAAATTTTCACACTGCGTCAAATCCTGGAAAAAATTCCAGATGCCCAAATCGGTATCCACCATTTTTCATTAATTTTAAGGGCGCACACGACGAACTACATATAAATATGTCTAGTTTTCGCATCAATGTCAAACTCGTCCGTCTGTACAGAATGACGGCTGACTCGCTGCTCGGACCTAACCAAGACTTTTGTTGTCAGAAAAGCTTTTAGACAAGGTGGCGCGCTATCATGTGACTTATTTAACATCATACTTGAAAGAATTACGCGAAACTCACAAGTGTATACTAAAGGCACAATCTTTCAAAATCCTGTGCTACAATATTCGGTCACGTTTGCATTGAGGGGTTTTGGAGCAGAAACTACACGAGCTGGACAGCGACATCGACCTGGTCAGAAAACTCCGCCTGTCGGTTGAGATGCCTAGGGCATATGGAGTGGGTGGACACCAATGCTCCGGCCCGAAGAGTCTTCGAATCTAGTCCGGAGCGACAACACAGTAGAGGAAGACCTGACTTTAGGTGGTGCGTACAAATAGAAGGGGAGCTCAATCTATAATACTTGGAGTGCGGAACTGGATGCTTTTACCTAAAAACCGGGCTAACTGGAGAGGCTTGTTAGCTGAGGCCCAGGTTCATCCCTAATTGTAAGTAAGTAAGTAAGTTTCCCACTTTCAAATTCTGAATGCAAAATTTTATACAAATTATCTACAAAGAAGAATACTACAAATCTTTTGTATTCAAATTTTCAGCATTTCGGGACGACAACTCTCTTTAAATAGAGGGCGGCAGTACCACTGATTCGCAACCCGTTGTCTTTTAGAACCTTTATCTAATAATTTAAAGCCGTCTGAAAGTTGTCACATCGTTGCTATAATAGCTCGGTCATCGGCGTAAAGAAGAGAGGTTTTTCTGGATTTTCAATAGAAAATTGGCAACTTGCATCATCTTACATATTACGCACCATTCTTATATACGATTTGATTACATTTAGAGATTTAGGTATCTATAGATGTAATACCAATCGGATGCTTTTTTTTAAATCGATGAAACGATATGGATACCCTTCGAAACGTAGTGATTTTTTTTTCATCATTATCCGTAAACTTTGAATCCCGTTTTAGGTCGATGCGTCCCACAAAGCCGCATTGACTGCAATGGAGTTTAATAACATGGCACTGTCGACTGTCTGGAAACCGCTTGTATATGTATTTTCGTAAGCTGTGACATTAACTTCACAGATCGTTAGTTGTTGCAATTTGTCGTGTCACCTTTGCCTTTATACCGTGGAGCAAGAAAGATCTCCCTCCAAGCGATCCAAATTTAATTACAAAATGGTGATCCAATTAAGTCAACTACTTTTCCTACGGAATTTTTTATTTAACGCCTTAAAATATTTTTTTTCATTTATTGCAAATTGCGTTGTTTCTCATTAACAAGGTTTCTAGCTGATCTTCAATATATTTCGGCTATTGAATTTCTTCGAGTTTCTATTTCGTTGCTCACTAAACTTAAAAATGTTTACCCGTGATTCGACATTGCACTTCTTCCACTGCTTTTCATCCGCTTAAACGTTTTGAAGATATGCACCTCTGCTAAGTCTCGATACAATGATCCTACTGCTAAAAATCTAAAAAAAAGACGTATAAATTCATTTGATCCTTCGCCTTCGCGTTGAAAATATCTGCTTCATTTGCAAAATAGAGTAATTTCGAGTATTGTGAAATATGCGGGTAATGTGGAATAGTGCTTTATTTTCTAAAGTATTGATGGTCTAGCCACTCTGTTCTTGCACTCAGAATGTTAGAAGAAAAAAAATAGCTTTACGCTCTTCTCTTTATTGATATTTGTCTCAGTCAGTCAAAGTTCTTGGTTAAGTGTGCTTGACTTTTTTTGTTCATGTATATTCTTGTTGTTTTTCGGAGGAAAAAATCAAATTTTCTTCAATTGTGCAACTAAAGTTTATTTAGAAAGGTTTTCAATTTAATTGTTTAATTATAAATCGATGAGTTTTTAGCTACATTTTTTGTTATAAGTCCTAGTGTCCAGCAGTTGCAAATCGGCTAATGTGGAATAGCATGAGGAAGGTAATTAATTCGTTTCGGTTTTCTGATTCCAGACCGCTATAAAAGATGCCTAAGAAAGGTGAAATGAGGCGATGGCTGTAATAAATGGAGAAATGGGCATTAAAATGACATCAAAAGCATTCAGTGTCCCACATACAACCCTTCACAGAATGGCTCGAAGTGAAGAAGAGGTTGATAAACTAATGGCTATTCCTCTTGGACGCAAGCCCGTTTTCAGTAACATCTTCGAAAGTGAGTTGGTGCACCATGCTCTTGAGATGGAATCTCGATTTTGTGGTCTGACTAGAAGCGACATTTGCTCCCTTGCATTTCAAGTGGCTAAGAAAAATGGCATTCCGAATCGTTTCTCCGTCTTACAAGAATGTGCTGGAAAAGATTGGTTATACGGTTTTCTTAAGCGGCATAAGGACAAATTAAGAATTCGTGCTCCAACTGGAACATCTTTCGACAGAGCCAGGGGCTTTACAAAGGAAAATGTAGAGACCTCTTTCAACCTCCTGGACGGAGAATATGAGAAGCATAACTTTTCCGCAACAGCCATTTGGAACGTTGACGAAACGGGACTTTCGATCGTTCAGAGCAAACATCCGAAAATCTTTGGAAAAAAGGGAAAAATGCAAATTGAAGCAATGACATCTGCTGAACGAGGTTCGTTAATTACCGTGATTACTTGCATGAGCGCAGGCGGATTTTTTGTTCCACATTTTTTCATTTTTCCTCGTAAAAATAAAAATGCACAACTGATGAAACATGCTCCCCCTGGATCTGATTCGGCTTGCCATATATCTGGCTGGGTACAGGTGGATATATTCACAAACTGGTTCCACCATTTCTTGAAACACACAAAGCCAACTGGATGGATGGTCACTACAGCCATACGAGGAACATAGAATTATTGGAACTAGCCCGTGAAAATGGCGTCATAATTATTTCACTTCCCCCGCACTCAACTCACAAGTTGCAGCCGTTAGACAGGACATTTATGGGGCCAACGAAAATCTATTACAGCGAAGAAATATGGAAATTCACACGCGAAAATGGTAGGAAAGTAACCCAGTTTGACGTTACTAAACTATTCGCAAGAGCCTAACAAAAGGTGCAGTCAGGCGAAATTGCAATAAATGGATTTAAATGCACTGGCATTTATCCATTCAATAAAAACGAATTTTCTGATGCTGACTTTATCGCTGGAGAAACTGACTAAAACGAAAAACCGATTCATGGAAACATCGTTATTGGAGAAGACCCCTGTAGCGTCAATGGAGAAGAAAACAACGTTATCCTCTCTCAAGCTTTTACATTTCACTCATCTCTTTCGGTTGCCGCGAGTACAAGCAACCATTTGACCCCGTGGGATATATCACTTCCACCAAAAATTCACCGGCCGACAACGAGTCGCGGAGGACGAATGTCAAAACCGACTGTGCTTACAAAGTCGCCATATAAAAATAAACTAAAGCAAAGCCCCCAAACAATTAAAGAACGGAAAGAAAAAGTTGGCAAAGCACGTAAGGGCATGAAGGATAAACCTAAACGTGCATTATTAAACTCTTCTTCTAGTGATTCTGTTTTTAAAAGAATCTGATGATGAAGAAATGTTTGCTGATGTTCCGCACAATATCGCAGTTTTTATCTGCGAATCTGCGAATCTGCGAATCATGCGCAATGGAATACTATTCCACATTACCCTCCAATTTTAAAAATCTCGATTTCCGGGGTGCTTTAAGTTTTCACAAAAAATATTTCTCAAAAATAGTGCCAGCTATTTGAAACTAATTTTAAAACTTAGCTAATAGATCAATATACAAAACGCATTAAAGTCGTAGATTTTCTACTCGGACTTTGATTGCAGCGACGAAAAAATAAATGGGTATTCCACAATAGCCGAAGTTACTCTAGTAAAAAACATTTGAATGAAAAACAGAATACGAAAAAACGCTATTTCTATAGCTGTCTAAAGCTGTGTCCAGCGTAAACACGGGCAATGCGGTGCGTGCGTAGCGGTGCGTTTAATGCGGGCAGATTTCATTATCAAACTGAGGTTGGGATATGTAGATGTCCAACGTAAACACGATATTGCGCGCAACATGTGCGTTGCGACGTCCCCGCATCGCACGCATTGTTTGAAAATCAAACTGGTTTGATTTTTCCCGCATTATCGTGCGGTAATTAAAGGACGGAGGTTCTTATTTCAGAAGTTCAAAGGCGAAATTTGTTGTGGAACAAGAGCCATTCTCGCTATAAAGATTGGCTGATTGTAGACAATGAATGGAGGGAGGTAGCTAAAAGTGTGGGAATTTCAAGTAAGTAAGCAATATTTTAAGATTTATATTTTATTTATTTAGTTTACAAAAAGTGTTCCGTTGATTTACTGCTTTTCGTGGCGGGTGATTATTTGTTCTGGAAAACGGTAAATTGTGGTTTAACATCGAATTTCTTGCGCTGCTCACATTTTGTTCAAAGATGTTGGGAAATAATTACGTTATGTAGGATGCGAATAGCTTTTACAATATGAACTGCATTCTCAACATTAGTTTCAATTGATTTTAATAAAATTCTAAATTCAGCAGAACTAATGCCGAATGCACACTCTACTGTTATTCTGGCTCTTGACAAACGGTAACTAAAGTCTGAAGCAGCATGGTTGTTTGGAAGTTATCTTGCAGGGTAAGGCCTCATTAAGTATGTTCTTAAGGGAAATGCTTCATCTCCTACAAATACAAATTCAGCTTGCTCCTCACAGTTGGGTAATGGCTTAGCTCTTGGTAAAGTTAAGTTACCATTTTCGATATTTTCACAAATGGCTGAATTTGAAAAAAACTCATGCGTCACTATCTTTCCCGAATGCGCCCACATCGATCATAGAAAATCGATATCTTGCATCAACCACCGCAAATAGTACTATTGAAAATAAGCCTTTGTAGTTGTAATACATACTGCCTCAATTTGCAGGACACTTGAGTCTAATATGCTTTCCGTCAATGCTTCCCAAACAGTTGGGAAAATTCCATTTTTCAAAAAATTCTTCTGAAATCTTTTCAAAATGTTCAGTACTTCGGCAGGCATATGTATCTTCTGGAGCGATCCCCAAATGGCCTTACAAACCTCTTTAACTATATAGGCAACAGACGATTTCGATATTCTGAATGAAAAAGCAATTTGCTTAAAGGATATTCCCCTCGACAAGTACCTGAAACAAAAAATTTTGTTAGGAATGTTTTTGTTTTCCAGAAGATGATGCTAAGAAAAAGTGGCGGAATTTGCGAGATCAATTCAGCAAAGAATTAAAAAGAATTCCGAAAAGTAAATCTGGTGATTCCCAAGACCATGAAGCAATTTATTCTGGGAAGTGGCAGTATTTCACTAGCTTATTTTTTCTAAAGGACACAATGACCCCGAGAGATACTAATGGAAATTTGTCGCTGGCATTAGATAGTTTGACGACTGCAACTGAAGCGGATAATGAGGTGCCAAATACTGAAACAAATGACCCAGATATTAGTTTTATTGAAACATTCACTTCGTCTAAGAATTCACCACCTCATCGGAAGAGAAAAAGTGTACATGAAGAAGGAAAGCTTCTAGATATTGAAACCAAAAAGCTCGCCTTACTTGAAGGATCAGAGGATGAAAATTAACTTTTTCTAAGGTCGCTGATTCCTTTTATGAGGAAATTAGATCCAATTCGACAACTTCGGGTAAGGACGAAATTTCAAGACATTTTATTGCAAGAAATGGAAACAATGCAAAGTCAAGAATCACACTTCTCTTCAAATGCTCAGTTCAGTTCAGTTTATATGCATTTTTATTTTCATTCATTAATTAATTCTTACATGCTAGACAAAAAACGCTTAAAAATTAGCTTAAATAACTTAAAATTATCTTACTCTAACTTACTGGCCCCATGCGAACACTCTAAGTTAAACTTAATACTTAAACTACAATGTCTTTCTACGAATCTTACGTTACATGTTTATACTATCTCTATTCATTATTAAAACTAAGAAAACATTTTTTAACAAAAACTTAGTAAGATGATTTTTTTTTTACTTTATTATGAAACTTAAAACTAACACTTACAAACTACCTAAGAATAAATACCTGTCAATCTCCTAGTTTGACAGATTTCTGTTGGACGGTGGGTAGAGTGAATTCGAGGAGAGTGCTCTAGTCAGTGTTCTGGTGAAGTGTGTCCAACCCACCCTACTATAATTGTAGGAATGCCTTTGAACAAACTCATCCAATTCCGCAATTTCGTTGGGAACAGTTATTTCGGTGCTGAGACCGCAATGGTCACTGTCATACACGAAAGTGCGTAGACAGTTTGTAGTTTGTTGGTTAGTGCACGTCAGTTGTATTCGTGAGTCGAACAGCAGGAGATCCAAATAGGACCCGTGTCTGGGAAACGACGGACTATCCTTCGCGTTGAGGCCTAGCCGATACCTCACACTGTGCTGACCCCACCAATTGAATAGTTGGTTCCCTCTAGTATTTGATGTATTATTTCCCCAATCACTATGTTTGGCGTTGAAATCTCCGCCGATAATAAAATAATTGTCTTCCAATTCCAACCTCAGTAGCCTCAGGTGCATAGATAGACACCACATACAGCCGCTTTCCACTACGGAGAGGGATATACGCGATGCATGCCTCCAGCACCTGGAACCTGCGTACTACACGACTGTATACTCTTTTGAAACGTATTCCTTTTCTTACAAAGATTGCAGCGCCTCCTCCTCTCTTCAAATGCTATCATCATGTTTATTCAGACATTTCTGCGTCAGCTTCCCCTATCTACAGCATTTATCACCATACAATTCCACATTCATCTACTGTGAGTCTTAATTCTGCATCTCAATGTATTGTATATTGCAAAATTGTTAAAGAACCACTTGAAAAACAACCATCTACAGGGTGAATGACTCGAACTCCAACTTTTTAAAATGCTATAATTTTTTTTATTTTTTGATAAATTTTATTGTGCCAAAGCAAAAAATTTTTCAAAATACATCAATTTCCAAATTGTATCAATAGTTTTCAATATGTCCACCTTTGGCGCCAATAATGGCCTTGAGACGGCCGAAGAAAGCATCGCACGCTGCACGCAAGTGGCTCTGCAGTATTCTTTCCCATTCCCGGCGAAGTGCTTGTTTGAGGTGCTCCAAACTTCGGTATTTTTTAGTGCCAACATTCGCCTTCAAAATACCCCAGACTGAGAAATCCAACGGATTTGCATCCGGAGAATTTGCAACCACTGTGTCGAAGAAATGGAGTGTGGAACATTGTTTTTTAACCAATCTTGGTTGAGGCGCGCTTTGTGAGACGGTGCCGAGTCTTGCTGAAGTGTCCACGGTCTCCGACCGAAATGATTGTTTGCCCAAGGCTTCAATATTGCCTCTAAGACAGTTTCACGGTATACGATCGGATTAATTTTGACGCCACGGTCCAAAAATACGAGCGGAGAGCGACCATCGGCGGTTGCTCGATATTGGCCGATAAGAAATGGCGACTCATCGGAAAAAACCGAATTCGGCAACTCACCATTTTCGTGCAAGCGTAGCAACTCCTTGGTTTTTTCGACTCTAACTTTTTTATGTTGCGGTGTAAGATCGTGTGCTTTTTGGAACTTCAATGGCTTTAGCTCAAGCTCATTTTTCAGTATGTGTTGGATTCGTTCCAACGATATGTTGAGCTCACGAGCCATTTTTCTTCCACTTCGACGCGGATTTCGCTCAATTCGAGCCTCCACTTTCCGAACCATTTCTGCCGATGTTGCTGTTTTTTTATGACCCCCTGACATGCTGCCAGTATTACGGTAATGAGCTATGGTTCGAGACACAAATGATTTATTCACGTTGAGGTGCTGGAGGGCTCTAACAATAGCTACTTGTGGTTTTCCAGCCAAATATAAAGCAATCACACTATAACGTTTGAATTCCATCGCGGATAAAAATTTTTCAACACAACTGAGACGCAAATCGTTTAAAAGGCTTGTAAATAATAAAATTATCTGTCTTGTGTCAAAATTTGAGCTCACTGTCATGAACGGTTTGAAAATTATAGCAGTCTGAAGCTGGTTGCAGTTCGAGTCATTCATGGTGTAATGTAAATGTGCCTACTACAACCCGATTTGTATTACAAAATATTGTCTAAAATAAATATGGTTTTTATTTCTTGCCTTAATGTTAGGAAAAGCCTTTCTTCAACAGAGATAGGTCTCTGAAAGTTTGTTGTCTGATGATAACAAGTATCATATATGATTTTTAAAACATAGTCGAATGTTTTTATCCGCATTCTCGTATGCTGGCGAAATGCACTTTCATCCGCGCGCAATTCCGGGTAGAGGTGATGAAACTCACCATAAATTAATCTGTTTTTTATATATAATATGACTTTTAGATTTATCACTTTTCTTTTCAAGACTTTTTAATATTTTTAATTCTAACTAACTATTTTCCACTAGGAAAATGTTACGTGCCGAAACTGAAACCATTTTATACGTAACTAAAAAAATTATTAACGCAAACTGCATGAACGCATTTATCGTGGTGTAATTGGACACTTCCGCATTTCCCGCAAATAAATGCGATGCGTGCGGGGACCGCATCGTACACAAAACTCGTGCCCGTGCCTACGATGGACACAGCGTAAGAAATAAAGTTTTCTTTTCATTCCAATCGCTACTGAACGTGTACAAGTTCTCCTAAAAGCAGGCAAAAATATTCTTACTCTAACTGTCATTTTACACAGCTGTTTTGGCTTTATTTTCCAAACTATCCCATTGAACTTCAATGCATTAAAATTGTGAAAGAAATCTGTAATTTTTTCGGTTTTAAATCTTAAGAACATTATTTATTAAAGTTAAATACATTTCAGAAACTCAAAATAATCGAGGATAATCTCAAGATAACGACACCAGGCTCTAGGTCTGTTTATTTTGCAACATGTCTGTTCTGCGCCAATGTGGTGCTACAATTGGCAGACACTTGGCAGGAGCAAATCGCCTTGCCGCACCAACAGTTTCCATATCGCAATCCAAGATTCTGCAGTGGACAATAGGCAGCCAGAATTATGAGAATCCAAATGCCAGGGGTCATAAGAAGTTCGGACATAAAAAAGAAGTAACCCCTTCGCTTACCAAGTATTTTCATCTGATTATAGGAACATTGTTTGCTATAACACTTATTGATTTCAAGAGGTATGGTTTCATTTTCTGCCCCAATAGTATCCACATCGATCAGCTCGTATTTTCAGAGTCAAAAAAATGCTAACCCCGAAAGTTGATGCAGACGCTGGCCAAAAGCACCCACAAAAGAACGATTCTGGGAAACTGGAGCAGGGTGACAGTGAGTATGAAAGCGAAAGCGAGGATTCTGACGACGAGACCCAATTGGATGAGAATAGTAAGAAAAAACCAAAAAAGGAGAAAACTGGCTTTCGCGATCGTAAGGTAAAGTTTCGTAAATGTATGAATTGGATTTTGCTTTCAACTTTTCTTTTTATTTCATTTTATCCTTTCATTTAACTATTTATTATTTTCTTGACGATTTTTGTTATCTTTTACTTTTATTTATTTTTGCTATATGTTGCTATATATGTGGTAAATCGATCAGATCATGGAATATGAAAACCGAATCCGTCAATTTTCAACTCCCGACAAAATATTTCGGTATTTTGCAACCGTAAGACTGCCAACTCAGAATGGAGGAACTGAAATTTACATGACTCCCGACGATTTCCTGCGTGCAATATACCCGGGCCTAAAACAACCAGACGGTAATAAAAATTTAACTACAATACATCTGGACGTTATGCTTGCTTGTCGACTTAATTATGCAAACATTGAACCAAAAAACAAAGTAAACTACTAACATTGCGCTTGTTATGATAAGGTGGCTGGGCCAGCATGGTGTTGGATATTGATTTAGTTTGGGTTGATTAATAACAAATTAAGAAATACGTATACAGGGTGGCAGTTGATGATATTCATACGAGTACAGTGCGATCTAAATGAAAAAAAATATAGAAATTCAGGCATTTGCGTTAATTCCGGTTGTTGCAATAATCCAATCAAGAAAACGAAGAAAAACTTTTCTTTCGCTGTTAAACAGAGCATTACATAGTACACAGATTTTTATTATTTTTGATCGAATCTTATTGGATGGGACATTGTTTTGGCAGCAGAGTCTCGAAGCTGAATTTTCTTCAGATATTGAAGACAAATGTTGAGTGATTAAATTTTAGCGCCTCACTTTTGGCCGAGGCGGTTTGTCGATTTAATCGGCATTATTTTCGTTCCAGATTGGTTTCATTTTCGGCAGTTCAATTACTTGTTCTCGGAACACTATTGAAGACAATCATTACTTGATGCCATTATTTCTCAGTCATTTACAATTTGCTGCGTTATGATACTCAAAGGTGGCTATTCGTATTCGTCACTTCTTGGAGATATAAAAGACTTCCGGCCCTTCTGTATATTCGCAGATTGCGCCTTTTTTCCTTTTCAAGACAGACCTATCAAATTGACCAATAGACTGCTTGTAATATAGTTTAGTCAAGTTGGTCACATTTTGATTCATTGTCTGTGCAATGCAGTGCTGGCTTTCAATTCGTCGTTACTCTTTATCCTTACGTTATTTGAATGAAAAGTTGATCCAACAGCAACAGAGCCTTCTTCGATAGATTTTTTAATCAAAGAAATTGTCTTCATAAAAAAAGAGAAAAATTGTTAAAGCCAATCGAATTATTTCTTTTATCCTAAATTTAAATTATATTATTTATGCCAATAATTTTTGAAAAATTCGCATGCAAACTCAAAATTTTGATAAAAAAAATTTAAAAAAAAAAGTTTTGACACCCTTTACAAGAATGTATGAGAAAAAAACAACGGTACAGAAGTCAAACCTATGTTCGGTTATATTTTGGCATCATTATCAAGTGTATTACATATTACATAATTACACATATACATACATATTACGCAAAGTAAATAATTTGCTGCAACATTCGAACATGTGAATTTTCTATAATGCGAATCAGCAAAACTTTTGTCATTAATGTGAACTTTGTACTCTAGATGAAGAGTATTGATGACATAGGCGCCTGCCTATTTTTAAGCACTTTTTGTCTAGCATGTAAGAGTAAATTAAGTAATATAAATAAAAATGCATAAAAACTGAAAAAAAAAAATAAAAATAGGCGCCTGCCTGACGAAAATCACCTACCCCGAGCGGAGCAACGAAGTTGCGTGAAAAGAGAGTTTAAATCCCTTAATCCCGCGAAGCGGGCCATCTGGGTATTGTTAATTAAGAAAACTGTTAATATAGGCGCCTGCCAGATGTTTAATCTATTATTCATTCACTTACCACAAAGGAAAACCACGTAAATGCCAAAAAAGCAAAACAAAAATAGTAATTTTCAATTTTCTTAAAAATTAGAAGACAGAAGACGGTTTTTTGTGTTCGATTCAGAATTGATATAAGCATTGACCACAAAAAGCCAATTTAGAACTCCATTTCACAGTTTTGAAAAAAATTGGTCTACATTTTTTTTTTATCAAAATTTTTAGTTTGCATGCGATTATTTCTAAAACTATTGACATAAATAATTTAATTTAAATTTACGATTAAAGAACAGGTTTCTGGCTTTCAAAACCGGTATAGTACTTTAAGTGTAAGTGTTGCCGTTATTTTGTAATATTTTTTTTTTCATTTTGAGTAATTTTTTTCTAAAATTGCCCCTACCTCCTAAACGCGACGAGATAGACCCCCATACTAAAAAATGCTTGTATTGAAGTGTTCTACAAAAAACCGTTATTATTTCCTGGCGCCTAAGTTATGGTACTCTTGCCACTTTTTCCATACGCACAAACTCACACGCCTTCAAAGTCAGCCGCTTTTTCGGTCTGAATTTCTCATTTCTAATTTAAAAAAATTTTATAAAATTTACCTATTATTAAAATGTTTTAAGACTACAATTATTTACAATATTTATTAATTTAAAACTAATACGTTTATACATGTTAAAGTTAAAAACGTTAAGTTTAGCTGCAAAGCTCCTGTAGTTTCTCAAGCTTTAAGGTCAGTCCAGTGGTATTACTCAGGATTGCCGCTTCTTGGTTAACGTGTTGTCTTAGCCATATGAAGTGCATTTTCGCATATTTGGTGATGGATCCTTGATTTTTTCCCAAACAGTTGATATTCTGGTTTCTTTATTTCTTTTATTTCTTTTTATCTTTGTATCTTCTCTTCTTGATTCAGACCTCGTTTTGCTCTCATTGTAATTTGTTATATTGCTCATTGCTTTGATGTGTCGTTTGTTTTTCTAATTTTTCATTTCTTAAATTTTTGAGTTATGTTATTTGTTTTCGATGGGGTACTCCACCCAAACTAAATTAATTTAATTATTTGTTGTAATTGAATCCTGAAGTGACATTCAATACTATTTTTCCGTTTAATGTATGCAAAAATATAGAATGTCACCTCTTTTATTATTGTGTTTTTGTTAAAAAAGAATTATTATTGTTGTAAGCTTTAACAACTTGTAATTGTAATTTATCTATAAGAAATAAACTATTTTATCTATATCTATCTATCTATCTTAACATGGCTCCTTCTTCGTTTTATTAGAAGATTAGACATATCCTCTAAAATAATATATATTGCGACACTTTCCACAAAATAACATAAATTCAAATGAAAATGTATTTAATAAGCATCATACAAAAATAAGGACAATTATTAAATGCCCATTGTGAATAACATTTGCAAAGCGGCGTATACTATCCAGAAAAATGCCAGTTACAGGTTCTCCAACCCGAACTACTTCAAAAAATTTAGCTTTATAAGAAACAATGGCTGTATATACACATATGTATGCGTACTTACATATCTACTTAAATTTATAAAATTACGTAGTACCTACTTACCATTTTTAAAATTTCTTTCAACATTTTTTCTAACCATTCCATTTTCATATTCTTCAGGCTTCCCTTTTAGGGAAAGCATTGTTGTGATGTAGTGGTTTGAAACTCAGGTGTGTTTGGTTTCGATATTGACTCTCCAGGGGTTGGGAGTCCGAATAGGACGGAGAGATTTTTCTTCTCTCGGAATGTGAGGTTGTGAATTTTAACGGTTGTTTTGTGCCTGAAAACCCTACAACAGCCAAATCTACATGTCAGTGTTATGCCTTCACACGCAGATTTTTCTGACTGAGTTCCAAATTGCACAAATGAAAACTTGCAGTGGCTAGGATTCGAACCTTGACCTTCCGAGTGAGAAGCGATTGATAGTACCACTACATCCATTTAAAGGACAGTGAACAATGCTTGCAAGCTTGAGTATGGATTGGCCGTACTTTTGTGTTACAGCGCACACGGGTTATCAGCCTTACAATCATGCAAGCCTGGGAGATGACCTCGGCCTTAGTTTCCAAAAAAGAGTTGAATTACCTCTAGTGTTACCTGCCATCTAAACTGACCAAACAATGCGGGAGCAAATTTTCTTTGTTCTTAAAAGTTGACCAAGTCATGAATTTGAAGTTTCTTCGCGGAGATATGAGTTAATTTTTTATCGTTTTTTTGTCATTTTTAGTTAGTAGCTTTCGTTATTTATAACTTTCAATTGACTAAATATGTTCTTTTCTTCTTTTGTGCAATTTTTAATTTCAAGATATTTTATAAGTTTTCTGTTTGACAAACTTTCCGTGCATTTTACTTGTCACATTTTTAATATATCATCTCGCAGATAATTGAATATGAGAATCGTATACGACATTTTTCAACGCCAGATAAAGTTTTTCGTTACTTTGCAACTATTCAAGTTCCGACAGTAGATGATCGCTATGAGGTGTTTATGACTCCGAGTGACTTTTTAACTAGCATGACTCCGGGCATAAAACAACCAGAGGGTAGGGAATATTTCAATGACCACTTGATATAATAATAAGACAAATTTTTTTCTAAAACAATTCTTTTTATTTTTTAATCCCTTTTAAAATTTCTACTTCTGCATTATTTTCATCTTTCGTAGGTCTTGGCTTAGATCAGTATCGGCGATATGATCCAAAGGTAAGCATACTATAAAAGTTCACAGTAAATAGCATACCATTTTATTTTATTCTAGTTTTAACATTGTAAATACACCACGCAGTTGGTTCCTCGCCGAACTGACTTTCTATCTCTAAGAAGTCGTTTTCATGTTTGTCTTTCTTTGTCATTTTTTATCGAGTTTTGTTTGTGCAACTTCAAATCAAACATACCCTTTCTAACACCTGTCCTCTTTTTTTATCTCTAAATATGTCTTTGCAGGTTTCGGGCGAGGTACAAATTTATTTGCAATCGTTCCTAACTTCATTGCTTTCATGTCGGTTCTTGTTTAAATTCCTTCTTTCGCTTTAAATTTTCACCTAAATTAAAACTAGAAGAATAAAAATAATTAATTGTTGCATGCTATTTAAAGACGAGGTTATGATCTATTGCATGATATTGATTGTATTTTAGCTAAGTTGTATATCTTAACGTCTTTTATTTATTTATAGTTTAATATTTCGTTTTGGAATTGATGATTTTGGTTAAACATTTAATCTACGGAATTTTCTTAATGTTGTTGAATATATGTACAAGTATGTACATAAGTATATGTATGTATAAAAACTATAAGAATTCGGCGAAGAATAAAAATTTGTAAATTTCTTCGTCGAGCTGTTTTACTTTCTGTCAGTTATTGTTGCACTCTTAGGTTAATGTACTATTTATCTCTGTTTAATTAAGTCTGCCTTCTTTATAAATAACACATTAAAGCTTCGTATTGAAAAGATATTAACATTTTGTATTCACAGTCGGTTATGGAACGGTTAGATCTGAATCTTGAAAAGGATAGCATATTTTACAAATTGGGATCTTATGGATTAATATCATTCTCTGACTATATTTTCCTGTTAACTGTTTTGTCAAGTAAGTACTAAAGCTAAAATAAATTAATTTAGTATGTAAATATGTATGTATACAGAGACGGACATAATTATTCACACATCAGCATATGCCATACTAAAATCGCCAATAAAGCAAAACTAAATCATATATTATTTATTATTTTATTTATTTATTTATTCATTATCACCTTAAAACTAGCTAACAATAGATAATTCTTTAATTTAGGATACAAAAAGTATATTTTACTAGTTAAAAATGATGAACAAATTAAAGATCATTCTATTGGGATAATCGCAAGAATAACTAACGTGGGGTACCATCAGGTGTTCTTTAGTTACAAGTTTAAGAGTTTAAAAGGATAAAGAAAAGGATAATTATTTCAATGAGAGATAAAAAGAACGAGGAAAGAATCTTTTTTTTTTTTTAACTTGAGACATCCAAATTACTCGAAAAATACGCGATATCGCGAAAAATGTTTTAGACAAAAGTCACAAGGTTCTGAAGGGGACATAAGATAGTGACCACGAGTTTGACCTTGAGACCCATTTTCAAGGTCAAACGAAGGTCACTTTTGATTTTTCAAATAATAATTCCTGATTTTCATTGCTCAGTCGTATTCCTCAATGGGGCACACGACTTTGTCTCAAAGGTCTTATTCATTCAGTGATAGATACCACTGCACTGGCACGCCTAAATCATTAATCGGTTTCCAACGTTGTTAGGGTGTTAGAAGATCGAGATTTGTTTTGAGGAAGTCATTATTGCCTCGAGTGAAGTTAAAACTCAAAGAAATTTCAGATAGAGACAAGTTGTCCTAAACTTATCTGAGAGTGTATGATGTGCACTCTGCCCTTCTTTTCTACTTGAACGGAACTGTACTTCACTTAGAAGTTCGATATTTGTTTTGAGGAACTGATTATTATTAGTAACGTTTTCCAGATTAATAATGCAAACTATTTCAATTCAAGAGAAAATTGAAATGATATTGATTTATGGAGAAAGTGGAAGGAACATCGATGGTGCTGTTTCTCTTAACGCCCAACGTTTCCCAGACCAGATACGATCGCGCGCGTTTCCTTTTATCGGGTCATCCAACAATTCACTGGTGAAGGAAGTGTGCAACCAAAGAAAAGGAATCGGTCAGATAGGGTGGCTGTTGAGGACATTGAAATAGCAGTTTAGCTGTCGTTGCACACGATCCTCACATTGGCACTCGCCAAATAAGTCGTGAATCAGGAATTTCTCAATCGACTGTCTGTAAGATATTACAAGAACTTTCTAGTGAGGATTTTCGCAACCGGGTTTCCTTTTGTCAATGGGCACTTCAGCAAATTGAACGAGACCCCCTATTCTTCGCCAAGGTGTTATTCTCTGATGAGTCGACTTTCACCAATCACGGTACGATCAATCGACATAATATGCATTACTGGGCCACCGAAAAGCCTTTTTGGTTGCGACAAGGTGAACGCCAGTACCCTTGGAATGTTAATGTTTGGGCGGGAATTATTGGCGATAAATTAATAGGTCCATATTTTATTGAAGGCAACTTGAATGGCGAAAAGTATGCAAACTTCTTGCGGGACCATCTTCCAGTATTACTAGAAGAACTGCCATTGGAGTTGCGATAAACAATGTGGTTTCAGCATGATGGTTGTCCAGCCCATTATTCCCAAGTAGCCCGTTGCGTATTAAACAATGTTTACCATCAACGATGGATCGGACGTGGGGCTCCGAGGCAATTGGCTGCTAGATCACCTGATCTTACGTCACTTGATTTCTTCTTGTGGGGCTACCTAAAAAGTGAGGTTTACAGAAAAAAAGCCAACAACACGTGAGGACATGAAAAGACGAATAACTGAAGCTTGCCGGAAGATTACGCCAGAAATACTTCTGTTCTGTTGGTTCATTTAGAGCGCGGATAAACAAGTGTATTGAAGTGAATGGTCACATTTTCGAGCATTTGTTGAAATAGTCTCGGGAAATAAACGTCGAAATGGGAAGAATTCAATGATTCAACAGTGGGAGGCAAGGTGGCCCACTCTAATTAATCACTCCGAAGGAAACAAAATACTGCTACGTCCACGTCGTTGTTTCTGGGTTATGCTAAACGCAGTATGTAAAAACAAATGACAAGCCTACGAGCAATACGACTGAGCGATGAAAATCAGGAATTATCATTTGAAAAATCAAAAGTGACCTTCGTTTGACCTTGAAAATGGGTCTCAAGGTCAAACTCGTGGTCACCATCTTATGTCCCCTTCAGAATCTTGTGACTTTTGTCTGAAACATTTTTCGCGATATTTCGTACTTTTCGAGTAATTTTGATGTCTTAAATTTTATGGCGCCCTCTGACGGGAAAATAACGCATTTTTGAAAAAAGTGTTTCACGTAAAAGAATTGTAATTTTTCACGCAGATTACGAATCTGTCAAAAAAATAGGGGTTCTCATTAAAAAAGTCAAAAGTGACCTTCGTTTGAGCTTGAAAATGGGGCTCAAGGTCAAACTCTCTCTCTCTCTCTCAAAGTCTCAAGTTAAAAAACTCACCCTATATAATTCATAAAATGTGTTTTGTGCATTTGTGGGATGTCAAAAAGTACCACGTTGTTTACTCGCAAGTTGTAAGCCGAGGAATTCCTAAAAGGAACATTTAAAGAACTCTTTGAGTACCTTGAAAACGTATCAGGAATATAGTGGCAATATCTGAAGACTTGTAAAAAGTGGCCCACTTTCCGTATATCGATTTTTGCCACACATAATTCTGATTATATGCTTTTGGGCAGCAAACTGACTGGACTAACCCGTAATAAAGCATTGAAAGTATTCTTTGCGAGCAGTATGGCTTCAGAAGATACATTTTTCGTGTTGATAGAGTCATATATGATTTTAACTGTAGGGCTTGTGCCTTCCAATTTAGTTTGTTATCAATGAGAACTCAGAGATATTTAAAAGACTCGACTGCTTCAATATTAAAGCAGCCTGTGGAACAATTACCAAAAGCGCTGAAGTTTTGCTTCCCACAGATGTGTAGTGGTATACAAAATTTTTGGCAATCGCTTGAATGAAAAACAAACCCAAAGCTTTCTAGGTTATTTTGGCATAGCTTAAATTTCATTATTTTAGTTTTTTCACTAATAATAAGCTTATGAAGGGTGAACCAAATTCTAAGTAAATGAAGGTCGTTGTTAACTGTCGCAACGCATTCATGGAAAGAGGTGTCAGTGTACGTGAAGGCTCTGGATGAAAAGTGAGTTTATGTATACAAGGAACAGTACTGGGCCTAACGCAGAACCTTGCGGAACGCCATTTCTTATCTTAAGTAAGGTACTGTAAAAGCCATTGACCAATACTCTTTGCTCCCTTTCCAATAAATAAGCCAATTGTATGTCATTCCTCTGAAACCAGCCTTGTATAATTTTGTTAAAATTATATTTAAGTCCACCATATCGAATGCTTTCGTCATATCAATGAAAAGAGCCATAGTAGAATGGCTTTTGTTAACTCCACTGAATAAATCACAGCAAACATTTAAGATTACATCCTCCGTGGATCTCCCAGGTCTAAAACCATACTGTGCTTCTGAAAAGAAGTTACTTCTTTTTAAGGACTGAAACGAATAAAATTTGGAAACTTCAAAGTAAAAAAAAAAATATTTTCATAATTCATGTAAATTTTTTTTATTTGCTTTAAAACTATGTTTTTATGAATGAATGAATGAATTTCATAATTACAAAAAATAAAAAAAATTATTTGGGTTCCCATTCTTTCCTCAACTTCCTTCGAATGTCCTTCATAAGGTTGGTGACAGTTACATCCGTGATCTTTTTGGACTCTCTTTTCCATTTAGTACTAAAATCTTTTACATCCTTTGCACACTGCTCACTTTTCCTCGATTTAGCTTTGACCAAAGCCCAATACCTTTCAATGGAACGGCACTGTGGAACATTAGGCGGATTCATGTTTCTTGGGACAAAGTCGACATTTTTAGCAACAAGAAAGCTCAACGTCGCATGAGCATAGTGAGCTGAAGCTAAATCTGGCCAAAATAATGTTGAACCCTCGTGAGCTTCTGTGTCCACATTGGCAAATGGCCTGCCAAACGAGATATTTTGACCCGAATTTTTCCATCCCAATCGATGTTGTTGATTGCGGAAGAATCTCAGCTTCAAACGAGTTGTAAAACTGCGCACCTGGAAGAGTAGTAAAGTCGGCTTTGACATAAGTTTCGTCATCCAAAACCAAGCACGCTTTCTTGTTGCCGATCAACTCGTATATCTTTTTCGTGTTTTTAGACCGTTACGTTTTTTAGATCTTTGTACCATTGTTTGGTTGGTATTACATTTCCGAGCAACATCTCTAGATGACATAGTCCGGTTTTTTACGATGGTACCCACTATTTTCCTGTATCATGTGCTCCACTTTTCTGTTTTCGCTTAACTGTCAACGTCTCCAAATATCGTTTAGTAACAGAATCCACTGTACTGCGTGCTATGTTTAAATTTTTTGCGATGAAACGGTTTGGACGTGAAGTATTTTCGAGCCATTTGTCGATGATCTTTTTACGGCGTTCCTCTTGACTCATATTTTATAAATATTTTAAAGCGCACCGAACTAAAATCAATAACAAACTGAAACTAGAGAATATACAGTCTACTTAGGGTACAAAATGGGATTGCAATTTTTACGCATTGGAAGTATAGCCGTATTAAAATTTACAGATTTTATTCGTTTCAGTCCTTAGCAAGGAAAAAGCCACTTTTGACCGAGCAAAATCGCAAGAAGAGGTTAGAGTTTGCTAAGAAATACAGGCGTTGGACCGTTGCTCAGTGGAAAAACGTTTTATTCAGTGATGAAACAAAAATAAACCGAATTACATTTGACGGTAAAGCCATTGTACGCCGCCCCAGGTGAAGGCATATGACCTAAAATTAACCCGCCCAACGGTCAAACATGGTGGAGGAAGTATTTTTATTTGGGATGCAATGTCGTGGCGCGGTATTGGTCCAATTAAAAAAATAGAAGGGCGTATGGACAGATTCCAATATTGTGAAATACTGCAGAATATAATGCTGCCACACGCTGATGACCACCTTCCCATCACTTGGAGATTCCAGCAGGACAATGATCCAAAGCATACAGGCGAGATATACAAAAAATTGGCTGAAAGACCAAATGGTGACGGTCTTGGACTGGCCGTCACGTAGTCTTGATCTCAATTCAATTGAGAATTTATGGCAACACTTAAAAAGACAATTTCCTTCAAAAAAATTGGAAATTTTAACACTCTTGTTGAAGAAACGAAGGCTATCTGGGAAAACATTCCACAAAGCGGTTGCCAAAAGTTGGTGGAGTCTATCCCCCCAGATTACAAGCTGTAGTCAATCATGGTTATGCAACTAGATACTAGATGGAGTGAAAAGTGACCTGCTTGGGAATTAAACAAATTTTTTTTTAAATGTTGTTTATATTATTCAATATAGTCCCATTTTAGTTTGATACACTTATTCCAGCGATTTTCCAACTTCTTGATCCTGTCCGAAAAGTAATTTTCCGGAAGGTCTGCAAAATACTCCTCCGTGGCGTCGATGATTTCCTCGCGTGAGCTGAATTTTTTATTGATGAGCCATCTTTTGAGGTTTGGGAAGAGATAATAGTCCGAGGGATCCAAATCCAGTTACCAATCGACGCCAAAAGTCTGCCCGATTCCGCATCAGCAAGTCCAAACACTCTTTCGAAGTGCTGTCGGGTTCGTGTTTTTGGTCAGGAGTGAGCATGCGCGGCACCCAGCGGCAGGATAACTTTTTCATATGCAGAATATTGCTCAAAATATGACGTGTGCGCTCAGTACTAATCCTTGTGGTATCTGCTAGCTCGCGAACCCTCACTTTCCGGTCAGCCAACATCATTTCATGTATTATTTTGACATTGTCCTCTGTAACCGCATCGGAGGGTCTGCCGCTGCGGACTTGATCGGTAGTGGAGTTGCGGCCACCACGAAACTCTCGAAACCAATATTTGACGGTGTAATCTGACGGAGCATTAGCTCCACAATATTTATCCAACTTTTCTTTTGTTTCCTTCGCCGTTTTGCCTCCCAAAAAATAATGTTTTATGAGAAAACGAAAATCATTTTTGTCCATACTCAACATCATGCCAAAGACGTCAACAACAATCAGCTGTCAAAACAAAACTAAAGACAGTATCGCACTGAAATTTGGCATGTCTGCCTAAATATGAACGGACTTCAAGGCACCATAACCTTTTTTGCAGTAGCAGTGCATTCTGGCGGTCAAGGATGTCACTTTTCACTCCATCTAGTATTGAAATATATTAATTATTTTAATAAAAATTAACAATATTCCTTTCAAAAATGTTAGCGTTTCTAATTATGTGCACGACCACTTTAATTAACTTTTTCTTGTGAGATATACAGTGGCTAAGATAACGGTACTTTATGCCAAGTCCCTGACTTTTTTTTTATAAGTCTACTCTATTCTACAGTAAAAGAAGAAAATCATCTTAAAATTTCATGAAGATACTGCAGTTCCTTAAGGTGAAAACGTATGTGTTTTTGGGAAAATAAGAATTTATTTATTTGGCGTTTCTAATTACCTGCATGTGACTTTATATTGTATGTGACGTAAAGCCAACAAGGCGTCCTCGAAATATGTGTATGAATAATCTACTCGTATAGTCGGTGTATGAGAAAGTTAACTGGAAGAACCGGCATTGTCAATTCGGCGGCGATTGTAATAGTTTTGTTCGTCCACTATGTGAATAGTTTTGCGAAAAAATCTCGCCCTACAGACGTACAAGAAGTTTGTAAATTGCGACCTTGACAAGCTTAAAGTCGAAAATTAATTATATCGAAAACTTGGGTTTAGTGACGGGGCTCAGTTTTGGCTCAATGAATTTATGAACAAGTAAAATTGCCGTTTTTAGAGTGAGGCAAATCCAGAAGAAACTCATGCGACTCAATTATACCCACAAGAGCGCATTGTAGCATGCTGGTTTGTATTTTTTTCAAAAACACATTGTCACCTTACCGAACAATGATCTGACATAATATGTGATATAATATGATTATAATATGCCAGCAGGATGGCGCTTCGTGCAATACTGCCCGTGAAACCATTGACTTACTAAGCAATCATGCAACGACAATATTATTTAGCCGCCGAGATCGTGCGATTTGACACCTTTTTTAGAGATTTATAAAGTTGTTGAGGTACGCTGATAAACTACAAACTACTCAGCCGTTGTTATATAATATTTAGCGAGTGGCCCGAAATTGAACCGGTCAAAAACTGGCGAGAAAGCCATACGTCCGTGGTCTTGAACAAAACATAACATCATAAATCCTTCCTCATAATAAATAAAGATCTTTGATTGAAACTCAATTCCTATTTAACCTTCATCTCATCCTCAAAAAAAATTACGTTCTCTACCCTCGTGTGTAGATTTCTACACATATGGGATTTTAATGTATTTTCTAAATTCTTTTTTAAATTAAACCGAAAAATTGCTTTTAAAATTTATTTCTAAAATAATAAGAGAAGGTAGGTAGGTTCAAATAAATTTTTCTTGAATGCATTTTACACATACATTTCGATTATGTTGATTTTTACATGCAGCTTTTGTACAAAAACAACAAATCGTCTCATAGACATTATTTTCTTTGGCGGATTTTTCTTCGTAGCAAACGTGACATCTTTGTGATGGGATGCTTCTTGACCGTTTTGGTGGATTTGTTGAAGTTGATGCAGAAACATCCTCTAAAGATGACGATGGTGAACTTTCTTCCAAAACAGTTGCAAGCAATAAAGCAGACGATGCTGATCTTGGCTTCGCACTTCTAACTTCCGTAAGTGGTTTTGCAAGGGATATTCCAAGTTCACGTAGGAAATTCCTTCTTACTGTTGTTTTTTGTGTTGCTTGCCAATTCGGATTCACTTCTTTGAAAATAATTAATGCATTCAAAGCAGAAATGTCAATCATGTTTGCCATTGGCCTTAGATTTCCTTTTACAGCTGTAACAAGTGAGCATTTTGTCAAACCGTATCCACACCGCCTATATTGAATGAAAAAAAAAACATTAGAGGGTCTTGAAATTTCAAAAAGTAGTATATGAACACACCTTTTGATTTATTGTAATAGGCTATAATCGCTGGTAACTTTTTTTCAGTCGATTCGATTTCAATTGAGTTATGCAAAGTACTTTGCAACACGGTACACTTATTTTTCCGTCCAATGTACGAAACAAGTGTTGTTCATACAACGGTCTATTTTTGTATTCAAGAAGCTTTTGTGGGATGCTTCTTTTATTTTTTCTCATCGTGCCAACCATTGTAATGCCCTTTGACAACAATTTTTTCCCAAGCTCATATGAGGAAAAGAAGTTACCCATTGTTATGTTGTGACCTTTCAAGCCATCAACGGGATCCAAAACTACTCGTTCGCCTTGTCTTTTTTCACTCGAACTGGCTCCAATCGCCTTTCCAAACATAGCAGGTATAAGAACAAAGCAGCAACCAGAATTTTAGTCCGTATTTTACTGGTTTTGATGGCATATATTGACGAAATTTACATCTTCCACGAAAACCAAGTAATTGCTCGTCAATTGTCACACGTTCATGTGGATTGTAGTTGTCACTCAATAAATTGGACCATTTATCAAATATATCCCGAATCGGTGCAAATTTATCCGTAGATCGTTGCTGTCTTCTGCTAATGACATCATCAAAACGAATAACTCGATTCAAATACTCAAATGTTTTCTTCGACATAATTGCCCTAAATACCGGACGACCGTTAATATCATTAAACAATTCAATTGTAGTTTAGTTTTTCGATCTAAAAGTAACATAAAAAAGTCAAGAATCAGTTGAAATAAGAAAGAAAGCAACTACGACTTACCTATAAACACCAGCTATGCTTGCAACATATTCGAATCGATTTGTTTGAAATCCTTACCATATGTTGCTTGTGCATACGCATTTGAATGCTTCAAAATGGTGTTTTCAATTTGTGGTGGGAAGAAAAGCAAAAAAGCATCTTTGATGCCATCAACACGAGCTTTGGCATATCTTGTTGTTCCAGGATGAAGAGAAATTATGTTTTCATTCCGCAATCTACCACTTTGATGCTGAAATGGCTGTAGTTGCCAAACAATACCATCTTTCGAAACAAGCAATGGATCTACATTTTCAACTTCAGCAATTGATTCGTCGGTTTCATTTGAGCCACTCGCTTGCTCTTCGTCAGAATCGCTATCGTCTGAATATAAGTTATCGTCATCATCAATATTCTCTTCTGGCACAAATTCGTCATCACTGTCTCCAGAAGCATCACTGATATCGCCATCGCCTTCATTCAAAAATGCTTCCGTTTCTTCCTCTGTCAAATATCTTGCTTTTGACATTGTTATCTTTTATTATTTTTAAAAATTTCACTAAATATGCCAACGATATTCACTTGCTAAAACACTTAACGCAAATGACTTTTTATATCACATGCACTTACTGTATATGACGGTAATCAAGGATATAAACAAAGTCTGAAAATTCCGGAAGTTTGCAATTAGTGGTTTTTGAGAAATTAAGAAAACAAACATTTTTTGTGTAGTTTTCTACACAAGGATGAGATCAAGGTTAAAAAAGAAATTCTTCAGTTGCCTGCTAAGTTATTTCCTCTCATTTCAATTTATTTCTATGATAGTTATCGCCTGCTTTACGAAATGAAACAATCGAAATCTAATACGAGTATGTATGTGTTGTAGTTTAAACGTTGAATAAAAGTTTTATTATTTAAAAAAAAAATAAAAAATAAAAAACAATTTAAAAGTTAATATCTTACAATCGCATGTCTAAGTATAATATAATAAATACATTTATACAGGTTCTCTTTTTTATTATTATTATTTATATAATAGGAAATTTATGTAAAAAAATTATATTTATATTATATCTCTTTCAACATCTGACTGGACCTCCTAACACAAATGAGCGCAGATTGTCTAAAAGGACAATTTTACCTTTACACCTACAGTAAATTTTTAATCAAAAATAGTATTCTTGTTTTTATTTTTACAAAATCGATTTTTCTTTTAAATAAAATAGTTCTAAAAAAAAAAATCAAAAGTACATAATCACAATTTTTGATAATTGATTTTACGCGGCAACATTTGTTTTCTTTTCGTTTTTTTATTTATTATTATTAAATTTTTTTTGTTTTTGTTTTTTTTCTTTTGTAAATCCAAAATTTCGTTTAAGCGTTTTTTTGTTTTTTTTTGTTTAAATAAATTGGGTACAAATTTGTACATATTAGCTGAGACCTGGGTCACAAACTTTTTCGGGAAGGCATTGTGTTGCATATTCCAGCACAGAAAATTTGTGCCAACAAAGTAATTTTAGCTAATTTAGATTTTTTATTGAGGCGGGTTAATTTGCTTAATGTTATATGAGTATGTATGCATGTATGTATGTATACAAACATACGTACTAAACTAAAACTTTCGGTGAGAAGACATAATACTCAATACAAATATGTACTAGTACATAAAAACAAAAAAAAAAACAAAACAAAAAGTAAAAAATTTATATACATATGTGCGTTTGTACAACTTAATAATTTTTTGTTAAAATTTTTTTTTACAATAAATCTTGAAAATAAATTCTTTGGCAACATTTGTTTTTATAGTCTAACTTATTCAATGGACATTAGAATGTACCATACAGATTAAAGATAGAAGTGAAACCAATACATTTCTGAAAGAAACTGTTTTCAAGTATAAAATTCGTACGGGTTTTGTTGTTTTGTTTTTTGCTTGTTGCTTGTTGCTTGTTGTATGATGGGACATATGGTATACATAAGTCTAAAACAAATTGTTATAGTGGTCCGTAATAGTGGTGAAGGATTTTGTATTGGTCATAGTCCGTGAAACTGTCGATAAGTTTGTAGTAAAAAGTTCCGGTGAATATGGTAGTGTAGTTGTGGAGGGTGTTCGAACCATACTGTAATATTTGGTCACATCATAATCGAAGAGATCAAAATCTAATCGATATATATCGAGAATAGCATCCAGAGTAGAGCGGTCTATTTGTGAGAAATATCTGAAACGATTTTTTTTTTTTCCTTAACAACATCAAATATATCACTAGGAGATTTTAAGAAAACTTACTTTTGAATAAGATTTCCAGTATTATGGGCAGATTGATTCGATATCTTACGCATTTTACTTCTGGGTAATTTCCCTAAAAGTAATGGCTCCAATCCAGCTTGCCTGATGATGTATTCACTATCTCTTTGAAATGTCTCAACTTTTGCAATGAGCGTAAAATTAATGGTACATGGGGTACAAAAACTGTATATTGGCGCCCAGTGCTCATCAAATTGTTTTCCTACTTTATGATTGTGCACAAGGAAATGCAAAAATTCATTAAAAGTTGGTCCAGAATTGTGTCGTTTAAGGTGTATTCCTTTTCTAAATTGTCGAATAATTTGTTTTCCGAGAACCTTGTAATACTTATTGCGACATCCCTCGAGCTTGTCACGATATGCGGACAAAAGACGTTCAAAAGGTTCCCGAACTGTTAGAAACGACAACGAGGATGGCAAAGAATCAAGTAATTCATATAGTTCCGGTCTGGGAAAACGTTTGCGTGCCAACTCTAAGGGAGACATCTTTGTTCGCTGCAGGTATTTAATATCGTATCCACCTATATTTAAGAAAGTTATCATATGAAACTTTATATTACTATTGTAGAGATCGCATGTCTAATGTACCTAATATGTTAAAATAATACATCCATGTACTGCTAGCAGCTTTGAAAATATTGCACCACACTAGATTGTGACCTTGTGAAACAAAGAACTCCCACGGTTTCGGTGGGTAAGTACCAGACAATCGCCTTTTTTTACAAATCTCATTGAGATGGTTTTTACGCCCTGTCAAGTTTTTCTCGGTGGCACTATGAATTTCTTCCGAATATTCATAGACAGGGTTCAGAGTCGATGGGATCTTGGTGGTTTTGAGACTATAGTCTGCATATGATTCAACTTCCACTTTAACTTGGTGACGTCTATTTCTCACAATTTCTGGCTTTATCTGCAAACATGTTTAAGCAATCATTAAGCAAATAAATCAAATTAGATACACATTGACTCACATCCAGTTTATTTTGTGATTTATCCTTGTTCATTTCAAAAGCATTCAAAGACTCTCGAAATAGAAAAGTAAAATAAAAAATCGCCAGCAGTAATAATAAAATAAATTTAAAATAAATATTAATTCGTCGCCTAGAGCACATACGCTTTAACATGGTGTATAACTTTATGTTACAGCTACAGTTATTGTAACTTTTAGCCTCGCTTTTTAACTACTTGCTCTTTAATTTGTTTTGTTCATAAATTTTCTTCGTTTTCTCATTATTCCTAGTGACCTTTCTCCTTGCCTGTTCTACCAATTCATGACATTTTACTGAAAGTTCAAGAAAATAATTCAATGTAATGGGAATCAAATTGTTTTCTTTGAAATTAGTCCTTGTTTTGTTCGAGTTAACACTAAAGATAACAAGAATTCCTTTAACAATGGAAATACAGAATCAAACATGCATATACGAGTACTCGTACATATGTACATATATTGCAACCACATTGTATGATATTTTTTTGGAAGTAAAAAGGAAACAAATAAAATGAATTGGTGCACGCAGCACCTTGTTGAATGTGCAATGTCCTTTTGAAATATCACCTACGTATGACGACAGCCACGGGGGTACTGGGGCGTATGATGTTTTTTTTTTTTCTTTTTTTGTATTTTTTTCCTTAAGCTTTCAGCACTTAAATACACAATTTCTACACAACTAAAAAACTAAATGGCTTTTACGAGTAATATAACGTTTACAAGTAAATCGAAATCTCAATAATTTGATACCGTAATAAATAATAAATAAAATAAAATAACTAACTAACCAAATTTGAGGGTAAAAAAATGTATCTACAGCTTTCTTCTTTTTAAATGATGGACTCTGTGGAGACCAGGCAATGAAGGGTGAACGAATGCAACTATCGGCGACGACTAGCACCCACCCTGAATTGTTGAAAGTTTTATTTTGCTTCTTTGTAAGAGTGAAAGTTTAGTGACATGCGCCAGAAAGCGTGTTTTATAAATGTTTACTGCCTTTATGACACGCACTTTGTTAGCTTTAAAGACAAAGCATAGCAAACCACCTGATTGCGCTGCAACTTTTATTTTTGTACTCTCTTTCAGCTTCTAGGCGCCATTTTGAGATAGCTTTCAGGATGTTTGATTTGAATGGCGACGGTGATGTGGACTCTGAGGAATTCGAAAAAGTCGCAACGCTAATTCGTCAACAGACAAGTATTGGAAGTCGACATCGGGATCACGCTCATACTGGAAGTACTTTTAAGGTAAGGCAAATATTGTTTTCATCATAATTTTTTTTCTGTATACGAAGTATGCCAATTGACTTTAACTTACAAGATTTTGTCATTTTCTTTGAACAGAGGCATAAGAGCCCTTCTTCGGTAATAAATCATTAAATTTGCATTTTCAGGGTGTTAACTCTGCACTTACCACGTACTTTTTTGGTCCAAAAATGGACAAAAAACTGACGATTGAGAAGTTTTTGGATTTTCAGAGGCAATTGCAACGGGAAATGTTATCATTGGAATTCGAACGGAAAAAGCCCGACGAAAATGGAATGATTAGTGAAGCCGATTTCGCTGAGCTAATGATTGCCTACGCCGGATATTCTCACAAGAAAAAGCAAAAGAAATTAAAGCGTGTAAAACGTCGGTTTCGTGAACACAGTGAGGGTATTTCGAAAACAGATTATTTGGACTTTTTCCACTTTTTGAATAACATCAACGATGTGGATACAGCACTGACATTTTACCACATCGCAGGAGCTTCAATAGATCCAGCAACACTAAAACACGTTGCTAAGACGGTGGCGCTGGTCAATTTATCAGATCATGTTATCGATGTTGTTTTCACGATTTTTGATGAAAATAGTTGAGTGATTTGCAATAAAATTTGTAGTTTTATATTTATATTTTATTTTTCTTATAGTGGATGGGCAACTCAGCAACAAGGAATTTGTGTCAGTAATGAAAAATCGTGTTTTACGAGGTTTAGAAAAGGCTAAGGATACTGGATTTGTCAAGCTTATGCATTCGATATTGAAATGTGCCAAGGAAGCGAAACCTGTCCTTTTGGATATTTAAATATTTGCGACGCAATAACTAACTTTTGTTACATGTTTAAATCTTTGCTTGTGTGTTGTTAATAGCCAAATAAAATTATTTTATTCTTTATTGTAAGAAAGGTTTATGAAAATATTTATTTGTTTATTAGTCTAAATAATTACTAGAAAAAAAAAATTTGACAATTAAGATGCTCATTTTAACGCGCGTTTTCAAACGGCTTAGACCTAAATCGATTATACGGCTTCTAGTGATATTACTGTTTGGAAGCCTATGTAAGGCTTAGGAAAGGGTAAACCTGGAGAAGTAAGATCAGACTTGTGTAAGTGCTGTTTTCCGCCACTGAAAGTTTTTGCAAATTTGAGAATATCCCTGGATCACTCTTGCTTTTTAGTAAATAAGACATGATTCAAGCTTAGAATTTTGCAACTATACATACGAGAATATTAAAAAATTGGTTACTTTTCTTTAACCGTTATTAACACGTTTAGCGCCATCGCATATTTTTGCTGTTACCTTTTAGGATTGAAACATTTTCCGTGCTGTTTTTTGATTGTGAGTGATTGCAATGTCGTTTACAGCTGTTTTATTTAACCCTTTCATGAATTTGCTGTTTGTATACAACACCTCACTTTGAGAGCATATTGTTCTTATCTCACGGTATATTTCGTGCAACAGTGTTTGCTTAGGAAATGAATTATCTTATTACTTTAGTTTTGTGTTCTTCTTTGATATGAAAAATAAGGATTTACATGTCATTTTCTGTTTTGCATTCGGTGTAGTCAGACGATTTTGTAGCAAGAAAATTTTGTAATATTTGAGTCATTGGATTTTTATTTTTTCTGTTAGATTATTTCATAAGGAAATAAAAAAAACAATAAAACAGGTAAGGATAATCTTCAAATGGTTGTAGAGATTTAAATTTTATCTGTTGTTAGTATACATCATGGTGCATGAATGGTGTATTTTGTAATTTATGTTTTTGATTAGTTTGTGTTGCCTTTTGCTATCATTTTGTTAATTTTTTTTGACTATTTTGGTTTCTTTTCCAGTATTTTAGCCTATTTTTGTACGTTTAATTTATAATGAACAGAACAAGTGGATTAACTACTATAGAAATAAACAAAATGCTTGAATTCGATTGGGATGATTCGGAGGCTGAAGCAGAGCCAGAACTACCATCTACTAGTGCAGATAATGCTGATACCGAACTGAATGTTTTAAGCAACATATGTGAGGACATAACGGCTTCTGATTTGCTGATTAGTGAGTTTCAGGAAGACATGGAACTTCAAGATGTTGAGTTGGAGGAAATAGATGTTTCTGTATTAAACGATATTGAGATAGCGCAACAATTTGGAAAGGTGGACCTAAAAACTTTAAAATGGAGAAAAAAGGACCTTCAATCTCTTGGCAAGAAACAGTGGAAAGAGCACATTGACTTTGATGTAGAAGTTTGTACACCATTGCAATACTTCCTAATGTTTTTTGATAATACGATGATAAATCACATTGTCGAAGAGACAAATTTGAATTCAGTCCGAGAATGTGGCATTTCGGTAAATGTAACATTTAAGGAAATAGAAAAATATTTAGGGATTCTTCTTTCTATGGACATTGTAAAATATCCAGAAATGAGAATGGTATGGCAGGCAGATTTTAGAATTCCTTTAATAGATGAAGCTATGACTGGAAAGCGTTTCGAGAAAATTAGCAATTGATGACAAAAATAAAGTGACCCTGGACATGAAAAGCTGCATAAGATTAAGCCTATTTTAGAGAGCTTCCGAAAAAATTGCCTCAAGGTTCCCGCAGAGCAGCATAATTGTGTTGATGAGCAGATTACCCCATTTAAAGGAAGGCAGCAATTAAAACAATATAACCCGAAAAAGCCAAACAAATGGGGTTTTAAAATATTTACCAGGTTTGGAAAATCTGGCATTATATATAACTTTGCACTATACGTTGGATATGGAACTTGCTCTTATTATGGCTTAGGAATTTCCTCCGATATTGTAATTCACTAGATGAAGGCTGTCAGGGATAAAGGTATTTTGGCGACCTGAACAGTTCGCGGCAATCGTTTGGGAATGTGTAACCTAGATTCTGATGCAAATTTAAAAGTAAAAGGTCGTGGCTCATACGACTATAGAGTAGAATCGAAGCTTGGTCTAATAGCTGTGAAATGGTACGACAACAAATCAGTACAACTTTTGTCGACGGACTATAGTATTGAACCAATATCTTCATGCCGCCGATGGAGCCAAAAGGATAAAAAGTTTATTGAAATTCAACTGCCAAACATAGTTCAGCAATATAATCGTTTTATGGGAGGTATGGACTTAGCAGATATGCTCTGTGAGTTATATAGGCTAAACCATCGGTCCCGAAAATATTATATGCGAATTTTCTTTTGGGTGCTTAACTCCGCAATCTCAATAGCTGGCTTTTATATTGGCGCCATTGTAAGCTTACCAAAGTCCATAAAAATGCTTTAAGTCTAAGGAAACGTGGCCGTCCATCAAGTTCTCCACAAATGACTCCAACAACTTCAAAGCGTAGGGCACTTTCCGTAATTCAAAGTGAAGACGTTCAATGCGATCAAATTGACCATTTTCCATCTTATAAAACAAAGCAATCGCGTTGCAAATTTTGTTAAAATGGGTTCACAACTGTGATCTGAACTAAATGTAATGTAACACTTTGTTTTACGCCAAAAAGAATCTGTTTCACTAATTATCATGTAAAGTAATTTAATTTAAGTATATTTGAATAAATATTGGACCAACTATTATTGTTTTCTAAATAAAACTATGCTTTGCTTTCTTTCGCAAAAAATGTTGCCTTTCTTACTCCGTTGATGCGCCATATATATGTACAACATTTTTTTTAAAACTAGTGGAAGTAACCGAATTTAAAAAAAACTAAGCTTTTTGTGTTATTTGAAGGCAATATAGTGAAACACAACAATTAAAAAAATGTAATTGTTCTGTACAAATTTGATGCATTAGAGGGTTAATGTTATGCAAATTAAGTGTAAAACCGTCAAACTTTAAATGTGTCCACCCGTAGACACGCGGTCCCAGCATGTGAAATTACACCGTGGGGCCACGTGTCCACTGGAGTCCCCTGGTGTCCACTTTTTTTTGTTAAGTTGTTTTTTGCTTGTTTACAGTAAAGAGAAATGGATAGAATTTTGAAAAATTCAAAGTTGGAGAGAGAAGTACAACGCGCGATGCCTTCAGACGACAGCGATGGTGCTCCGCGGTTTTCCGATAATTCTTTGGACGACGAAAATTATGAAACCGAAGACGAAACGTCAAACTCAGATTCTGAAGAACACCTTTCAGACGATGAAGAATATGAGCTTAGCGTACCTGAGCGCTCGGTTGATGGAATTCAAACATCCACTCTTCAATGGCAGTCTGTTGCGGGTTCAAGGCAAACATTTGCTGTTAATTTTCCAGTCAATGGCATAGCATCTGACGTTCGTGAACAGCTGTTTGGAAAGGGTCCACTTGATTTTTACATTTTTTTTGTTTCTAACGAAGTTATCTCACTCATCGTTGCTAAGACGAATCGGTTTGGTACTCAAAAATTGAAACAAACACCCGGTTCATCGCGCCAAAAGTCAAGGTTGCCTAAATGGACCGAAACAACAGCTCCAGAGATTCGCAAGTTCCTGGGATTGATTCAGTGGATGGGTCTTGTTCGTCTGCCCCAAATAAGAGATTATTGGTCTAAAAGCCCCCTCTACGAAAATAATATGAGCAAAGTCATGGGCCGCAACCGTTTCGAGCTTCTCTAAACAATACTGCACTGCGCGGATAACAGCATTGCTGCAAATGATCGGCTGTCGAAACTGTCAAGTTTGATAGGGCTGCTTCAAGCGAAATTCAAAGAAGCCTACACTCCTGAAGAAGATGTTTGTATTGACGAGAGCAATGTTCCATTTCGTGGTAGAATTTTTTTCCGTCAATATATCCCCAACAAAAGGCACAAATACGGCATAAAGCTTTTCAAACTTTGTGTTCAAGGCGACTACACGTGGGCTTTCAAAGTCTATACTGGAAAGGAAAGAGTGGACAATTTATTTGTTTCCGAGAAAGTCGTAATGGAATTGATGGATGGCCTTTTGGACAGCGGAAGGACTCTGTTTTGTGACAATTGGTGCACCAGCGTTTCATTGGCAAAGTCTTTGGTCAGCAGACAAACCCATTTGGTCGGCACTCTTCGAGTTAATCGGAAAAACAATCCAGTAAACTTCGTAAAGGCCAACCTAAAAAAAGGCGAAACGTTTGCTGAGCAGAACGAGGATAAAATCGTTGTGATGAAGAGGAAAGATAAAAGGGAAGTTCTGATGCTGAGTTCAAAACACGATAATTCGTTGGTGCCTGTAACTTCCAGAAAACCGGTCATCACTAAACCAGCGATGGTTGTCGACTACAATAAACGAAAAACCTTTATTGATCTGTTGGACCAAATGTTGGTTACTGCTACATCCGTTGTAAACTCTCTCGTTCTATACAACAAAATAAACGGCACTAAAATGAATATAACCAAATTCAAAAACTCGTCGAAGGCTTAACGTGGAAGACATCTGATGCACCATATACTTTACCACTCTTGGTCCCGCCTACGTCTGCTGGAACCTAGGCGTACCACCGGCGGACATGGCGGTCTACTGTGGTGGTACAAAAATGTACCACCCGTGGACACATGCGCCGAACGTGTTAAATGAATTGTATGTTCAGCTCCGTTGAATATTTTAATTCTTTAAGGAAAGAATATGTATGCGTGCTTTTGGTGGCTCTTATGCAAAGCTGGGTCATTTTGATTATCAAAGGAAACATTTTCTGAAGATTCAAACTTCACATGTGTTTCGACAATAATTTAATTAGGGAAAAGTTTAACACGTAGGAATATTTAGCCGACCAGATAGCGTGAGAAAATCTTTACGATCAATATCAGCATAATAAATTATGAATTCTTTTTACTCCTGGCTATTGTCTACTATTTTCTGACCAATTCATTCTCTACAAGAGAGAGTAATTTCAAAAGAAATAACAGGGAATGCTGCTTCAACTCGCACTCGACTCACAATCCATTCAACGGGGACAGATTTTAGAAGATGTACAACATTGAAACTGCTTGTACAGGAATACAATTTTGAGATTGCTGTTCAATAAGGGGAAAACACGAAATATTCAAAAGGCAAGGTTCACCCTGCTTTTGCGCATGATGCCGAGACTGAAAAGTTTATACAAAAGTAAAACCACTCAACTTACGATGCTGTTCAAAACAATTCTGTTAATTAACTACGAGTACACTTCATTTTTATCGACCTGAAGAAACCATTCGAGGAGGTGCGAGAGATCTACGATTGGCCCTTAGAGACTTATATGTACATATTACAAGATAACTAGTCTGCACAATGAACAATGGAAATAAACAAAACAATTCAAAGTAAAAATTAGGTAGCAAAAAAAAAGTGTTCAAAGTCTGCTATTTTGAAATATAATGTGAGATTTTCTACACAATAAACATTCTGGGTCTTTTCTGATAGAGTGACACGGTATCTATAATTAAATTACGGTGTTGAGAGGATATCCGTTTACGAATAAGCCGTGTAGAGACTAAATATTTGCATCTCTGTTTTTTTCGAATTCTCTAACTTCCCTCAGGCATCTATTTGGAAATATATTTTAAATACACGGTTTGAAGAGAAAACGATTAGGAAAACACATGAAGTAGGGGAATGCCACCCAAACTACTTTGAATTAGACAACAGTTAACATTTCTCAAAGTTGAAAACACGCCTAGTTAAAAACAGGGTTTTTCATTGGATTCTCCATGTTAACAAACCGAAGGTTAAAAAATTAGCTGGCAATGCCGTGTATGAAAAAGTCGTCGGAAGATCCCACTGGAAAGTAATTGAAGCTCAAGTTCCTTTTAAGGCTCAAATAAGAGACCAAATTACAATAAAAATACAGGTTGACTGAAATGCAAAAACACTGTCTTCGCTACGATATAAACTGGAAGTGGAAATCCCACAAGCACTGCTCTTACTGCTCTACAGATACTTACTTACCTACGTAGATAACGTTACAGTCCATGATTGACCAGGGCCTCAGCTAGCTTGCCTCTCCGGCTGTCTCCATCTGCGCACACGAAATTGGCTGAATTTCCCTTTCCGCTTGTGTGAGCCACCTAAGATTAAGTCGTCTTCCTGGGTTCTAGTTGAAAACTATCCCGGCATCTAAGCCAAGTTATTCTAGCTTTTCTGAGGCAATTGGCATAGTCGTACAGCCCGTACAGCTCGCTGTTGCGTTGTACATTGATGCATAGAGCGATGTTGAAAAAAATCAAATGACAACGCATCGCATTGTTTAACTTCTTTCTAGGATTTAAGGTTTCGTAGTCCAGCAAGCAGATAAGTGAGATAAATAAGAAACATAAGATGTAGTTGTCCGCTTCATATATTTTAACAGTTAATAAAAAGAGAAAATACTAAATTGGCCCAAATTTCCCTTGTCCTGTGTGACCTGTGTGACCCATAAAAATTGTTTGTATTTATTTACATTTTAATGTATTTCGGATGTCTTTCTTTTGTTTCTTATGTTATGAGAAAATGTTGGTGCAATTTCTAGACATGTCTTCCTTTCTCCTTACACACTTATTTTATGCCACATAATTCGAAGTTGAACTACCACCATTAGGATATTGAACGCAAACATATTATTGAATGCGCAAGCGTCATTTTGACATTCTTTTTCATTTCTCTAAATGTCACATTCACAATGGCCAAGAAGGTAGAGAAAAGTGAATTGAACAAAAACAAACTTAAATCGGATGATTGCCAATTTTAATTAAAATGTTTTGCAATTGAAATGAATTAAGATTAACCGAACATGTTACCCCAGACTTACTTGTTTTTTCTGGCACTAGTAATATTCGGAGCGATACTTTTGCTCCTTATTTACTATGTAAGTATAATTATTTACATCCGGAAAAAGAAAATACAATTTAAATTTACTTTTTGTTGAAACAACAAATTTGTAGGTCCTTACATTGGCAGACTTGGAATGTGATTATTTAAATGCCCAGGAGTGTTGTGCCCGTTTAAATTTTTGGGTCTTACCCAAATTCGGAATCCATGCAATTCTTTTCGTGCTACTGCTGCTTGGAGGTCATTGGTGGCTAGTTATTCTAAATGCACCTATGGTCGTGTGGTTGGGGTATGAATTACACAAACAACCCCGCCATAGCCTTGGTGTTTATGATCCAGTAGATATTCATAGCCGTGGCTTGCTCAGAGTACACCTAAGGAACTGTATGATATATTTGGGTTATTACTTTATCATGTTCTTCGTGATGCTTTATTAGTAAGCGTTTCCTCTGCATGTTCGTTAGCTCAGTAATACAAAATTGCTTTATTTTAGTTTAATTTCATCTTTACTCGAAGGCGATCCAATTAAACGACATGAGGAAGGGGAGATTGTGACTGATTTTATATAGATATATAGACAAACGTACATATTTGTATTTCTGTACACAAACATATATATGTACATCAAGAATCTGTATTTATTATTTATTTAATCCATATACCTATACCAAAAAACCGCACAATATTTATTTTACGTATCATAATTCATATTTAATTTAAAACACAACTCACTTTCAACTAGAAAGTTGCAGTTGAATGCCAAATATAAAGTATTGTAAATTAAACAGAAACACAGATTAAATGTATGCTCTTTCAGGGTGCAGAAAATTCGCTAATAAATTCTATCGAAGATATCTTTCAAATTTCTTTTAGAAAACAATTTTATTACTCGATTTTTCACTTCCGTAGACTCCATGGGTATAGCATAGTTTAACGAAGAGTTGTCCAAATCAAATTGCACGTATTTGTTAGTAGGACGGTGGATTGGATACGATAGGATACTAACAAACGTTATTTGCTTCAGTTTTTACTAGGGTTAGTGAAGATATATTTTTCTTATCAAATTTCTTATTAATAAGTGGAATCGAATTTATAGAGTCATAGTTGTATATATTAAGAAAGCATTATTGAACATTTTAAAATCCTTTATTTTTATCTTTGAATACCTTACAGTTAGCAAGGTGTACTTTGTTTACTTTCATACTTAAGCAAACATAGGAGTGCATGTTGCAACAGCAATAGTATGATCAAATTATCGAACGAAATCTTAATGCTAAGCTATTTACATAAGTTGAAAAAGTACGAATCATAATGTTTGACCTTGTAAAACTATGTAAGTAAAGCCTTGATTTTATATCAAGCTTATTATTTGCGTCAGCATTTTAACAAAGTAAATACATAATGTTTATTTTACCAAAAGAAATTGTAAATAAATTACGTCGCATTGAGCACACTTATTTGTTTTTAAAAGAAATATGATAACCCTATTGAATTGTACTTTGCTGTGACGTACGTACTAACTTCTTGACTATAAAACTTTTCCCAATCCGGATTTATTTTATATTTGAAGCCAAAGGATACATTTCACAAGCAGTTAATGTTAATAATATATTTCACACATATGTATACACTGGCGATCACTAGGATGAGGCCACACATTTTACAATCGATTTTCACTCTTCACACCTGTTTGAAATTTTGTACCCGCAAACTTTTACTATCTGCGAATAGGTACATACTTTCTCAACAGGAAGTCATAAAATTAAAAGGTAAATAAGAAACGACCGTTGGAATTTCCCAAGATCAAACAATTAATTTCTTAAAAAGCGTATAAAAAGATGCGCCACTAGGATGAGGCCATTGCGAATATTTCGTTGCAGGTGTTCAAATCACCGGTTTTGTTTAGAACATTTAAAAGAGCGTTGAAAAGAACTGTTTTTATTTAGTTTTTAAAAAAAAATGGGTTTCGGAAAGACATTGACAGCAACAGAAAGAGGAAAAATAGATGCTTTCAATGAGTTAGGACCCTCAGGCCGAGAAATTGCAAGGAAGCTTAAAAGAAGTAAGACTGTTGTAAACAGTTATCTTGCGGATCTACAAAACTATTAGAAAAATCAAAAAGGACGTACCGCAGAAGTAACAACATTGCGAGAAAAGCGGTTAATTCTACAGTGTGCCTCAAATTCTTCCCTACCAGCGACTAAAATAATGGCCAACAGCGGAGTGTCAGCCAGCATAGCAACGGTCCGATGGATAATACGAAAAATTGGTACTATACAGAGAAAAAACTTAAAAAGAAACCTGTTTTGAGGCAAGAACACAAGGAAGATCGAATGAATTTTGGAGGAGAACATGTCGCTTTTAGCAGTGAATGGAAACGCGTCGTCTTTTCGGATGAAAAAAAGTTTAACCTTGACGGTCCCGATGGTTACAACTTTTATTTCTATGATCTAAGAAAGGAGCTTATTTTGGCAAGACACCACAGCCGTACATCAGGTGTAATGGTGTGGGGAGCTATTACCTACTATGGCACAATCCAGTTTGAGTTTTTGTCAACAACAATGAACGGAAACAACTACAAATGTTTGCTGGAATGGTCATTTCCAAAAGTGAAAGACATTTTCGGACCACTGCCTTGGATATTCTAACAAGGCAATGCACCCATCCGCACTTCCAGGGTTGTTAGAAGTTGGATTCAATCAGAAGACGTGGCACTTTGTACAATAGTTTCTTTTGAAGCTTTGTTACAATTGATAAAACCTTGCCCTGGAAATGCGATTAAAATTGCCTGCCGAGATCATATGATTTAACACCGTGCGATTTTTTCTTTGGAATCGTATGAAAGAGAAGTTTTATGCCAACTCATGGATGCACTCAGCCAATATCAGTGCTGTTATCGGCCGTCCTATTCACCGGACTTAAACATAATCGAAAATGTTTGGGCATGGTTATCTCGTAAAGTGTATGAACTCGGCAGACAATTTGAAGACAAGGACACTTTAATCGAAGCTATCTATGCTACTGTATGATTCTATTCCAAACCGTCTTACAGAGGTCATATCGAAAAATGGCGAGCATAATCATTATTAATGTTGAAAAACATAATAAATAAATGTTTTAAAACCATAAAATGTAAACATTTTATTCATTTTTTCCTTTCTTTCGAAGATTTTGCATGTAGGCGCATCTTTTTATACGCTTTTCAACTAGTTCATTGTTTAATCTTGGGAAATTCTAACGGTCGTTTCTTATTTATCCTTTAATTTTATGACTTCCTGTTGAGAAAATATGTACCTGTTCACAAGTAGTAAAAGTTTGCGGGTACAAAATTTCAAACAGGTGTGAAGATTGAAAATCGATTGTAAAATGTGTGGCCTCATGCTAGTGATCGCCGGTGTATGCACTGCTCCTATGTTTCACCTGTGGAGTTGGCTAAGTTTTCAATAGTAACCTTTAAACCGTTGTATTTTGAATTACATCCTACTTAACTGAAGTTGAAACTATGTTGTTGTTTTTGAATTCCAACTTATTTATTCATAGGGTTCTTAGAGTATTGGCTGGATCTTGGGCTTTAACAGGTTTTCAGGCAGAATTATCCAGCAATATTTGCTTTCTATCTGCTTCTTATAAGTTAGCGTTTCGGTATACCCATCGAAAACATTAATGTTTTCATATCTAGCGCAGAATTTTTCCAATTTTCGTACATACGAATTTATGAAATAACTGCGATGTGCTTCTGTAAGCTAAGCGCAGAAGTGTCGTTTAGAGCGAGCCTTCCGTTTAAAACGAATTTCCCTTTCGCAATTTTTTTTTGTAATTTACAATTTATAGTATTTGCCAAATTTGAGCTTTCCGTAATAATTATTCCTTTTTTTTCATGTTACAAGACGTACTCATATTCCGTTCTCATGTAAGACGTATGGACGTTCTCTATATAAGGTTCGGTTAAAAGTTCTGTTGTTGCTCATACAAGGGACCAAAATTATCCGTTACAGCTGTAGGAAATTATCATATCTCCAAAAGTTGGAGAGTTTTATGAGGAAGTGGGTAGAAAAATTAAATAAACATGAAAACTTTGATGATTTGTCTAAACGGGAGAAAATATAGACCATATCAAATAAAACGATTATAATTTTTGAAAAATAAAAAACTCGGGAAAAGCAAGGTATTTGGTATTAAAAAAGCGTCACAAGTTTTCTATCTTCAATATTTAAAAAAATCACCAGTAAAAAAGATTTTAATTAAAACGCTGTTGCGGCCAAGTTTTTGTTAACTGAGAAACAAATTAAAAAACGACTTGAGTGGGCTCACCGTGATAAAACTATTGACTGGATCAAAATGAAACTTTCAGCAAAAATACATGTTTATAGCTGTGCGCCGGGATTCGGAAAATTGGTAACCTTCATCGCGAATCTTGATGCTCAAGGAATGATCCAACTCAGATTGGGTTCCACAAGAGTACAACGACCCGAAACATCGTATTCGTATCAGGGTTTCAAAGAAGAATGTTACGTCAATGTGTTGGATTGGCCATCCCAACTTGCAGGTGTATACAAATGTATATGTATGATAAGAAAGGAATAAACGAGACGGTGTTAGGGCAAGCTTAAACTGCTTTAAAAACAAATTTAGCGACAATTATGGATGTCTGTATAAAAGCATTGGCTGCACGTTATCGCCAAAAGTGTTAGGCGATAATTGGGAATGGAGGAGACTGGACAACATTGTTTAACTAAGTCAAGAGGTTGTTTCCTTTTAAGCCACGTGTTTTAGTCAAGCACGCTGTAAATAGCACCACCCCTGCTCGATGTGCGATATCCATTAGCCAATCTGTTTATATGGCTGACACCTCGAAATTCGACAAATCTACAAAACAGCAATACAAATATTGAGCTTTTCTTTGACCAATATTTTAGCCGTTATGATCTAATTGTCATAATTCAATTTCCAAATGTACTATAAAAGGTTGTGAATTCCGAGAGAAAATAAAAACGTGAACTTGATAGTAGAACCAAAGCTGCCGGAATTGTATCCTACATTTGTTGGCACACCACGAGTATATGCTAATGGTATCATACTGAAGCAAACAGACACTAATGCCTTTGTTTAAATGAACTTTTAATTGTTAATTAATTGTTTAGTTATCATAGATGGCTTGCATAAAACCACGTCATTCCTGATGATGAAGTGAGGGAAATAAGACCAAATTAGAAGTGAGGCAGTTTACAGAAGGACACCGGTTGAGTGCACTTTAACTGAGAAAAGCTGATTTATCTGTTTGGATTGGTTAGGCTGAATCAATTGTGATAAAGAACTATGAACTTAGTGCTGGAGAATAACCAACGGTCACTAGCTCCGTATTTATTCAAATTCTCACGTAGGTTCCCACGGTCAAGGTGGTACCTAGTAGAAACAACAAATTATATGTTTTTACCTACAAGTATCGGGAGCTAAATTAAGTATTAAATTTTCGTGTACGTGCTATTCACCATAATAGATTTCAAACAATGATTATCTACATGTTTAGCTATGTACACATGTACGAGTATATATGTATTTATTATTATTTTCAATCAATCAAGGTCTTAAATATAGCTCAGCGGAACTATTTACTTAATCTACTGCGGACATATTCAAATAATTTCGTATTTGATTTGATTTAAAATAAAAAAAATTGGTAGAAACTCTCTTAAAAACTTTTATTGTTCTCTTAATAGAAAATACTGTTTCTCTGTAAAATGGCTATAATACATACGAAATTTGTACAAGTACACAAAGCTTTTGTATAATCGGTTTTTCACTGCTGCATACAAACTTATAGTCGAGAGATTGGAAAGAAAATGCAATTTTTATGGCTCATCTGGTTGACAACGTCGAATTTGTAGTTTAAATTTACGAACATGCAACTGGTTTGTTGTACTCGTAAACTCACAAAAATGTTATCATGTCTATTCGTATTCAAATACAAATATGTACCTATAATAAAACCAGAGGTCACAGTGTTCAAATAGATGTAATAATTACCATTATCATCTGAGATTTTTTTTTTTATTGTCAAGGCACACATGATGTTTTGGAAAACGAACTGACGCTTGCATATGGCTCACAAGAATAGCTATCAGGATTAAAAGGGCTCTACAAAAATTTGTGAGAGGAGGTCCAAATAAGAGATCAAATTAACTATTGTTACGAGGGCGGGTCAATAAGTCCGTGACTTTTTGAATTTCTGAACAGCAACACTGCTCCTGTCAACAGGCATCTGTCAGTTGACTCCTGTCAAAATTTAAACTTGCTGCGTCAGTTAGTTTGTGTTTGACAGCTATTTTTATCAGACTACTCACTAATTTGAGGAGAAAATGGAAAAAAGTGAATTTCGTGTGCTTATTAAGCATTATTTCTTGCGAAAAAAAACCATTACCGAGACCAAGGCTAAGCTTGATAAATACTATGGGGACTCTGCACCATCGATTTCAATGGTAAAAAAGTGGTTTACTGAATTTCGTTGTGGCCGTACAAGCACTGAAGATGCCGAACGTCCTGGACGCCCAGTTGAGGTCTCTACACCCGAAACAATCGAAAAAATTCACGATATGGTGTTGGCCGACCGAAGATTGAAAGTGCGAGAGATTGTGGAAGCCGTAGGGATCTCGCATGGCTCAGTGGTTTCAATTTTGAATGATCACTTGGGCATGAGAAAGCTTTCCGCAAGATGGGTGCCGCGTTTGCTCACAGTCGACCACAAACGCAATCGTCTAACAACTTCACAGGAAGGTTTGGCGTTGTTTAATCGCAATATGGAGGAGTTTTTGCGCCGTTTTGTAACCGTGGACGAAACATGGATCCATCACAACACACCAGAGAACAAACAACAGTCAAAATAGTGGGTTTCTAAGGGTGAATCGGCGCCAAAGAAGGCCAAGGGTTTGTCAGCCAATAAAGTTATGGCGACTGTTTTTTGGGATGCACGCGGGATAATCCACATTGACTACCTTCAAAAGGGAAGAACAATCAATGGGGAATATTACGCCAACTTATTGGACCGATTCAATGACGATTTGAAAAAAAAACGACCTCATTTGGCCAAGAAAAAAGTTCTTTTCCACCAAGACAATGCAAGGGTGCACACATGTGCAGTTGCCATGGCAAAAATCCATGAATTGGGCTATGAATTGCTCCCTCATCCACCCTATTCTCCAGATTTGGCTCCGAGCGACTACTTCTTGTTCCCAAACCTGAAGAAATGGCTTGGTGGAAAAAGATTTGACTCCAATGATGAAGTCATCTCGCAAACAAAGGCCTATTTTGAGGACCTCGACAAATCATTTTTTTTGGAAGGGATAAAAAAATTGGAGAAGCGTTGGACAAAGTGTATAGAGCTCAAGGGAGACTACGTTGAAAAATAAAATTATTTTTTTATCAAAAAATCTGTGTTTTAATCCAAAAGTCACGGACTTATTGACCCGCCCTCGTATGTTTCGTGCATTCTTGGCAGTTGTATACTGATGTACCCAATTCAATTGCATATACAGTGGATTCCGCTTATTTGGGACACATCAGGCTAGATGGTTTAGTCCCAATTAAGCGGCTGTCCCAACAAAGCGATGTGATGATCAAGAAAACAAAATGCAAAACGATTGAAATAGCTACGTAAAAAACTACTGCTTATTTACATTTAGAATTCATATTTTTTTTGAAAAAATATAAAAAAGGTATAAAAAAGAAATTGATTTCATATCTTTCTCGTATGTTCCAGATATTGGTAGATTGTCGCCTGGCGAATATTTTGAGTTCTTTGTGATGTTATAAAATCATCACAAACCTCTAATGCTGATAATGGGCTGCCTTCACTGCCGTCCTGCATGGAGTATCGCCGCAATTCTTGTAAATACTTCCTCGCCTCTCGAATGGTAACTGGAACTGGAGCAGGTTCATCAATATCCACATCACTTCCAGGATCTTCTGCGTTATTTTTTCTTGCAAATTCCTCAATAATGTCATCCTCAACATCCTCGTATTCGCAGTGGTATTGCAGGTCGTTATCAATGGATAAGAACTCTTGATGATCTGTAACGCGCTCCAGTGGATAGTTGCTTTCAATATTAGTTGGACCTGGTATGATTTCTTGATTTGAATTTTTGAAACCGCAGTGAGAAAAACAGTTTTGAATTGTCGAGCAGCTTATTTGTCTCCACTATCCGCAACAAATTGTATAGCCTGTAGAACATTCACCTTTGCGCTAACTTCTCTAGCATTTGTAGATGTTGTCAAGAGATTTTCTTCAATTGCTTCAAGGATGAACTGCACGAATCCTCCTCGAAAAAAAAGTCTTTACGTTTTTTATGATTCCCATGTCCAGTGGTTGTATCAAAGATGTGGTGTTTGGTGGAAGAAATTCTATTTTAATATTTTTTAAATTGACTGAATTTAAATGAGTAGCAGAATTCTCCTTGAAGTAAGTTGCAACTCCGCATCCCAATCGGAAAGCCATTTAGTAAAAATGTTGGATGTCATAGACGCGTTCTTATTGGCGTAATATAGTACTGGTAGACTGTCCATTCTAAGACCTTTAAAGCACCTATGTTTAACGGCTTTTCCAATAACTAAGCTTCCGTTTATCACTTCCCAAAATATTACAGCAGCATAACACAGTGACACGATCCATTGCTTTTTTTGAACCTGGGAGTTCATATTGTTTATAGCTTAAAGAACCATCTGGCATGGCACGGTAAAATAGCCCCGTTTCATCGGCGTTCAGTAGTTCCGGAAGCTTACACAATTTCCAGTGATCTGCGCTGGAAGAATTTGCACTAGCTTTCTCCCCATGTGCTTTCTTAAGCTTGATCTCGTGTTTGGTTTTCCATTGCGATAGCCAACCATCCGTAGCAATGAAATTGGCATGACCCAACTTTGTCGTAAGCTCGTCTGCCTTAGCTTTCAACATTGGGCCACAAACACAAACTCCTCTTCCAGTTACAATAGAAAACCATTGGTTCAGTGCCTTATCAACATCTGGGTCCTTTCCTGCTCGTTTCCGCAGTTTAACTTCTTGGCTTTTGACACGTGCTATTGTAGACTTAGGAACATCAGTGATCCTTTCCAGATCGCGATAGGAAGTGTTCGGGGCTTGGCTTTTTAATTTATCAAGCAAAACTATTTTATCAGCTAATGTTAAATCTTTTCTGGACATTTTAACCAAATTCCACAATCTTCTCGGTCAGTAGGCACGGATACGCGACTTATTAATTTTATCTCGGCACTTTCTGAAACGAAACCAAAAGCACGCCACGTCGTAGCACAACAAAACTAGAAACATCAAAGCGAATAACAAATTGAAACAACAAGAAACCGTTTTACCTACCCCTATGCAAAGGTAAAACGGAGCGCAACATCACGAGATAGTACCGTTACTTGAAAAGCATTGGATCAATTTGTTTTCTCATCTTCATCGTCATTATTACTGCAAACGATGGTGTGGCTTTTGCTGCTGTAGTTTTTTCAAGACATAGCAGACAAGCAATGTGGCGATAGTTTTGTCAAAATGTGTGTAAGATGTGCGATGAATATGTCCCGAATAAACGGCTGCTGTCCACAATAAACGAACAAAATCATCTCTTTTTTGTTTCCGTTCTTGTTCATTTGTCTTAATTAAGCGGCTGTCCCGATAAAGCGATGTCCCAAATAAGCGGAATCCACAATGTATGTACATACATACACTACAATGCGCCTTCAAGAATATGTCAATGAATATATGTGGAATTTGAAAAAAGGACGACAGGTGACGTAAGGACGATCATGACACTAAAACAATAAACGAAGTACGCACAAGAAAATAAAGGACGAATGAAACACACAGGCGTGGCGATCATACGAGGAGAATGGAAAAAGAAGAGTCCTTACGGAGGACAAAGCCATTCGACAGTAATCGATAGTAGTCAACAGACGTGCCCATACTGATACTCCTTACTAAATACACATTTTGTAAAATATACACTAACCCTCAAAAAAAAAAAGCCGAGAGCACATTTTTTTTCCGTATAAGTGCTTCTCTTCGGCTTGTAAACAAGAAAAATTATCTAACGGTACTTATATAGTTTGTTTTGTGTTTATTCGCGTATAAATATAAAAATTGCATCAGTTTTGTCAGTGCTGCCAGATCAGTTGTTAAGATGGGTGCATTTTTATTCCAAACGATGGTTTTAACAGAAAAGCAAAAAATTTACATAATTGTTTATAAAAAGCAAAATATTGCAAATGTTGCAATCTCCAGCAAAATTAAGTGCAACTAGCCATCGGTAAGAGATTTTGGGCAAAATATTTGAAAACGGAGAGTTTAGTGCGACAGTCAGGCAGCGGACGTCCAAGGAAGACGAATGAGCGTGAGGACAGAAATTTAGTCCGAATATCTCTGCGCAATCGTTTTAAAACTGCTCCAGAAATTGCGGCAGAGCTAAAAGATGTTCATAATGTGGAAATAAGTAGCTCAGTTGTGAAACGTCGTTTAAATCAAAATAATGTCCGACAAGCTGCAAAAAAAAAAACCGCTTCTTACAGCGAAAATGCGGTCTACGCGACTAAATTGGTGTAAAGAAAGGACAAATTGGACAGTTTTTTTGTTGGCTAAAATAATTTTCTCTGATGAAAGCAAAATAAATTTGATTGGTCCAGATTCAGGAGTCAAGGTGCGTCGTAGAAAGAATGTACGATACAGTGATGAATGTGTACAGAGTATTGTAAAGCATTCATCATACATTATGGTCTGGGGAGCATAACCTGTTATGGTGTTGGAGAAATTATATTGCTAAAAGATAGTGTAAACTCGGCAGCTTAAATAGAAATTATAAAAAAAAGGCGTTTTGCTTACAACCGAGACCTTAACTGAACACGTAGAAACAGTGGTCTTTCAAGATGATTCTGCACCATGTCATCGATCGAAATCAGTAAGGACAGATTGGACATTTTCTTATATTTCATAAATTTTCTTGAAAAAATTAACATTAATTAACTTTTTTCTTTGCATAGGTTAAGGAATGTAAAGATAGTTTGGGGATAGGGTCTCTAGGCCTGGAAACAGCCCAGACCTCAAGCCTATTGAGAACGTTTGGTCCATTATAAAGGGAAAAATACGTCGACATAAGCCCATTAATATTCAAAAACTAGAGGACATTATTAAATTTACTTGGTACAATGAAGTTTCACCAGAGCTAATAAAAAAATTATATGAAAGCATGCCTTCTCGATTACAGAGCGTTGTGAATTTTTGTGAAAAACAAAAACTGAAAAACAATTTTAAAAAAAATTAAATGAAGTTTAAAAAAAAATTTTGTTCTTAGGTAAAAATGTTATTTTTCTTACTTTTCACGATAAAGTTTTAACATAGAAAAATAAATTTTTCGTAGAATACACTTAAAAATAAATTTATTTAAAATTATAATGTTATTTACACACTTGACAAATTTGCTAAGTTACTTAACTAAGATATAATAAAATATATACATGGTACGTATGGGGTTGGTTTTTCCTTAGAATTCGGTGGGCTGTACTTTTGGGTTTGCTTTCTTCTCGTTCTTCGTTCTCGTAGGGCATGACGGGTCTTCCCTCATTAACCATTCGATTTGGAAATCGACCCTCTGAGAATGACCGGTGCACATTTACAAACACTAGGGTATCTCTCATGATAAAGTCTGGCTGCAGCACTAGCATTACGCCTGCATTCCCCATAAATGAGATGCATGTTAGCATATTCCTGAGCAGTGTATCAAGATGGCTTGATGGTATTCACACTACACAATCACGGGATCAACGATCAACACTAGTCCAGAAGAAATCCAGGTTCGACAGAAATGGTCAGATAGCAAATCAAAGTCGCAATGCAATGAAGTCCAATAAAGAAAGCCAAAGTTGTAAGCACGAAATCAACACGAATACAGAATAATGCGCTATAAGCGAAGAAGCGTGAGGTACTGCAGTATTGCATGACAAGGATGGCATCTTTATCTGTTTCACTCATACTAGTCAAAATGCCGTATTTATCCGTCTTAATCACGGTGTCACTGCCTGTCTCGCTCACACTTGCTACTCATTTTAACTTATTAAAAAGAATTAGCTATGAATCGGGTTTCTTTAACAAAATATTTTTTTTTTGTCCTCAATTAAGCGTTAGTCTAGCAAGTGTCATACCATTTTAGAATTCAGACTAAATACGCCATCTTTTAAAGTTACTTCCCAAAATGGCACAGTACATTTTTTTGTCAGTACACTCAGTTGAAGTTAGGTGATTAATGATTTTCAGATACATGGATGGACAAAAAAGCAATATTTTAGTTAAAACCGATATAGTTATGTTTCAATTTTGGACCGTAATTTACAGAACAGTCACTCAAAGCTACGTGACAATAAAAAAATCGAAGAAAAGTAAAGATTTGCGGTCACAGTACTTGAAAGATCATCATTGGGTGTCAGATTTCTCGATTCTTTTTGAGTGCCAATAATTTTAAAAGTTCATGACTTAGATTTTTTTTCATAATTTTGTGATAACCCACACCACTTGACCTATCACCCGCTTCCGGCTTGACGTTGATTTTTGGGACACCTTGTATAAATACGGCTATAACTTTTTTTTAAATGTTGTTTCCCTAGAATATCATTCGGTATTTATTATATGTATAGTATGTAGTATACAAATTGTACGATCTTACTTGCTCACTTAGGTAGCGCTACAGTTCGAGGTGAACCTGCACCGCGCAGCTCGTATAGTTCCTCTTAAAATCTTCTTCTACAAAGCCCGAGGATATCTTCATCCGCTTTCGACAGAGTCTATGCCTCAGCTCTATAAAGTAGGACTGGGATGATTAAAGTCTTATACAGAGTTTCTTTAGCTGTTTGGGCTAGACCATTACTACTCAATTGACTTCTTAGCCCAAAGAGACAGCAAAATTGGCAAGAGTGATTCTTCGTTTTAATTCTACTGAGATGTTGTTGGTACAATTGATATCAGAGCCAACGTAGACAAAGTCGTTTAGATACTATCTCAAAATTACTGCTATCGGCTTTGACGTTCTGTCCAATTCGTCAATGTTGTGTATCCCCTATTGTTGAGGGCATATAGGCACTTGGTTTTGCAATCATTTACCCATTTTACCAGTTTCGGTTCCAATATTAGCAAATGCACCGGTGACAGCCCGTTGAGTTCTGCTAAAATATATAGGTCTGGTCTAGGACCCCAAAATTATACAATTTTGTACAAAAACCTGTTCCCGCGAGAACAATGTTAAGATTTCATTATAATCCATTTCGCCACCCCAATTGTTACAATTACCTACACGAAGTCTTTTTTTAGGCACGAATTGTAAAAAAAACGTCAAATCAATTAAATTTTAAAAGAACTGTTAAGCTCGTAAAAGTTTAAATTTGTGTGCATTCCGACAATTTTATGGAAATTAACTCAAAAGAAGAAAAAAGAGCTTCCCATTTAAGTGAACTGTTCGCTCAATAAAATAAAACTCATGAAACGCACATTACATTTAAAAGGTAGTAAAATTACCAATCAAATAAAAATTTTTCTCCTGTTTCGCAATTCCTTTTTAGTTTTCTTTTTAATTGTCACGTTTGACGTTATACACACGTTTTATGAAAAAGCGTTCCCGCGAGATTTGGGGTTTAAGAGAGAATTCACCCCTACTCATCAAACTTAAGGAAAAAAGTCTCTTTTACAATTTGTAATCTCGCGGGAGCAGACCTTATGTCTTTTGAAAGATTGTATCTCCAGTGCTGGCTTGCGTGCTCCACACAATTCAAGAAAAGAAGTCACAAGACAGCGCACCTTGTCTAAAACCTTTTTTGACAGCAAAGTTCTCGCTTAAGAGTTGAGGTGAGTTGCGTTTTTTCCAGGATCTGTCGAGTGTAAGATTTGGCCGATTGTGGACTTTCCTGGTCTGAAACCATACTGATAGGGGCCAATCTGGTTACGGACGAAGAGCTTCAGATGTTAACACAACATTTTTAAGTAGATTTACACTTCTATAGCTGGCGGAGTTGAGGGTGTCTCCCTTTTTATGGATCGGGGAAACGATGCTTAGATTCCATATATCAGGAACAGATCCGATAAATGAGTTGGTATACGAGTATGCTCTCTATAAAGGAACTTCCAGCAGCTTTGAATATCGGTAAGCTGTCAAGTCCAACAGCTTATTTGGATTTAATCTTAGATATTTCTATCCTTACTTGGCTTTAATCAGGTGGATGGAAATTTTGGCTATAAATTTTTTTTCCAAATTTTCTTATTGAGGATACATATATCAAATAACTATAACGTAGTGTGAACCTATTCTGTATTAAGCAACATCAGTCAATCGCAATTTGTGAAGAACACAGTCGTCAAGTATATTATGTGTTGAGAGTTCTACAATACAAGAAAAAGCAAGAGCGAGTAGCAATAACAGTTTGCTACCAGACCGATTATCCACCGACAAGACATTTTAACTGTTACTAAATGCTTGCGGTGATTCAGCACAGAATCGGAAAACAGGTTTTAATAGGCACAACCCTAATTGTGAAGGCCAGAAGACAACGAAAGGTGATGTGTTCCTTAGGCAAGTTCGCCCGGATCTTATTATATCCTGTCATATTTTACTGCTAAACGACAACGTCCCGGCTTACTCTACGACATAAATAAACTAAACTAAATGGAAAACGTTACTTATCCTTTAACAATCGAGTGCTCCTCTTACACGTACACTGTAAAGAATATACTGCGCGCTTTTGTAAATGAGTGTCCCTCATACACAGCCAGGTACGAGTAATTACATGGTTTAAGGCAATCAGTGGAAAGTCATTTTTGGCAAGGCTGAAATCTGGAAAATTCTCCATCTATGTATGTTAACTTATTTATAATTTGGAACAATGAACCGCCAGTTTCTAGTTGCTTGTCTTCCACGAGCTGCTTACTAAATTAGAAGGCGCGCGATATGGTGTGGTAGGTCTGCAGAGGTAATCCTCTATGTGTCGCACAAACGCCCACTTACACTCTGTAATAATTTCCAATTCGCCTTGGATATATTCTCCTCCTAGACAAACAGCTACGAGCTTTGCGTCAATTTGACCAAAACAGAGCTGGTCTTCATCCGAAGAAGATTTAAGATACTATGTACAATACAATCCCATCAAAACCATTGCAGTAAGAAACAAGAAAACATCTAGTTGTCCTCTACTCGTGCAATAAGGATGTAGGTCCCAAAACCATTCACTGGGTCTAAACCAAAGTCGTTATAGAAATTTTCACTTATGTCATAGTCGTCTGATGGTCTTCACTGGAAAAGCGGACTAGTATTAATTCATTCTAAAAACTCTCTAATGGCACAGAGAGACACAAAGTTATGAAAAGAACTATATGTAAGGCACATTTAATAAAACGGCTTACTGAAATTGGCTTCAAAATAGACTCTAATAGCCTGACTTCAGAAAGGAACGAATGAAGACAATCCGAAGTCATCCTCAGTAAATCCATCTCCATTTTCACAGGCGATTCTTAAACACTTGAAGGCGTTGGCCAGTCCATTTGCATATAACATATTGTACTAATCCTTCAGTCTGCCCCACACTGTAACATCTTCCAAGCCGAAGTATCAGACATTCATGACCCCGCTGCTTGGCACAGTCTGAATTCAGTGGTAAAAGACTGCGGTGTATCTGCTAAGAAGGTAGTCAAAAAAAACAGAATCACACAGCATTTGGTTCCGGGGCAATGCGCTGCTGATGAACTGACAATATTCTAATCCCTAGAAACAAATAGTAGGCAGCTTAACAAATTAAAACGACAACGCCGGATTTCTAAGGCCAACCATATGGACTCATCCGGACAACTGTGACGTCTACATTATTGTAGTCACTACTCGATCCTAAACGATCAAGAGAGCTGATAAGTGTCATGAGAAGAGATATCTCTAATCTAATCTAACAAATATTATAAAATAACGGGATATTTTACTATTGAAAAACACGTGCAACGACTGAGTATTTTTTATAATGGTCTCTGCAGAAGTTGTAGGGATATAGAAGAAGAGCAACCTGTCCCGCACTTCTGTGCTACTGGCCTGCGTTAGCACGCATCAGAATGAAATCCCTAGGCAGGTGCTACTCGTAAGTAATCCCTGCTCTATGAATATCGCCAAATTTCTCAGATTCGTTTGGAAATCTCTATGATTCCAACAATAGTCGGTACATCGCCCTCCCACGATCTCCCAGTGGTATCACAATGGTCTGGTCTAAATCAATAAAACTCTATTTCTTCAATAATTACTTCCGTTTAGATCTTACAACTATTTTTGAATAGAGTTACAATCATGCGTCGCATACAATTTGATGTTGATTGAACATTTTGAATAAAGTGTATTTTGAAACAGACAACAAGCTGTTAAGCTTTTAAGTAAGTATCGTAATCTATCATACAAATCAGTTAGTATTTTCATTCTAATAAAACCTTGCCAAAATTGTCTCCTCATTAAACGACAGCTAAGATCACTGATATCAAAAGAATTGCACCAATCAATCAATATAATTTGTTATATATTATTGGCACACTCTACTCTGCACTCTACTTAATTAGTTTATCTATATATAATACATATCGACACTTGTACGATAACTATGTAGACACAAAATTCGATTTTTTTTATAGACTTGGCTATTTTTGTAAGTTAATCGATTTAGTGGTTACAGATAAGCGAAAAATCACAGTTTACCCATCGACGATTTTTTTTTTTTGTTTATAGAGGTTGTTGACATAGGAATTAATGTTTCTAAATTCAACAATGTATATATATGTATATGTAATGTCTGTATAAATGCAGATTACTAATAAAACTCAACCTTTATCTCTTGGTTCCAAATTAATCTTAGGAAATACAGAGCCGATTTTAACCCGGCAAAAAGTGTTTTATAAAAAACATGTTCGCAACTATCATAACTACATTTAATATTAAATGCATGCAAAAAAAAAGAAAACAAAATACAAATTAATTTCAGAATGGTAAAAGATATATATACAGTACTGTGCAAAACCTGAGCAACCATCTGGAGTCAGCACTTCATAGTAAATCTTTTCAACTTTCTACCCCACCAAATAAAAAGAGATGGATATGAAATGATGTGTAATAGTGTATTTTGAAATTGGGTATATAACTTAATTTGTGCGGTTTTTTTTTTTAAATTTTAACGTTTATTTAAGAAAAACATGTAAAATAGTATTATTCAAAGTATTGCCCATCTGAAGCTATGACTTTTTCCCATCTTTCTGGCAATTTGTGGATCCCATCCCAAAAGAACTGCGCCGGCTTGACAGCCAAGAATGAATCAAGCCAATTTTTGATATTTTGCTCTGATGTGAACCGTATTTCTGTGAGGGCGTTCTGCATCCACCGGAACAAATGGTAGTCAGAAGGGGCAAGGTCTGGGTTATAAGGCGGGTGGGGTAAGACTTCCCATCCACTGTTTTCCAAATAGTTCTTAACCGCAACAGCAACGTGGGGCCGAGCGTTGTCATGATGGAAAATTATTGCCTCGTATCTGGTCGCATATTCCGGGCGTTTTTCAGCCACTGTTCCCTTCAAACGGATTAATTGTGTTCGGTAGCATTGTCCATTGATGGTTTTAGCAGCTCATAATACAGCACACCCATCTGATCCCACCAAATACAGAGCATTGCCTTCGCGCCATGGATATTCGGCTTTGCCGTTGATTTGGCTTGGGGTTGTCGTAATGGATACATTTTTTATCACCAGTAACAATCCGATGCAAAAATGACTTCCTTTTGTGACGTTCCAGCAGTATTTCGGACATGCAAAACCGCCTTTCGACGTCTCTCGGCTTGAGTTCATGTGGAACCCAATTTCCTTGCTTTTGAATATATCCAGCTGCTTTTAAGCGTTTTGAAATGGCTGCTTGAGTGACACCCAAAGATTCTGCGAGCTCTTCTTGTGTTTGGCAACAATCTTCATAGAGTAATGTTTCCAGTTCTTCATCTTCAAACTTTTTTGGCTGCCCAGGAGGTTCATCGTCTTCCAAGCCGAAATCAACATTTTTAAATCGTGCAAACCACTTTTGTCACGTTCGCTCAGCTAGCTCATGTTCACCATAAACTTCCACCAAAATACGATGACTTTCGGCAGCAGTTTTCTTCATGAAGAAGTTCTCCTCGCAAAAACACTTTTTCAGGCACAAAGTTCGACATATTTGAGTGAAAAAAAATTATTGTTGTTTACGCTTCAAATGAATGACATATACTGGAATGACGTACGAGTACAATGACAGTAGCCTTCCAACGCATGTTCCAATGGAATAATAACAATGGAATAATACAAGTTACGCCATCTCTTAGTAAACCGCAAATTAAGTTGTAGACCCAATAAAAGTAATAATACTTCAGATTTAAAAAAAAAAACCCAAAAACCAACAAAGTAGCCAAATTGAGCTGTGAAAAACCTAAGCAACTTTGTAGCACACTGTAAAAAAAAATAGCTACAGTACTTTTCCAGTCAGGTTACACATGCAATGTTGTAAGCACTTTGTCTTTGATATTGAGTGATATTTTTTAATAATGTCGCGACAAAGTTACTCTTCTTCTCTTAAACTAATAATTATTGATGAATTTAAGTCTGGAGGTACTCTGGCAACATTAGCTAAACCTTATAATATTGCAATAATATATCGATTATTTTATTTATCAAGCCAACTTCCACTAAGAATCCAACATTTAATCCACATTAAATGTTGGATGCCACCCATGGAGCGAAGTAACCACTGAGCCCAAACATCTTTCTTTCCCTCTCTATCCCATTTTCCAAAAAACTTAAGTGTATTCATACCACTTGAGTGTTAAGTTCTTAAAAAAAAAAAAAAAGAGCAGGCCATACCCTCTAATACGGACCAAAACTTGTAATCCAACGGGTTGAGGTCTGGACTACCAGCCGGCAAATCATCCGTTGATATGAAGTCCGGAACGTTGTTTTTGAGCCACGGTTGAGTCGTTTTTGGTTTGTGAGCTGGAGCAGAGTCTTGCTGGAAAGTACATGGCTTGTCGTTGAATATTGATTGGTTGGGAGACTTCACAATGGGTTCCAAGACGGTCAATTGATATACTTTGGCCGATGTTTTCACTCCTTTCTCGTAAAAATGGAGCTTGGTATCACCATCGCGCCATCGTAGCACACTCTCCACTCCCCACCATACCATTACAGACGCGGGATGGTGGCCTTTTTGAACCCTCGGGATGAGTTGGGATGCTTCTCTGGATGACCGAGCATACACACGATCGTTCTGCTTATTGAACGATTCTTCTACGGTGAAGATTTTCTCGTCAATAAACAGAATTTGTCTGTGAGCGTTTTTCGCTTACCGGCTGAGTAACGCTTTCGATCTTGCGTTTTTCCTTCAACGCGGCCGTGAGCAGGTGTCTAGTGTGTCGCTTGTACGCGCTGAGTCCTAAATCTTCTTTGATAATGCGAGACATGGATTTTTGCGAAATTTGCATTTCCCGCGACAAGATTTTCTGTTTTCACATCGCTTTTCGGTCGATTCGTTTCTTCACGGCTTTGATCGCTTTCGGAGTTCTCGCAGTGCGCGGACGGCCGGATCTTTTACGGTCTCGTACTCCACCAGTATCCTCAAACAACTTCATAGCACGATACACAAAATTGCGAGTGATTCCAAGTGGTCGCAACGTCCTAAAGATATCGCCTTTTTCCATGTTGCATTTAAGAAGGCCAACTACAACAATACGATTTTTGATGTCGCCCCATTCCATGATTGTAAGCAATTAATGTCAAAAACTTTTTACATTATGGATGAGCTCAGTGTTGCATTCGTAATGACTGAGTTCAGTTGTGTACCACTATTTATGACTTGACTAGGTACTACAGGGTGAATGATTTGAACTTCAACTTTTTAAAATGCTATAATTTTTTTATTTTTTGATAAATTTTATTGTGCGAAAGCAAAATATGTCCACCTTTGGCGCGAATAATGGCTTTGAGACGGCCGAAGAAAGCATCGCACGCTGCACGCAAGTTGCTCTGCGGTATTTTGGCCCATTCCCAGCGAAGTGCTTGTTGAGGTGGTCCAAACTTTGGTATTTTTTAGTGTCAACCTTCGCCTTCAAAATACCCCGGACAGAGAAATCCAACAGATTTGCATCCGGAGAATTTGCAATCCATTGTGTCGAAGAAATGAAGTGTGGAACATTGTTTTTTAACCAATCTTGGTTGACGCGCGCTTCGTGAGACGGTGCCGAGTCTTGTTGAAATGTCCACGGTCTCCGACCGAAATGATTGTTTGCCCAAGGCGTCAATATTGCCTCTAAGACAGTTTCACGGTATACGATCGCATTAATTTTGACGCCACGGTCCAAAAATACGAGCGGAGAACGACCATCGGCGGTTATGGCGGCCCAAACCATCACCATCGGTGCTGCCTGCTTTCTAGTGGCCGTCCGAAGGTGTACATTTTCGAAGGACCTCTCTAGCAAGTTAATTCGGTCATTTTGTTTGTTGACATATTGCTCGATAACAAATGGCGATTCATCAGAAAAAACCAAATTCGGCAACTCACAACTTTCGTGCAAGCTTTTTCTCCTTCGCTCTTTCGGCTCTAACTTTTTTCTGTTGCGGTGTAAGATCGTGTGCTTTTTGAAACTTCAATGGCTTGAGCCCAAGCTCATTTTTCAGTATGTGTTGCATCCGTTCCAACGATATGTTGAGCTCACGAGCCATTTTTCTTCCACTTCGACGCGGATTTCGCTCAATTCTAGCCTTCGCTTTCCGAACCATTTCTGCCGATGTTACTGTTTTTTTATGACCACCTGATACGCTGCCAGTATCACGGTAACGAGCTATGGTTTGAGACACAAATGTTTTATTCAGGTTGAGGTGCTGGAGGGCTCTAACCATAGCTACTTGTGATTTTCCAGCCAAATATAAAGCAATCACACTATCACGTTTGAATTCCATCGCGGATAAAAATTTTTCAACACAACTGAGACGCAAATCGTTTAAAAGGCTTGTAAATAATAAAATTATCTGTCAAGTGTCAAAATTTGAGATCACTGTCGTGAACGGTTTGTAAATTATAGCAGTCTGAAGTTGGTTGCAATTGGAGTCTTTCAGGGTGTATATTATGATTTTGCTGGTACTTTTGACTTTGGAATATAAAAAAACTGCCACTTAGTCAGACGGGCGCTTCTGAAAAAATTACTTTTATCATCTCTTTAAATAAAACTATTACGCTATTAATACCAATTACCATTATAATTATGCTGATGATTTCGTCTATAATTAGTTTTGGTGCGTCAGAGATCACATACCATATGCATAAGAGTATATGTAGGCATGTTTTTAAAACATATTTTAAATTGAAAACCTAACGCAACAATGTTGCATAAATCACTGAGTAGGTATGCTCTGTACGCAGAAAATAGCGAAGGTAAAGCTTAAGTTGTGGTCGCAGCTAAAGGAACCTTAATCCGAGCATTATTGTGAGATTAGGCATGCCGGTTCACTTCTAAGCCAATTTTCGCTCATGTGCTAGTAACTCGTTATCGCTCTTTTCAAGCTGCCGGCCGTAGCCGTACGTACTCACACAATTGATTGATGATAACACACGACGACGCGACGACGATATGGTTTAAGGAAGCTTCAAAAAAAAAAACACAAGAAGAAACGAATTCCCAAAAAAGAAAAAAAGAGATACAAAGAGAGGGAGAACTTTTTCATAATACTCGTACTCGTACACTTACATGATAAAAGAGAAATCAAATCGCAGAGCTTTTACATGAGAAGAATGAAAGGGTCGCCGTTGTCGTTGCCGTCGCCGTCGTCGCGCTCGCAGTCACCAGCGCAGCACTTTACTTAGTAGCTACAGTTACCAGCTCAATTGAAGTGGATTTGTATCTCGGAGAATTGTGGCATTGTTGCTTGTCGCGGCGGTTCAGTTCTGGTGCTTTGCTTAACTTCTTTGGTGCAAAAAGATTTGAGAAAAAAAATTTGAAAAAAAAAAAAAAAAAAAAAAGATTTATGTAATTGCCTTTGAAAAGATAGAATCTCAAATCTCGGATTCTATCTCAGAAATTCCAATTGCATTCTGTTGTCGGTTCATATGTGAGAGTAGGTATTTTCACACAGCAGATATAGTGGGCAAAATGTGATTTGATTTAAACAAAAAAAAAAAAAAAAAAAAAAAAAAAAAATCGGGTTGTTCGGCAATTTTGATACAAACGAGTGTATACATACTCGTACTTACGTGCATGGAGATACATAGTTGGTGTGTATGTTTTAGATTTTTTCCTTGTATATACACATATCTGTGTTTTTTTTTTCTTTCGGGCAAAAGGAAGTGCTATCTATCTACTCGTGCTCGTGCTCGTATACTCGTATTCTGTAAAGGTACCTATAAACTTGTAGGAAACCCTGCCCTGCATTTTCTAAATTGTACTTGGCATCTCGAACGCTAACGCTAACGTTAACGCGAACGCGAACGCTAACGCTAACGCTAAGGCTAACGAAACGAATCCTAGTGGTATCAGGTATGTACGGGCATACTAGCAATAGAGCATGGCACTCCAATTCATATAGGGAGTAACGGGGGTGTGTGTATCTACAATTCATTAAAGTTTTGGATTCGCTTCGGTTCGGATAAATCACTTTTTTTTCACCCCCACCCCCCCCATTGGCATTTTTGCTCATTCTGCGTGTTCGTGGTGTAGAAAATTTGCGTATACGCTTACGCTCTATTATTAGTTGATTGGATGTGTTATTGGTTTTTGGCACAAATTGCTATTGCAGCTCGTATCTGGAGTCTGGAGGCAAACATGAAAGAGTCAAACTGAAAAGCATTTCTCAATTAGAGATTTTTCGTGCTACAGCAAAAGAAGACCTCCAAATAAAATAAATTATAGATATTATTGTATATATGGTGGGATAGTGGCATCTCGTTTGGGCGGACGGTTGTTTTTGTGTAGGTCTCGCTCTATCCAAGTGTCAGTGTTCTAACCAGAAGAGTCAGAGTCAGAGCGCTCAGTGTCAGTATTGTTGGTTGGTATAGTCAGTCGGTCGGAGTGGTGTGGTGTGGTGTTCCTGTGCCGACGGCAAACGAAAACGAGTCTTTTGATATTTACCTTGTCGAAGTCGAAGTGAGCAAGTGTGCTGTTGCTGTTGCTGTAGCTGTAGCTGTTGCTGTAGCTGTAGATGTTTTCTGTCTTTTCGTGATGTGTTTGGGAGAGCATTGTGCTGGCGCTCGTACTGGTGCTAGTGCTGGTGCTGCTGAAAGCTTTTATTGATATGGATTGCGACTTGCGAGCGATTGCGGCGAGTATAGAATGTCTAAAATTCGAATTCGACTCTGAGTAATGTGTTATATGTGAGCGAAAGGTAAGCTAAACATTCGGTTGGTTTGCAATTATTGTTTTTTTTTTTTTTTTTTTTTTTTATGTACCTACATCTGTATGTATTTTTATTTATGTTAATGTTTTTTTTTTTTTTTTATTTCGTTTTTCGTGACTAAGAACATCATCTTTTGTTGAATTGCTCTGTGGGATTTTCTTATTATGTTGATATTCACATTTTAATTATGTAGAGCCAATTGCACTTTGACTCTGCTTCTGCCTCATGACAGCGATTTTCTTTACGGAGCAACGCTATTTTGTTGTACAAGTACGAACAGCAGCCTAAAAGGTCAAGGAGATTGACTCTGGAGTGTTGTTTTGATATTTATTCAAAAATGAGATATTTTTTTTGTGTGTTTGACGGTGTTCAACTGATTTTGGTTAAATGGGTTCGGTTCGGTTCGGTTCGGTGCGGTTCGGTTGATGCATCCATCAACTCCGACGATATTGTGAAACAATTTTTGTTACCTCGGTTCGGCTCCATTTTTTTTTTTTTTTTCTTGTGTTTCTAGTGTCTGTCCATTTAATAATTGAGTTCAGTTCCGCTCAGACCATTATGTGTGTGCGGTGCGAACGGTGGGAAGCTATTAGTCGTTTTGCGTCCTAGATTATCCACTTATTTGAATAATGTTTTGTGCTCATTTTGCTACTGCCAATCACCGCCACGACAGAAATGAAAGCATTCAATGTTTTTCTTTGCTTCGTTTCCACCCTCAATCGAACTGGGTGGGCATTTTGTATATGTGTTCTTGAAATAAATTCGATTTCGTCATAGGAAAATCTCCGATAAACGAGGAGGTACGGATAGGTACCTACGAATACCATACTTTTCAATAGCAATAGCCCCTACGAGTTAATTTATTTTCCATTTATTGTACAATATAGTAGTTCCAATAAATGACACAGCTTTTGTATTCATATTGGATCAGTTTTTGTGGTCCGAACTGTGTAAGCGGGTAGGTAAGCCGGCCTTGATATACCTATTCGTATCGTGTTTTCGTGTTTTTGTTTTATCGGATAAATAGTTTGTAATTATGTGTTTATATTGTCTAATATAATTCTATTAAGTATGCATGATTCACGGTACGTGTATGTACATTTGGTGTTTTGCTTTTTTGACAGCTTGTAGAATGAGTCCACTCCCTGTTTCTCTTGCCACCAATTATTGTGTGGCTTATGTATTTGAGAGAACAAAATCAGGGTTCTTCAAATATGTACATTTGAATATAGGCAATGGGCCATAAGGTTGTGAAACTTGAATTATTGCTTCCCAGAATGAAACATATGTACCTATGTTGGTATGAATGTACATATGTACATAGTATTAAAATATTTTGTATAGTTCAATTGTGGCATACTGGTACAAATCTAATGCAGAATACTTCAATTGCAACGTTTCTGATTCCACAATCGATTTTGTAAACTTCTCGATTCAAAATTTCCTGGTGTTGTAGGAAACACTACACCGACTGGTACTGCCTGTCAAATGTTGTTTGAAACCACTGTTTATTGATTTGAAAGAAGTCACGCAATGTTACCTCTGGTAGGTGGTTTTAGGAATTGAAATGGAAATAATAGAATTCGGAGTGGTCGATGATGGATTTAGCAAACCTTAAATCACGTTTGAAAAGGACCTATTAGAGTGTTAGACAATAATACGAGGGTGCTAGATAGAATCTTATAAAAGGTGTTGTTTTGAGGGGTATCTATACAAATTCAATATGAAATAAAGCGCTTGAAGCTAATGTTAATGTCTATGACATTAGCTTTATTTCATAGATAATTTTATGCATTAGTGTTTAAACGTGATATCGGGCCTTAGCTCGAATCGTAAATTCCAATTTTCGACAATTTTATCGAATAACTGGGGCCGTATATCAGCAATAACATGGCGAATGTTGACTTCCAAATCGCCCAACGTCTCTGGTTTATTGGCATAGACTAGTGACTTAACATACCCCCAAAGAAAGTAATCTAAAGGTGTGATCTCACAGGATCGTGGAGGCCAGTTCACAGGTCCATTACGCGAAATTATGCGCTCAGCCAATGTTTCCCGCAATAAATTGATGGACGGACCACACGCCGTGTGGCATGTTGCGCCATCTTCTTGAAACCAAAGCTCTGTCACGTCAATGCCATTCAACTGAACGAAGAAGTCAGAAATCATGTTTCTATAGCGCTCACCATTGACGGTAACATTCTGGCCGGCATCGTCTTCAAAGAAATATGGGCCAAACAGTGAGCTTTAATGGTTGTAAGGCCGTCTCGACAAAGGCTTCTGGGTTTTCTCCACTCCAAATTCGGCAATTTTGCTTGTTTACATATCCATTCGACCAAAAATAGGCCTTATCGGAGAACGAAATTTTGCGTTGAAAATGAGGATCAAACTGAATCATGTTTTCGGCCCATTCACCGAACCTACGACGCGTATAACGGTCACGCTGTTTAAATTCTTGCACAAGCTTTTAAGCCAAGACCTTTCCGTAAAATGTTCCACAAAGTGGATAGGCATAACTCCAATTGCTGTGCACGATGGCGAATCGATTCATTCGGATTCTCCTCAACACTCCACAACGGCAATAACTACATCTGTTCGCACTGTTTGTCGATTCATCCTGTTTCGATTAACTTGCTCAGATGGACGATTATGTCGACCGTATAATGGACTTAGCGCATTATAAGTTTAGCGAACCGAACCATGATTTTCAAAATAAGTTTGCACAATTTGCGCGCGTTATTCTGTCGTTAATCTATTCATCATATGGCAAAGCGTACACCACAAACCAACTTTCATCTGTCAAATTGACAATCTGTAGAAACAGTGTTGCCAGTTTAAAAACTAAACCTCTAAAAAAAAACACTCTTTAAGTTGTTTGAAAACAATTCTTTTCTATATACTAGATGGAATGAAAAGTGATCTTCTTGGGAATTAAAAAAATTTTTTTTTTAAATGTTTTTTATTTTATTTTATTCAATATAGTCCCCTTTTAATTTGATACACTTATTCCAGCGATTTTCCAACTTCTTGATCCCGTCCGAAAAGTAATTTTCCGGAAGGTCTGCAAAATACTCCTCCGTGGCGTCGATGATTTCCTTGCGTGAGCTGAATTTTTTATTGATGAGCCATCTTTTGAGGTTTGGGAAGAGATAATAGTCCGAGGAATCCAAATCCAGTTATCAATCGACGCCAAAAGTCCGTCCGATTTCGCATCAGCAAGTCCAAACACTCTTTCGAATTGCTGTCGGGTTCCTGTTTTTGGTCAAAAGTGAGCATTCGCTGCACCCAGCGGCAGGATAACTTTTTCATATGCAGAATATTGCTCAAAATATGGCGTGTGCGCTCAGTACTAATCTTTGTGGTATCTGCTAGTTCGCGCACCTTCACTTTCCGGTCAGCCAACTCCATTTAATGTATTTTTTTGGCATTGTCCTCTGTAACCGCATCGGAGGGCCTGCCGCTGCGGACTTAATCGGTAGTGGAGTTGCGGCGTATTTGACGGTGTAATCTGACGGAGCATTAGTCCCATAATATTTATCCAACTTTTCTTTTGTTTCCTTCGCCGTTTTGCCTCTCAAAAAATAATGTTTTATGAGAGAACGAACATAGTTTTTGTCCATACACAACATGATGCCAAACACGTCAACAACAATCAGCCGTCAAAACAAAACTAAAGACAGTATCGCACTGAAATTTGACATGTCTGCCTAAATATGAACGGACTTCAAAGCACCATAACCTTTTTTGCAGTATCAGCGCGTTCTGGCGGTCAAGGAGGTCACTTTTCACTCCATCTAGTAATTGCATTCCTAATTCAAAGAAGTGGCAAGAGTTTTTCTACGTTTTATCTACTCGTAAATCAATGCCTAGGTCTGCAATTTCCTCAAAGCTGTACCAATTTAATGTGACGTTCTGATGGGAACGTCCGCGTCGAATATCTTTTTTGTAGACACCATATGACCCCTCGTCTTGCAAGCGATAATGTTGCTGTGTTGGTTCTTCCGGTTATATCAATATTGTCGGCTTTTGCATGTAATTAAACAAACTTTTGGAAGATTGTGCTTCTGAAGTATGAGTTTTAAGCAATATTTTCAAGAAACTTGTCTAAATACATTTCATATCGACAGTCTCGGTGAAGTTCATACTGCTCCTTTCTGCATCACCATTCTGCACAATCACACGAATTTGGGGGAGATACTATAACTTAGCATGACTCCATACAACTCAATAAGTCTTCAATAAGTCGGTTGCCGCTCTGCCCTCCACATAGTCACATATTCTCCAAGCCTTCCCGTTCTAATTTATCCCAACAAAAAATGGAGCGATGGCTGCATTCACTGTTACCGTATCACCCGCATAATCTCGGCAGAACTACGGTCCAATGCTACCTCCGGCTGAACGGGTGAACTTGGAACACCTGGTTTCTCGCTCGACCAAATGCGGCAATATTACTTAAAAGCAAAGTTACTTAACGCGAATGTGCGCTGAGGATGACTTTTTCGGTGATCCCTTCTTTTGTCTTTAGTAGATCCGATTAGAGAAAGTTGGACATGCACGATGGTTGTTTGGCTTAAGCTCTTGGGTCAATACGGATGTATAACCAAATTTTTTTTACATGGACGTTTAAGCGATGACCAGCCCTCCAGAACGGCGTGGAATCGATTTATTGCGGTTTCCACTTGTCGGTTCGCGTACAGTTGCAATATTTTCTTCACTTCTGGCCTTTCGCTGTCTTACTGGCACGGCAATATTGTGGAGCGAACATGTCGTTTCGAGTTTTTGCCAATGGTTCAGTTGTTAGTTTATTGGGATGATTGGGGTGATTTCCCTATAGCAAATGAAAGAGACTTTATTTTAAATATTTAATCCTTTTTCAAAATGAAGTTTAGTTGGTTTAATTATGTACATGCATACACACTATACATACATTTATGCTCTATACTGACTAGTTATTTAATGGCTTAAGCTACTGCTTTAAGCTTCAGCAAGTTATTATACATATCACAGGTCTACACGCGCCGCTATTTTGTCACCTGTCACAAAATGTGAGAAAAAACTGCATCATGAACAAAACTGGAACGATACACGCTACAACAACGCATTGGAATTGCCACAAAAATATTGTAGTAAAAGTTTCTGTGAAACAATTTGATAAGTTGAACGTTTTCTCGTTCGACGTGAACTACTTTTCATCCAGCAATGTTAAATTTTTGCATAATTTGTTTTTTGTGGTGGGATGACCGAAATGGTGCACGTTCGCACAGAAAAACTGATAATGTTGCTTCTGTAACAACTCCGTGCCCATATATCCAGGTTTGTCAATTCCACGTCGAATTGGGCGTATCAGTGGGCGTGTTGGAAATATCATATATGTATAAAATTGATCAATAATTTTACAGCAAAATTTCCACACTCAAGTCTTTCTTAACAAGCAGAATTGTTAGTGCGGTTTTAGGGCAAGAGGCGCATGAGAGGAGCTTACCACCTTGATCAAAAATTTTCCGGAATTTATTCAGAAAATTAAAAATACAAGTTTATTCATCTAAATCTACATATATTGTCCCCTTCAAAGTAGTCCCCATCGACTTCAACACACTTATGCCAGCGCTTGATCCAATCCTCGAAACATTTTTTATATTCGGTTTTCGGTAGGTCTGTCAGTGGCTTCCTGCGATTTTTCCATTACTTCCTCTCGGCTGCTGAAAGCGTTCCCCGTAGTGGTTTTTTAACTCGATTGAACAGAAAGAAGTCACAGCCAAATCAGTTGAATTCGGTGGCTGTTGGATGGTATTTGTAGCATTTTTCGTCAAACCTTCTTTTTTGACTGAGAACGGCGTGGTTTTTTTGGTCTCGGCTCATTTGGTGAACGCCATTCACTTGCCTGATGTCTGGATTGCGTATCGTACTCATAAACCCACGTTTATCATCGCAAATCATCTCTTTTGCGATGTCAACACGGACTCTTTTTTGCATGAAATTGAGGTCTTTTGGCACCAACACTGCTACACGACGGAAACCCAAATCATTAACCAAAATGTCTTGGACGGATCCATAGGCAATGTTCACGTTCTTTTACTTCATCAGTGTTTTCGTCGGTTTTCGATGTCGATGGTCTGCCACTGCGTTCATCATCTGGTAAACGACCGTTTTCTTTAGAGAATCGTTGCCGAAACACTGTTTCAACATTTCCAACGTTCGCGCACCATTAAATCCGTTTTTTACGCAAAATGTAATACAAGTTCGTTGTTGCAAATTTAAATCCATTTCTAAAATTGTAAAAAATCGCCAAAACAGATAGATGTACTCTAGGCTACGTAACTTTTGCAAATGTCAAGCTATGACGCTACAGATTTACCAACTTAACAAAAAAAACAACTCAAATCGGAACAATGTGAGCGCCACACGGTGGTGTGGTGCGGGAACTTTTTGATCAAGGTGGTATTTCTTGGAAAATGAATTTGTATTCCCACAACTTAAAGATGGCACTGTATCGAATACAAGTGGGAAAAACATTACACTTTTGCGAGAAAAATTTCCTCTATGAGTCATTTTTCGAAATACTGATCAAAATCTGCAGTCGCGATGCATATGAAAGGGAGGTTTTATGAAAAAGCTTCCCAGTCAATTGAAGCACTCAAAGCCGACATCCGTGCTATTATTGGTAAAATATAGTTACAAATGTGCGAAATTGCCATCAAAAGAACCTGAATGTGTAACATAGGTCGTGGAGCTCATTTGGCTGATATTTTCTTTCATTATTAATGGCAACCCTTCTTCTTTACGATGCGTGTTTACTTAAATCAAATCAAAACCTCTTATTGGAAACATATAGTACATATGCAGATTGACAGGAACATTAACTAAAAAAAATTATTTTATACATATCCTTACGTGCTCGTATGTTGACTACATATTTTCACAAATGCACGAATCTCGCCATCAATTTTACGAGCACTAAATATGCATTTTTTGGCAAATCTTTTTTCATGGATTATTTATGAGGCCAAAGTATTGCAATACACTTTGGTATTCTTCTGCTGGATTCATACCCTAAGCGTATATTTACTTGTTCATTTCCGCTTTTATACGTTAAAAAAAAAAAGTAATAATAAAATAAAGGCCGTTGACGAATTTTGCACCATTGCTCGATGGAACATAAAGATAAAAGCACTAGTGGAGGAATGCATTTGCTTCTTTTGACTATGGGGAAACGTACTGATTCATTTTACTGCAGTGTAAAGCTCCAGAGTATTTGATTATAATTTATGGATATAATTTACGGATTATTATACAAAGCGAATAGACAACAATTACTCACATTGTACTCTCAAACGATTTTGTTTTTGAATTAAAATGACATACCTATATTAATCCATAAAACTATAGTATGAAATTTCAAGATGAATTAAAATATTAACCAGATTGAACACTAACCTTTTTTCATTCAAAAGCAACTAAACAGAAAATATTATTGAAACCACCCACTCGCATTTTTCAAAAATGTCCGTCATCCATTCAACTCAAAATGCGCACTAGTTTCCGTCGACACTGATTAATTTAAGTTATTTCTCTGTCTTCTGAACCGGATAGAGCTTTGATCTTATTGTAAATAAGGACAAATTCCAAATCTTGTAATCGATTAACTAAGAGCATTTACCGCAGTCATACTCGTATACAAGTACTTGTAACATATGGCATTTGCAAACAAGTTCACATAAATGCATTCCTTAGATTTGTTTCTTTTTTATTGTAAGAAAGTATGATATTGTATTTGGAATAAAAACAAACAACCACTTAAAAGTCTTTGGAAAGAATGGAGGAATGTACAAATACGATCGCTTAGTTTATTTGACTGTGTAGATTTTAATTCAGACTACAGCGAAACATTCAATGAATGAATTTGGTGTGAAATACATACTCGTACATATCTATCCACTTCAGGTTGCGAAGTCTATTATTCTATATACGCAAACTTCCTCTTTTACTAGCGTTTAAGTATTTTCATTGTCTGAAAAGTTTCCGAACAATGATACATTTTTTCTCAAAATTTTTTTTTTATTTTTCTACATAGTCTCCTTGTAACTCTACACACTTCTCCCAGCGATGCTCCCATCTTTCTAACCCGTCCAAATAGTACTTGGCGTTTTTCTCTACAAAATAATTGTTCACGAAGGTGATTGCCTCTTCATTTGACGAAAATCTCTGTCCTGCGAGCGCAGTTTTTAGATGAGGGAACAAAAAGAAGTCCCTTGGGGCTAGATCTGGTGAATTAGGCGGATGGTCAAGCAGTTCAAACAGTAATTCATGGATTTTCGCCATGGCAACCGCTGAGGTATGAGGCGGCGCGTTGTCTTGGTGAAACAGGATTATCTTTTTCTGCAAATGTGGCCGTTTTTTCGCAATTTCTGCCTTCAGCTTTGCAAGTAATGATGCGTAGTATGCTCTTGTAATGGTTTTTCCTTTTTGAAGAGAATCGATTAAGATAACTCCTTTACTATCCCAAAAAACAGTCGCCATCACTTTCCCAGCCGAGAAAACAGTTTTTGCTTTTTTTGGAACCGGCTCGCACTTCGCAGTCCACTGTTTTGACTGAATTTTTGTTTCGGGCGTATAATGGTGTATCCAAGTTTCATCTACAGTAATTAATCGGCGCCAAAACTCGGATTTATTGCGCCTAAACTGCGCCAACAGAGCGTTGGAAATGTTCATTCGAACACGTTTTTGGTCTAACGTAAGAAAACGCGGCACCTAACGCGCGGACAGCTTTCTCATGCCTAAAACTTGATTTAATATGTAACAAACACGTTCTTTGGACATTTTCATTACCTCTACTATCTCTCTCAGTTTAATTCGGCGGTCGTCTAACACCGTTTGGTGAACTTTAGCAATGTTATCGTCAGTGGTTGCAGTTTTTGGACGTCCCGAACGTTCATCATCTCCCAACCTCTTACGGCCACGTTTAAATTCAGCTGGCCAAAATTTCACAGTGGTAAATGATGGTGCAGAGTCCCCATACACAGAGTCCAACTCATTTTTGATTTGCGTAGGCGTATTGCCTTTCAAAAACAAGAAATTAATAACAGCTCGATACTCAATTTGTTCCATTTTCACAAAAAACACTCACATCGACTCACTCAAACGACAGTCAACTAAAACCTGCGCTCCAGAATGACTGAAACTTCGGTAAGTAACGTCATTTTAAATTTCGCCAATGGATCGATACACACTCCCACAACGTGTTGAAATAGTGAAGATTCACTACAAAAGCAATGAAAATACCGTCGAAACGTTTCGTGAACTGCTTTTTGTTCGTACTGCCTTTTGTGATCATCAAGCGCCAGGCTCAGCTGAGAATATCGCCGCCCTAGCTGAGAGTGTGACTCAAAACCTACTTTGAAAGACATTTCGCATAAAAATCTTGGCCTACATGCTTAAAAGGTCTAGTCGACACAAGACTACGCACAACGCCGTATTTTTGCTGGTTGTGACTGATCATGATTTTTTAAACCAAAACAATTCTGATTGATGAGGCCAATTTCTCTTTTACTGAGTACGTAAACAAACCGAACTCTCGGGGGGCATCTGGAGCTCCGAAAACCCAAGAGAAATAGTGGAACAGCCTTTGCATCCACAACGAGTGACGGTTTGGTGCGGTTTTTGGGCTGGCGGTGTTATTTTTATAGAAAATGATGTTGATACGACCATTTCAGTGAATGGATTCGGTTACCGAACGATGTTGACTGCCTCTTCTGTTACCTGAAATTTATTTTATGGACGTGGACAACTGGTGGCAGCACTAATTTGACTCTGTTTAATGGGCCTGAGAGAGAGAAAATTCAAGTAAAAAAAGAAACCCAGATCAGGTCAGCAATGAAAAGGCTAGAATCATTGCTGACAAGCGCCGAATACCGCCAAAGAAATAAAGAGGGAATTTTTGGACTGGTGGAATAGCAGAGCTGATATTTAAGTTTTTCGATGATCGAAAATTTTATGGGAATCGTATTCCACCATCATACAGCCCCAAACTTTCACCATTAGGTTTTTATTTGCTTCGAAGTTTACAAAACTTTTGATCTAGTTTTGTGCTAATAGGGGTCAGAACTTCTACAAGAAATCAAGAAGTTGCCAGAAAGACGGCAGAACTTTATTCTTCGTATAAAAAAAAAAGTTCTATTCCGCACTAAAAGACTAAAATTTGTTTCTTGCCAACCCAATAGATAATTATATATTACCAACTAGCTAATCCTGCAAATGGAGTTTTGTGAAGACAAATGATTGACGATGAATAAGGCAGCTTATGGGCTGAACTACAGAAAGAAGCATGATTGAACCAAGAAAGTTTTAAAGTTTACAAAGGTCGGTATTTTTTTTTTTTTTTTTAAAAAGAATTTAACACTCAAGTGGGTATGAATACACTTATAATGCCTCAGCACGTGTTAAGTTTTTTGGAAAATGGGATAGAGAGAGAAAGAAAGATCTTGGGGCTAATGGGGAGACTGAATACTTAGTGGAAGTTGGCTTGATGTTGATTTCTAATCAACTACTTGTCTTACTTGATTTTCGTTAACTGAAAAAATGTCTTTCGGGCGAGGCTGGGATTCGAACACCGAACCTTCCGATTTGGAAGCCTGTCCACTACAACTTGAGCCACGGCCATCCATCCCACCCATATAAAATGTGTGAAGGGCAGGTTTGTCATGAGTTCAAAATGAGTCCAAATGTAAACTAATTTATGACATAGGTATTGTACTTTTGAGAAAAAACTACTTTCTTTCAATTTTAAAATTCACGTTACAAGAATACAATTACCTATTTAAATACATATCTATCTTTCCTACTAATATCTGAATGACAGAAACGTTAATCCATTGAATTCTTTCCAGATTTTGTCATTATTTTATTAAGTGCTTAGCACAACAAAGAATATAATAGACAAATTTGCTACTTCACCCAAAAGTTATACAACACCTTAGTGCAGCATGGATGAGTGATGGAGTTTATAAAAAATATTAATACATTAATAATATTCGATAAAATAAGAAACTATAAAGGGTGTCCGAAGAAGACTGTCGCAAATTGCATTTGCAAATTTGCAATCAAAATAGTGCAAATGGAAGTGCAAGCGCATCAGGTGTGAAAAGAGTAATTAACAAATTCAAGAAGAAGGGCTTAATTAATGAAGTCAGACCACCGACACGTGTTTATAGACGTAGCAAACAGTACAGCTTTTCGCCAGAATGTGAAAGAGAGTCCAAGAACACCCGTTCTGCATCGTGATCATGATTTGTCATTTCAAGAAGCACTATGCAAGGTATTCTCCCGAAGAAATTGCTTTTTCATTGTTACAAAGTCCAACTAATTCAACCACTCAAGACTACAGACCATACACAACGAAGACAGTTCATATTCACCAACAAGTGAACATTGATTTTTCCAACAAAATCATCTGTAACGTTGGGGCTACGCGATAAAAGCAAAATTGTTCTGTGACAAAAACTTACGTGCGTTTCATGGGGAGAAAATGGATTTCGAACGTGTGCGCAAACAGCCAAAAGTGAACGCTATCCTGGAATAATAACTCAGTGTATCGCCAGGATACTCTGCAAAAAAAGATAAAAAAAATAAACTGCGACCGATTTGCCTCCGGTGCCGATTCAAATTGATGCGGACAGAACCGAGATCTATTTAAGTAAGCGAAATAAGTGATGCGAACTATGTAAATAAAACAAACTATTGTTTTGCATTTAAATTGTCTTTATTGACCGTACTGTCGCCTTTATTTCTCAACTGGGAATGACCAACTTTTGCTGCTTCATCCCTAAAGAAACTTTCCTGGTCCAGCTGATTTTTGAAGGCCAGCAACCTCTTTTATAATTTGCCGACTTTCTATGCAGCCACGGAAACCAAATAGAAAAAATCCACCGCTTAGTTCGCACAGTGCTTCATCTGGTCAGCTGATGTAATAGCCACCAACAATTGTACACATACTCATAGCTGGGCCATGCACTGAGGGCGGTGTCGTGGGCCGAGTCGATTTGCAAAAACATAGCATTTTTTGCATGCAATTTTTCTATCATGACGACGGCTTTCGTCTACGCGTCATGTTCCTGCTGCTCTTCTGAGCGCCCAATGTCATGGATGTTTTGCCGTCGGGTTTTGCTTAGCTGAACTAACGACGGCAGCCATGCCGATGGTAAAATATGGATGCTGGTGAGCGAAAGGCGATATTTGGGCAAAAATATTCGTTGCGTTGCAACACTCAGCTTTTTTTTTTTCCCAATTGGATGGTATGGATCTAGAAGATTGATGGTTCCAAAAGGACGGTGCCACTTGCTACACATCACGTGAAACGATGGTATTGTATTATTGCACGTGAAATACACTGTAATTTCTCGTTTGGGAAACCAAAGCTGTGCAACAACTGAAGCCACAAGAGTATGACTTGCGACGAGAGCTCGCAGACTATGCTCTTGAGCAGTTTATAGTCGACCTTTATTTTTATCGAAAAAAATGTGTTTAGTGAAGAGGATAACTTTTGGCTCAATGGGCTTGTGAACAATATAAATTTCTGTTTCTGCAGCTAGGCAAATACTCGTGGGACTGAATTACACCCACAAATGCACTGTTTGTGGTCTTCACTCTAGGCTGGAGTTCGCGTTATAGTCAATGGCAGGTCAAATGATTATTTCTTCGAAAATATGGACAAAGACTTACTGAGAAATCGATTTAAGGATAACACTGTATCACGAAAAAGACCACCGCGACCGTGCTATTGTATTTTACGTCATCCGATTATATCTTGTGGGTCTACTTTGGGTCTTCGGTGTATACTGATACACCACAAAATCGTAATTAGCTCCAAATGCTAGAACAAGTGGCCAAAAATTAGACCGGCAGGATCAGTTTTGTCAAAAACCACCGGGGGACCCATATGCCTGAAGTCGTGTTCAAAACACAATGTCATGAATTATCCAGACTCAATTGCTTTCCTTATCGCTTATGTTTGGTCTATAGTTCTTAAAAAAAAAAAAAACACTTTAGGTCCATGGTCTACAACTTATACGTTTTTGTACAAAACAAGTTGTTTGTAGGTGATGTTTTATTTCTTGAAACTTTTTTTTTTAACCGTTCCAATATCGAAACATCTCATTTTGTTTGCTTCGTATTGCTAAGTCCCGATTTATACTGCATATTAATTTTTTACCGGGCATTTCCTAAAATCATCGTTAAAAAGCGTGAGCAGTGGAAGGAATGTCAAAGGTGATGGTCCATAATTGTAGTTGTAGTAGGTGAACGTATGTTTGAGTGGGCGAAAAATAAATATAGGAAGGTTTTTGTTTTAGAAATATATAAGTGTTTGAATGGTAATTTGTACTTGTATGATTCACCTGTTGCTAGGGAGCTTGAAGTAGCTGCTAATTTTTCTTCAGGTCTGATCGCATTTCTCAGGTTTATGTTCTTTCGCTTAAAATCGATTTTCACAAGGGATAAAAGCAAGTTAAATTTGGACTTGTTCATTATTAATCGTTTTGCACTGCTCCTTTTAAAAATGAAAATGAGCCGTTTGTACCTTGTACTTTCCTCCATGGCTTTATCCAGTCCGCGCTGTGTGTAAACATTTTAAGGGTACTTTAACCCCTTAAGCGCGCTTTACTTTTACTTTATAAAAAATAAAAATACTCTTTTCCTATGTTTTTGTATTATTCAAACTTCTTCGCAATACTCATAAAAATTTTTTGTTGAGTGGAGCGGCTACCTGGGAAAAATCTTTAATTAACTGATTGTAATAATTTGCCGATGAAAGCTTCCAATCCCTTTAGATTCTTCGGCTCTGGTAAATCGCGAATTGCTGCAAGCCGTGCCTCCGATGGACGATGATGTGACCCAAGTAGTCAATTTCCCTTTTCGCAAATTGGCATTTCTCCATACGACATCGTAATCTATGATTTTCGAGCCGCTGCAAGTGCTCAGCATTGGTCCTTCCGGAAACAATTATGTTATCTAGGTATGACGTACAAAACTCGAGGTCAGATGTCAGCTGTTCAATGTATCGTTGAAAGATTCCTGTGGAACTGGAAGTTCCAAAGGGTAAACGCTGATATTCAAAAAGTCCGAATTCGGTGCTTATGACGCAAAGCTTCTTTGACTCTTCATTTAAAGGTACTTGGAGGTAGGCGTTGGACAAGTCAACCTTTGTAAAATATTGTCCACCTCGAAGTTTGTAGAATAATTCCTGTATACTTGTGATAGGATGACGGTCAATCTCCAATTGTGGATTGATAGTAATTCTAAAGTCGCCACAGATGCGTAAGCTGCCGTTTGCTTTCTTCACGACGACAATGCGTGCTGCCCATTGACTGGTCTCGACTGGTCGGATAATATCTAATAGTCGTAAACGCTCAATTTCAGATCGGATGCCTTCTTTCAAGCCAAAAGGGACCGGGCGATGCTTAAAGTACTTCGGCTGGCTATTTGGCTTGCGAGTTAGATGAGCGACAAGGACCTTACTGCAACCCAGTTCTGGTCTAAAAACAAACTCGTGCCTCTCGCAGATAATTTTTGCCTCGGCGCAAGTATCTTCTTCGACTCGGTTACCATTTGCATAATTGATTCCGTCTTCGAGTAATTTATTGAAAATCCAAACGCCTCGAACCGATCTAACCCCATTATGTTGGCACCTTTATGACTGTTGCTTACTAAAAGTAACAAGTTGCAAGTCTTGTTTTTCCAGCAAACCGATACTTCCATCACCCCCTTGATTAGTACATTGACACCGCCATACGCCTGGTACCCTGCAAGCCCCACCAGTGAACAAGTGGCTCTAGTGTCTATCTGAAAGATTGCTGATTTACGTGAAGCGAAACGAAAATTTGACGCCCTTTCATTTCAGTTTCCCAATTAGTTCACGAAACTTCGCCGATACGACTTTCGACGACCTCACTAATTGAGTGAGTTGTGTCTGCGGGCTTTCGGCAATGGTATGAGTTGGTGCGATTCCCGTTTTCAGGCTTTGTGTGAGCATGTGACAACCTACGACTACGGCTTTTAGATCGCTGCCGTGAATTCCTTGGAGCACTTGTTTCTGTGTTGACCTGTTATATGCCCCCACCGCTGACAGTTGTTGCTTATGGAGTACAGATGTTTACATTAGTCATGATCGTGGTGAATTAAACATGCCGGGCAAGATTTCCTAGTAAGAAATCATTAGACTTACTCTGTGCCTGTTGTCCCCGCTTATTGATTAGTTGATTGACCTCCACTATAGCTGATGTTGTCGAAACACCATTTCCCTTTAAAATTACTGTCGCCATCTCATACGCTGTTACGAGCTCCTTAATTTCCTCCAGAGAGGGTTCTTTTTTCTTTCTGGGTTGCTGCCATACGGACGGGTTCGCGTGGGGTGTAGTAGACAATCATGTCTCGTATCATACTGTCGGCGTATGATGTGCCACGGCCTTGCTTCACACACACGAAATTACAGTCTCTGGCTATTCCTCTTAAGTCGACTATCCAGCGCACGTTTGACCCGGAGACATTTTCTGTCTCAGAAATTTGCACCTCGATGCGAGAACATGCAGTTGGGTTTGGAAATGACGTGTTAATTTAATTGTTAATTCCTTAAATGTGTGTATACACACATCGGTGGTCTCGAATAGCTTTCGGAGAACTTCGTTGATATAGTTTCCACAAGTTGACAGAAAGTGTGCCTTTTTAAGGGTGTCATCTTCTAAAGCGTTGGCATTAAAATGCTGCTGTAGTTGGAACAGATAATTGTCCCATGTCTCTTTCTCGAGCGAAAACGGCCGAAACTGTGGGATGGAACTGGATGGCTTGGACGTATTGGAAACGGAGGAACTTTGTAAAATTCTCTCCATGTGCTCTGCATTCGACTTGAGAATATTTTCCAACAATTTCTTTTGCCGGTCGAAAATTCGTTCTACTATTGCTGGGTCCATTGTGAATTTCGCTACCTCGTCGCCAGATGTAGTAAAGAATATTCAAACTACTTCTTTTAGTTTTAATCCACGAATTTATTAATTACTAAATTAAACATAACTCAAAAGCAATACGTGCTGCTCTGCCGATTATAAGCGCGGGAATGATCAAAAAGGCGGAATAACCATGAGGTGGCCTATCAATGACAGGTGGTCAGAAAGTTACGTCAGTGGTTGGTAGATTAAGCAAATGCTGCCAGATCACATCAGAAGAAAACAAAAATAACTTTAACATCAAAACAAGAGAGTTAAAACTGAATAGTGTAAATGCACTATTCAGGCTCAAAAAAGAAATATTTGAAGAACGTGTTCGTTTTATAACATATTTAAAGAGAGCAAGATGGTAATTTAATTCAAACCGTCTACTTGATATTGATGTCATTGGGTGCACTCTCAAAACCATATTCCGCACGCACTGGAGCTTTGACGACCTTGCGCGAGTTATGAAGGCATAGTAACAACGCTACTATCAACGCTGAGTGCATATGCGAATCGTCATCATTGTCTCCATCACCTAGCAACAGCAGCAAAACGATGGCCACAGTTGTAAACAACGCTAAGAATGAATTCTGCGCAACAGCATAGTATAGCATCGCTCTGGATAATCAGCAAGCGTGGGATATTACGCTTCTCTCACTTTGCAGATTTTAAGTTTGAATATGGTAGCTTGGGACTAAAAGAAACCATGTAGATTAGTTTACGATCAATCACCAACCAATAAAGGTCATTACACAAAGTATATTTTGCATTTTAATTTTAAAGGTCTGCTGTGTGTAGTTAACTCGCGCCGACTGTCTTTTGACTCTGGTCTTATGGACAAGCTGTCTGATGCAATGACGCTAGAACTCCTGCTGCCAGGTTTCGGCCAGAATCCAAGCCAGGAAAGGAATGCAGTGGATATAGGATGAGGCGCTGGCGTCTTTCTGGAAGACGACAACGTTGATTTCATTGCTCATTAGGAAAATTGACATCTGTTGCTTACTGGCACTACACTTTTGCTAAGCACTTGAATATGCTGGGCATAAGTGATACAACATCCTGCGACACTGGCTGTGAAAGTAATGACAAATACCTTTGTGAATGTCCGGCTTATGCTTACGCTGGCATGCAGGTACTCGACGTTGACGTGGTGGGTGCTGATGCTGTAGGCGCTTTATCACTGAAGCTTTTGCTTTTCTTTCTTCGAAAGGCTAAAAGATTTCATTAAAAGGAGCTTACAAGGAGTACAATGGACTACTTCTTTGTCTCGGTGCTCTGTTCCGACAAGAAAAGAAAAGAAAAAAAAAAAAACAATTGCCCTGCTCTCAAAACATAATCACCACGTACTTATTACGCAAAAGAGGTTTATTTTATTTTATTTTTAAACCTTTATCCATTAAAACAGTCTTGTGGATAATGGGGTTTTTATTGGTTTTGATTTACAATTTTAATATTGAATTGCATTACGCACAACAACAGTAAGTGCACACCTATGGTACAGACTCATTCTTTTCGCATTTGATGTTAGATTGTTTCTTTATTTATTATCGCAAAAGGGTCATAAGATAATACGCATTATCTTATATTAGTTTGAGATCAACGGTGAGTCTTTCTTTAACTATACTCGTAGATAAAAATTTATCTAACTTTTTTGCCCCAAATATATGTACACTCCTAGATATGTATGCATCAGTATAAATAATCTGTTGTGGTTGTTTTGTCAGCACGCTTTGTGATTAAATAAAAAAATGTTTTGAAAACTCACTGATATCCTAACCGAATTTATGAATTGGGTTACATATGTACGTATGCATGAACATGTGTAGAGTTAAAACCACAAAGTTTACACAAAGTTTACACATGTATGTGCATACTCTTGTGTATATTTGAATACGAGTAAGTACGGATGCAAATGGCATGATTGTTATTATTAAGTCTTATGAACATTTATTAAAATGTTAGGTAATTCGTCTTATCACCTCATTCGATTATATACGTTAATTAAGTGATTCGAATAAACCGTACTAGTTTCTCACATCTTATGGACACACAAAAAAGGGCTAATGAATCTACAGGGTGAATGACTCGAACTCCAACTTTTTAAAATGCTATAATTTTTCTATTTTTTGATAAACTTTATTGTGCCAAATCAAAAAATTGTATCAGTAGTTTTCAATATGTCCACCTTTGGCGCGAATAATGGCCTTGAGACGGCCGAAGAAAGCATCGCACGCTGCACGCAAGTGGCTATGCGGTATTTTGGCCCAATCCCGGTGAAGTGCTTGTTTGAGGTGGTCCAAACTTTGGTATTTTTTAGTGCCAATCTCCGCCTTCAAAATACCCCAGACAGAGAAATCCAACGGATTTGCATCTGGAGAATTTGCAATCCATTGTGTCGAAGAAATGAAGTGTGGAACATTGTTTTTTAACCAATCTTGGTTGACGCGCGCTTTGTGAGACGGTGCCAAGGCTTCAATACTGTCTCTAAGACAGTTTCACGGTATACGATCTCATTAATTTTGACGCCACGGTCCAAAAATACGAGCGGAGAGCGGCCATCGGCGGTTATGGCGGCCCAAACCATCACCATCGGTGCTGCCTGCTTTCTGGTGTCCGTCCGAAGGTGTAATTTTTCGAAGTACCTCTCTGGCAAATAAACTCGGTCATTTTGTTTGTTGACATATTGCTCGATAACAAATGGCGACTCATCGGAAAAAACCAAATTCGGCAACTCACCACTTTCGTGCAAGCGTAGCAACTCCTTCGCTCTTTCGACTCTAACTTTTTTCTGTTGCGGTGTAAGATCATGTGCCTTTTGGAACTTCAATGTCTTGAGCCCAAGCTCATTTTTCAGTATGTGTTGCATCCGTTCCAACGATATGTTGAGCTTTCTTCCTTCACTTTCCGAACCATTTCTGCCGATGTTGCTGTTTTTTTATGACCACCTCCATGGCGTTTTGCACCGCTGCCAGTATCACGGTAACGAGCTATGGTTCGAGACACAAATGATTTATTCTCGTTGAGGTGCTGGAGGGCTCTAACGATAGCTACTTCTGGTTTTCCAGCCAAATATAAAGCAATCACATTATCACGTTTGAATTCTATTTTTCCAAATTTTTCAACACAACTGAGACTCAAATCGTTTAAAAGGCTTGTAAATAATTGAGCTCACTGTCATGAACGGTTTGGAAATTATAGCAGTCTGAAGTTGGTTGCAGTTCGAATCATTCAGGGTGTATAGGTTTGCATAGCAAATTTCACTTAGAAACAATGAAATTTTGCCTTATTTGTACTAATGTGCACATTACATAGGGTAAGATTTATATGCATATTTGCGCCAGATCTAGAAACCATTCTCGAGAAAAATAATTTTTTTCAGTGTCGTCTCTTAGTAGAATACCGTTGATTTTAGGTTTATCTATTGCAAAATATTTCAGGGAATTTTCTGGAGATACTCGTACATACCCAATTCATTGATTTAAAAAAAAATTATTTACTGCCTACTGGATGTCAGGTTACAATATACCTTGGTCTTTGTATTCGGTTCATCTAAATCTATGTCGCTGCCCAACTTGAACAAATCACCGTTGTTTCTCCTCCGCATACACTGTCTATACGTGGATTTTGTCAATATCGTCAACGATGCGAGAGAACGTTTCAAAGGTGGTTTTTCTGATGTTAGCTTATGCTTTTGGCACAAGCTTTTCATCTTAAACGAATCGTACGACAGGCCTTGCCCGTTTTTGATATGCGGGTTCTATGTACGAGAGCAGTCCCAGAAGTACCCGGCCTAACTGAGAAAACGCAAAAAATTTGGGAAACATATTTTTATTTCTGTACATAGTTTCCTTTTAGTTCAATACACTTTTCCCAGCGATGTTCAATAGCTTCAATACCCTGTGTATAGTGAGAATCGTCGAGCTCCTTAAAATAGCCATCAACCGCAGACTCCATCTCTATATTGTTGGCAAATCTTTTATCACCGAGCCATTTTTTTCAAATTCAGAAATAGAAAGTAATCTGAGGTTGCTAAATCTGGCGAATAGGCTGCATGAAGAAGCAATTCGAAGTTTAACTCAATGGCTTTGGCCACTGGGATGACGGATGAGTGAAGTGGTGCATTGTCTTGATGAAACAAAACCTTTTTCTTGATTTCATCTTTCAGGCGCTGCAATAAGTTCGCATAATATACGCCGTTGATTGTTTTTCCTTTCCGAAGATAATCAATGAAAACTGTCCCAAGCGCATCCCAAAAAACCAACGCCATGGAACTGTCTTCGCGTTCTTTGGAGCCGATTCTCCCCTTTGAGTCCATTGTTTTGATTGTTCCTTCGTCTCTGGTGGGAAGTGATGGAACCATGCTTCATCCATGGTTATGAATCGACGCAAAAACTCGGCTTTATTGCTGTGAAACTTCGCCAAATACTCGATTGAAACATCCTGTTTTATTCAATTGTGTCCAATTTTTGAAATGCCCGCGCGTCGTCCAACTTACTCTCAGTATTTTATTTTTTTTTTTGAATGATCGGAATATCCGTAACTGTACCCTGAATACAACAAAAGGGTTGTCTGAGTTGATATGCGTCTCGCTGCAACATTTTTCCATTCAATTATACGAGTAGATGTGTGTATACCACCTTGACCAAAAAGTTCCCGCACCACACGAACGTGTGGCGCCCCCATTGTTCCGATTTGAGTTCTGTTTTCTGCGTTAAGTTGGTAAATCTGTTGTTGACATTTCCTCTAAATGTTAGCGTCATAGCTTGACATTTGCAAAAGTTACGTAGCCAAGAGTACGTCTATTTTTGTGTATGTTGGCGATTTTTTACAATTTTCGAAATGGATTTAAATTTGCAACAACGAACTTGTATTAAATTTTGCGTAAAAAAACGGATTTAATGGTGCGCGAACGTTGGAAATGTTGGAAAAGTGTTTCCGCAACGATTCTCTAAAGAAAACGGTCGTTTACCAGATGATGAACGCAGTGGCAGACCATCGACATCGAAAACCGACGAAAACATTGATGAAGTAAAAGAAATGTTGGTCAATAACCGCAAATTAACCATTAGAGAGATAGCGGCGGACTTGAACATTGCCTGTGGATCCGTCCAAGACATTTTGGTTAATGATTTGATTTTCCGCCGTGTAGCAGCAAAGTTGGTGCCAAAAGACCTCAATTTCATGCAAAAAATTGATCGTGTTGACGATCCCACATTCATCAAAAGGATCACTACTGGAGACGAGACGTGGGTTTATGAGTACGACACGCAATCCAGACATCAGGCCACGTCGTTTTCAGTCAAAAAAGAAGGCAATACTCACGATTTTCATAGATCACAACGGTGTAGTGCATCATGAATTTTTGCCAGAAGGCCAGACAGTAAACAAAGAGTACTATTTCGGCGTTATGAGACGTTTGTGTGAAGCAATTCGCCGAAAGAGACCAGAATTGTGGGCGGAAAAGTCGTGGATTTTACACAGTGCCATCATTATTCGTAATTTTTTGACGAAAAATCCAACAAATATCATCCAAAAGCCATCGAATTCACCTGATTTGGCTCCCTGTGACTTCTTTCTGTTCACTCGAGTTAAAAAACCACTACGGGGAACGCTGAAACAGCAGCCGAAAGGAAGTAATGGAAAAATCGCAGGAAGCACTGATGGACATACCGAAAACCGAATATAAAAAATGTTTCGAGGATTGGATCAAGCGCTGGCATAAGTGTGTTGCGGTCGATGGGGATTACTTTAAAGGTGACAATATAGATTTAGATGAATAAATTTGTATTTTAAATTTTCTGAATAAATTCCGGGAACTTGTTGATCAAGGTGGTATCAGAGTAGTGCCTTTCGTGGATCGCAATGTGATCTGGTTGACGATTGATTGGTCGGGAGTCTTTCATGGCACTTTGTGGTTATTGAGTAGTAAACCCTATTCTGGATGGTCCATCGGTTTCTTAGACCTCTTCGGCGAAAGGGGTCGGATATTTCGGAGTTGGGCACTCACTTCGAAATATTTTGAAGAAGCTCTTGTTAGGTATGTGCAATGATTGTTGTTGACGCTCTTAAACCACCGCTTTCGTCTGAGGCTCAGTCTTTTCCGACAGCCTAGTATAGTGTTGCTACCTTAGTAGGATATATTTTCGCAAAGTTAGTAGCGCGCTGTCACTTATACGTTTACATGTATTGAAATAGAATCAGCAAAAATTTGTTTAGCTGTGAATGAGGGAAAAATTAAGTATCGTACAAGGAGGTTAGCGAAAGCGGATAAAGATATCCTTCGTCGCTTTGAACATAAGATTTTTTCAATTGACTAGTTTCGGAGAAGAATCATTACAATGACATCGACCTGACCAGAAATGCACGCATCACTCAGGTTTTTAAATATTTGAGTGCTTCAGAAATGAAGTAGAATTTTTTAAGAAATATGACTCTGATGTTTTGTTATTTCAGAAAGTCTCAAATTGAAATTTATTTTCAATTTGTTTAACCAACATCTCAGTTTAAGTATTGTACATATGATTGACTGTAAAACATAATTTTTATAGAATAATTTATTTAAAAATGGCGGCTGTGCAGCGTGTCCCAGATAGCCTCTCTTTTTTGGAAAGGTCCAGCAGCTCCTGTAAATTTTGAATTATGAGGAGTCACTAAATTTTTTTTTCTTGTAAATAACAAAAGCTAGAGGAGTACGTAGGATTTTTGTGATATATTGGTTTTTGGCCGAATGGTGCACTTCCAAAGTCAAACTTGCAAAATTCGAAGAAAAATCGTCAGAAAATTGTTAAAAACAAATGAACTATGCCATATCTATTTATCTATCAGATCTAGTTAAAAATTGAAGTGAATTGGTTGAAAATTGTTCAAGTTATGTGTGCGGGCAACTCCAGAAATGCAGTTTTGAGTTAAAAGCGTTTAAAATTTTAAGTTATAGAAAGCCTATCTGGCCTTATACCATACTTTGAGAAACAAGTACTTCGAGATATTTCCCGGTCATAATCTCTCGGAATATCAGTTTTGACATCCTAAGGGACCATTGAAAGCAATAAAACAAAAAAAGGAGATTTTTTGAAAATCCTAACCACTTTTCGAATTCGAAGGCACAAGTAAGATAATAACTCGGTATTTTTTCGGAATTAGGTTTGCTTACAACTCGATAACAATGCTTAGAGGATAAGAAGCAATCAGCATGGGGCCGATCTAGGAATAAACCAGGACCAGGAGTTAGTTGAACAATAATAAGTGATAGGAATCATAACGGAAAAACTAGATTGATTAAAAATAAATTGAATCAAGGATTTTTAATAGATTAAATATTATAACCTTACATAAGACCATTCACGTACTTTCGGCATTGAATGCATCTTCTGTTTGGAGTAACTGAAACTAAAAACAATTCTTAGAATCCATTTCGACAAGCAACATAACTTACTCGTATTATTATGTGTACATATTATATTAAAAAAAAACTACGAATATATTTAGAAAACTATCGATTTACAAGGAGATTTTTATTTTTTTTTTATTCCTTAAACTCAAAAAAGTAATGTAAAGTTACGAGTATTGCGGAACATCCACCTCTCATGCGGTAGTTTATTTTATTTAAACATCATAAATACGCTTTTACCATGGATAAAAAATTCTTCAATGAATGACCTGATCAAAAATAAGAAAATGTAGACATGTACTCTTATGATGGATCAGCAGGCATCGTATTAAATACAAATTTGGCAGCAATTTTCTGCATATGAGATCAGCGAACCCGGAACAATTGGCATTTTATTCTAGAGTAGGTACTCTTACTGAATTTTTTGATCTTAGCCAGCAAAATTTTCGATTGTGATGCTTAAGATAAATCATGCGTCAACATAATGGAAAAGTTTGCGGATTATTCATATATGAGACCGATTTTCAATTTATAAATAGTATTCCAGTATTTCGTAAAATAGGGTAACCCACAAATACATACGGCATAAAAGACGATTGTGCGAGCCCGAAGCAAAACTTGTTCATTTCATTGTATTCATTGTACCTAGGACTAATTATTAATTATTCTTGAATTTTTTCACTAGCTGGTTTTTCGCAAACCAGTAGGAATTGGGTTGGGGGACTGAACCGATTTAAAAAAAAAAAATGTATGGGTCATACAAAATCGATTTCTATTTGAATATGCTCGTAGCTACAAGTAGTTCGATGTCATAAAATTTATTAGCAATATCTGACGTCATATTTTACTGTAGGGATGACATACTCATAGATTTGTGTGATTGCTGATTTGAAAACGGGAGTTGGTGCCCTTACAAAACTGCCAATGCCATCTTACTTTTAGTTAACGTGGTTTTTGATAATTGCTTTCACTTGTACGCGCCACTTAAGACGCCACTGCGCCATACCTATGGGTAAGAATCATAAATTCTTTATGGAGCATTAATATGCATTTGTTCTACATGTTTTAACGATTCCAGATGACTAATACGCACTTTTCTGACCGGATCGAATATCGTTGCATGCTGACCAAATTGACGTCGCTGTACAGCTTATACAGGGTGTCCCAGTTTAGGTGTTTGTTCTGTTAGCTGAAGATCCCTGAAGTTATGGCAAACAAAAATCTGTGTTGCAGGGGGGGGGGGGTCTATTTTCACCACCCACCAAGTTATAGGCCGTTAAAGTAAGTAACCTCTGATTCCGAGGTAAAACTTCTTAAAAGGCCGTAGCTTCCTAACGGATTCAGGATAAGAAACCGTTGCTTGTGCACATTTTTGAAACAGAATTTCAGTGTCCATAAAATACTAAAATTTCGTCGATTTCGATGAACGGCAGCCAAAAGCTGACATCTTGAAAAACCGTTGGAATAATTTCATCGGAAAAATGCGTTTATCTCGAAATTTTCAACTTTTAGTTTACCTTTTTTTATCAAAACTTTCGTCTTCCCTTCATTATCTATGATTGTTATGTATGACTTTTCCACCTACGAACAACGAAAGTTATTGCAAACTACTATTTTATTCAGGCAAATGGGTCACAAAATAAATTGAATATCCCTTTAAATAGTTGTTGTGGTCCTAAGAAGGACCGTTACGCCTTGAGATTCCAAAACGCTTTTATTGTAAATTTTCGAAATGTTGCCCGTGCCCTTGGATGCACGTTCTAGCGCGTTTGATGATTTCACACTGCAAAATAATGTTTGGTTAAATGCCTTTTAGCTCCTCTGCCACTGTATCTATTCTCTATTGGAGCTCTTCCCGACTTGAAATCTCAGTCAAATAAACCCTTTCCAGACATTCACGCTAAACCTTCTGTAAAATGGTATACAGTTAAGAAAAACATCTGCATTTCAACCGAATCTTTACCTTTGAGAAGATGTTGTTCGTGTTAAGTGAGCATTGGACACTGCCCAATAGTGGGAATTTCGTTGGTTGGTAATGCCTATTCTCGTAAACTGGGCTCCGTCAGTCCATGCAATTTTTTGAATAAACTGCTCATTCTCATTTTGTTGCAGCAGGTCCACTGGTGATCTGATGGCATGTCTCACCGAAAAGTGGAACCAAAGCGTACATCATTCTGGCGAAAGCAAGGTAGTTGCACTTGATATTTCTAAGGCATTTGACAGAGTTTCGCATCAGGCTCTTTTGTCGAAAATGCGTGCGTATGGGATCGACGACTCTCTTCTTCAATGGATTTCGGAACCTTCAATTCGAGTTGTCTTGGATGGTTTCAAGTCTGATATTCACAAAATAAATGCTGGTGTGCCCCAGGGCTCCGTTCTGTCTCCGACACTCTTTTTAATTTTCATCAACGATCTCTTTTCAAATTCGTTCCCGAACTCACCTCCCTGCTCCTCGGCTGTAGAACGGGAACGTCAGCGTACGTTAAGCTCATTAAATTCTGATATTACCAGCATAACTAATTGCGGAACCACTAACATAGAATTTAATGCTTCCAAAACACAATGCTGTCTGCTGTCGTTAAAGCGAAATTTAAACACCCAGCCATTATCCATGGATGGCGCTTGCATCGTCGAAACCGATAAACTTTCCATTCTCGGTATGTGTGTCAATGACAACTTACGTTGTAATGACCACATATTCGGTGTCGTCAAAAATGCTGCAAAGTGTCTAAATTTCCTCAAGCGATGTAAGAAATACTCTACCCCCTCTGATCTGGCTTCAATATATAAGGCGTTTATCGGCTCGGAATTGGAGTACAATGCCCACATCTGGTCAGGTGCGCCCAAAACATCTCTGCACCTGCTAGATAGGATCCAAAGCCACCCGATAAAACTCATAGGTGATACTAATCACTCAAACAATGGACACCCTCGAACACCGACGTAATGTCTCGTGTCTCACTGTTTTATCGCTATTTCCACCACCAGTGCTCCATAGAAATCGTCAGTAGCATTCCGCCCCTTCAAACTTTTAACCGTAACCCGTCTCGCTATGGATGCTCATCAGTATACCCTCAAGCTCACTTTCGGACGTACTCTAAAATATCATGATTCGTTCCTAAGCCGTACAATTCGCTTATGGAATGCCCTGCCTAGCTCTTTACTTCCTAGTCATTATAACATTCAAACATTTAAAACCAACGTTCGCCGGTACCTCTCTTCTCCATCCTCCCTGATTTTCCTTCGCTCGCACTGTGTGCAAACATTAAACATTTTAGGGGTACTAAAAAAAATAATCCCTTGAGCGCGCGCAAAGTATAAAAAAAAAAAAGTCATTGGCAAAATTCAATCCTTAATCCTTTTTTGGAAGTCCCCTGGCAAAAGTTCCTGTACGGGCGTATAATGAAAGGGGTTAACACGGTTGGCTTGAAGAACTCTATGGATGCTAATAGATGGCTGTATTCTTACAGCATTTAAAATTCTTTCTTCTTCTTCTGCTGCTGTTATGTTAGCTGAGCCGACGGTTGAAAGGCGGTGAAAAGCATTGATAAAAGTTGGCCTAGAAGGGATCCTCCGTCTAGGATATCACCGTTGGTAATCTAATCTAGTTAACCCTGCATCCCCATTTCAGAAACCGTAAACGAAAATTATATCGGCGTATTCGCGAATCGAAAACATTTTTTCTTAAACATTTGCTAAACACTTTACTCGTTCACTCTTAATCAGTAAGTAAAGTAACGTCGGCACATTTCAAAAGTTGTCACCGAATTAAGCAAAAACATTCCAAAACAGTGGAAAATGAAGGGAAGACAAAAGATTTGATAAAAAAAGTTAACCGAAAAGTTGAAAATTTCGAGATAAACGCATGTTTCCGATGAAATTGGTCCAACGGTTTTTCAAGATGTCAGCTTTAAAATGCCATTAATTTGGGTGGCGTTCATCGAACTTGACGAAATTTTAATATTTTATGGACACTGAAATTCTGTTTCAAAAACTTGCACAACGGTTTCTTAATCTGAATCCGTTAGAAAGTTACGGCCTTTTAAGAAGTTTTATCTCGAAATCAGAAGTTCCTCACTTTCACGGCCTATAACTTGGAGCGAGGTGAAAATAGACCACGCCTGCAATACAAATTTTTGGTTGCAATAACTTCAGGAATCTTCAGCTATCAGGGCGAAAACCAAAATTGGGGGACACCCTGTATAGTTTGCTTCTATCAAATCCCACCAAAGGTATCAAAAATCATTCGAAGAATCACCATTGAACGCAACAGAACGGACTTAGGCCGAGATCACGATCGGCAATTGTAATTGTTTGTGATTGTGATTAAATGAGTTAATATCGGTTGACAAAATTCTTAACAACTTGTACCTTAAAGTTAAGTTATAGCTGTCTATTGTGACGTTCTGTCCGATCTGCTCTGATTCAATATTTGCAAAAGTATCGGCGACAGGTTCAAATCGATAAATGGGTAAAAAATTTATTGGTCTGGATTTTTTTTGTAAGTCAACCGAATTGGGTTACCCGACCTAAAACCTGACTGATTAGGGCTAATTAGGTCGTTGACAAATAGTCTCAGGCGTTCACACAATATCGCAGACAAGATTTTGTACCCGATGTTAAGGAGACACATGTGTAGTTGGCGCAGTTTAGAAGGTCTCCGTTTTTGTATTGTAGGTCATCTCCTATTGCCCCTTAAATAGCTTGGCAGATAGTCAGTTCGGTACTGCAGCGTTGTTATACTTACTTACTTAGGTGGCGCAACAGTTCGAATTGAAGCTGAGCCCCAACTAACAAGCCTCTCCAGTTAGCACGATCCTTAGCTAACTGCCTCCTAAGGTGAGATCTTCCTCTACTGCGATGTTCCTCCGAGTAAGATTTGAAGACTCTGGGGGCCGGAGCATTGTTGTCCATTCGCTCCATATGTCCCAGCTATCTTAGGTGACTGATGCGCAGTTTTTAGACTAGGTCGATGCCGCTGTACAGCTTGTTTAGTTCGTCGTTGAGTCTTCTCGTTTAAAGCAACGCAAACGGGATCAAATATTGTACGAAGGATTATACCGAAGATGTTTAAGGCCCTATATAGGGTCTCCTTAGTTATTTGGGATAGGGTCTTACTACTCAATCGCCATGTTAGCTCAAAGAAACAGCAATTGGCAAGAGTGATTCTTAATTTTATTTCTGCTGAGGTTTTGTTGGCAGAATATATTGCAGAGTCAAGGTGGATTAAGTCCTTTACTAAATACCTCGAAATTATGTTGTAGCTGTCGACTGTGACGTTCTGTCTAATTTGTCGATGTTGTGTGCCCACTCCTGTTGACAGCATATACTTGCTTTTGCCCTCATTAACCGCTAAATTCATTTTGGCAGCTTCCGTTTTATTACTAGCGCACGCAACGGTGACAGCCAGTTCAGTTCTGCCAATTATGTCAATAACATCAGCGTACGCTAGTAGTTGCACAAGCTTTTGAAATATTGTGCCCCCAATATTTGCTTCTGAGTTTCGCACACTTCTTTTAAGTATGGTGTTAAAGAAGTCACATGACAGCACGTCACTTTGTCTAGAACCTTTTGTTACCGACCTCGATGGAATAGAGACCGTTCTCTATCGTCATCCTGAACAGAGGGATGAATTTGGGAGTGATATCAAAACTAGACGTGGCTTTATATATGTTACATACCATATGTAGCTCGTCTTTATTAATGGTGTCATATGCGGCCTTAAAATCGATGAAAAAGTGGTAGGTATTGTTTTGAATTTCTTGAGTTTTTTGAGACTAGATCTGAGAAATGATTTGGTGCATGCTCTCCGCAAAGTCATTTCCAGCAGCTTGGAATACTTCAGCTGTTAAGCCGTCAGGTCCAGCTGATTTGTTGGATTTCAGTTCAGATATACGAGTAGCTATCCTTACTTCGTTTTGATCAGGTGGACGGGAGTTTTGGATTTCATCGTCTAAGTTGAGTAGTCTAAGAGTATATAGTCTGCAGAAAAAGTTTTTCCATATTCTCAGCACCGACTGTAACTCTACTACAAGGTTTCCTTTTTCATCTCAACGACCTTCAAGGTCTTCTTGCCTTGACACGTTCTACTTACCTGTTGGTAACACTTTCGTAGGTTATTCCTGGAGTACAAACTCTCAACATCTTCACTGGCGTGCTTTTGGTGCTCTTTTTTCTTCCTCTGGAAAAGCCGATGTTCTTCCGTCTCTTCTGCTCGTAGAACTCAAGACCTTCTCTCATCCTTCATTGCAGCCGCTTTGTATCCTTCTTGTTTAACTGCATGTGCTTGCAGCTTGTTGGTGATCTTATGAAACCCAACACACCGATTGCGGCATCTCTGATGACACGTTGGCAGCATTGCTACTGGTCTTCGGTACTTGATGCTGGTGGGATAGAAGTTGTTGAGAGATTTAAGGATACGCGTTCGTGGAAAATTCTGGCAGTCTCTTGCGATTGCTTCTTTTCTACGTTATACCTTCTCACAGAGTTTCTTCTTTATTTTGGCGCTTGGGAAGTACGCATGTGTACCTTGGCTGCATGAAAGTAGAGATCCAAGTCAATGTTAGCTGACGTCCAAAATACTGGAAGCATATCTTGCGTTGATCGGAATGCGATATATGGTATTTGATTTAGTGTTTCATGATCCGAGGACCGCAATGTCCCCTTCTGTTTATTGAGACATGGAAACTAAGTCTGTTGCCAGACGTGGTGTCGTGAACGCTATGCTTCACGAAGATGTCTTCCTTTTGTATCCTGGCGTTAAAATCGCCTAGTACGATTTTAGCGCCATACTTCGGACATTTTTCATATTATTGTCGAAAAGCTCGTAGAAACACTCTCGCACTCGTTCTTCCATGAAGCTTTGCTTCATAGATAAGTTGTTTTATGTACTATATACTTGGCTGCACTCTTCATAAATTCAGGGATTTCGTGGGGATCATCGAGTGAAACGCACATTAGTTTCGGGGTTTTTGCCTGCTTTATTGCTTCGATGCCACTTACTTTCAAAACTTAATGCCGGTTGTAAGTGCGTCAGTTGATGGATACGGGATTGGCCAAGGTTCTAGCGGTTTATTGCGATTACAGTCGTTTAACGTTAAATTTCGTCACAGTACTTGTCCATTGATGTGACGTCTAAAATATGCGATGATGTGCTCGTACCTTGGCTAAATTTAAGTAGTGGTCTGTGCTTACAAGCTTTCCTCGATGAAATTAATTACTATGGGCTAATTGCGTTTTCGTTCGGAATTTATTTTGTGAATCAAATCTGTTTTAAAACGACGCACCGTCCTTTTGTCTGATTCTATTACATACTTATCTATTGTTGTTTTTTTCAAGAGACCACATCGGTGCTTTGATTTTTATATTGACAATCAAGGACGTAGGTTTATACGAGTATCATTAAGAAAAATCGTATCTTCCTGTCCATGCAGAGGATGGGAAAATCTACATATGTACACATATTTTAACGCCCTCTGATTCTCGTAAGAGTTTTGGAGATTACTACAAGATAACAACTAAATGTTAATCAGATTTGTTATTATCAAGCCTTTTTTTACAATTTTGTTGCTCGACTTGTGACAGGGAATTCCGGTTCATTAACAGAGGATTGGAGATAATTTCAGGGATATTCCATCTCGTTGAATTGCCATCACACACGTGTATAAGATACACAGATGTATGTAAATATAATATTCTTTCCTTCCACCTATAACTACCCATTTGAATATCCCTACGTTGTTTTCTTACTTGTTTTGTTTTCGACAACGGAATCCTGCACAACATACGCACCAGCTCCAAATGACAAACCCGTTAAAATTACTTTGCAAACTTTCTAATTTGCATAGTTTCAAAACCATTTTCGTCAATGCCCAAGAATGAACGTACGAAAAACGAGGTGGAAAAGCTTAACAAGAAAGCTTAGGAGTAAATGTTAACTTTGTAGTTTGAAAGAGTTTCGAATACTAAATTTAGGAAATTGCCATTCAACTTTTTTAGTAAAACAAACGTTGTTGAAATTCATAAATCAAAATATAAAAGTGCTCCGATTTAATTGATTTATTTTTTAAGGATGAGCAAGAATACAGTGAACACAACAAAAGAGTGAATCTCTATTTAAATCAGAAGATTGTGTATGCGACTTATGTAACTACAGAAGCGGTATCATTTGAAAATTGATTTTGAAGACAACCATTACATTTCAAGTTGATTTTCACTGCAAATTAGCTAATGATTTTGCGAAATGAAAACTTTTTCGCTAAACAATTACATTGACGCGCGGGGCCAATTTTTGCTGCTATAAAGCCAGGAATACAGACCCTGAGCTACTCCTGCTTGGTTTTTGGCTTTGTGCGCTGGAGCAAAATCGTTTCGGGTACGGTCAATTGCACCAAGCACATCTTGCTGGTAAAGTTTTACACCCATTTTCATGCCTTTTTTTGCACAAATAGAGGAATGTGTTGCCTTCGTGAGAGAACCCTCACCAAATCATTATAAAAACGGGACGTGGTCACGTTAAATCCTTGGGATATTTTTTTCCGATTCATTAGATATGGTAGCTTAAATTTTATAATTTTGTTTCTTGAAAAATTCTGAACGGTAAAATTCTCGCGTGCCACTGTAAAAGCCGCTTACATCTTTTCAGTCTATGTTTTTTAGGTGGGCAGTTAAAACATAACCTGTTGACCGAAGATATCTTTCATGTAAAGATCATCCCGGATCAGCACGGATTTGGTTGATATACCAACTTGATCAAAATGTTTCCGGCCACACCCACCGTTCCGATTTGAGTTCTGTTTTTTTTTTTAAGTTGGTAAATCTGTTGTTGACATTTCCTCTAAATGTTAGCGTCATAGCTTGACATTTGCAAAAGTTACGTAGCCGAGAGTACATCTATTTTTGTGTATGTTGGCGATTTTTTACAATTTTAGAAATGGATTTAAATTTGCAACAACGAACTTGTATTAAATTTTGCGTAAAAAAACGGATTTAATGGTGCGCGAACGTTGGAAATGTTGGAAAAGTGTTCCGGCAACGATTCTCTAAAGAAAACGGTCGTTTACCAGTGGCACGAGCAGTTCGAAAGTGGTCGTGAGTCAATCGAAGATGAAATCGAAATCGAAAACCGACGAAAACATTGATGAAGTAAAAGAAATGTTGATCAATAACTGCAAATTAAACATTAGAGAGATAGCGGCGGACTTGAACATTGCCTATGGATCCGTCCAAGACATTTTGGTTAATGATTTGGGTTTCCGTCGTGTAGCAGCAAGATTGGTGAAAAAGCTCAATTTCATGCAAAAAAGAGACCGTGTTGACCTCGCAAAAGAGATGATTTGCGAGGCTGAATCCGATCCCACATTCATCAAAAGGATCATTACTGGAGACGAGACGTGGGTTTATGAATACGACACGCAATCCAGACATCAGGCAAGTAAATGGCGCTCACCAAATGAGCCGAGACCAAAAAAACCACGTCGTTTTCAGTCAAAAAAGAAGGCAATGCCTACGGTTTTCATGGATTACAATGGTGTAGTGCATCATGAATTTTTGCCAGAGGGCCAGACAGTAAACAAAGAGTATTATTTGGGCGTTGCCGAAAGAGACCAGCATTGTGGGCAGAAAACTCGTGGATTTTGCACCATGATAACGCACCGTTGCACAGTGCCATCATTATTCGTAATTTTTTGACGAAAAATACAACAAATACCACCCAACAGCCACCGAATTCACCTGATTTGGTTCCCTGTGACTTCTTTCTGTTCAATCGAGTTAAAAAACCACTACGGGGAAAGCGTTTCAGCAGCCGAGAGGAAGAAATGGAAAAATCGCAGGAACCGAATATAAAAAATGTTTCGAGGATTGGATCAAGCGCTGGTATAAGTGTGTTGCAGTTGATGGGGATTACTTTGAAGGGGACAATATAGATTTAGATGGATAAACTTGTATTTTTAATTATCTGAATAAATTCCGGGAACTTTGGAACCACTCAAGTTGGTATTCAATACCCTGGACAAGATTTTTTGCTTCCTGCTTTAATTTCCGGACTCGTACGCGCAACGCGCAGACGGGCACTTATGGGCCTATCCTTTATATAAGATAACTTGCGGAAGTGATCAATAGCCCTATGAATGAACATTCTCGATATTCCGAGTAGTTGATCGGAATTCCTTCCGCACTTATGCAATGCTATTGAGCTGATTCAACTCTCTTTAAAAGCCTACTACATGTTGAAAGTACTTGAACTGAAACCAAACTGCCTGGTATTCGTATTATTTACTGATTAATGGATGTGTTCTGAAAAAGAAGTGGACGATTTTATTCTTCGAAGAAATTTTAAGCGATGAGCTCTGAAAATTATTTAATACACATAGAACTTATGGCAGGAACAGGTACAGATACATTGCTAAAATTGTGTCATCATCCCCCGTCTGCTTGTATTAAATTGATATTCCTCCGCGCTCATCTTATTCCTAAGATATTTTGGAGCAGATATAAACATCTTATAGAATGTATAAAAAGGCGATTTTCGTCAAATTTTAAAATGAGCCAGATTACATTTTATTTCTTTGCATATTTTTATTTTTTTTTTTTTCAAACGATGTACTAGCAGTATAAGTGTAGGATTTTTTTTCAAAATGTCATAAGATACGTACTGAGAAAGCATACATTCAAAGTTAAAGCCGTAAAGATTGCCCTTTTCTCTTGTTTGTCCCGCGTGTACAAACATAAATTTATGCAGATTTATCTTGTGATTTTCCACTGAAGTGCTGTCATTTCGTTTTTCGTTCGTGTGTTTATTGCATTAATTTACTTTAATGGTGTTACGTTATTCATGGAGTGTATCGTTTTCAATTAAATTAATAAAATAATACTGCTGTGCGAATAGTAAAAATATTTGAGTTAATTACCCAAATAAAGTGGGTCATAATTTATGTAGTTCTTAGTTCTTTAACACTTCTTATTTATTTTGCATAATTAAAAAAAAAAATGCTTGGTTATATGCGAATTTCAAATCCTGGCCTTGACTTGTCAATTCGGCAGTTATACCAATTACAAATTAGTCATTTTTTTTATTATATTATCTGAATTGCTGGAGAAATATTGCAACATTGAACTGATTTTCCTTTTCGAAAAAAAAATAAAAAAATGTAACTATGTACTCGTATATGTGAACGAGACGTAATATAATACGAGTACAAAGTGAATCGCAGCAGTTTAACTATTGTGCGCTTCTATAGTATTTAGCGTTCCTTCTGTATTTTAGAAATCTTTGATGTGCTGAATGACTTTCAGATTTCTGTGGTGACAAAGTTCTAATTGACAATTAACACTCTGTATCATACTCGTATGTACTACGTGATATCTCGAAGACGTTCTAAACGAAAATAAAATTTAGGTATAAACAGTGAAAGCTAAATATTTGAATTATTGAAAACAAAATAATATAGAAATTAAATATGCTTAAAAAAAATGTACTGAGAAATGTGAAAATTGTACATTCTAGCTCCCAATACGTTTGGGGAACATCTTTGCTCCATTTTCTGTTGGATTCCTCTATGCTGCTGCTGTTGCTGCTCATTGGAGTCAGATTCAGATATTACTAATTTGAAGCTTTCAAAGCAAAACCTTAATTTCGAAGTGACGATAAAGTCACTCTCAAGTCCATTTTACTTCTCGTTTTGCTTCTATTAAAAGAGCTAACAAGTAAATGCTAAACCGATGGCTGTCGTAATTTCCAGCCAATTATAGTGAGCATGACTGAAATGGTTCTTTGATCATATGCTTCCTTAGTTCTTCAACAGATTTTAGTAAAACATTTATAAAATATAGATTTTTTTTGAAGATGCATATGTACAGTATTGTGCAAAACCTAAGCAACCACCTGGAATCGAAATGTCGATTCAAAGCAAACTTTTTAAACTTTCTACCACACCAAATAAAAACAAATGAATATCGAATGATGTACTGACTGACTCGAACTGCAACCAACCTGCTATAATTCCCAAACCGTTCATTCAGTGAGCTCAAATTTTGACACATGACAGATAATTTTATTATTTACAAGCCTTTTAAACGATTTGCGTCTCAGTTGTGTTGAAAAATTTTTATCCGCGATGGAATTCAAACGTGATAGTGTGATTGCTTTATATTTGGCTGGAAAACCACAAGTAGCTATCGTTAGAGCCCTCCAGCACCTCAACGTGAATAAATCATTTGTGTCTCGAACCATAGCTCGTTACCGTGATACTGGCAGCGTTGCAAAACGCCATGGAGGTGGTCATAAAAAAAACAGCAACATCGGCCGGACAGAAATGGTTCGACAAGTGAAGGCTCGAATTGAGCGAAATCCGCGTCGAAGTGGAGGAAAAATGGCTCGTGAGCTCAACATATCGTTGGAATGGATGCAACGCATACTGAAAACTGAGCTTGGGCTCAAGCCATTGAAGTTTCAAAAAGCACACGATCTTACACCGCAACAGAAAAAAGTTAGAGTCGAAAGAACGAATTAGTTGCTACGCTTGCACGAAAGTGGTGAGTTGCCGAATTTGGTTTTCCCCGATGAGTCGCCATTTGTTATCGAGCAATATGTCAACAAACAAAATGACCGAGTTTACTTGTCAGAGAGGTCCTTCGAAAATTTACACCTTAGGACGGCCACCAGAAAGCAGGCAGCACCGATGGTGATGGTTTGGGCCGCCATAACCGCCGATGGTCGCTCTCCGCTCGTATTTTTGGAGCGTGGCGTCAAATTTAATGCGATCGTATACCGTGAAACTGTCTTAGAAGCAGTATTGAAGCCTTGTCAAACAATCATTTCGGTCGGAGACCGCGGACATTTCAACAAGACTCGGCATCGTCTCACAAAGTGCGCGTCAACCAAGGTTGGTTAAAAGACAGTGTTCCACACTTCATTTCTTCGACACAATGGATTACAAATTCTCCGGATGCAAATCCGTTGTATCTGGGGTATTTTGAAGGCGAAGGTTGGCACTAAAAAATACCAAAGTTTGGACCGCTTCAAACAAGCACTTCGGCCAAAATAGCGCAGAGCCACTTGCGTGCAGCGTTCGATGCTTTCTTAGGCCGTCTCAAGGCCATTATTCGCGCCAAAGGTGGACATATTGAAAACTACTGTATATAAGAGTATGTTTTGAAATTCATAACTTTATAAGAAAATAGTAACATTTGAACATTTAAAAAAAACAGAAAATCAAAAATGTAGCCAAATTCTGCTGTGCAAAACCCAAGCAACTTTTTTAATATTTGTAATATCCTTATTCTGAATAACTTCGGCGCAACAACGACGCATAGAAACAATTAACTTTGAAATTGTAGCCTGGGATATATTTTCCCAATCACTTGTTGGAAAAACCTAGCGACCCGGCTTTTAAGAATACGAAACAGATTTCGATTGGGCCGGCCAATCAAGGGCTTGAATCCCACTATCCTTTATCTACTCCTTTACCAACTTCGATGTGTGTTTTGGATAATTATCCTGTTGAAACACCCAACAAAGTGGCATTTCCCACTGTGCATATTCATTCTACAACCGAATTGTACTTGAATCGGTCCATAATGCTTTCAATTTCGCGGAATGGACCTACACCTCCTGCCGAAAAACACGTCCATAACATAAAACTACCACCACCATGCTTAACAGTGGATATGCAGAATGTAGGATTAAGTCGTTGGCCTTTACAATGTCTGATATGAGACATCCCATCAGAACTAAATAAATTAAATTTAGAATTATCGCTGAAAAGAACTGTTTTCCATTTTTCAGGGGCCCAGTGTTAATGTTTTCTTGCAAAATTTTGCCTAATATGAAAAGAGTTAAGTTTGAATTATGTTTAAATGATTTCATTGCAGAACCTGTCCTTTAAGTGCCTTCTTGTGAGCATCGGTTTCTTGCGCGGCCTATAGCTTTGAAGATTATTCTCAATAGCACGTCTACGCACCGTGCTAGCATCAATATTAAAATTTAGTAATTTTCAATTTCATTTGAACTTATAAATGGGGCCCCCGCCCAAATACCAAGGCTTCGCCCATCAATGATGTTGTCTAATAAAAAGCGGTGGCAGAGCATATTACTGGTCTTATCGTAAACATTTTCAGATGACGCCACTGAAGGTTGCTACGATTTTACCAGTTACAAGTTGCCGGTCATAGGTCTCGTTGGCGGCAAGACCAAGTCCCTACCAGGACTTAAATCACGGTACCATGGGAGTCAGGAGCCCCCCGGATTTTGGGCCGGGCCTGACTTGTTGAGGTAGGCCCCCTTGTGGGAGCGTCATGGTGGCTGTCGGCCTCGACTCATACCAAGGGTGGAACTTGTGCCTCCAACACAGTTCCGAATTGTTATCAAAGGATTGACGGAGAGTGATGGCTAAGGCGTATCCTTGCTCCCATGGATGTATGGTCATCCCGTAAACATAAGTCTACATGACAGGTGGTTTACGTTAAAAACCAGAGACTATGACTTGTAAATGGTTGTTTTTTAATTACATACACCACAAATGTTTCTATCTGCTCGACTTGTTGTCTTACGCGGCCTACCACCGAAATTTAAATTTTCAACGACTCGCGTTGCATGATATGTTTTTATTAGACGTGAAATAATGGATTTACTCCTTTTATATCTTTTAGCTATTATTGTCTGAGAGTCCCCAGACTTAAATTCTTCAATAATCTTTAGTTTAAAACAGGTGGAGTATATTTATCGCGACATTATTAAATTTCATCAATTACGCATCGAAGTTCCTAATAGAAAACTGATCAAAGACAATGCGACAAGATTAAAGACAAAGAGCTTATAATATTTTATGTGTGACTTGGCTGGAAAAGTACTGTTAGCTCTTTCCTTTTTACATTGGATTACAAAGTTGCTTAGGTTTTACACAGCTAAATTTGGGTATTTTTTTTAACTATTATTTTCACAAAAAGCTATAAATTTCAAAATATACTCTTATATACATCATTCCGTATTCATTTCATTTTTATTTGGTGTGGCAGGAAGCTTAAAAAATTTACTGTGAAATGCCGATTCCAGATGGTTGCTTAGGTTTTGCACATTACTGTATGTTGCACCTACCACGCACCAAGTTCTCGACTCATTGTTTATGCTAGATTTAGTTGCAAATTGTACATGCAAGTTGATGTACACTGGCGATCACTAGGATGAGGCCATACATTTTACAATCGATTTTCACTCTTTATACCTGTTTGAAATTTTGTACCCGCAAACTTTTACTACCTGGTAAATAAGAAACGAACGTTGGAATTTCCCAATATCAAACAATGAACTACTTGAAAAGCGTGTAAAAAGATGCGCCACTAGGATGAGACCATTGCGAGTATTTCGTTGCAGGAGTTCACATCAGCGATTTTTTTCAAAGTTTTGTTAAGAATATTTAAAAAAGCATTGAAAAGAACTGTTTTCATTTAGTTTAAAAAAAAAGGGTTCCGGAAAGACTTTGACAGCGACAGAAAGAGGAAAAATAGATGCTCTCAATAAGTTAGGACTCTCAGGCCGAGAAATTGCAAGGCTTAAAAGAAATAAGACTGTTGTAAACAGTTATCTTGCGGATCCATAAAACTATGGGAAAAATCAAAAAGGACGCATGGCAGAAGCAACAACATTGCGAGAAAAGCGGTTAATTCTACGGCGTGCCTCAAATTCTACTCTACCAGTGACTAAAATACCAGTGACTAGAGTATCAGCCAGCATACGAGGGCGGGTCAATAAGTCCGTGACTTTTGGATTAAAACACAGATTTTTTGATAAAAAAATAATTTTATTTTTCAACGTAGTCTCCCTTGAGCTCTATACACTTTGTCCAACGCTTCTCCAATTTTTTTATCCCTTCCAAAAAAAATGATTTGTCGAGGTCCTCAAAATAGGCCTTTGTTTGCGAGATGACTACATCATTGGAGTCAAATCTTTTTCCACCAAGCCATTTCTTCAGGTTTGGGAACAAGAAGTACTCGCTCGGAGCCAAATCTGGAGAATAGGGTGGATGAGGGAGCAATTCATAGCCCAATTCATGGATTTTTGCCATGGCAACTGCACATGTGTGCACCCTTGCATTGTCTTGGTGGAAAAGAACTTTTTTCTTGGCCAAATGAGGTCGTTTTTTTTTCAAATCGTCATTGAATCGGTCCAATAAGTTGGCATAATATTCCCCATTGATTGTTCTTCCCTTTTGAAGGTAGTCAATGTAGATTATCCCGCGTGCATCCCAAAAAACAGTCGCCATAACCTTGGCCTTCTTTGGCGCCGATTCACCCTTAGAAACCCACTGTTTTGACTGTTGTTTGTTCTCTGGTGTGTTGTGATGGATCCATGTTTCGTCCACGGTTACAAAACGGCGCAAAAACTCCTCCATATTGCGATTAAACAACGCCAAACCTTCCTGTGAAGTTGTTACACGATTGCGTTTGTGGTCGACTGTGAGCAAACGCGGCACCCATCTTGCGGAAAGCTTTCTCATGTCCAAGTGATCATTCAAAATTGAAACCACTGAGCCATGCGAGATCCCTACGGCTTCCACAATCTCTCGCACTTTCAATCTTCGGTCGGCCAACACCATATCGTGAAATTTTTCGATTGTTTCGGGTGTAGAGACCTCAACTGGGCGTCCAGGACGTTCGGCATCTTCAGTGCTTGTACGGCCACAACGAAATTCAGTAAACCACTTTTTTACCATTGAAATCGATGGTGCAGAGTCCCCGTAGTATTTATCAAGCTTAGCCTTGGTCTCGGTAATGGTTTTTTTTCGCAAGAAATAATGCTTAATAAGCACACGAAATTCACTTTTTTCCATTTTCTCCTCAAATTAGTGAGTAGTCTGATAAAAATAGCTGTCAAACACAAACTAACTGACGCAGCAAGTTTAAATTTTGACAGGAGTCAACTGACAGATGGCTGTTGACAGGAGCAGTGTTGCTGTTTCAGTAAAGAGGTCAGAAATTCAAAAAGTCACGGACTTATTGACGTTCGAAGGATAATACGAAAAAGTTATACTATGTATACAGAGAAAAAAACTTAAAAAGAAACCTGTTTTGAGGGAAGAACACAAGGAGCATCGAATGAATTTTGCAGGAGAACATATCGTTTAGAGCAGTGAATGGAAACGCGCTATCTTTTCGGATGAAAAAAAGTTTATCCTTGACGACCCCGATGGTTACAACTTTCATTTCCATGATCTAAGAAAGGAGATCTTATTTTGGCAAAACACCACAGCCGTACATCAGATGTAATGGTATGGAGAGCTATTACCCACTACGGCACAATCGAGTTGGAGATTTGTCCACAACAACGAACGGAAACAACTACAAATGATTGCTGGAACGGTCATTTCCAAAAGTGAAAAACATTTTCGGACCCCTGCCTTGGATATTCCAACAAGACAATGCTACCATCCACGCTTCCAGGATTGTTAGAAGTTGGATTCAATCAGAAGACGTGGAAATTTTGCCATGGCCGCTGATAATATCGTTGATAAATATCGTAAATTTAAGACCACTTCTATTTTATATTTTTTTTAAAACAAATGCAAACATTTACATGCGCATAATTTTGTAAGTTGGCCACAATATAAGTTTTCCAAATTAAAGGTTAAAATATAAGAAGCAATTAATCGAAAAAAATACGAATTCAAGTTATGTGTTTCTATAAAATGGGTAAATCGAAAAGAGATATGTTCCAGGTCAACTTCAACGTCCACTAGCAAGCGTAATCGAAGGCTTAAGTTACTAGAAATCCGCTCAGAAATTGACAAGAATGGAGAAATATCAGTCTATTTGGGAGGCAAAGTTGTATGAACATGTGTAAAGACACCAAAGGCTGCCTCTAGGGGTATAAAAAAAAAACATTAGTGAATACACTGCCAGGAGAGCTCTTAGACAAATTGGTCTTGTATCGGCAATCAAGCAGAAGAAGCCTGCGTTATCTGACGAAAATGTGAAATCAAGGTTAAAGTTCTGCAAAGACCACAAAAATCGGACGGTTGAAGACTGGAAAAGAGTAATATGGGCTGACGAAACAAAAATCAATTGCTACCAATCAGAAGGGAAAAAATACTTTTGGCACAAACCTAACGAACGAGTTCTCAAACACCAAGCTAAGGAGACTGTAAAGGACTGTGGAGGTGGAGCCTTATGGCTTGGGGGTGTTTTACTTCATGGCATATCAAAATCGATGGGATAATGAAAAAAGATAATTATCTTGAAATACTCCAGGCACTTTGCAGCAAGAAATCGTCAAAAACTGAATCGGTAACCAACTTTTTTCGCAATTGCAATGGCCCGCACAAAGTCCGGTTTGAATCCGATAGAGAATTTGTGGACCATTATAAACGGAAACTTCTGGGCTGCGAAAGTCCAACTTCAAATATAACCTAACTTTGAACCAGGGCTCAGACCGAATGGAAGAAGATTTCAGACGGAATTATGCAAAAATTGGTAGAATCAATGCCAAAGCGAATAAAAAGTGTAATAAGAAACAAAGGGCTATGGATAAAGCACTAGGAGCTAGTTTTTAGCTACAAGGATTAAAACGTGCAAGTGCAAGTGAATACTTTGCATTATGAACTATATTTTAATTTTTAATTGTTAAGTAAATGGAAACTAAACTATTTCTTACGTTTCAAAACACTTAATTAAACACACTAGACAAATAAAATGAATTATATTAAAGTACTGCGCTTCTGACTTATAATAACTTATAACTTAAGTAATAACACTGCTCTTACATTTTTGGTATTCAGTTTTGTTCGCCACTGTATGTAGAGTCTTTTCCTTCATTCAATTTGAAAACAGGGAGAATAGCACTATTCTAGATGAAAATGCTGCTCCAAGTAGTTTTCGATTAGTTGGAGAAGTGTTCACTTATTTTGTAAAATATCTCTTTCACCAGGGTATTTTGGTTGCAACTGGAAGGGGATTCGCACCGAAAAAATATCAAATTGATTTACAAAATATTCAAACTTATATCAGCTGTTCAAATAACTCGAAAAGGACTCTTCAACCAAGTTTAAGTTGAATAGTTTTTCTTAGACAAAAAAATGATTTTGTTCATTTGTGTTTCCTAATTGGATGATATACTATTTTGAGTGGGTTGTGCTCTAATAAATAAACTAAATAATTGGTATATCATATTTTTGATAACACATTTTCATAGAAGTTCTTGATAGACTTCAATTTATGAACGACTCCAATATTGCTTTAGAATTAATTCAATTTGAAGTTGATGAATATACGTCGTTTGAAAAAATATCACATATTATCGTAAGTACTGTTTTGAAAGGTCATGATTTTCAAAAATGGAAAGTATGGCTTTGAATAAATTTTAGACTAGGATAGCAGCAATTGTTTTAATTTTAGCTTGAAACGTAATACCAATGTTCGCCCATTGGATTGTAAATTCTTCCTGATACTTCTTTACAAGTTATGAAGCTTCAAAAGTTAGTTTTTATATTTTAAAAACTCAAATACTTAAGTAAACGCCTACCGGAGTTGAAACAGTAATTTCTATTAAATTTAATAGGTAATCGATCATTTAGTACTTTGCGTCTAACTAATTAATTTTAAATCATAATGAAGTATCGCTTACAACGATGTATCTGTTAAAGTCACCAAACTCTTAGGAGAAAGGGGTATAATTTTTAGATTGGAGGCTGAAAGGCAAAATGAAGACCTTGCCAAGGAATGTTCCATTCCATGCTTTATTATATCCAACATTTTAAGGAATGAGGAACAAAATAAAAGCATTTGGGGTTACCAAAGTTTATCGTTGAAAAAGTTCAAAGTTCATTGCATAAAGAGGTTAAAACACTTTGCTAATATGGCCAGAGTCCCAGAAAGGTGCCAGTATACCCATCAGCGGGTCCTTTTTACAAGCTAAAACAATGGGGAATTCATCGAATTCAATGTAACAGAGAAAGGTTTCTCTGCAGTTCTCAGCATAGACTTTTTCAACTTTGATTGTACATATGGTATTTCAAGTCATTAAGTCTTCTTCTGTCGAATGCATCTTCTCCAATATGCTGCAGGCATTCATTAATCAAATTGAATGCAACTACAATTTGCGAAATGCAATTTGATCTTCAAAATGTACAAAATGATAACATTGTATCAGAATTTCAAATCTGACTCAATTTTTTTTTGCACGCAGTGTAAATCAACGACTTTGGGTCCAATTTTGGTAGGATCGTAATCATCCGTGATCGTACTGGCCGTAAATCACGTGCACGGGATTATAGTCCAAACAAAAGGACTCATTTTAAATTTATGAAAATAACTCACAATTTAACATAATATTAAGATTAACCTACAGTGGTAGACAGCGGACTATATTTATTTGAAATAACTTTTAAACAAAAACTTTTTCATAATTTTTTAAAAGGAGAAATGATGTATTTGTTTGTTAACGATTGTTTTACTTCATTTAAGTTGAGAAAAAATTATAATTATACCACCTTGATCAAAAAGTTCCCGGGAGACACCACCGTGTGGCGCTTCCATTGTTCCGATTTGAGTTCTGTTTCTTTTGTTAAATCTGTTGTTGACGTTCCCTCTAAATGTTAGCGTCATAACTTGACATTTGCAAAAGTTACGTAGCCAAAAGTACATCTATCTCTGTGTGTGTCGGCGATTTTTTACAATTTTCGAAATGGATTTATTATGTATTAAATTTTGCGTAAAAAACGGATTTAATGGTGCGCCAACGTTGGTAATGTTGGAAAAGTGTTTTGGCAAAGATTCTCTAAAGAAAACAGTTGTTCAAAAGTGGTCGTGAGTCAATCGAAGATGATGAACGCAGTGGCAGACAGACCATCGACATCGAAAACCGACGAAAACATTGATGAAGTAAAAGAAATGTTGGCCAATAACCGCAAATTAACCATTAGAGAGATAGCGGCGGACTTGAACATTGCCTATGGATCCGTCCAAGACATTTTGGTTAATGATTTGGGTTTCCGTCGTGTCGCAGCAAAGTTGGTGCCAAAAGACCACAATTTCATGCCAAAAAAAGACCGTGTTGACGTCGCAAAAGAGATGATTTGCGAGGCTGAATCCGATCCCACATTCATCAAGAGGACCATTACTGGAAACGAGACGTGGGTTTATGAGTACGACATGCAATCCAGACATCAGGCAATTGAATGGCGTTCACCAAATGAGCCGAGACCAAAAAAGAACACGTCGTTTTCAGTCAAAAAAGGCAATTCTCACGGTTTTCATGGATTACAACGGTGTAGTGCATCATGAATTTTTGCCAGAAGGCCAGACAGTAAACAAAGAGTACGCGTATTATTTGGGCGTTATGAGACGTTTGTGTGAAGCAATTCGTCGAAAGGGACCAGAATTGTCGTGGATTTTGCACCATGATAACGCACCGTCGCACAGTGCCATCATTATTCGTAATTTTTTTGACGAAAAATGCAACAAATACCATCCAACAGCCACCGAATTCACCTGATTTGGCTCCCTGTGACTTCTTTCTGTTCAATCGAGTTAAAAAACCACTACGGGGAACGCGTTTCAGCAGCCGAGAGGAAGTAATGGAAAAATCGCAGGAAGCACTGATGGACATACCGAAAACCGAATATAAAAAAAGGTTTCGAGGATTGGATCAAGCGCTGGCATAAGTGTGTTGCAGTCGATTGGGATTACTTTGAAAAGGACAAAATAAATATAGATGAATAAACTTATATTTTTAATTCTCTGATTAAATTTTGGAGTATTTATGTCTCAAAACTAACCACTAACAGAATACCTTCAATAGACATTATTCCTTTGAATTTGTATTCAAAGCCAACCAGAAAATCGCTCTTTACGGAATTTCTTTTGGAAAACTGAACCTTGTCAAATAGTCAGACGCCTTCTGCTGATGACAGTATTCGTTCCCGGACTCACGTCTCTGCTCTTCGGCCGTAGAACGGGAACGGCAGCGTATGTTAAGCTCATTAAATTCTGATATTAACATCATAACCAATTGCCGAAGTATCAAAAGAGTGGAATTTAATGCTTCCAAAACTCAATGCTGTCTGCTGTCATCAAAGCGAAATTTAAATAGCCAGTCATTATCCATGAATGGCACGTACTCGTACATCGTTGAAACCAAAAAACTTTCCATTCTCGGTATGTGTATCAGTGACAACTTACGTTGGAATGACCACATATTTGATATCGCAAAAAATGCTGCAAGATGTCTAAGTCTGGGTCTGATCTGACCTCAATATATAGGGCATTCATCCGCCCAAAATTAGAGTGCAATGCCCACACCTCAGCACCTACTAGATAGGATTCAAAACCGTGCGATAAACTCATAGGTAATGCTAATACCAAGCAGTCAATTGATACCCTCGAACACCGATCTAATGTCTCCTGTCTCACCTTGCTATATCGCTATTTCCGCCACCAGCGCTCCATTTAAATCGCAAGCAGCATTCCGCCCCTTCAACCGTAACATCCGCCTCGGGTTGAATGCTCATCAATATAACCTCAAACCCATTTTCGGGCGTACTCTAAAATATCGTCGTTCTTTCCTAAGCCATACATCTCGCTTATGAAATGCCCCGTCGCGCTGACCATTTCTGACCATTATAACCTTCAAACATTCAAAACGAATGTATTTACATCGGCACCTCTCTTTGTTTCCTCTCTAGCTTTCCTTCGCCCGTGCTGTGTGCACACATTTTAAGGGTATACAAATCCCTTGAGCGCACGTTAATTATAAAAAAAAAATTCAAGAAAAAAATGCAGTTATATTTTGTTTAATTTCCAGTTCAGTTCGTCTAGTTTTACTCGTCACTGTATATATTTGCAGTGAATGTAGGCATGTGTAAAACAAATATGCTTTCTAGATGTGGTAATATATAGCAGTCGTTATTTTTTGAAAGGAGCTTGTTTTGTACAAGCGGGAGCTGAAATATATGATTAGTTCAGTGAACGAATAATCGTTCCAAAATCGATAGAAAAACATGTTTGTGAGCTTATTTTTCAAATTTCAAGTTTTTTTTTCGAATTTAATAGCATTATACGCGAACCCGATCGATAAGTACATACACATTTACGTATTTTTGTGTTCGGAAATATGTATGTATATACATACATACATGTGTACATATTAGTACTGGCTTAAACGAAATGACGATTAAGTTTAGGTTAAATTCTGAATAAAATGGGGCAATCACAGTTTTGCGTAGTGTGTGAAGAAAATCAATTGGTTACTGCTATCGTCACGTATTATGAGTATGATATACATACATATGTAAATTGGAAGTACTTACGCCCAATTCGCAGTTTCCTCTTGCCATAGTGCCCATATTGATTAATTTTTTCCAATTTTCTTTGACAAAAGCATATGAGAAGTTAATGACAGTAAGTACGACAAATAAATTAAAAATGTAATTACGCGAAGATTTATGTGACAATTTTTTTTAATTTTGTTAACCTAATTTACTTAGCTAACCTAGCATAGTTTGTGGCGAAACATAAAATAAATCCTTAGAGAAATTCATGCATGGTACGAGTATGCATATACACTGCAGGCCAACAATTTTAGGCTACCCTAGACAACTGACTGGAGATTGAATTTTATGAATTACGAGTACATTGGGTTTTTCACCTAAATTTTCTACCTGAGCAATACACAACACATTCAGATAATAAACGTCGAAGTTCACATCTACGTTTTTAACAGTGAAGGTTTTTTTTTTGGTACAAATGTGGGAAAAACAGCTTTTGTAGTTTATTTGCGCAGTGGTTAGGGTTTTTATTGGTCCCTTTTTTTTTATATAATTTGCGAGCGCTCAAGGGATTATTTTTTTAGTACCCTTAAAATGTTTGAACACAACGCGGGCGAAGGAAAATCAGGAAGGATGGAAAGAGAGGTACCAGTGAACGTTGGTTTTAAATTTTTGAAGGTTATAATGACTAGGAAATAAAGAGCTAGGCAGGGCATTCCATAAGCGAGTTGTACGGCTTAGGAACGAATCACGATATTTTAGAGTACGTCCGAAAGTGGGCTTGAGGGTATACTGATGACCATTCATAGCGAGACGGGTGTTACGGTTAAAAGTTTGAAGGGGCGGAATGCTACTGAAGATTTCTACGGAGCACTGTTGGTGGAAATAGCGATAAAACAGAGTGAGATACGAGACATTACGTCGGTGTTCGAGGGTGTCCATTGTTTGAGTGATATTAGTTTTATCGCACGATTTTGAATACTATCTAGCAAGTGCAGAGATATTTTGGACACACCCGACCAGATGTGGGAATTGTACTCCAATTTTGGGCGGATGAATGCCTTATATATTTTGGCCAGATCAGAAGAGTAAAATATTTCTTACATGCTTGAGGAAACCTAGACATTTCGCAGCATTTTTGACGACACAGAATATGTGGTCATTCCAACGTAAGTTGTCATTGACACACATACCGAGAATGGAAAGTTTATCGGTTTCGACGATTCAAGTGCCATCCATGGATAACGGCTGGGTGTTTAAATTTCGCTTTAACGACAGCAGACAGCATTGTGTTTTGGAAGCATTAAATTCTACTCTGTTAGTGGTTGGTTTGGTTATGCTGGTAATATCAGAATTTAATGAGCTTAATATACGCTGCAGTTCCCGTTCTACAGCCGAAGAGTAGGAACGTGAGTCCGGGAACAAATATGAAAAGCAGAGAGTACTGTCGTCAGCAAAGGAATATATTGGATTAGAAGTAGCAGACAAGAGATCGTTGATGAAAATTAAAAAAAGAGTTTTGGAAACACTTGGGTTCGCAAATCCCAAGATTTTTCGACCTGAACTCCAACGGTCTTCCATAAAAACCACACTTTGAAGTCATAAGAATTTATTTGAGATGCTTCCCGTCTTGAGTAAACAACTACTTAAAAACGGAACAGTCGAGGGAGCCGTAATCGAGAAACGATCTGCAATCATCACCCTTCTTAAAGAAGTGATAGTTACATGCCAGTTGAATGTATATGTACTCGTACGTATATCAAGACGCTGCGTTCAACGTACCATTGGACGAGACGCGCGGTCTTGATGATAAACCACGGTCAGGAGGGCCTAGAACCACAATTAAATATGAAAATCGGCTAATAGTCACAACAAGCAAACGAAGTAGAGGAAAAACAACATCAAAATACGCACGTAAAAATGAAACGGTCTTTGAAAACGGTCTTTGAAAACGGTCAAAGGAAAGTTAAACCATTGAGCGAGTTGCTGGTCAAAAAGCCCTGCTGCGAACGCCAAACAAGCAGAAGAGGTTAGAATGAGCCAAAAAGCATAAAGACTGGGGAAACGAAGATTCCAACAGAGTTTTATGGAGTGATGGATCCAAGTTCGAGTTACTCATAGCTGGCATAAAACGGATAGTTTTCATTCGGCGCAGGATGTTTCTGGGGATGTTTCTCTTTAAGTTTTTTTTTGTTTTTTTTTTTTTAAAGAACTTAACACTCAAGTGGGTATGAATACACTTATAATGCCTCAGCATGTGTTAAGTTTTTTTTAAAAATGGGATAGAGAGAGAAATAAAGATGTTTGGGCTCAGTGGTTATTTCACTCCATGGGTGGCATCCAACATTTAATGGGGAGACTAAATTCTTAGTGGAAGTTGGCTTGATGTTTATTTCTAGTCAACTACTCGTCTTACTTGATTTTCGTTAACTGAAAAAATGGATGATATGTCTTTCGGGCGAGGCTGGAATCCGAACACCGAGTCTTCCGATTTGGATTTGGATTTGAGCCACGGCCACCCAAATGGAGTAGGAGATCTGGTTCGAGTGATTGTAAAAGAAGGAGAAATTTTACAAATATATATTGAATTGCTGGAGCAATATACCACAGGCAACAATTCAAAAACTGATGGTTAGAATGCCAGGAAATGTAAAAATAGTAATTGAATGTAAATCGATTTTCTTTTTTTTAATTTCCTGCGAGCACTGAGGGTGGTCGCAAACTTTTAGCCTGTAGTGTATGTTATGTATGTACAAATGTCTACGAGTACATTACTTAAAATGTTGTTATCAGTGCTGTTGAACTAGTGAATTTGTTTGCTTTTATGAGAATTATGACCTGAAAATCACTTGCTGATAACAAATTAATAACGATAAGTGTGTGGTAATAATTGGTAAATGGTTTAGACACTTTTTGAAGAAGCTGTAACTTACATAGATTAGATGGTGAATGTTGGGATCATGCAATCCAAGTACAGGCAGAATAGGCACAATATTTAGGCAGTACGCGTATTTACACATACGTACAAGTAGGGTTGCCATGAACTCGGGAGTTTCCAGGAAAAGCGAGAGGTTAAAGAAAAAATCGGAAGAATATTATTTTGCAAGAACAATGTCATTAATTTATACCGCTCAAAAAGATAAACCAAAAAGATGATAGCAGAAAAATGAAAAAATAAACACAGGGTAGGACAAAAAGAAAGAAAAAAGTGTATTTTTGTTGTGCTATTTTTCCGCTTTTTGATTTTCCAACAGAATAACTCGTTGAGTTAAATTAAGATTTCTTTCTAAATCTGAATATTTTTTTTAATCTGCACCTATGTGCAGGTGGGATACATGGTCACACAAATCCACAAGTGTTGAACACCTGGAATAGTAACTTAGGTAAGAGTACTGACTGAAATAAAGGCGAGAAAAAATCCTGTCCTAAGGCACAAGATCTTCGTTATATTAAATGAAACCTAGTCGCTTAAGCTGAGGAATTATGCGCTGTTTCTAAGCAACACTTTCAGAATGAAGAGACAAATAACCAGTGTCTAGTTAATGATTTACCTCTCTCATTATAGTAGAGTATATATGTTCGAGACTCTCCTTCCAGGTAAATTGATCAGAGCCCACTCACAGTTAGTTCCTATCACTGAAGCTGCAAGTGAGCTGAGTAACAGACCAGGTACAGTTGGAGCCTGTCATCTGTTGTGATGACGGGAGTAGTTATGAAATGCACTGCTGCGCCCTTTCGTGGCTTCAAGTCGCCTGACGCCAATGTTATATATGTATCTGCGATAGTTATGCTACAGAAAATGATAGACCGGCTTCTGGAATTCTCAATAGAATCTTTATGCAAGCCCAGCACGGCTTTGTATACCGAATCCCTGGCGAGCAGTTAGATAAGCCTTCATATCGAACATCGAAAAGTTAACTACAGGCTAGTCAAGCTTCTGACCAATATTAAACTGACTTCTTTCATGTTAAAAATCAAGGAGAGAACGGTTAAGGTTTTGGGAATGCATCATCTATCCAAGATGCAATATGCTTACCAACCCAAAAGATCTTCGAGTCTGCTAATGAACTAGCTAGTAAACAGAACCCTGATTGCGGATGCACATGCATGCTGGTTGACTCTCTGTTTAACGCTCCCAACATCTCTAACGTCTATGCTCAGGCAAGAAAGAGGAAGCTTGGTGATCTAACTCATCTAATGGTAAGGTATCACCATCCGTTTTTTCATTGAATTGAAGTACTCGTACTTAGGTGTTATCCAGGATAAAAAAAATTCCTTTGCCGAAATGTCACGTCAAAAAACTTCAAGGCGCTATTGGTGGCAGTGTAAAAAAGTTTTCGGGTGGGCTTGTAACCGATAAAGGTCATTTGGATGTTTAGTGGAACAAACTTCTACGTCACTGCTGCTTTCATCAGAGTCCAAAGCAAGCACTGAAGCTTTCCAGAACATCCTTGAGTCTATTCTAGGTGCATTGATGAAATTTTCTTCTATTGATATTCATATCATGAGCTACACTTTCAAAATTCATCATCGAGAAAGTGGTCTTGAGTACATAACGCGTTGAAGTTTTGATGACCTTGCGCGCCGATTGTCTTTAACTCTGGTCTTGCATTGCAATGACACCGGAATTCCTGTTGTTGTGAGAATCAGAAGTTGACTTTCGCTGTGGTCAAGAATTGTTATGACCAGATTATGTGCCAGGAATGGAATGTTTCAGATGGTCCCATGAACGATCTAGGATGCGGCGTCTTATCGATTTTTAAAATCTCCTCGTTAGGAATACTTGCCTCTGTGTTTACTGTGAAGAATCGGTTAATTCAACGACTGTAGAGGTTCTCCCCGTCATAGTGGGATCACGAGAAATGAGATCGCCGATGAATTTGTTAGGAAAGGCTCAGATCAGAGTTTCTCAGGACCCGGACCTGCGACGTCTTCGATTGCCCACGTCTTTGATTGGTGCTTTAATTGCCAATTAGATATCTTGTGAACAAAACTGCATACCATCAAAAAGGTCCCCGAATCTATTCAGAAAATTTACGATACAAGTTTATTCATCTAAATCTATGTTGTCCCCTTCAAAGTAATCCCCATCGACTGCAACACACTTATGCCAGCTTTTGATCCAGTCCTCGAAACATTTTTCATATTCGGTTTTCGGTATGTCCATCAGTGCTTCCTGCGATTTTTCCATTACTTCCTGCCTTCTTTTTTGACTGAAAGCGACGTGGTTTTTTTGGTCTCGGTTCATTTGGTGAATACCATTCACTTGCCTGATGTCTGGATTGCGTGTCGTACTCATAAACCCACGTCTCGTCTCCAGTAATGATCCTTTTGATGAATGTCGTATCGGATTCAGCCTCGCAAATCATCTCTTTTGCGACGTCAAAACGGTCTCTTTTTTGAATGAAATTGAGGTCTTTTGCCACCCAAATCGTTAACCAAAATGTCTTGGACGGATCCATAGGCAATGTTCAAGTCCTCCGCTATCTCTCTGATGGTTAATTTGCTGTTATTGACCAACATTTCTTTTACGAGTACTTCATCAATGTTTTCGTCGGTTTTCGTTGTCGATGGTCTGCCACTGCGTTCATCATCTTCGATTGACTCACGGCCACTTTTGAACCGCTCATGCCACTGGTAAACGACCGTTTTCTTTAGAGAATCTTTGCCGAACCACTTTCCCAACATTTCCAACGTTCGCGCACCATTAAATCCGTTTTTACGCAAAATTTAATACAAGTTCGTTGTTGCAAATTTCGAAAATTGTAAGAAATCGCCAACACACACAGAGATAGATGTACTCTTGGCTACGTAATTTTTGCAAATGTCAAGCTATGACGCTAAGATTTAGAGGAAATGTCAACAACAGATTTACCAACTTAACAAAAAAAACATAACTCAAATCGGAACAATGGGAGCGCAAAACGATGGTGTGGTGCGGGAACTGAACTGATCAAGGTGGTATGTCATGACTCTGCAAGATGCCGGCAGATCGAACGAACTCTTCCCGACGTCATTAACAGGACAGCGACTTTTCCGCTGTCCTTCGGTGTAAAAGACAGCAGACTGCTTATTTCTGTGCGTTGTAACTAATAAGCCATATTAATGCATTGGCTCAGCCATACCAAGCGAAAGAACAATATCCAATACAAGCTAATTGTGGAATTTGCGACTTACAGGCAATAAGGGAGATCCAAGTTTTATTCGATTCCTAAGATGGATGTTTGTATCCAAACATTCATGACGATACGTACGACGTAACATAGCACGAAGAAGCAGAAGCCATTTTGCGAAACATTGTTTTCTTGAATATTTGTCTATTATATACATGTTATAATAAGAACATGTACATCATTTCAATAATTACAATTTAAACAATTAGAGACGTTATATGCTTATTAATTACTCCATCCATTTTCATTAAACAATTAAGAACACATCAACTTAACAGCTCACAAATTTGTCACAACTACCTGCTTTATCATATATGTTTAAGTCATGTGTACGTACTTGTTCTAATTTTTTTTTTAAATTTGCTTTTCTCAAAAAGTTACCACAAGTGGGATAAATTGCTCTTAACCACTTGTATGTATGATTGTTGGAAAAAGAACAAATTTCTGAGAGTGCATCTTAAGTTGTATCTCGTTGAAAACATGTGCAAGTATTTCATGGTATGTTCATAGCAGTATGTGTGCGAGTGTATGGTGGAAACTTTTGTTAAGAAAATTGAAAAATAACTTAGTGTAAACAATCTAGAAAAAAAAAAAATAATAATAAATAAAATAATTCCTCTTTTCCAGATAAATTGAAAGCTGCGGTATTATCAACGATGTTAAGTTTCTCTTCAGTAATTAATTAACAGGAAAACTACAAAAGAAATAAACAGCTGGTAAACAAGAATTGAGATAAACAAGAAATTTAGTATGGAGGAAAATATGAATTCGAATAACATTATGAAGTTGTTCAAGAAGCAGAATCCAGGAAGAGATGTACAGAATTTTTCTGAAAATCAGATAATTCATATGAAAAGGTGCTAATAAAGAAATTTCATTGCCAAATGCCTTAATAGTACCTATTTAAAAAATACAAAATAATATTGACGACGAAAAATTATTAAGATTTATTTTTAATAAAATAAAGTCCGTTTGGAAGAATAACCAAGTGAAAAGAAGAATCAAAAGGGAAGAGAGTCAAATCGAAAAGAAGTAATAATGTGGACTTCAGGGACATGTGTTACGACAGGGCCTGTCGCAGTAAGCCAGGTCTTGCAGGATGGCGAGAAGTTTGTAAGATGGGACGAGGTAAGACAGACTTTATGATTTTATTACAATATTAACATTTCCGAGCTTTCCAAAATGTTTCTTTTTGCTGAACAAACTTTAATTTAAGCAGCTTTTATTTAAAATTTAATTTGAATACGAGTATACATTTAGAGCGCTCATTTAATATTCATATCTACTTTTAATCTCCGTGCCAATTAAAATTATCTAAATTAGATAACCGCGCAGCAGCCCTTCATTCACTTGAATTCACCCATTCAGAATTTAAATCTTAATGGTGAATAACCACCACCAGCACCATCACCTTGTGCCTTGCTTACCTCCAATAAAATCTTCCGTGTTGTGATTTAGCTTCATCTACTGATGAGATTTTTTATTGCTTTTACACAACTCTACGAGTACAAATGAAATTTCCTCTTTGATCAGAGAAATGGGGAAATTAAAATGTAAATTTTTACCGCACCATAATTTGCAGCGGATGCCATACTAGTCGTCATCCAATCTGATTTGGCAACAGTAAAACGAATAAAAAATTAAGGAAGCAAAGCAAAGATGTGTTTGTATGCAGATACGAGTATCCGTATAGAATAAGAGTTCCCATATGTGTTAATATAACATTTGTTTAACGACACGCCAGTTGCAAATTTGTAATTTTCCAGTTCAGACTGAACTTTTGTAAAAAGCAAAAATTTCAAGAAAAAAATGCCAAAATTTCGAAAACACCATTTTTTTGTTGTGCATAAAATAGTTTTAAAAATTGATTTATACGACTGGTAATAAAAACAAAGCTATGATATCATAAAAGTTAATGTGGTAAATAATTTGGTGTGGAAAAATTGTGCAATATTTATCAGTTTTCCTCTTTAATGTTGGCCTTCAAATTGAAATGTAATGAAATGAAAGAATTTCAGAACAGAAAAATGTGTACCGCGCACTGAAAAATTCTTAATTTTTATAGCCCTGGAGGAACCAGAACACTTTAGCGTTTTAATATTGGATTTTGATTTATCTGACGTGTATGCTTATGACGTGTATGATGTGCTTATTAGTTTTTATATGAAAACCGATTCACATTTCCAAAAATGATCAATTAAACTTGCAGAACCGTTTTACATGAAACCAACTATTCTTTGTCTTTAGTAGCAGTTGCAATATGGTATGTAACTCGTACAACTAAAGGGTATTTTAACAAGAGGTGTAGAATTTGTTTTTTGAATAAAACGAATAGTTGTTGAAATATTTTCTGAAGCCTTTATTGCTTCATAAACAAGACGCATGGGGATTATTTATGGAACATAATATGTTCCCAATGACCGCTCTGCTTGCAGACCAGAGTTGGAATTGTTTGCTATCAACATAGTCCCGCTAGAAAGAAGTCTAGAAGGTGTTAAGTCGCACAATCTTGGTGGCCAATTAGTGTCTCCCAAACGCGACCAGGAAACTTCGTGCGTAATAATTCGATTGTTTCGTGCCTTGTATGCCACGTAGTACCATCTTTTTGAAAGTAAAATTTATCCGTATCTACTCGTATATCCTCGAGCTTCGGCCACAAAATAGTGTTTATCATGTCTCGGTAGCGCGTACCATTGACCGTAATGGCTTCTTCGGCCTCATTTTCCCAAAATTACGGCCCTATGACACCTTCGCTCCACAGACTCCACCAAACTGTTACTCGTTCTGGGTGCATTGGCATATCCTGAATTACTCATGAATTTTCAGTGGCCCAGATAAAACGATTTTACTTTTTAACGTAGCCGCCAATGTGGAAATGAGCTTCATCCGAAAAGACGATTTTCTTATAAGAATCAATGTCAGCATACAAAAAAAAAAATTTTTCTTTCTCTCTCCAAAAACTTAACACGTGCTCAGGTATTTTAAGTATAGTCATACCCACTTGAAGCGCTGCTGATGGGCGGCCGGCTTCAATTCTTGCGTTAATTATCGCATGGAGAGCCAAATCTTTCGTCAAAATACGGTGCAGTGTGACTGTGGAAAAATCAAACTCCTGAGAACGATGGAGGTGTTTGGGTCGTTTTCGACACTTTCCTTTACTGCGGTGATATTTTGCATTGAACGTCCGGGGCGAACACGTTTCGGCGTCTTCACATCTTGTACTGAGTCCGTCTCTTGAAATTGTTTGGTTATGTTGCGCACAGATGTCTCGGAAGGCACATACTATAATTGCGTGCAAAATTGGGACGAATGGATTTGGATTTCTTCTTTCACTGTATAGAGTTCCAAGGTAAATTTTTCAAATTTTATAAATGACATCTGTCACCATATGCCAATCTTGCTTGCAACAGTTGTAAAATCGCATCCCTTTCAAATCCTACACCTCTTGCTGAAACACCAGTTACATCTAATGCTACATACTAGGTGGGGTGAAAAGTAACCTCCTTGGGAATGAAAAAACTTTTTTTTTTTAAATGTTTTCTTATTTTATCCAATATAGTCCCCTTTTAGTTTGATACACTTATTCCAACTTCTTGATCCCGTCCGAAAAGTGATTTTCCGGAAGGTCTGCAAAATAATCCTCCGTGAGCTGAATTTTTTATTGATTTGAGGTTTGGGAAGAGAGGGAGCCAAATCGGGCGAGCCGTAAGTCATTGATTTTAGCCGTGGTTGCGATGCCCTTATGCGCCGGCGCATTGTCTTGCAAAAACAAGTGCCGGCTTCAGTCCAATGCTGGGCACTCATTCTGTTCCCTGGTGTGTAATAGTGGATCCAAGTCCGCCCGATTCCGCATCAGCAAGTCCAAACACTCTTTCGAAGTGCTCTCGCCTTTGTGTTTTTGGTCAGGAGTGAGCATGCGCGGCAGGATAACTTTTTCATATGCAGAATATTGCCCAAAATATGGCGTGCGCGCTCAGTACTAATCTTTGTGGTATCTGCTAGCTCGCGCACCTTCACTTTCCGGTCAGCCAACTCCATTTCATGTATTTTTTTGACATTGTCCTCTGTAACCTCATCGGAGGGCCTGCCGCTGCGGACTTGATCGGTAGTGGAGTTGCGGCCACCACGAAACTCTCGATACCAATATTTGACGGTGTAATCTGACGGAGCATTAGCCCCATAATATTTATTCAACTTTTCTTTTGTTTTCTTCGCCGTTTTGCCTCTCAAAAAATAGTGTTTTATGAGAGAACGAACATCGTTTTTGTCCATACACAACATGATGCCAAACACGTCAACAACAATCAGTTGTCAAAACAAAACTAAAGACAGTGTCGCACTGAAATTTGGCATGTCTGCCTAAATATGAACGGACTTCAAGGCACCATAACCTTTTTGGCAGTAGCAGCGCATTCTGGCGGTCAAGGAGGTATTTCTCTGGCGTAACTGTGCTGTTTGTGAGGCTGGGTAAATTTGCCGACCTTAGAATCATTCCAAAAACTGCTCTATTTTGGATCACCTCGTTACTGAGGTCAAGATTTTGCTGATGTTTCTTTTTCCTTTGAGTGATCTATTTATTTTGCTTTTGGCCTCCTCTTGAAATCTTTTTGGCCTGGATTTTTCGACGACCTTCGCTTAGCACGACAAAAGTAGTGGTTTTACTGAGCCTTAAGATCTTCCACTAATGGTTGTTATTTATAGTGGAGACTTGCGGCGAATTTCTTATTAAATAACGTTTTGTTACATACGCTGACATTTGCAACATTTCCATTTTACACGCTGTCATTTTTGCTTTGCATTTCTCATATGATAAAATTGTCCAACACTGCGGCGCATATGTTAAAGCTCCGACGAACGACTGTCGAATATAACAAACCTGAGCTGAAGTGGCTATTTTCTGTCACAAAACACTATGGAGTTTTCGCGCCATTTAAGTCATCCCGCACTAACTCTGTATGTGACATCGCCATTATATTCTCGGTGGCTTTTCGGCAGCAAAAGTATTTTAATTTTTTGCACTTTGGAACGATAACTAAATAGATGTCAGGAGTTTTGCGCGTTCGGAAAAACGAAAAAGCAGACCATAATCTGTCTTAGTACGACTGATTTGTAACCCCTCGTGTTCCAATGCGTTTTTTTCCATTATGGAGAGTTCCATTGTAGGGCTTACATGTCGTTACTTATAATAGCGCTAGCATTGGCGAAGGGAAAAGAAGTCGTTCCGGATGCAATGTTTCGATAGAATATGATGCATGGTACAATGCGTTCGTCTCTTCTGCGACATTTGTTTCAGCAATCGGTGGTTGATGCAACTTCCATGCAGCTTTTGACTTAATGCGTTGGAAAGAAAGCTCACCCTCCACTGGTTATGCATTCAATCGCCTCTAATCAGTTAATTGAACAAAATCGCGATCCATTTAAATCCCCGGTTCATTGTTTTTATTGCTTCGCTTACTTCGGCTTCCGTAAAATCTGCGGTGTACGAGTACTCTTCGTGCGCGAGATCCGAGGACATAGGAGTAAATGAACATAGATGGCAAACTCTGCTAACCCTTTTTTATGTGCTTAAAGTAACAAAAGGATTTGTTTTTTGTGATTCATTGTCGTAGGTGTGCGCTAGTGTCGGCGTCCGAAAAATGAGATTCCAAACTATAAATACAATTGCTCCGCACCATAGTGGGGAAAGTAATGATTACATTGTGTAAGTGATTACAGGATTACAATCAATTAGTAATTTAAGTCGTTTCAATTACAATTACATTAATTAGTAAATGAAATCTTTCCCATTACAATCACAAATAATTGTATAATTGAAAAAAATTCAATTACAATTACATATAATGAGTAATTAAATTTTTTGGAAATCATTACATCCCAACTCTGCTCCGCACCTATTGGTCTGAAATAAAAAAACTAAAAGGCATTTTATTAAAAAAATATCACAATTTAGTTAATGAACTGAAGTATTTTGAAACAATTTAAATTTGTAAAAACGGCACGCAAAATACTAAAAAATTGAAAAAATGCGTGTTTTTTGCATAAAAAGAGGGGGGAGCATGTATTGTGTCCTGAGCTAAGATCCCAGTAACTACCTAGTCAATACGTCTACGAACAGAATGTACAAACTTTTGGGTCGATCGAAGAATTAGTCTCTGAGAAATTTGTTTACCGGTTCAAAAAAGTACATTTTTACCTTTGGAGAAATTGGAGCTTGAAGTTCTTTTTCGTGAAAAAACATAACTTTGTTTAGTATATATATTTATATTTCGTCAGTTATCGACATCAGGACCAAACATTTCATCGAGTGCCTCTTCCTACTCTTCACAGACTTTTTTGGCAATCCGAGCTTCTTTGATTGCTTGTTAATTATTTTTATCTGCCAAACGTAGCCGTTTATCGTCGCGTTTTTTTTCGGACCGCACTTTTAGGTACTGTAGCACCGCGCACCGTTTTCGAACGTTTTATATTGACAATTTTTCTTTTTTTTTGTACAATTTGCTAGCGTTCAAGGGATTTAGGTACCCTTAAAATGCTTGCACACAGCGCGGCCGAAGAAAATTCAGGGAGGATAGAAAGAGAGGTGCCGGTGAACGTTGGTTTTAAATGTTTGAAGGTTATAATGACTAGGAAATAAAGAGCTAGGCAGGGCATTCCATAATCGAGTTGTACGGCTTAGGAACGAATCATGATATTTTAGAGTACGTCCGAAAGTGGGCTTGAGGGTATACTGATGAGCATTTATAGAGAGACGGGTGTTACGGTTAAAAGTTTGAAGGGGCGGAATGTTACTGGCGATTTCTATGGAGCACTGGAGGTGGAAATAGTGATAAAACAGAGTGAGACACGAGACATTACGTCGGTGATGGAGGGTGTCCATTGTTTGAGTGATATTAGTATCACCTATGAGTTTTATCGTACGGTTTTGGATCCTATCTAAGGATGCAGGTGCAGAGGTGTTTTGGGCGCACTCGGCCATATGTCGGCATTATACTCTAATTTTGGGCGGATGAATTCCTGGCCAGATCAGAGGGGGTAAAGTATTTCTTACATCGCTTGAGGAAACTTAGACATTTCTCAGCATTTTGGACGACACCGAATATGTGGTCATTCCAACGTAAGTTGTCATTGACACACACACCGAGAATGGAAAGTTTATCGGTTTCGACGATGCAAGTGCCATCCATGGATAATGGCTGGGTGTTTAAATTTCACTTTAACGACAACAGACAGCATTGTGTTTTGGAAGCATTAAATTCTACTCTGTTATGCTGGTAATATCAGAATTTCTACAGCCGAAGAGCAGGAACGTGAGTCCGGGAACGAATATGAAAAGCAGAGAGTACTGTCGTCAGCAAAGGAATATATTGGATTAGAAGTAGCAGACAAAAGATCGTTGATGAAAATTAAAAAGAGTGTCGGAGACAGAACTGAGCCCTGGGGCACACCAGCATTTATTTTGTGAATATCAGACTTGAAACCATCCAAGACAACTTGAATTGAACGTTCCGAAAGGTAATTTCTAATCCATTGGAGAAGAGAGTCGTCAATCCCAAAAGCACGCATTTTCGACAAAAGAGCCTGATGCCAAACTCTGTCAAATGCCTTATAATATGTATACCTATATATGTATGTATAATATACATATATAGCTATGCATACCTATAAGGATTTCGGTTTCAAATTTTAAGGGAATATGAAATGGAGTTCAAGAGAATAATATACTCGTATATTGTAATAAACACTTAAATAAACTGAAAAACCGAAAATAGATAAACAAAAATAATAGTAAATACATATATGAGAACAGCCCCTTAAGAAAAGAGTGACATTCGCGCAGAGTTTTATTTGGGTACGCAAATACTATACGCTGCGTTTATCTTACGCAGCGCACGCACATTTACTTGGGTTAAACACTTTATTTTACCAAACTTGTAGATAATGTTCTGGCCAAGGCTAAAAGTGCTCTTGCCGCTACAACGTGACAGTTTAATATCAGCCAACTCAGCGCGAGGTTGAAAGTAATCTGGTTATCTGCTCCGCCTATGATTATATACTCGTACGTCAGAGGAAGTTTATTGGAAAAGATTCGGATGTTTTAGAGGGCGTGCTTTCGCTTCTACAAGAGACTAGAGAGTCGGAGTGGATACAATTTTATCCGAATGAGATTTGTAAATAGGGCAAACCTAATAAGTGTATTCAGCTGACTCGAAAGCACATTGCTAGAGCAAGGACCTTGACCAGCAGCTGATTTCCGGGCTTGAAACTGTTGAAGAGGACGCTCACGTGATATAAATAATCAGGGTAGTGATCGGGGTAGTGATTATTTATATCACGGGAGCGTCCTCTTCAACAGTTTCATTCCCATTATTTTTGATGACTTGCTCTTTTGCTTAATTTTTAAATTTTTGAGCCACGACTGGGCCTACATATTAAAGGTACAAATAAGGCTACAACTAAAGTTACTTTAAGAAAAAAAAATTAATAACAAATATGTATACACACGAGAAGAGAACGAAACTAACACGAAAAAAAGAAAATCATGCATTTTGTTACTGCGTAACTACTACAGTAGATAACTACTTAAGTAGGTTAACGTTTATTTCAAAGCTATTTTTAACTTTTACATAAATATAAAATATAAAAATGCATTGTACTAAGCAATTTGAAGTTTAGCAATCCGAACTTTGGGTAACATAAATTGTTTTTAGAATGCATGAACGCTGTCCGCTTCAATGATATAAGGCTCATGCAGGTCTCTCATTTTAGGCCATATTTGTGTGGTCAGATTGGAAGTTGTGCCCCTCTGACCATCTATGACTCGCTTATCACATCCAGTTGTACTTTTACTTGTAGCGTATGGCATTCCATGCTTTTACCAAATTTGGCAAGTTCATCGGCTTTACAGTTTCCCCGAATATCATAATCTCTAAGTAGCCAGCAAATTTGAATTGTTTGGCCATTTCGTGGCAATTTAATGATCGATTTCAGGGATTTAGTAGCTGCCTAGTTATAGTATTCGATATAATATCTGCCTAATATACGCTACAAAGGCAGAAAAGCGAAAATAAATACGCACTGCGGGTTGCTTGAAGAATACTATACATCTTATCCCACACTTTGAATTCCTGATAGAGTGATGGAAGATATAGACGGAATTTTATATTTCCTGATAAGAAATACAAATTCGTTAACGTCCAAGCTCTTTGGATTAGATCTTTTAAATATTCAAATTTTATACAATATCATGCCATCAATGCCATCGGGATGTGATAATCGGCTAGGCAATGTCTGGCGTCAATCTTCTGCCCATTGTTGCAACACTAACTCCGCAATGTACGAGTACATCTCAGTTGCTACTCAAAAATAAGGAAGATATTATCGCAGTCTAGTAGATACGGATCAAGCACGCACAAAAGGAAAAATTCCGACATCTACTACACCAGTCGCTAAGATAAAAAAAACCAAAATCCTAACTGCAATGGACTAGTTCTTTGCCGAGTGCTTTGTTCCGTTAGAAAAAAAAGATCAACAATTATTGGCGGTAATCGATTGTCTGACTGTAATCCACATTAGTTATTCATTTCATTACATCAACTTAATAAATGCACATGACCCTGGCGACGATGCTGAAGAGCCGAGTCTGTTAATTTTTATTATATTAATTTTATAACCTCTTGGATCTATCCTACTAGCCTACTGAAACAGTCCAGCGTATATGCCAAAATCGGTAAAAAAACACCTAAGGCGGATTAGTTTGAAAGTACTATTGTCGCTGTTAAAAAACCACTTATACCGGTTTCTAACTAATTGACTTGAAAAAAGCTAGTTCTGCGATATTAAGTAGGATTATGTTTGTGAAACAACAGCCGTTCTATGTATATATACCGAGATGGTCGAACTGTAAACCAAATCGACGATGTGCTAATAGATGCGAGGGATTCTAAAGAAATATGCTGGAAGGTTAGTTACTCGTAGGTTAGTCTCACTCTCTTGCTGTGTTGCTCGTATTGTCATATTTTTATGCACAGTGCGATAGGACTATTGACGATTTCTTGCTGACCCCGAACGCCTACAGAGTGAGAGATTTTTTCGTAGGCAGAAGAAGAAAGCGCGATAACATCAGTAAAATACATTCCTTCCTTTTTTCCAATTGTCGGGAATGTCCGAGACTTCAACCCAGGCTCTCTATCGAAGTAGTTGATGAATTTAACTGCTGCGCAACGTCACCGCGTAGAACAGCAGTTTAATGAAAAGAAGCTGCAAATGGGCCAGAGAAAAAGCCTAATATTTTATGCTTAAGCACGACAACACTTGAAGAAAAAAACAATTTGGTATTACGAGAAATCCATTTTAATTTCTGATTACAACAAGGATGCCGAGACTAGGACGACTACGATCACGAACAATACTCTGTTGGGATAAAAGTGAAAAGTAATAATAGCAGTTCAATGTTTACGGTATTAATAAAAAATGACAAACATGTGTGTGTTATTTAATTTTGCCTAGTACTTTGAATACTGTTATTTATTAGAACAATGTATAATATGCGCTTTGGATATCGTTGATCCAATCAACATATGCTGAAACGCGAGTGAAGACCGAAGGCATGTTTGCACGACCACATGGAATGTAGCCCCATGAAACAATGCCGATAAGTGTTGATGGACCACCTAATACTTCGGCAACAAGAGGACCGCCCGAATCACCACTGCAAGCTGAAATTCCTTTATCAAGTGCTGAGGTGCAAACATTAGTCGTATCGAGTGGAGCTGATTCTGGCAAAACGTTTTTGCATTCCTCCCATTCAACGACTTCGGTTTTCACAGTTTGAAGAGTTTTTGCCGCTGCAAAATGTAATGCTTTGGTTTGCCCCCATCCGTACAAGACAGCTTCGCCTGAAGGGATGGCCTTGTTTGCTGGAATCACAGCCGGCTGCACAGCATCGTTAAATTCGAATGGCGTGGAGACGTGCAACAGAGCAATGTCATATGGTCCTACGCCACCCTGAAATTTGGGATGTACCTTGCCAAAGTCGATTTCACGGTGTTGAGCATTTGGGTTGTCCGTCTCGAGACGATTTAGAAGTCCAGCATATACACCCATTCCTACGGGCTTTGTGATGATACAATGTCCAGCAGTTAGAACCCATTCTTTGTTGATGATTGTTCCTCCACAAATATGTGAATGCTTTTCAAATTTGGTACTCAGCGATATTATGTATGGAGCAGATTTTTCGACTGCTTCTTGGCCTTTGATTATGTATGGCGAAGTTGGGAAACTTGGTGTTAACTTTAAAAATTTGTCTTTGATAGAGGCATTGACACATACCAAAACCAGCGCGAAAATAACGATAGTCTTCATGGTGAGACTTTGTAAGGCAAAATCGTACTAACTAACTTTCTGTTAAAGTGGCAATTTATAGGAATTTTGTATTCTTAACACTATCTAAGTTAGGAACTTATCGTCAATTGATTATCCGTGCGATTGTTAACTGCAGACGTTAATGATTTATGAATATACCATATAATCTTCAATCAGTACCTAAATAAATCTAAAATAATAATCCGATACAATAATGCTGTGATTAGTGAATTAAGGTTTACAAACAAAAATTGCAACGTAATGGAACTCTGCATAATAGTAATTATATAATAAAACATAACATATAAAATGAAAAAAAAAAAAAATTAGACTTCATTTTAAAGTACCAACGGTTTCTACTCATCTTGTTGGTTTTACATGACGAGGTTTACCAGAAACAAATTGACAATTAGCTGGCGAAGAATTTTTTAATTGCTTTTAATTAAATAGATGATTTTTTCTTTTCTCTAGTTATGGGCATTTGGATATAGGCTTTAGAGTCTTCATGACGTTCTTGCATGTACTGCAAAGTCCAACGGCGGAGAGCAAACATTGAAGTAATAGAAGGAGTAGAAAAGTGAACATTTACCTGAAGATCACTCGCAGGAATTACTACATCATACTAATACATATTTCAGGAGATACTAATAAGCTATATCAGTAGTAGTAAACTATAATATCGCAATGAACCTTTCTTATGAAAGAAAAAAACATATATGACGGGGTACTGCGAGTATGTTTGGGTTCAAACATACAGTCTCAAGGAGCAACTACGAGTATGTTTGGGTTCGATTGCCGTTGATACACTGACGAAACATATTCATAAGATAGGTACTGACACAAACGAAAGAAGGACTTAAATCAAAAATGGCTTATATCTTACTAACCAATCGCAATACTGTGAAATATTGGAAGCATTTGAAATCAAAACATTCGATCGATAGAATGAAATATTTAGAAGTAACGATTTACAACACACTACTTTTAAAACACTTGTGGACTATTTAATACGAGAGTTGGCCGAAAAGTTTCCGACCGAACAATGATACAAGACATTTTTTCTCAATTTTTTTTTATCTTTCTACATAGTCTCCTTGTAACTCTACACACTTCTCCCAGCGATGCTCTCATCTCTCTAACCCGACCAAATAGTACTTGGCGTTTTTCTCTGCAAAATAATAGTTCACGAAGGTGATTGCTTCCTCATTTAACGAAAATCTCTGTTCTCCGAGCGCAGTTTTTAGATGAGGGAACAAAAAGAAGTCGCTTGGGGTTAGATAATGAATAAGGTGGATGGTCAAGCAGTTCAAACCGTAATTCATGGATTTTCGCCATGGCAACCGGTGTCATGGCAGACGGGGCGTTGTCTTTTCTGCAAATGTGGCCGCTTTTCCGCAATTTTTGCCTTCAGCTTGGCAAGCAATGACGAGTAGTATGCTCTTGTAATGGTTTTACCTTTTTGAAGAAAATCGATTAAGATATCTCCTTTACTATCCCAAAAAACAGTCGCATCACTTTCCCAGCCGAAAAAACAGTTTTTGCTTTTTTTTTTTGGAGCCGGCTCGCCCTTTGTAGTCCACTGTTTTGACTGAATTTTTGTTTCGGGCGTATAATGGTATATCCAAGTTTCATCTACGGTAATTAATCGGCGCCAAAACTCGGATTTATTGAGCCTAAACTGCGCCAACAGAGCGTTGGAAATGTTCATTCGAAAACGTTTTTGGTCTAACGTAAGCAACCGCGACACCCAACGCGCGGACAGCTTTCTCATGCCTAATCTTGACTTAATATGTAACAAACACGTTCTTTGGACATTTTCATAACCTCTACTATCTCTCTCACTTTAATTCGGCGGTCGTCTAACACCATTTGGTGAACTTTAGCAATGTTATCGTGAGTGGTTGCAGTTTTTGGATGTCCCAAACGTTCATCATCTCCCAAGCTCTTACGGCCACGTTTAAATTCAGCTGCCCAAAATTTCTCGATACTCAATTTTTTCCATTTTCACAAAAAACACTCACATTGACTCACTCAAACGACTGTCAACTAAAAACTGCGCGTCCAAATCCAAAATGACTGAAACATCGGTAAGTAACTGTCAAAAGATGCACAACTAGCATTCACTAGCTTTTATTGACGAGTGCCGCTATCTTTACGTTGGAAATTTTTCAGACAGTCCTCGTAGGCAGTAGTCAGCTCAGTACACTTATACGCCACCCCTATTTCGGCAGGGGACTAACAGCGAAGGAAAGAAGGAGGATATAAAGGGTGTTTTTTTTTATTGGTTTGGTTTTTAAACTGGCAACACTGTTTCTACAGATTGTCAATTTGACAGTTGAAAGTTAGTTTGTCGTTAGTACGTTTTGCCATTTTACGATGAATAGATTAACGCCAGAACAGCGCGTGCAAATTGTGCAAACTTATTTTGAAAACCATGGTTCGGTTCGCCCAAGTTATCGTGCGCTACGTGCATTTTACGGTCGACATAATCGTCCATCTGAGCAAGTTATTGGCAACACGATGAATCGCATCCCCAAAGATGACAAACAGTGCGAACAGAAGAAGTTATTGTCGTTGTGGAGCGCAGTGTTGAGGAGAATCCAAATGAGTCGATTCGCCATCGTGTACAGCAATTGGAGCTATGCTCATCCGCTTTGTGGAACATTTTACGGAAAGATCTTTGGCTTAAAAACTTATAAGATCCTCATTTTCATTGTTCTTCGATAAGGCCCATTTTTGGGTAAATGGATATGCAAACAAGAAAATTGCCGAATTTAGAATGGAGAAAGAAGAAAGAAAGAAAAAAATCTTTGTCGAGACGCTCTTACAACTATTAAAATTCACTGTTTTGTGTGCCTTATGAGCTGGTGGAATCATCGGCCCATATTTCTTTATGCACAGTGCGGGCCAGAATGTTACCGTCAATGAAGAGTGCTATAGAAACATAATTTCTGACTTCTTCGTTCCTCAGTTGAATTACATTGACGTGATATAGCTTTGGTTTGAACAAGATGGCGCAACATGCCACACGGCGCGCGACACCATCAATATTTATTTCAAGAAACATTTGCGTAATGGACCTGTGAACTGGCCTCCACGATCCCGTGATCTCACACCTTTAGATTACTTTCTTTGGGGGTATGTGAAGTCACTAGTCAACGCCAATAAACCAGAGACGTTGAACGATTTGGAAGTCAACATTCGCCGTGTTATTGCTGATATATGCGCTTCATTAGCTTAAAGTGTTTTATTTAATGTTGAATTTGTATACCTCTAAAAAAAACACCCTTTACAAAAGGGTAGGTTCCAGCTCATGAGAAGTCAAAAAAAGTATCTGGATATGCAATGCAATGCAAGAAGTTTTACATCTAGATGCCACACTCGGAATTCTCTGAGTCTTGCAATTATCTGAATAAAATGCAATTCTACCCTACAGAATGAATCTGATTTATTTTAGCCCGAAGAGCCAGGATATGATTGCTTCGATTATATGAATAATTGCCCTCAAACATTCTTAGTTACTGTCAATATCTTTTCCAACTTCCTCTATCTCACTGCTCTTTTCCTCAAAAGTATAGTTTATGATGTAATGTGCTTCCGTTGTAAATCCATATCCACTATTTGGCCTTAACACTCACCGTACAAAGTGTGGTGTTAATGAACCTATGTCCTCTATAATGCTAACAAGATCGCTTATCATCGGTATAATCCAATTTAATTATATTCAGGATTACGGATTTCATCATGCGGAAATCCCTTCAATTCGAGATTTCACTGATTTAGATTACTTTTAGATTATCTTATCATTGTTTTATTATGTTTTTTGATCACGTTGTGACAGAAAGTTTTTATGTACGAGTACATATTGATAATAAGAAATACATTCGCAGTCGGAAGTACTGAACTTTGTAGTTAATATGAATTTTGATAGTAATTTTGTTGTCTGCTATCCAGGATGTCACTGATGCATTATTAGGACGTGGGCGAATCGACTTACGTGGTTTTAATATAAAATCTATTTCTAATTTGCAAAAGTCAATGATAGTGGAGATTCGTTGGGCAAATTGCCAGTTGCCTAATATGCCTAGTGAGTCGGCGACAGCCTCTTTTGACAATGCATTCAGATTTGCTCCACTGTAGGTAAGTCATGGTATACGTATAAGGGGGGGCTCAGTGTACCTTCGGTATCGATATGATTAGTTAATTAAACAGATAGTTTGGTATTTGAAATATATTACGACATTATCTGTTGTAATACATAATTTTGTACAATTGGGATAGTTAGTTTTTTAATAAGTCTAAGTGGGAAACAACCAGAATGACTTAAGTCTCAGAAATAAGACAGAGCTAGGTGTTCTAGAGAATTTTTGAAACTCTGTGCTGAAGAGGAAAACTGAGCACTAGTATGTTCCTGATTCACTACAACGCATCGGTTTGCATGGTACACCGCACGAAATTGGCCACTCAACTTATAGTCCAGCACCAGGTGATTATTGTGATACTTGTTCCCCAATTTGAGAATGGGTCTTCGCGGAAAGCCGTTTTCCGACGATGAAAAACTTAAAACGACGATATGTATTTTTTAGGAAAGAAGGAAGGATTTTCTTTATCTACACGGATTTGAAAAGTTAATTTCTCGGTGTCGGAAGCGAATTGTAAGTGGTGAAAGTATTGAATATTGAAAGTGCGTCATATGTACACATTTGCGTTTCAGACTCGTACATATACTTCCAAGTTAATATGCAAGGTGTGCCAAAGAACGTGTATTTTTAATGTAGTGATATAAATATGTGGGAGTGGTCTGTTGAAAAAACGTTTATGAATTATCAAAGTACAGAGTTAAGGAAATTATTTTTTTTAAGCTGATCCATGGCCCGTTGATGCCGGTCCTCTGGTAGCTTGATTGTTGATACCAATTGTTCGTCGTCTTGACTTGTTGACGACCTTTCTGGGGTTTTGGCATTGCTTGCCTTGATCTGGCCCAACGAATCACTCAAGATCTGCCTATACTTGGTGTATAGCTCCTTGATCTTGGTGTAGTAGTCTGACAAGAAGTAATTGTCGTCTATTGTCGGTGGCTTCGAATTCCTCCCATATGGTGTCTAATCGGTTGATTCTGGAGGTAAAATACTCCTCCATAGTTTTTCGATTTGGAGAATCCTTCGTGAAGTTTCTGATGATCTGCTGGACTTCTTCTCCAAGTGATCTTTGAGTCGCCGTCATTTGTTCCATGTTTAAATTGCGTAGAGAGGTTTTAATAAACGATGGTTGAGACAACTACCAGTGTTATAGCCCTGGTAACACTAATTGACCGTTAGCTGAATGCAGCAGCCGAGATGATGATTATGACCTGATGGTCTTGCCAGTGTATAGCCCTGACAAACGCATTTGTTAATTGATGTGAATTGCCCCTTACCACCGGTGGGGGGAATCAATCACGTCGGGGTCACCAAAATGTTGAACGGAATATCTTTCGTTTGATATCAGGCACATAAACCAAATATCTTGTTGAATTGTGAGACAAGCACTTGAACCTGTTCACTTGATGAAGATGTTGTGGCGGATTAAAAACGCTTGGTTGTTGATCAGTATTGAACTGAATTAAACTGACATTTATTTGTTGGGCGAATGCATCTTTTATACATTACAACTAATAACAATATTGCCTATATCTAGAAATAACAAGTGAACATAATAAACACTTAATGGTATGACGCAACGAAGTATGCTGACGAGGTGTTAGGTTCGTTGTCGTTTGTTGTCCCTTATGCTCCGTTCGTTGCTCCGTGATGTTGATTATGCATTTATGCTTTGGTAGTTCGTTCGTTGCCCTATGCGGTGTGTTGTGGAATACGCATTGTTTTGTTTTGGCCTGAACATAGGGGTTTCTGATGCTTGCGTTTCGGGTCAAAAACGAAAGTTCGTTGAAATCGTGCTTCATCGGAAAACAAAAGGTTGTTGAATGTTGATAAATGCTCAGTGAAACGATTACGAAATTGAAGCATCTAGAAGCATCTTTTATCAACTGAATTTAGTAGTGGTGCAGTTTTAAATCTTTGCGCAAAATGCGGTGTAATGATGATCATGCCACATCTGCACTTAAAATATTGGACTATCCTGGATGTACTGACTTATGTATGTGCTGAACACACATTTGTATTATGCAAACCACGATGACTGGAAATTTTTCTTCGTGCAGCTGTCGTAAAACTCTCGCTCACACAACACACCTATTAGCCATAAAAGTTCGACCTCTCAGATGTAGGACTCAGTGTATTCACGACATCATAGTTAGTACTGCATTGACGGTTCTTAAATTTTTTGCTATTCCTTGAATAACTCAGTATTTCTGGCCGGATTTTTTTCAAATTTTCGTCAAATGTGTGCCATGTTAATAGACTTTGATTAGTACTGCAATAATTTCGAAAGAGTCCGCTGTTCTCAAGAAAAAATAAATTGTATTTTGTGTATGTTGTTTTTTTTTAATAACTTAAAAATCATCGGTGGATTTTTGTCAAAATCGAATGGCCGCGATTCGGCATGAAGACGCATCATCAGAAATTCAAATAGATAGCACTATTCGTTCGCGAGTCATTGGAGGCCAACAGATTGATACATACATCGATTGGCATTCACCCCGCACCACGCAGGTTTGTTGTGTTCATGCACTTAGCCAATCAAATAGAAACTTTCTTTTGGGACACTTTATATTTGCTTATTTTCTTTAGGCGAAGCTGCAATTCGGAGTGAACCTGGACGTCAATTAACAATTCTTTCCATTTAGACAAGTCTATTGCTAATCGCCTGCAGCTGCTTACACCAAGTTGGATGATTCCACTTGCGCATGCCTTTACCACGTTGTCCTCCCGCTATCTGTGTGTTCATTTCCCTAATATGTCCTAGCCATCGGAGTCTATGAATTCTTCCCCTTCTGACAAGGTCTATATCGATGTTTGTTGTTATTTCTCTTCTACATATTCTATCGCTGCAAACAGGGCCATTTTTGCCGTCTTTAGATAAATTTCATGCTTCCGCGATATACAGAACCACTTGGCTGATAAGTGTCTTAGAAAGTTGTTCGTGAGAGCCACTTATTTCCGAGTTGCCTTCCTGGTCCAAAGAAACAACGATTGCCAAAAGCGGTTCTTCGCTTGATCTCTACGGTTGTGTCGTTTTTTGAATTCACAAACGGAACCAAGGTAAACCATTTTTTTCACCTTGAAGTTCAAGTTTGCCCTTGTTCCATGGTGCCCAAGCCATTGTTGTCGACAGCATAAACATATACAATACTATGTTTTACCCTAATTCATCATTAATCCTATCTCTGCCGCTTTTGTTTCAGTAACCAAAAACGCTGCAATCAAATGAAGACGAGAAGCAAAATTTTGATTCTGAAAAAATGAGGGGAAATAGTTTTACGTCACTTTTCTTCTCCGAAGCACGGAGAAAAGCCCAACGAAAACGACATGAGTGTTCATATTGGTATTTAAAAAATAAAAGTCCGAAGAGATTTAAGTCTTGCATTTCAATCAAAATCGCCCAACTCCGGAGTAAAAAAAAAGAAGGCTTCTGTCCGCCCAGTCGAAAACGCCATAACATCAAGGCATGAACTTAACATTCCGCGTATATGAGAGTTCTTTTCTAGCCACCACAGTACCACCACTTAGTTGGGCCACCTGCTGCAGCAATCACAGCCTTCATTCTTTGGGTCAGTGCACACTTGATCAATTTTTCCCCGGGGTTTCTTCTACTTCAAACGCATACTGGATGAAGAATGCGGCGCAAAATTTTGTATAAATGAACCGATTCTGATTGCTTACCCTTAAAATTGACAACTTTTGTATGTATTGGTTTTCCTCCGACGTTCAACCGCTTAATACTGGTTGAAAATTTACACCGGTTTTTAATTTACACTTCATCACCCTCTTCTATAAAATCAGTTTTACCCCGGGGTAAGTAGTCTCGTGTGCGCTGGCGCATTGAATTAACTAGGTTTTGGGTTACTTCTGTTGGAATTTGCGATCAATCATAAGTTAGCTTCTATGAGATCTTTTTTGTTTTCTAGTTTGACGTTCCAGATAATCACACAAATGCTAAATTTTCTTTTTAAAGGGTTGTATTGGATTTCGTCCATATCCTTTATTTCCCATCGTGTCTAAAAAAATTAAATTTGCTCACATCACTGAAAAGAACACCTTTCCGAAATGTTGAATCATCGTTTTCATGAGGTCTGGCAAACTCTAAAGTATTTCCTTATTTGTTTTTTTTTAGATTCAAAATTGGACTCTTCGTATGGACCACTAAAAACATAGCCGTGGTCAATATTTACATGAAATAATCTTTAAGAAATATTATTATTATTATTATTATTTATTTATTAACAATTAGTTCAAACTAAATGCTAACTAAGCCTAATAAGCACTAGCTGCATTGGCTATTGGCTTTAATTTAATTCTTAGCAGTTTAAATATTCAAATTGCATATTTTAACTATGCTACAGATACGGTTAATGTTTTCCAGTGAAAGGTCTCGAAATGATTCGTGTGGTGTAGCATTTGTTTTTAAAAGATATTTAACAGTCTGCTGGATGGGCAGTCTACTAGCCCAAGTAGGTGCGTCATGTCGATCGTTAGAGAGTATGTAGGGCAGGTTGGTGTTTCCTGTCTTAAGAGATGCTGATGGATTGTGCAGGTATGGCCTAGGCGTAGTCGGACAAACGTCGTAGTTGATGGTCTTGATATAGCAGGATAGTTAGGGAAGGACCTGTCCGAATTAATTGAAGTGTAGTAGTGTATGTATTGGGACAAATCTGCGAGCAATTGTGCCTGTATTTTCAGGTGTATTTCCTTTAATAAGTCCTTGCTGAGATATTGGAAAAAGAAGACTGGTTTATTGTGAGCATACTTTTCGTCAGCGCGTGCTCGTTTCCCAAAATCCCAACATGGCTTGGTATCCAAATAAGTCTAAATCTGTTGTGGAATCTTATTAGATAGTCTCTAATTTTGTGAATCACTTCAGTTCTGTAATTGGGGTTACTTATTGCATTTAGTATCGAAAGACTATCGGAACACACAATACGAGTATTACGTTTTTTCCCTTATTTGTTCGAAAAGTAGGCCAGTGTTTCAAGAATGAAAACAGCTTCGGCGATGAATATGGAAACGGATTGGGTTAAAATGCCTGTTTTGATGAGATTGCCATTTTCGTTTGTGGAGGCAAAAGAAGTACCACATTTAGTTTTGGAGCCATCTGTGAAGACTAAAGTCCAACGTCTATTCTTTGATTCTGTAGAAATCTCAAGGAACAGTTTCTGGAATATGACGTCTGAAGCTAACGACATGTCCAGAAAATCCTTTTTTAACGACCACGGTGAGAACTTGGCTCTGTACCTGTAGCCTTCTTATAGGAATACCATATGTAGTTCCTTTATCGAACGCAGCGACCGGGAAATGGCTGATTCGATTCGTTTTGATCTACTGTTATTAGTAACAGAGTAAGCTTCGCTGTCAATGATAGAGTTTGAGCAGGCAAGTTTCAGAAATAGTTTGGCTGTTGAATGTGCAACATAATGATGACAATGTATCCGGCGTATCGTAGTTGTACAGATTTTGGAAATATTGTGGTCTGTGGTCTGTGAGTTTCACACAATTATTCCAAGTATAATGTTGATTAAATGACATGACACCGTTTCACCTTGTTGAAATCCTTTTTTGATATTTAATGCGGCAATCGATCCCTTGTCATCCTACGCAAATGAACTAGTTTGCCTTGGATACCAAAACTTCATATGACACTCTACGGCTCGTCTCTAAAAAGGGTGGCATATGCAGCTTTACAATCAATAAACAGGTGGTTGGTATTAATATGGAGTTTTTTCTTCCAAGACATTGTACTCTGTTACTTTTTGCCAATACTAGATTGAGTGAAAAGTAACCTCCTTAAGAATGAAAAACAATTTTTTTTAAATGTTTTTCTTATTTTATTCAATATAGTCCCCTTTTAGTTTGATACACTTATTCCAGCGATTTTCCAACTTCTTGATCCCGTCCGAAAAGTAATTTTCCGGAAGGTCTGCAAAATACGTCGAAGATTTCCTCGCGTGAGCTGAATTTTTTATTGATGAGCCATCTTTTGAGGTTTGGGAAGAGATAATAGTCCGAGGGATCCAAATCCAGTTACCAATCGACGCCAAAAGTCCCGCCGATTCCGCATCAGCAAGTCCAAACACTCTTTCGAAGTGCTCTCGCGTTCGTGTCGCGTTCGTATCGGCAGGATAACTTTTTCATACGCAGAATATTGCCCAAAATATGGCTTGTGCGCTCAGTACTACTTTGTGGTATCTGCTAGCTCGCGCACCTTCACTTTTCGGTCAGCCAACATCATTTCATGTATTTTTTTGACATTGTCCTCTGTAACCGCATCGGAGGACCTGCCGCTGCGGACTTGATCGGTAGTGGAGTTGCGGCCACCACGAAACTCTCGAAACCAATATTTGACGGTGTAATCCGACGGAGCATTAGCCCCATAATATTTATCCAACTTTTCTTTTGTTTCCTTCGCCGTTTTGCCCCTCAAAAAATAATGTTTTATGAGAGAACGAAAATCGTTTTTGTCCATACACAACATGACGCCAAACTCGTCAACAACAATCAGCTGTCAAAACACAACTAAAGACAGTATCGCACTGAAATTTGGCATGTCTGCCTAAATAAATATGAACGGACTTCAAGGCACCATAACCTTTTTTGCAGTAACAGCGCATTCTGGCGGTCAAGGAGGTTACTTTTGACTCCATCTAGTATTTCATCCATCGAAGCTATAGCACTCTCGTTTGCTTGAGAAGAACATTAACTTTTAAATAAAACACAAAAACCAACCAAATGGGCATAATTTAATATTAACAAAATTTAATATTTTAGCACAATTTTGGACATACTCGTACTCCTATGACTGCCTCGATTATGTTTTACAATACGAGTAGTCACTCTGGAATTTTTTAAATTTGTCAATAATGGGTTATGCGCATAAACTAATGCTTTCAGGTGGCCCTAAAGAAAATTGTCGGGAAGTGTCGAATCTCATGATATCTGTGGTCAATTTCGTGATATAATTTTGTCGTTGAATTGAGTCGTAAGTAAATCAATGATTTGATAGTCAATATGGTACGTAGTGCCATCCTGCTACAACCAGATATCGCATATATTTTCGTATATATATTGACCATTATTGTAACGCGAGCTCTGTCCTCATTTTTGGGAAAAATAGGATGGTGTCATCACCGTGAAGACCACACCAGACAGCGCATTTTTGTGGGTGTAATGTAGTCTCGTGTGTCTCTTCTGGATTTGCCACACTCCAGTTGCGATAATTTTGCATGTTCACAAACCCACTGAGCCAAAAGTGAGCCCCGTCCATAAACACGTTCTTTTGATAAAAAAGGTCGCCTTCAAGCTTAGTTAATCGATTAAAAATACAAGGACCTTGCTTGTTTAAGTTGACCTCATGATACAACATCTTTATGGAACGTTTTGTCATTAAATGCTTGCAGATTTTTATCCACGTATCCATGTATGTACATTGTACATACAAACACACAGGTACCGTTCAATAAATTTACGAAACTATGCTTATAAACTATAAAAAGAAATTGATCTTAAAGGGTTGATATACAAGTGTAAAACTTAAATGTACGTTCATGCAACAGGCTAAACAATTGAGTATTTGTCCTCGAAAGTCTTGTACTTTATCCTTGTCTATCTGGGCTGATATAAAAATAAACTTGAGCCAAAAATGAATCACGCTTTGCACTAAAATAGAAGCAAAAAACATCTACTGTAGATTTTGCTGAAAGACTTTTTGAAGTGAAGAAACAAAAAAAAAAAAAATCAGAAATCCATTTCAGTACTTCCGTTTTATTTGCCTTTGTTTTGTTAACATGACAAAAGCACATTAATTCCCAGCAACCAAGCCTAAGTCATTAACATTACCACTGCCCTCATTTAGCACCACAATAAATACATTTGGTAGGGAACCTTGCAAGTCCGCAGATGATGGTATACTTTGAAATACGTTTATAGGCACATAGTCAACCGCACACAAGGCGAGTAAAGCTATCCTAGAGTTTTCATCCCCCAACCCATTTGCCTAATCAAGTGTTAATAATCAAAAGGGGTTGTGGTCTATTTTTGGTTATACAACCACCACCACTATCAAAGGAACATACTGACGCAATTCCAGCAAAGGACTTGTCTTTTTTCAAAAATTTTCTCTTGCGTACCTACTTGTTTGTACACTTTGATTCTGTAGGCAGAAAAAGTTGTTTGTTTCGCGCCGCAGATGCTGATAAGTGGAAGCATGGCATAAGTAGGAAAATGTGCCAGGGAGCTTCTTTATAAACAATGACCATAATGTGATTGCCAGGTCGATGGAGATATAATTACTATTTAAGGATTGGTTCACAATTAATCACACCTCAAGAGCATACAAGTGTATTTAATCGCATTAGACTCTGCGATCGATGAAAGTGTACGGAAACCTACTACGGTGTATAAAATGGAAGAAAATGCATCGATTGCAATGTAGAAGATGGGATAGTTTAAGGATGTGATTGAGTTAGAAAGCAAGTTCAAAGCATATTCTTTTAAAAATGTATTTATTGAAGAATTAGGTCTGTTAATGGTATATGGTAGTTCATATTTTGGATTACTGCTGCCATAGGCAACTAGCATCGCTTATATTTTATAAGAAGTTGATCTTACTCGTAGTTTTGCGGTTTTGTTATTTTCTTGATTTTTTGCAATACTTAGATCAGCATCATTCAAAATCAAGGCCAAATTACTTACACGTAAAGTTTCGTTTACATAGGTGCATACTTACAAGTTCACATGTAAGTATGTTACGTTCTACTATCACAAAGTCACGTCGCAGCTAAGGTAGGATGAGACGTTGCAAAGAATATTAGACGTTTTGACAAAGTAAGGGTAACACTAAACCCAAGACTTTTTCTGTAATTTCAAGACTAAATTCCAAATATAGCATGTATGTAAATAAAACCATACTAGTTTTGATTGATCTTGGTCCTGTGTTCGTACGTTGCTCGTATCAACCATAAACCAACACTGGTAAAACAGTAGTGATTTTTTAAAGTTACGAGTACCTAATGATTTTTTTCCTAGCCCAAGGTGATATACAAGGTGATATACAAGGTAATATACAAGGGTTGATACAAGACATTTTTTCTCAAATTTTTTTTTTATTTTTCTACATAGTCTTCTTGTAACTCTACACACTTCTCCCAGTGACGCTTCCATCTCTCTAACCCGTCCAAATAGTACTTGGCGTTTTTCTCTGCAAAATAATTGTCCACGAAGGTGATTGCCTCCTCATTTGACGAAAGTCTCTGTCCTCCGAGGGCAGTTTTTAGATGAGGGAACAAAAAGAAGTCGTTTGGGGCTGGATCTGGTGGATAAAGCGGATGGTCAAGCAGTTCAAACCGTAATTCATGGATTTTCGCCATGGCAACCGGTGTCATGGCAGACGGCGCGTTGTCTTTTCTGCAAATGTGGCCGCTTTTCCGCAATTTCTGCCTTCAGCTTGGCAAGCAATGACGAGTAATATGCTCTTGTAATGGTTTTTCCTTTTTGAAGAGAATCGATTAAGATAACTCCTTTACTATCCCAAAAAACAGTCGCCATCACTTTCCCAGCCGAAAAAACAGTTTTTGCTTTTTTTGGAACCGGCTCGCACTTCGCAGTCCACTGTTTTGACTGAATTTTTGTTTCGGGCGTATAATGGTGTATCCAAGTTTCATCTACAGTAATTAATCGGCGCCAAAACTCGGATTTATTGCGCCTAAACTGCGCCAACAGAACGTTGGAAATGTTCATTCGAACACGTTTTTGGTCTAACGTAAGAAAACGCGGCACCTAACGCGCGGACAGCTTTCTCATGCCTAAAACTTGATTTAATATGTAACAAACACGTTCTTTGGACATTTTCATAACCTCTACTATCTCTCTCAGTTTAATTCGGCGGTCGTCTAACACCATTTGGTGAACTTTAGCAATGTTATCGTCAGTGGTTGCAGTTTTTGGACGTCCCGAACGTTCATCATCTCCCAAGCTCTTACGGCCACGTTTAAATTCAGCTGCCCAAAATTTCACAGTGGTAAATGATGGTGCAGAGTCCCCACACACAGAGTCCAACTCATTTTTGATTTATGTAGGCGTATTGCCTTTCAAAAACAAGAATTTAATAACAGCTCGATACTCAACTTTTTCCATTTTCACAAAAAAACACTCACATTGACTCACTCAAATGACTGTCAACTAAAAACGGCGCGTCTAAAATGACTGTAGTAAGTAAAGATGTACAACTACGAGGGCGGGTCAATAATTCCGTGCATTTTTGAATTTCTGACCTCTTTACTGAAACAGCAACACTGCTCCTGTCAACAGGCATTTGTCAGTTGACTCCTGTCAAAATTTAAACTTGCTGCGTCAGTTAGTTTGTGTTTGACAGCTATTTTTATCAGACTACTCACTAATTTGAGGAGAAAATAGAAAAAAGTGGATTTCGTGTGCTTATTAAGCATTATTTCTTGCGAAAAAAAAACCATTACCGAGACCAAGGCTAAGCTTGATAAATACTATGGGGACCCTGCACCATCGATTTCAATGGTAAAAAAGTGGTTTACTGAATTTCGTTGTGGCCGTACAAGCACTGAAGATGCCGAACCTCCTGGACGCCCAGTTGAGGTCTCTACACCCGAAACAATCGAAAAAATTCACGATATGGTGTTGGCCGACCGAAGATTGAAAGTGCGAGAGATTGTGGAAGCCGTAGGGATCTCGCATGGCTCAGTGGTTTCAATTTTGAATGATCACTTGGGCATGAGAAAGCTTTCCGCAAGATGGGTGCCGCTTTTGCTCACAGTCGACCACAAACGCAATCGTGTAACAACTTCACAGGAAGGTTTGGCGTTGTTTAATCGCAATATGGAGGAGTTTTTGCGCCGTTTTGTAACCGTGGACGAAACATGGATCCATCACAACACACCAGAGAACAAACAACAGTCAAAACAGTGGGTTTCTAAGGGTGAATCGGCGCCAAAGAAGGCCAAGGTGGGTTTGTCAGCCAATAAAGTTATGGCGACTGTTTTTTGAGATGCACGCGGGAAAAAAAGGAAGAACAATCAATGGGGAATATTATGCAAACTTATTGGACCGATTCAATGACGATTTGAAAAAAAAACGACCTCATTTGGCCAAGAAAAAAGTTCTTTTCCACCAAGACAATGCAAGGGTGCACACATGTGCAGTTGCCATGGCAAAAATCCATGAATTGGGCTATGAATTGCTCCCTCATCCACCCTATTCTCCAGATTTGGCTCCGAGCGACTACTTCTTGTTCCCAAACCTGAAGAAATGGCTTGGTGGAAAAAGATTTGACTCCAATGATGAAGTCATCTCGTCATTTTGAGGACCTCGACAAATCATTTTTTTGGAAGGGATAAAAAAATTGGAGAAGCGTTGGACAAAGTGTATAGAGCTCAAGGGAGACTACGTTGAAAAATAAAATTATTTTTTTATCAAAAAATCTGTTTTAATCCAAAAGTCACGGACTTATTGACCCGCCCTCGTAGCATTCACTAGTTTTTATTGACGAGTGCCGGTATCTTTACGTTGCGGTCGGAAACTTTTCAGGCAACCCTAGTACATATGTGTACCTACAGTGTTGGCCAAAACTAAAACAACTAAGATCCCAAGTCAGTGTTTTGCGATACCTTTCATATAAAATAAACCAAAAGTTAAAAAAAATGATACCAATAGCTTAGAATATTGTTGATTAATTTATAAAATTAATGAACAGTACTCTTGCGGTATTAAAAAAAAAGACAAATTTCCAACGGAATCAGTTTACTTTGATATCTGATTTGTCAATTTTCAAAAAAAGATAATTGACTCATTCGCGTGTATCAGTCTGATGCAGCAAGATCTCTATAAGTGTTCCTTAAATTTTATATAAATGGCCAGAAATAAGTACTCCGATGAGATTAAAGAAAGAATTATTGACGAATATAAAAGGGGTATTTTACAACCTGAATTATCTAAGAAGTATTCAATTTCGAGATCAGTTATAAGCCATTTAATAAAATTTTACACCTCCCACAACTCCGTCAAAACGATTCACCAAGGTGGCAGGGCCAAGAGTTACTACATACAGGGAAGACAAAGTGATCATTAGGACGATATAGAGTAATCACTTTATTTCATCTAAGGATTTACAAAACGAGTTCAATACAAAAGCTAGCGCCAGAACCCTTCGTCCGAGAGCTGTTGATGGTGGTCTTTCATCATTCAGGATCGGAGAGAAACCATTTATTTCAGCGAAAAACCGGAGTGCAAGGCTGAAATTTGTAAATGTTCATGTTAATTGGACAGTATCGAAGTGAAAAACGGCGCTATTCTCCGACGAATCCAAGTTTAATTTGAAGGGATTGGATGGCTTTCACCATGTCCGCCGGGCAATCAATGAAGCATTGTTTCGATTTGCGATTTTGATTTGCTTTTGATTTGCGGCCCGGGTCAACCCCGGACAGCTTTATTATTGCTTATTGCAAGCTTATTCTTAGAACTAACAATTTTCACTTAAAACTAAAGATAAAAACTAAAGGGTGGGAGCGGTTAAAAAAAGTTAGGATGTGAGGCATAGGTGGAAATAAGAGTGTTTTTAAGAGAGAGTTTGGTGAGATGGTAGTCGAAGAGAGGCAGAATATCGTTAACTTCACGAAGCATTCTAGACACTGGCTCCAAGTGTCCGTAATTCGTTCGGTGAAGATTGAGCCGGAAAAGTGGCACAGACCTAAGATTGCGTGGGTTGGTATTAAAAGAAATAAGTCGAAGTAAAGAAGGACAATCGATATTCCCAACTAAAATTTGATGAATAAAGAGAATGTCGGCAACTTTTCGACGTATAGAAAGGGGTTGTAAATTTATAAGTTTCAGCCGGTCGGTATAAGGTGGTAAATTTTTTTTCTATCATCCCAGGGAAGACCACTTAAAGCGAATCGTAAAAACCTGAGTTGAACAGCTTCTATCCGGAGGATGTGTGTTCTGTAGTAGGGTAACCAAACTTGGCTTGCATATTAAAGAAGAGGCCTAACAAAGGTTCTGTAAAGAGATTTGGTAACATAAGGATTGGAAAACTCCTTAGACCAGCGCTTGATGAAGCCAAGGGCAGAGTTGGCTTTCTTTATTATATTATCAATGTGAGAACGGAAATTGAGTTCCTTATTACAGATAACACCTAAATCACGCAACTCATTCACTAAGGGAACAGGCAGATTAAAGATTAGATAGCAGCGAGGTGAAGTAGGGGGCCGCTTACGGGAATACGTTATAGCCTGACACTTATTGACGTTAAGCTCAAGAAAATTCTTCTGACACCAAGTACAAAATCTGTCAAGATCTTCCTGCAGTGGTAGGCTGTCTGAGGAAGAGGATATATATCTAAAGATTTTCATATCGTCTGCGTAAATAGATATGTATGAATTTTTAATGATGCAATCAACATCATTAATGGCCAGAATAAATAGTAAGGTGCCTAGGTGGCTGCCTTGAGGGACACCAGAGGAGGCTTTAATTGGGTCAGAAATCATGGACCTAAATAAAACATAGTATTGTCTTTCATTTAAATATGATTGAACCCATGTTATAAAGTTTATTTGGAAACCAAGAGCTTTTAATTTCAGAAGGATTATATCATGTGAAATCATATCAAAGGCTTTGCTGAAATCGGTGGCAATCACATCAACTTCATTTCCAGATTCCAGTGCACATAAAGTGCTTGATACGAATTCCGTTAAGTTGGTGGTCGTAGAAAAGCATTATATCATAAATAATGCTCTCGAAAAGCTTAGGTTAGCAATTGGTCGATAGTTGGAAATATCATCTTTTCGGCCCTTTTTATGTAGGGGAATAATAAATGACGTTTTCCAGGTCGAGGGAAATAATCCCTGGGTGATAGAAAGCTGAAAGAGAGCTGTAAGAGGTTGGGCTAGGTGCATTTCACATTTCTTTAAAAATATAGGGGGAAGATCATCAGGGCCGGCGGAATAATCATCTTTGAGGTTTATTATTTTATCTTTGACTTGCTCTAAAGTTATAGACACATATTCTAAAGTTGTTTGTGGGCAGCTATTTAAGTAGGAAAAGTAAGAGTGGTCTGGCTCTTGGGAATGGATGGCGAACGCTTGGCTAAAAAAAGTTGCGAAGAGATTTGCTATAATTTGGGGATCCTCCGAGGACTTATCTTGAAAATTCAGAGATGATGGATAGTTATCCGATTTACTTTTAGTTTTGATGAACTGAAAGAATCGCTTGGGGTCGGAAATGAGTGTGCGGTCCATTTGGTTTAAATAGTTGTCATATAGAGTTTGACAAAGTACAGAGAAATTTATTAGGGCAGACTGGTAGTAAAAGAAATCGATGTCGGAACGCGATATTAAGTAAGTACGCCAGAGTTTATTTCTCTTATTACGAAGAGATCGCAGCTCTTTATTATACCAGGGTGGTGATGATGAGGGATTTTTTTTGGGTAAAAAAGGTACAGATTGAGAGAGACATTTGAAAATTTCCGTATAAAAGGATACGAGAGCATCGTTAACCGTGAGGTTGGGATTATCGTAAAGAAATTCAAAATTGGCCATACTGAGGAGGTTATTCAGTTTGGCGTAGTTAGCCCTATGAAAATTAAAACTGTAAGAATACTCATAAGAAACGCGATTAAGACCATTGTCATACGCTAACGTAAGAGAAAGGGGAGGGTGGTAACTATCCAACTTAGAAAGAAGATGTCTGCTTTCTAAAATGATGCAGTTATCTGCATCAGTGGCGAAGACTAGGTCGAGTTGTCTGCCAATGTTATTAGTGACACCACTTAATTGATACAGACCAGAGTCAGTAAGGCAATCGATGAAAAGGATTTCTTTATCAGAGGTGGGATTTGATGCAGTAAAGTACGAGTAGGACTGGTCAGTCTGAGCCCATACAAGCTTAGGTAGATTGAAATCACCTAAAAAAATAACTACGTCGTTGGAATCAGCAGCATTAAAAATGCTGTCGATTGCATCAACAGCTAGCTGGTAACCTTGAATTGGTTGAGAGGGGCGAATATAGCAGCAGCAAATATATAGGTTGCGCTTGCAAATAGGAATTCTAGCGCATACAAATTCAAAGAATGCAGTGGACGATTTTTTAAAGGGTTTAGACTCAAGACGAGAGTGTATAGCTAGAAGTACCCCACGGCCATATAAATTTTCCTCTTTATCTAGACCGTCGTCACGGTGTAAATCAAAGTCTTGCGAAAATAATTCATTATTCTTAATATTAGGGGTGAGATTGGTTTCTGTGAGTGCAAAAATGTCGTAGGGCAGAATCTGCGAATTAAGATATATAGCAGAAATCTTAGTTCGTAATCCTCTTACATTTTGATAATACAGGGACAGATATTTGGGAGGCTTCGGCAAAGAATTGAGTGGTGGGTTAGGAGCGATGGTAGTTTTTGAAACTAGACCGTGTTCGCTGGAGGTGTAGTATGCGTTTGGAACTTACGTGAGACGCAAAAGAAGAGAGATCATTAGCCACATCATCAGGAGTCATATCTAATTGCTCATGAAATAGTATAAAAAGTTGCCGCAGATCATTGTGATTAGTGGGAAGGCCTTCTTGCAGAATGGAAACCATTGCATTGGTTTTCGTTATACCGTCTATACAGACAGAATCTGGCTTATCATGTAGATATGCGAGATATAAACGAACATTATCGTATATTCTGCGGTCTCGTAGTCGAGAGAGAACATACCGGCCATCTTCCCCTGAATCGATAAGGTGCTTGGATAACTTTGCCTTTGGAGGAAGTATGGGGTCTAAAAAAGAAGGTGGTCTGGTATTAGAGTGGGACTCTAGCTTAGAAGATGGGGAGGGATTTAAAATATGGGAGCGAATAAAGTTAGGGTATGTCGTTTTAGTTTGAGTGGGATGAGGAGAAGTTGTTGGGTTTTTTAAATGATTGAGAGGAGGATCAAGATTAAAAGATACACGTTTGGGAATTGGGTTAGACGGTGTGGAAGAACGTTTTGTGTATACGCGATTAGCAGTATGAAGTGAAGAAGGAGTGAAGAAAGGGAATGTCCCAACTTTAAAACTCCAGTTTGGATCAGGAGCTTGTTTGTTAGGCTTTGGATTTTTTTTGTGAGAGTTGGGCTTTGGTAAAGGGTTAGACTGCTGTTTTCTAGGTTTAGTGGGATTTGAATTAAAGGTAGTATCCTTGCGATGTTTGTTGTTTCCTCTATTTAGTTTTACTCTTTCCATGATTATTCCACCCAGATTGATGACGTAGGAAGCAGGGTTGATGAACATCCATTCATATTTTAATGGGATGCTTACCTTGAGGGTGTTGGTGGAGATCTTACGGCAGTTGATGACATCAATTTTAAATTTAGATTTGAAGAGTCTGGTTAGCCTGACTCGATCGAGATGTGTACCTCTTATTAAAAACGCAACCGATTCGGCTTTGTTGGAATTGTTCAACTTTTTGATTCTATTGTTCCAGTCCGAAAGTATCCATAAGGTGCCAAGTCGTGAGATTGTGGGTTCAGGAGTTGGTGTATTTGGATGAATTTCCGGAACGGGTTGTGGTGGAGGAGATGATGACCCAGGAGTTATTGGTGGTTCCATTATTGCAGATTCAAGCATCTCAGTCAGAATCGAGGTGTTGTATGGTGCAGTCGGTAGAGCTTGGGATTGCACCGGTATATCGTCGATTTTACTGGAAGCTATAAAGCGCGCGTGATTCGGTTATCTCGTTGCTCAAATCACTCATTTGGCACATGATATTTATGAGCAACTGATCATTATTTGGCGGAGAGAGAACGCTACTTCGGGACGTACTTTGGAGATGAAAATCGAGGGAAGACCGTAGAGAACTTAAAGAGTCTGTTATTGTGGGGATGTACGATTTAATTATGGATTTAACACTGTGGGATATACAATTCTTTAAATCTTCACTAATTTCGTGTTTATCGTTTCGTTTAATTAAATCACTATTTTGAGACAACTGCATAGATAAGTTTCTAAATTGACTCTTATTATAGCTTGCAGATTGTTCGAGGGAAATTGATAAGTCTTCAACTGTTTTTAAAATGTCATCATATTTGGTGAATTGATTTTGAATCGATTTCAATGCATGGTTGTTCTCCGCCGCAAAATTGTTGACCGAATCACTGAGACACTTAATAGCAAGCAAGATGTGGGACGGAGTGATGTCCTTGCACTCATCACAATAGAACAAAAAGTTGTTTTTAAAGTCCCTTAAATACGCGACGGATCTCTTACTCAACCCAATGCATAGGGCGTGGAACGACTTGCAGCAAAGACCACTGGAGATCACCATAACAGCATTTGGATCACTTGTTAAAGAGCAATTTGCACTTCCACATAATTCGGACATGATGACGATGAAGTTAGGGTAGGTCAGTTGAAAATTTACGCAAAAGGCGGTGAATGAAAATTGGGTTAACTTTAATATTATTAGGCAAACAGATCGAGTCAGCAAAATAGTTGAAAATATACACAAAGGGCGGTGAATGAGAATTGGGTTATTAAGCACTTTTACACAATAAACAACAAAGGCGATGACCGAGAAATAGCTTTTGCGAATTATTGCAAATTAGGCAGGAACAAATTAAATGAAAATAAATAAGCGGAGCGAAATTAAGCACGTCTGAACTTAATGAATGACAACAATGCACAATGATACTTAAGGGGTACTTGGAAGCTATGGTATGGGGATGTTTCTTTGAACATGAAAATGGTCCCATACATAAAATATGGACCTATTTATTTACAAAAGTATACTTGAAAACAGTATGCTGCCACATGCTGACATGGATATTACAGCAGGATAATGATCCGAAGGATGTTTCAAAAATAGTTCAAGAGTGGTTTTGGGATCAGAAAATCAATGTTATGGAATGGCTAGTTCAGTCGTCCGATCTCAACCCCATAGAAAGTCTATGGGAGATTGTGGATCGGCGAATAGTCCGGGACAACCTTCATGAATAGGGTCGAACTTTATATTCAAGTCCATGGGGCATGGAAAAATATCACAAACTCTATAATTTCCAACCTTATCGCGAGTATGCCAAGCAGGTGTAGGGTAGTAATCAAAAACAAAGGTTTCGCCATAAAATATTGAGCTTAAGATGCGATGATTATTATTAAATGTGAATTTACTACCTAGTAGGGACATAAATACTGTTACATAGAAAAATCAGCGCCAAATGAAAACGAATTAATATTTAAACAATTTTTTTTTTGTTTTTATTGGGTTATTCAACCGAGCCCTGCACGGACAAGGGCTCGCTTCAAAGACTCAATATTTGAGTGTCGAGTAGAGCAAGCCATGCCCTCTAACACGGGCCAAAACTTGTAATCCAACGGGTTGAGTTCTGGACTACCAGCTGGCCAATCATCCGTTGATATAAAGTCCGGGACGTTGTGTTTAAGCCACAGTTGAGTCGTTTTTGCTTTGTGAGCTAGAGCAGAGTTTTGGTGGAAAGTCCATGGCTTGTTGTTGAATATTGATTGGTTGAGAGACTTCACAATGGGTTCCAAGATATGCAAAAATGGAGCTTGGTAACGCCATCGTAGCACACTCCCCACCATATCATTACAGACGCGGGATGGTGGCCTCTTTGAACCCTCGGGATGAGTTGGGATGCTTCTCTGGATGACCGAGCATATACAGGATCGTTCTGCTTATTGAACGATTCTTCTACGGTGAAGATTTTCTCGTCAATAAACAGAACAGAACAGAGCGTTCTGCGCGTACCGGCTGAGTAACGCTTTCGATCTTCGCTTGCGTTTTTCCTTCAATGCGGCCGTGAGCAGGTGTCTAGTATGTCGCTTGTACGCTCTGAGTCCTAAATCTTCTTTGGTAATGCGAGACATGGATTTTTGCGAAATTTGCATTTCCCGCGACAAGATTTTCTGTTTTCGCATCGCTTTTCGGTCGATTCGTTTCTTCACGGCTTTGATCGCTTTCGGAGTTCTCGCAGTGCGCGGACGGCCGGATCTTTGACGGTCTCGTACTCCACCAGTATCCTCAAACAACTTCACAGCACGATACACAAAATTGCGAGTGATTCCAAGCGGTCGTAACATCCTAAAGATATCGCCTTTTTCCATGTTGCATTTAAGTAGGCCAACTACAACAATACGATTTTCGATGTCGCTCCGTTCCATGATTGTAAGCAATTAATGTCAAAAACTTTTTACGTCACAATGAAGCATAAATATCAACTGTCAAATCGCAATCAATACGAAATGGATGCGCCCAGTGTTGCATTCGTAACGAGTGAGTTCAGTTGTGTACCAGTATTTATGACTTGACTAGGTACGAAGTTGTTTTAATTTTGGCTTTTAAGGTGGCCAATGGTTACTGTAATTATTATTTTTATTTTTTCTACTTTCTTATTTGTTGTTTCTATTATTTTGTTTTCGAATATATTTGCTTGTTTTATAAAGAAAAACTTAATAAATTATATTGAATTTTAATCAGTTTTACCGCAGAGTCTTGTGTTTATGTAAAAGTTGTTTGTTTTAGTTTTGGCAAACGCTGTATGTAAATACCCGTAGAGCATACAGTCTTTTCAAACTTAGCAGAGTTCAGAGAAAAGCTGGCCTGTGCATGATTGGCTTCTTGAAGCAAAGCCTGGTCGAATCACTCAATACACTCCTTCAGCTTCAACCTTTTGACCTACGCCTACATATAAAATATATCACTGTCTGCACTACATTAGATTCCGACTCAAACAAACGATGGACATCAAAATTCTATGGCTATAGCAAGACAGCCTACATAATACTCAAACTAAGTTTGAACAGTAATATCCAATAGATACTAACCATCGATTTTTACCAACGGCTTCAAGATGGATTGTGGCGTAGGATCAAGAGTCTTCTATGTATAACTGCACAATTCTAACTCTCGCAATAGTTTTGACCGAGTCAGTATTTTTTAGGCAGAAATACTAGCTATTGGAAAGGGCGGTTGCCCTACAACGTACCTGGCAATAGCAATATAGAAGATAATAAAAAAGACGGCGCTATTCAACTCACTGGCGGGGGAATTTCTCTCTCCGATAGATGTCGTAAGTTATAAAAACTTCTAGTAATTTCTTTCAGCAGTCACGGGACCATGTCCCACTGACACTTATTGTGTCAAATTAATTATCCCATATAAAACAAACCGCAGCATCTTGAAGGACGAAAGCACAGTTGTCACTTTTTCTACGTACGTACATATGTCAGGCTCTACACTTGGCAAACTATATAGCGAAGATCCGACAGCCATTTAAGATATACGACTGCAATTCTGAAACTCATTGATTTTCTCAGCCACACCAAGCGGACTTAAGATACAAATCAGAAGTCACTTAAGCTGTGTCATCAGAACAGCCCAATATCACTATTTACATTTTTGGAGACATGTAGCCAAAGAGCTCCAGCTACCTTCCTACCTACCTAGTCCAAGAGCTATTTGAGCTATATGTACAAAAAGCAACAGACACAATTTTATATCAGAAAGTTTTTGACGCATTGAATCCGTATCCGATGTTGCATCCTTAAACACATTCCATTACGCTGTGTTCGAGGGAAATCGGATTTCACTCTATTTAAAGTGATGTTACATCATTGGTCACTTCTATTGTACTCAAGCTCAAGCTCAAGAATATATTTCATTTTATTTTTAAAATACATTTTTTCCTCTTCAGTGTATCGCGTGTTAAAATTAATGAGTTTGGCATATTAGTGGATGTTGATGCGAAACATTCACGGTCCATAAAATGTAATTATCAAAACATCATTATACTGTTAATTGGTTGATTGGAAATCACTCATTTATGAAAAGTGTATTTTATTGAGCTTGAACGAGTAATTCTTATCCTTATTGTTCAACTGAAAACTTTTGATAATTCATATGAAATCGTTGAATTTCTTAATTAAAAATGTAGATCGTTTTTTTTTAATTTTTAACAACATTTGTTTAAAATACTGATATTCAATTAAAAAAGGAGGAAAATAAAACCCTTAAAGAATTTTGAAGTAGTAAAAGACATCAAATTAAATGTTAATCTCCCAAATGACTCCTTAGCGAAAATCGGACTATGGCTGACTCTTGATCGGGAAAAACAACTGAGCTCCTCTAAAGGCCAAGACGATGTTCTGGTTTTGGTTCTGTAAATTCTACGCTACGGTAATAAGTATATACTCGTATTAGCCGTATGTACCTCGTCCAATACTATGGAGGAGAAAGCACAACTACGTTAATGTTATCAAATACAAAAAATAATTATTAGCTCGGCCTCAACGAGCGAATAGATTAGGGTCTTTGAACTAGACCCCTGGTTTTCTGCTAAAGCAATGGTTCCAATGGGTCGCGATCCAAAATTGGGTCGCCAGGCCATTTTAAATGGGTCGCGACATTGACACTTTGATTTGGAGCTGGAAAACAAAAAGTAGACAAAAAATATGCTGACGTATTAACACACTATTTATTATGCATCAACAACACTTATTTATCCTTTCATGTATGCGCTTAGCGCTACGACGACGACGACGATGGCGATGCCGTCAACAAATGAGCCTGTTCGAACAATATTAACAAAATTCAAGCAAAAACGAATCACCCCGTTTTAAACTAAAAAAGAAAGGACACTACTGACTTACCTATGAGTTGTTATTGTAATTTCTTTTGAATTCCCATACATGTGCATATCTTCCTACAACACAGCTGAGGCAAAATTGCAGAATGATATTTTACCTGTAAATAGCCCTCCCTCACTCAATATGCAAGCTCGCTGTGTGTGTCGAATTTTTATACGTTAAAATAGTGTTATCCATTCCAATTAGGAGAGTAACAAAAAAGTAAGAAACTCAAGTAACTGTTTGTGAGATCTGTTAGTTGTGTCGTTGGATGCTCTATTTTCCTTTTTTTTATGAAACCATTCAAATGTGAGACGAGAATTTACATTGAACTAAATTTCAATCTTTGTACAAACTCTGTGCCTGTACTATTTATTTTTAAATATTATTACTATAGTTATTAAAAAAGGACCAGGTTCAAATGTACTTGTTTTTTTGAATATATTATGTTAAGTTATGGCGTTCTACGGTTAGATATTCAACTTGTTATTTCAGGTACAATGTCGACACGAAAATATTGTGAAGATCATTTGAAATTCGGTTTCACATCTTTGATCTCAAATGACATCGGAAAACCTCAATGTGCTCTTTGTAGTGTAGCTCTCAGTGCGGAATCCATGAAACCTTCAAAACTAAAGTGCCATTTGGAAATGGAATATATTGATAAGGACTTAGCCTTCTTCCAACGTCATCAAGCTTCTGTTCGGAAACAGAGGTTGGATACCGGAGGAAGTTTTCAGCGAAAAAATTCAAGCTTCATATGAAGTTTCATTGGAAATAGCCAAAAACAAGAAACCGCACAAACAGAAACAAGCCCTGCATTCTTAAATCGGTTAAACTTGTTCTTGGTGAACCTTCTGAAAATAAAATGAGGCAAATATCGCTATCAAACAGCACAGTAACCAGACGCATTGAGGATATGTCGTTGGACGTTAAGACCCAAGTAACTGCTGAAATAAAGGCATCACCATATTTTGTAACACAAATTGACGAATCAACGGACGTGACCTCTTGTGCTCAGCTGCTATACATACTAAAAATATTAAAGAAGAGTTTCTGTTTTGTGAACCGTTGGAAACTACAATCAAAGGTTCAGGTATTTTTGATTTGATCTAAAAATTTTTTCAGCGGGAAGGATTAGAGTGGCCCAAGCTTTATACTGATGGTGCTCCTGCTATGCATGGCTCAAAATCTGGATTCTTCTAAAGGAAGTCCTTGATGACATTGTACATATTGTTAACTACATTAAATGAAGTGCTCTTAACAGTCGTTTGTTCAAAGAACTCTATGCAAACATGGGTGCCTTTTATCAAAATCTGTTATTTTATTTAAATGTGCGGTGGTTATCACGAGGAGATACCGTTGATCGTTTCTTTGAACTGAAAGAAGAAGTTTAAATATTTTTAGATATGCAAAAAAAAACAGAGTTTGCAAACAAATTGAAGAATAGTGACTGGTGGGTTAAAGTTGCTTATTTGGCAGACATATTTGAAGAATTCAACAAATTAAACGTTAAAATGTAAGGACAGGACACCAACATCATTCAATTTAAAGACCAATCTTTTGGAATCTTTTGTTGAAAAACTCACAAACTGGAGTAGGAAGGTAACTGAACTCAGCACAACATTAGAAACCAGGAAAGGATATTCTAAAGAAAATTTGGAAATTCTAAACATCAACCACTTGAATCATTTAAAGCAGGAGGTCACTACATACTTCCGTGATTTGTGCAATGTTCAGATCACACCAATTCGAAATCCTTTCGCTGTAAACTTAAGTGTTTCGGACATTCCGGATATCCTTCAAGACGAATTCATTGAGTTGAAAAATAATTCTTTTGCCAAAGATGATTTTGGAGCAAAGTCATTGACTGATTTGGTGCAGTGTAAGAGAAACTTACCCTAAATTAGCGAATATGGCCTTAAAATTATTAATACCATTCATTTCAACGTACCTTTGTGAGACTGGGTTTTCTACTCTGGTAAACATTAAAACCAAATCTAGGAATAAACTAGATGTAAGAAACGATATGAGACTGGCCCTGACAAAAACACTGCCAATAATTACTGAACTGGTATCAACATCAAGTTTCTCACTAGGAACTAATAAAAAAATAAAATTATTAATTAATTAATAAAAATCAAATACATGATATATATGTATATATGTATATAAATGTATACAAATATATTATATGTGTATGCTCATTATTTTTAGCATTCAATAGTTTTAATACATGGGGTCTCGGAATTTTTGGTAAAAGTCCGTTTGGGTCGCCAGTTAGAAAAGGTTGGAACCACTGTGCTAAAGGGTAAGGGAAGGAAAACTTAGTTAATTTTTTTTCCACAAATACAAATGCAAAATATTTTTATTAAGGCTGTACATATGTGTTACTTGAGATGCTTTGCAAATTAGAACATATAACATACAACGGCTACTTCTTTGTCGCATTAATTCTTTCATTGCCAAAGAAAAATGGTATATGAAACATTTTTCCTTTTTTATAAGACTATAAATAAATATATGGTATATAAAAGAATATAGCAAATTAAAAAAAAATGTATATTTGTTTTCCCTTTGAAAAATATGCATTCATTATTAGAGTTTTATCTTTTAAGCAGTGTTTAATCGAAATTTTGATATACGAGTACATAAATTTAGTATTAAAGTCGAGTTGTGTTGCGTGTTTACATATGTACATTGGCAATATATCAAAAATCGAAAATATCCTAGATTTTCTATTTATAGCAACTGGAAAATTTCTTCCACATACAAAATTATACATATGTATTGTATGTCCGTATTTCTAATTTATATATTGTAGCAACCAAGCACGGAATGTTATATGAAATATTTATATTTTGGAAAGACTGTTTCGAGAAAAAAAAAAAACACAGTGATGTGAAAATATTTATGAATTTTATTTTTATACTTTTGATGTTGGTTTACAGTGCAAAGCGTGTCAAAATGCTTTGGAAAAATGTACTTCATGCACGTTCAAATGTAGGAGCATTTAAGTTTAAATACTCGTATCAAGTTATATTTAAGTCTTCGGTACATGCATTCTAATACTCGTATATCCGATGACTTTTTATATAGACTTTGTTTTGTACTAGAAGATAGATTTGAGCTAGTTTGATACTGATTTTTACTCAGATAGACATTACTAAAATCTATATATTCGTACTCCATTTATTATTATTCCCCGAAACCACGCTTTTCCAACAATTGCAGTAGGTTTTCTAACTATCTAAGCTTGAACATTAAAATTGTCTTGAAGATGACATACAAAAAAATCGTTGGAATAACAAAACGAAATATAAATTGCTTTCTACATACATGTATCCTCACCTGAGTGTAAGAATTAGATACATGACTCGATTTTTTTCATTTTTACCATAGATAACTGGGTTTTTTGCTACCTGGATTCAATAAGAATGAGTTTCAATTACTGGACAACTCACTTTTCTTACTTGGTGCCATCTATTAGGGAGTAAAAAAAAGTAGACAAACAAATCAATTGTAACTGCCTATTGGTTAATATAATTTTTATTTTTTGAAGTAACAACATTATACAACAATAAATAGATATTGCCTTTTTATTTCTAACGGCAACCAAAAAAATCTTGTGGTTATTCCGGAAATAACATAACTTGTGAAAAAGTTTAGAAAATTATTTTTGCCGATTTCTTCAAAGTACTCGTACAATATGAAAATTCGATTTACGTAATCCTTGCACTCATGTGACGATATGAAAGTGGAGTTGAACGAACCTAGGTACGTTCGTAGAAGGCCTAAATATTTGTTGGATTTATGTATAAACATACAGGGTGGTGGAATATAGGTCACCATTGAAAATAAAGGGTGTTCAAATTTGACGTATCATTTTAAATTGGCCGCCACTTTTTTTTACAGCTATTTAGATTACACCGAAGTTTTTTCTAGTATGAAGTGAATACATTACCGTTAGCTAAAATATATCGGTACACTATTGAGCAACGTGTTTTTATTACTAAAACATATTTTAAATATGGTGAAAGTTTTGCAGAAGTTGAAAGAAAATCTCTTTCAAAATACGGTAGAAAAAATTCTCCGTCAAACCGTGCTATTAAGCTTATCGTTCATAAATTTGAACAAACTGGTTCGGTTCAAGATCAGAGAAGTGAAGTCTATCATCGTAGTGGTCGTTCGAATGGAAATATTGCAGCTGTTAGCAGAAGTGTTGCTGAGGAGCCAATTAAACGTGAAACCAACAACTTTGTTTAACATTTTGCACAAATATCTGCATGTAGAGGCTTACAAATACAGTTAACACAAGAATTAAAGCCAACTGACCACATTTTGCGTCGGCAATTCGTTAATTGGGCCACAGAGAATCAACAACAAAATGACAATTTTTTCAAGCAAATTATCTTCACCGATGAGGCTCATTTTGAAATTGGCGGTTATGTCAATAAACAAAACTGTCGCATTTGAGCTGAAGAAATACCTACAGCATTATTTGAAAGGCCAATGAAACCAAAAAAAAGGTACTGTATGGTGTGGATTTTGGTGTTTTTTTACGAAGATGAAAATGGCAATGCAGTTACTGTGGATGGAGCTCGATATCAAGCGATGATTAGAAACTTTTTGTGGATTCTATGGGAAGATATTGATGTGCTGAATATGTGGTTTCAACAGGATGGTGCAACATGCCACACAGCAATGAACTCAATCGATCTTTTGAAAGAGAAGTTTAACAATCGCATAATTTCCCGAAGAACAGACGTGAATTGGCCACCAAGATCATGCGATTTAACACCACTGGATTTTTTCTTATGGGGTTTCTTAAAGAGTAAAGTTTATGACGATAATCTTGAAACTGTTCAACACCTCAAAGACAACATCATCGAGCAAATATCACTTATTGAACCATCATTATGCGAAAAAGTGATTCAAAATTTTGGTAAAAGGTTGACAGTCTGCCGATCTAGCAGATGAGGTCACTTGGACGATATTCTTTTTCATTATTAACCGGAACCAATGTACATTCATTTCCAATAAAAATAATTACAAATTTCGTACAATTTATGCCTTTCATTCAAAATTTAAAATGATAACTCGAATTTGAACACTCTTTACTATACGAGTACAATACATTGTCAGAAAAGCGCCTTTCAAAATAATTCACATTTTTTCGATGTGGAATTTTTTCCGCCCAAGGGTGCTGGTTTTGCAAATTTGCTATGCAAATATTGCTTCGTCCGTCCATAAGACATAAACCCGCGAAGATTATTGATACGTAAACTTAAAATTTGCTGGCATTACTGTACCCGAAAATTTTGATAACCGAATTTGGATTAATAGGAAATTTTGGTTTAGTTTCCTGAAATCATACAATTGTCCTTAGTTTTGGAGGGTTTGTGGTTATAAAAACCCTGCGGTTGGGATGCTGTCGACACGAAAAACTTCGGCGTTATTTTGATTGCACAATTAAGGCAAGATTAAAGTCCATGAAATAAGAGGTATGTTTAAAAATTAAGGGAAATGTTTTTAATTTTATGAATTGTATTAACCTGATGTCTGAAAGGTATCTGTAGATTTGCAGACGTACGAGTATCTAGTATTTAGTCTATTTTCAGCTGTCAAAAAGGTTACATGGTGTTTGGGAACGATCTTCAATTTGTATTAAATTTTGCTATAAAAATGTTTTGAAACTGTTCAATATTGCTTTTGGGGAAGTCTGCTATAAGTCAGGACTGTGTAAGGGAGTGGTATAAGCGTTTCTAAGATTCCCAACAGGTACGGCCGAATGTGAAGGTTATGTTCACTGTGTGCTTCGAGTCTATCGGCATAGTGTACTATGCGTTCTTGCCACAAGATTCAACGATCAATAAGGAAAGTCATTTACAATCAATGCTCATGCTTCATTAATTGTTTGTCAATTTTCGGCCAACCGCAATGCTCTAATGATACCACAGCCTTATATACAGTACTGTGCAAAACATAAGGAACCACCTGGAGTCAGCACTTCATAGCAAATTTTTTCAACTTTCTACCTCACCAAATAAAAAGAAATGCATATATAATGACGTGTAATAGAGTGTATTTTAAAATTCACAACTTTTTATAAAAGTAATAATACTTCAGATATAAAAAAAAACGCAAAAACCAACAAAGCAGCCAAATTGATCTGTGTAAAACCTAAGCAACTTTGTAACCCACTGTAAAAAAAAAAAAAACTAACAGTACTTTTCCAGTCAGGTTACACATGAAATGTTGTAAGCTCTTCGACATTGATTTTTAGTGATTATCTTTGATCAGTTTTCTTTTAAGTTAGTCGCATAATTGATATTTTTTTAATAATGTCGCGACAAAGGTACTCTTCGTCTCTTAAACTAAAAATTATTGATGAATTTAAGTCTGGAGATGCTCAGGCAACATTAGCTAAACGTTATAATATTAATAAATCGATTATTTCACGTTTAATAAAAAAAACATAATGCAACAGGAGTCGTTGAAAGTCAAAATGTTGGTGGTAGGCCGCGTAAGACAATATGTCGAACGGATAGAAACATTTGTGGGGTAATTAAAAAACAACCGTTCATAAGTTCGAATGAAGTCGTAAGATTACTTGATTTAAACCTTGATGCTAGCACGGTGCGAAGACGTAATGTGATGGTGTGGACCTGTTTTTCGGCAGGAGGTGTAGGCCCATTCTACGAAATAGACGGAATCATGCACCGATTCAAATATAAATACATTCTAGCATCGGTAATGCTAGCACATGCGGAGTGGGAAATGCCACTTCGTTGGGTGTTTCAACAGGATAACGATCCGAAACACACATTGAAGTTGGTAAAGGAGTGGTTAGCGGATAGTGGGATTCAAGTCCTCGATTGGCCGGCCAAATCACCCGACTTGAATCTCTTCGAAAACCTGTCATGTATCCTTAAAAGCCGTATCGCTGGACAACATTTTTCCAACAGGTCTCACCTATTCAATGCTCTGAGTTGAGTGTAAAAATATATCCCAGGACACACTTTCAAAGTTAATTACTTCTATGCCTTGTCGTTGCGTCTTTGTTATTCAAAATAAAGGATATTACACAAAATATTAAAAAAGTTGCTTAGGTTTTGCACAGCTCAATTTGGCTACTTTGTTGGTTTTTGGGGTGTTTTTTTTAAATCTGAAGTATTGTTACTTTTATAAAAAGTTGTGAATTTCAAATTACACCCTGGGGGTAGTAAGTTAAAAAGATTTACTATGAAGTGCTGACTTCAGATGGTTGCTTAGGTTTTGCACAGTGCTGTATATTCACCGGATATAGACCCGTAAAGGGTCGTAGTTTTTCAAGCAAAACTAATATTAAAAGAGGTAAAACCTATGCATCTCAAAGTGCAAGTTTCAGAAGTGTTTTCTGGATTTGAAGACGCGTTGACATAAGTGTATGTATAATAGCTAATCGAGATTAATTTGAACGGGATAACATTGATGTTTTTTTTTTTTCACAAATATCGTTTATTGAAAGCGAAAGAAACACGTAAAATGATTACAAAACCGGTATTAAAATTAATTTGTCATGTGTCTTTTTTGTTTTTCAACATTTTGGAATTTGGTAAATAATTAAAAAAAAAATCCTTTAATTGATAATTTTTAAGAGAAGATATAGGCAATTTTTGGAAAAAAAAGTTTATCCAATAAAAGGTTTTGTTTTCAATAGTCAGCTATTTTGCCATCTACTAAAAAATGACAGTGCAGATGTCAAGTAACAACTTCATCTTTAATAAAAATGGAGCGGTACGTCTTTTAAAAACTTATAGAAGTTGTTAAAACACTCTTCAAAAACGATGAAAATTTCGGTGAAACAGTTCGGGAAGTTAAAAGTTTTCTCGTTCGACGTGAAACGCCTTTTTGTCCGGCAACTGTACGAAACCAATCGTCCCCGCCTGTCACACACGAAATGGGAATATTTCTTCTGTGGTTCGTAGTAAATGTCGATTCCATGAAATTCTATGGAATTCCATTCCATGATCAGAAATTTGACCGAAAAATCATTTTAAGCGATGAGGCGCAAGAAGCTTCAAAGCTGTGCTAATAAAAAGAATTGCCGCAATAGGGAGCTAAGAAAATCAAAAAAAATCTCTATCCACAACCTCTTACTGTTTGGTACGGTTTATGGGCATGAGGCATTATTGGACCTTATTCCTTCGTAAATGAGTCATTGAACCATTATCAATGATTTTTTATAGCCGGAAATTCACAGTGTAGATGTAGGCGATGTTTGGATTTTCGATTTTAGAGTTTCAACCAGATGGTGCCATGTGCGATGTAGGAAAACGCTAGGTCTATTGCGAGAAAAGTTTCCACGCCAAGTCATTTCACCGAATGGTGATCAAAATTGGCCGCTGAGATAATGTGATTTAATACCGCGCGACTTCTTTCTTTGGAGCCGTGTGTAAGAGAAAGCTTATGCCAAAGCTTCCCATATCAAAATTGGATACTAATAATAATCGTAAATCCAATAGTCGATGTCTTCTCTTGTGATACAATACATATGGGCTTCTTAACTTCTATTTTTACATTATATTACATCAAAATTATCTCGAAATCCAAGATGACCCTCAAAATATGGAGAAAATATGTAACAATTCCAAATTATATTATGATGTTGTCATATTCGTACCCCATGTAAGGCACATAATAGAGAAGTAGGGAGCAATGAAGTAAATGGGTGGCGATCAATCTTCATGGCCACATAATACCAAGCCCACTTCCGGCCATTAAACTACAATATACGAGTATGTAGCAAAATTCAATAAAATCCTTGTAGTTGTAATGTCTTTCATAATTTTAAAATATTTAAATTAAACTTAGATACGTACAAATGTGTATACTAACGACTATCCGACAACAATTAACCGAAAATAGAAATTTTAGACATTTCTGGTATTCGGCTTTTATGAAAACAGAAAATTTTCATACGGATATTATACGAGTATACGTCCGGGAAAATATCTTCGTCACCTTCATCTTCCTAAAATTAAAATAGTCGTTGATTGATTTAAAGTAAAATATACAAGAAAATATCGTAAAAATTCAAATAGGAAAAAAAGAAAAATTAAAAAGGAAAAACCACATATCTACTCGTATGGCAAATGTAAACAGTCTTTCTCATTGATGTACGAATATGTATATTTTCAAACATTTTTTTTTATTGCCACCGGTCATTCGCATATATTCACTCTGCCACACACGAATTATAATATTTATTATTATTACATTTCATTCAGCAACATTGCGTTTTCGGATTTCGGCGAGGCGGTGCAAGGGCGGACAAAAGTAATATCAAACTAAATGTGGTTTATGGCATCAGTTTTGACTATGTACAATGTACAATGTACATATTATATTTTCGATTGCTAGCCACATATAAATACATGTACATGTGTACATAGAAATGTAATGTATATACTCGTATGTATGTGCAATAAATAAAATGACAGAAAGCATCGCAAAGAGCATTTTCACTTGCGATGTTATTTTAGTTGACTTGTACTCGTATGCCCTATTCTTTCGGCATATGGCTGAATGGGACACGTAAAGACATATAGTCCAGTGTTGATTTTTATTGAACAATTTCTATTTCATACACAAACGCGGACTATTGCAAATATCGATGAGAACGAACAAATATTACTAGACTTTCAGTTCACGAATAAAAACGACAGCAAAAAATGTTGTCCAAAAATTTTTGTTTAAACATCACTTGTACATAGAAGACAAATTACAGAGTCGTAATATTTATTATATTTATTGTAGGTTTTGTGTGCAATATAAATTTGGTTTCTAGAAGTAAAGTCAGTTTGAGATACTTAAAAAAATTATATACATATGTATATATATGCAAAAGTATACATACAGTGACTCAACTTTTTGATCACAGGATCAGAAGAAAATACAACTTTTTGCTGTAACTTCACCAATTTTACTGTTAGTATAACTAAATTTTGACTCAAAACAAATGGAGTGATTAAGAATCAGCATAGCAGAAGCGAACAGAAATGCATCGTTATTTCGTGAGTACTTTTAACGCTTTTCAAGGCGGTGGCAATATATTTGTCACCCATCTTTGTCCCTGAATGCATCCAAAATGTTGCATCAATTTTTGAGATCTTTTTTGTGCTTTAACTGGCATCTATTTTCTACAAGAATAACCTTCTGAAATTCATTTATCGTATAGTGATACATTTGTACACCGCACACGATCATTGAAAACAGCTGTTTTGTTCCGTTTTTTTAAAATGTTGTTCAAATTGGTGAATGTACTAATCTGGTGAATAGTTTACCTTATGTTACGGGATGCCCATACATCCATAGGGAGCAAGGATACGCCTTGCCACCGCTCTCCGTCAATTCTTTGATACCAATTCGGAACTGTGTTGGAGGCACAAGTTCCACCCTTGGTATGAGTCGAGGCCGACCTAAAACCTCTTACTGTTCTTAGGGTCACAGCACCCATTACTTATTTGCTACTCTACAATGGGTCAAACCAAAAGGAAAACCCTTCCCGCGATTTGGGTTTAAACCACAGCTACCCACAAGGGGGCCTACCTCAACAAGTCAGGCCCGGACCGAAATCCGGGGGGCTCCTGACTCCCATGGTACCGTGATTTAAGTCCTGGTATGGACTACCGGTGGTCCAGCCGCCAACAAGACCTATGACCGGCAACTTGTTACTGGTCAAATCGTAGCAACCATTCAGAGGCGTTATCTGAAGATGTTTACGATAAAACCAGTAATATGCTCTGCCCCCGCTTTTTATTAGACAACGTCATTAATGGGCGAAGCCTTGATAATTGGGCGGGGGGGCACTCCTGGGCATACAGTCAAAGCTCTTTATTCGCGCTTCCTTCATTCGCGTTTTCACTATTCGCGGATTTAAAAAAATGCGATCCAATTCCTATATTCACAGCTAAAGATTGCTTTATGCGCGGATCTAATCGGTACATCGGTACATGCATATAAATAAAAAGGATTCAAATGGACTAATAAAAAAGTAAAATAGACCTTATTACAATTACACCTAAAGTGTGTTGTTAAATGATATCGCCGCTGTATTGGTTCGTCCTTTGACACAAGCCGCTTCGCCGCAGTCGGCGTTTGTGATAATGTATCGAGGGTGGCCAAGTCATAAACACAGTTTTAAAAAAACGATTGTTATGTCAAGTATTCTTAAATACCAATCAACATAGCGAGGAAATATTTTATCTAATTAATTTTGGGAATTTCAAAAAAATTTTTTAGTATAGGTCAAAGCAATAAAATTTGGAAAAAACCCCTTTCGGAAGTAATTAAGGGGAAATTCCGGAAATTTAAACAAGTGTCCTAATGACTTGGCCACCCTCTGTAAACAAACAGTAAGAGCCGCTTTGCGTGTTTTATTGTTTCATCTTTCCATTCGCTACAAAAATTGTGATCGAGTAACATGTCTCTACCGCTGTCTTCCTAATTTATAATGTCGACTAAAAAAATTGAAAAATGAGTTCCAACGCGAAAAAAATCTGTGTTACCGCTTAAAGTGAAAATAGAAATGCTTGATCGTTTACGCCTTGGAGCGTCGTTTGCATCCATATCACGCTTATTCAATGTCAACGAATCAACTGTACGATCGATAAAAAAATTCTAAGATAAAATAAGGTCGTCTGTAGCTTCAACTTCACTGTCAGCGAAAATTGTTCGCGATCCAGCAACAGAAAAAATGGAAGTGGCGTTGTCATTATGGATTGAAGACCGCAACCAAAAAAGGGTGCCCCTGAGTGGTCCAATGGTGCGAGAGAAGGCCAAGCGTCTTTACGCACATTTTAAAGAACCTGATGATAGTTGTGGTGGTGAATGTACAGATGGAGGATTTCAAGCATCGGAAGGTAAGGTGAGACAATACATTTAAGGTGAGACAATCATTGCATAGCATTAATATTGTTGGAGAAGCTGCATCTGCAGACATTGCTGCAGCAGAAAGATATTCAGATGAATTTGCAAACCTAGTAGCTGATGGAGGATACAAACCTGAGCAATTATTTCATGTAGACGAAACTGCACTGTTTTGGAAGAGAATGCCAAATAAAACATTCATTTCTAAAAGCGAAAAGTCTGCCTCTGGATTTAAGGCAGCAAAAGATAGGATTACACTGTTGCTACGAGGGCGGGTCAATAAGTCAATAAGTTTTTGAATTTCTGACCTCTTTACTGAAACAGCAACACTGCTCCTGTCAACAGGCATCTGTCAGTTGACTCCTGTCAAAATTTAAACTTGCTACGTCAGTTAGTTTGTGCTTGACAGCTATTTTTATCAGACTACTCACTAATTTGAGGAGAAAATGGAAAAAAGTGAATTTCGTGTGCTTATTAAGCATTATTTCTTGCGAAAAAAAACCATTACCGAGACCAAGGCTAAGCTTGATAAATACTATGGGGACTCTGCACCATCGATTTCAATGGTAAAAAAGTGGTTTACTGAATTTCGTTGTGGCCGTACAAGCACTGAAGATGCCGAACGTCCTGGACGCCCAGTTGAGGTCTCTACACCCGAAACAATCGAAAAAATTTACGATATGGTGTTGGCCGACCGAAGATTGAAAGTGCGAGAGATTGTGGAAGCCGTAGGGATCTCGCATGGCTCAGTGGTTTCAATTTTGAATGATTACTTGGGCATGAGAAAACTTTCCGCAAGATGGGTGCCGCGTTTGCTCGCAGTCGACCACAAACGCAATCGTGTAACAACTTCACAGGAAGGTTTGGCGTTGTTTAATCGCAATATGGAGGAGCTTTTGCGCCGTTTTGTAACCGTGGACGAAACATGGATCCATCACAACACACCAGAAAACAAACAACAGTCAAAACAGTGGGTTTCTAAGGGTGAATCGGCGCCAAAGAAGGCCAAGGTGGGTTTGTCAGCCAATAAAGTTATGGCGACTGTTTTTTGGGATGCACGCGGGATAATCCACATTGACTACCTTCAAAAGGGAAGAACAATCAATGGGGAATATTATGCCAACTTATTGGACCGATTCAATGACGATTTGAAAAAAAAAACGACCTCATTTGGCCAAGAAAAAAGTTCTTTTCCACCAAGACAATGCAAGGGTGCACACATGTGCAGTTGCCATGGCAAAAATCCATGAATTGGGCTATGAATTGCTCCCTCATCCACCCTATTCTCCAGATTTGGCTCCGAGCGACTACTTCTTGTTCCCAAACCTGAAGAAATGGCTTGGTGGAAAAAGATTTGACTCCAATGATGAAGTCATCTCGTCATTTTGAGGACCTCGACAAATCATTTTTTTTGGAAGGGATAAAAAAATTGGAGAAGCGTTGGACAAAGTGTATAGAGCTCAAGGGAGACTACGTTGAAAAATAAAATTATTTTTTTATCAAAAAATCTGTGTTTTAATCCAAAAGTCACTGACTTATTGATCCGCCCTCTGGAGATTGTGTCATTAAACCACTGATTCTTTGCAGATCGTTAAATCCTCGTGCTTTAACAAATCAAAACAAGGACGACTTGCCGATGTTTTGGCGTGCTAATAATAAAGCGTGGGTTACAAGCGCTATTTTTTGTGACTGGTTTCGGAATTGTTTGGTTTCTGAAGTTGAAACTTATTTAAAAAAAAAAAGAATTTAGACTGTAAAGCAGAACTTGAAACTATGCATCCAAATATAATAGTGACATTTTTACCTTCAAACACGACGGCTTTGCTTCAACCTATGGACCAAGGAATAATCCAGGCCTTTAAGCTCTATTACAAAATCATATTGGATAATATGGAATGTGATCCTGATGTGAATGTTATGGAATGCTGGAAGAAATTTGACATAGCCAAATGCATCGTAAACATAAACATGCTGGAAAAAACTGTGTCCTGCTCAGACTGCGGAATATGACGAAGAATCTGTGCAAATTTAAACTTGACTGCAAACATAGCCGGAATTGCAAATGGAATAGGACGAGATGGGTTCGAACAGATAGAATCAATTGACATTCAGGAGTTGCTTGAAACCGACTTGGAGGAAATGTTAAATTCACAGCCCATTGAAGAAGAGTCTTCAACAAGCACTGGAAACGTGACATTTAATTTGAAAAATTTTAGTGAAGGTTTAAGAATGGCAAATGAGCTTTGTGATTTCTTTATGCAAATTGATCCGTCTATGGAACGAAGTCTTATTTTTAAGAGGCAAATTTGAAATAATAAAACGTTGTGTTAATTAGGCATTTTCTGGAGAAAGGTGACCTCGAAGTCGAAAATAAGCATGGGCAATGAAAATGGAACAGGCTTAGGAACTAGATATCTAAAGACTCAAACAAGATATCAAGATATTTAAACACCCTTATAAAGGCTGGTATTTCTTCTAAAAATAAAGTCCTACACGAAGTTTTTACCATTAGTACTAGCAGAGTAATTTCCGTTAACATGGGTCAGGGTACACCAAAGTAAGCCTTTTCTTAAATCCTCGATAAATGATGTCAACATTGGAGATAGACCCTTACTGTAGAACGATTTTTTTCTTAGAATATGCCCAGGAATCGTTTCCCAAATTATCGTCCTCGAATTAGGGGACACCCTGTATAAATATACGTACAGTGACTCAACTTTTTGATCACAGGATCAGAAGAAAGTACAATTTTTTGCTGTAACTTCTCCAATTTTACTGTTAGTATAACTAAATTTTCACTTAAAACAAATGGAGTGATTAAGAATTAGCATAGCAAAAGCTAAAGGAAGTGTACCGTTATTTCGTGAGTACTTTTAAAAGTTCTTAGACTGGTGCAGTATATTGCGAAGCGTAGTATTTTGAGCACAAAGGGTTGCAAAGCTTGGTTTTTTTAAAATGTTTTCTGTCGAAATTAAACAAATTTGATTATTAAAAAAAAATTAATATTGGAGTCCAATATAAGGCAAGTTTAAATTTCAGTTTAAGAAAGCATTTTTAACTCTCTTGAATTTGATAGTAGATGAAAAAACTTGGTAAAGCTAAAGAAAAGTAAGTGGAAAGGTGAGAATTTGGGCACCGAAATCGGAAAAAGTAGTAGGAAAAGAAGGAAGCCAATTTTGAATTCTACCTTGCAATGGCGTATTGTGCGAAAAATAAAGTATGGCATACATGACAATGCGGCCCAGATCAATAAAGATTTGTTAGGAAAATTTTGCGCAAGAACGGAAGAAGCTCCTTCTGACTGACCGCCATAAAAAATTAGGGCTGTAATTCGCCAGAAAGTATAAAAAACTATAGTGTTAGTGACTGGGCAAAGGTGATTTGGTCGGACGAAACAAAAATTAATCGTTTTGGGTCCAATGGTCGTCAGTGGACGTGAAGAAAGCCTAGTGAGCCAGTAAGCCATCGCCACATCAAGCCAACACTAAAGTTTGGAGGTGAAATTTAATGATTTGGGGATGCATGTGCATGGATGGGGTTAGTCATTGTGTTAGGTCGTTTGAATTCCGCTCAATACATCACCATTTTGGAAGGCGGGCTTTTAACAAGTCTTGAAAACTGGAACAAAAATGTCTCGGACATTATCTTCCAGCAAGATAATGATCCGAAGTGGCTGCAAAGCAATCATTTCGAAGTACTTGATTGGCCACTACAATCGTCAGACCTGAATCCGATTGAGCATCTTTGGGTTGAAGTCAAACGTGCAATTACAGATTTACCAGGAGATTGTGCAAATTTACTAACATTATGGTACCGCACTCAAACGGCTTGCCAAAATATTAATCCAAATCGATGGAAAACATTAATAGAATCCATGCCAAGAAGAATACAAGCACTTCTCAAAGCAAAAGGAGGCCATACGAAATACTGAACAAGATTAGTTTAATAAAGTCAACTAGTTGATCAAGTGCCCTATTTTCGTTTTTGCTAAATTAAAATAAGTTAACAAATGAATTTCTATCTCTGTTGTTTTTTAATGAATTATGATATTATTTTATAATGATGTCAAAAATTTCGTTAAATTAACTTTTGAAATAAAAAAGTTGTAATCAAAAGCCAGATTATTTGGTATGCATGTGATCAAATAGTTGAGTCACTGTATGTATTATAAATTTATGAGCTTTTATTATTCGTAGAAGAACAAAACTAAAGACTGTTCTTATCTCTGAGCATTTAAGGCTACAAACAAAAACTATTATTAGTATTGTAACATTTAAACTTCGCCCCTTTTGATGTTCTGCAAACGCTGGTTAAAAAAGGAAGGTTCAATTTTTTGAAAATTAACAAAAACATTATCTTTTACAAACAGCTGTTATTATTAGCTACCTAAGACACCTAGTCATCATAGCTCATGCTTGAAAGCACTTGCGAAGATGAGAATTCTTTTAATATTCTGATGAACAATGATATGGAAACACAATTAATCATAGGTAGCTTACCTAAGTATCTCAAGGATATTATTATTCCATAATTCAACACTAACCCGTTCGATAGCATAGGGCTATTTGCAGTTAGGAACCTAATGGTTAACAATCATAAATTTATTAATCACTATCCTAGAAAATATCCGACGAAGAATACAAATTGCCGCTACTTCGATTTAACAGAAAAACCAAGTTCAACGCTCTAGACAGTAACACTGCAATTTAAAAAATTTCGAATCGTAACCATCATTTTCGAAGCAGCCCGGAAGACCTAAGAATTCGTTTCTTTTTCTTTTATTAACCGTTTCTGTGATGAGGCCTGCTAATGTGAGGTTTGCTGATGTTTTGACCCGTTCTTAGAACCTCGACTGTAATTTGAGACCCGTTGCCCATGATAAAACCACTTGATTTGATTTTTTTTGACAAAGATATGTATGTCTTTGCGCTGGGGTCAACATTTTTTTCTGTCCATAATTTTTGCGTTACCGTCATTTTTTCATTGCATATTGTTCAGGGACCAATGCTTCTTTGCTATAGTTTCTATGTTTATGTGGGAGTTAGTTCGTAACGTAGCGTTTCATTACTCGTGTTCTCGTCGACAAAATGCCTCCGAAAATTACGAAATGGCGAAAAATCTACGCTTGAAAACGCTGCTAATCGTAAACGCGAATCGCATAAATGACAGACAGATGCGAAACGGGAAGTTAATAAACAGCGAGTGCGAGACACTTGACTTCAAGTGCAGTTTGAAATGGAGGAGCAGCAACGTAAATCCGAAGAATTACAAGTTGATGATTCCATTTCCGAACCCCCACTAAAAGACTTTGTGAGTGACCGCGTCGCTGCAGATATGGAATTTCAACGTCACTTGTCAAAAACAGATTAGAAATATCGTGTTCGGTTTGCGATCGTTTGTGATTTGAACGCGACATGAAACACGTGCCGGCGAAAACCGTCGATTTGATTGGGGAAAAATATCCCGACGAAAATCCATGCAGTATGCGCGTGTGTGATACTTGCTGTAAATCGCTACTCGGTATGAAACTTCCTCGTTTAGCGACGGTAGACATATCCATATTCCAATGTACTTCTTACTGATGGGGCAAGTGACCAATTGGGGAGGTTCGTACATTTAATTTTTTTTTACTATCGGTTTCTCAATGGGGACACTGTCGCGGATGCGAGTGCTTTTTATTAGATCACCCGCTGACATTGTTACCATTGTTTTCATTTACGTCGCTGTCATTTTTTCTTTGTACTTCTCACATCTTCTGACACTGCGATGCTTATGTCAAAGCTCAACAGTTGTGTACGATGTACCCAAAAGAAACCGATTTTTGTTTTAATTTATGTACATATTTAATTTTTAAACAAAACACTTTCAATCCTCTTCAAAGTACTTTCTACTTGCACCAACTTGTCTAATCTTTCATCCATTGTTCAAAAAAATTTTAAACTCGTCTTTCGGGAAGCCCGACAGCGCCGGGTCGGCGGTCGGCAAAACCTTTTCCTTGCATGTCCCTTTTCATGTCGCAGGAGGCAAAGGATGTTTTCAAAAACGTCTACTGACATAGAACTGCATTGTAGTGTAGATTTTCCGCAGAACTAACTTGGTCTAACTGTATTACCCTTATGTTTAGTTAGACATTTCAATTATGAGTGCACAAAAAGTTAGAAGATTGCGGAATACAAGGAACGATATACGATACGGAAACTCACCCAAATTGGCGCTGTGTGAGCAAGGGCGTTACCGTGGTGGAAAAACCAGTCGCCGGCTGCTACAAATCTGGCCTTTTTCACTGTAAACTGTTGCGCAATCTTCTCAAAACTACGAGTACCAGATAGAATGAACGATTGCTCTCACATCGGAAAAAACAACTCAGCATTGTTTCGACGTCTGATTTCATTAGACAAGCTTTTTTGGGCCGAGGCGAACTCGGCGAACTGACTCGATTGTTGCTTCGTTTCAGGGTCATAACCGTAGCACCTGTGATGCATGATTCGTAACTTGTGATCCATTATTCTTCACCTGTGATCCGTGATGTTGGAGTGGTGACCATCTGTGATACTCGTACATCTCCAGTAATTTAACTATCTTAAGCGTAAAATATTTCTTGCTTTAGAGTCTTGGCTGTACAAGTAAACTGAAAGCTTATGCAGTATTACCTCAAGACCTGAGAGCACCTATAATAAGAAGGAATGACGCTCGTTGTATCTTGGTTAATTATTGTAAGTTCCCCGTTTTGTTCAAAGTTGTCAACCAAACGGTGCAATCACATGTTAGTATGGTGCTTACAGCATCCATGTCATGATCTTTGGAACTTGTTTAACATTACCTGCAGTAAAAATGTTAACTCAAATGACAAAAAAATACATATAACGTTATGTTATAATACTTTGGAGATAAAAATTATTATTAAAACACAAATTATTATTATTTTAATTAAAATGCATTGTAATATTCGTTGTATTTCAGGATGCTGTTACTGGTGTAGCAATTACAGCACGTATCGATCCTAAAGGTTTTTTTATGTATTGGAACGATCAGAAGGATGAAAGGGATTTGCTGGACATTGCAACAATACGAGATGTCCGAACGGGAATGTATGCTAAAAAAGCAAAGGTAATCTTCAAATCTTGTTATTTTAGACATAAAGTGTTTTTCCAATGTTTTTTTCTTTAGTTTTCTATTGTTGCATACTTTTCTAATTATAATTTGTTCGCCGCAATCCCAGTGTTGTGAAGTATTGAAATACATACATTAGTATCGAAAAACGGTTTTGCTTTTTGTGCTTACATGACAAAAGTGTTGAGCTAAAACAAATATTTTGAAAGATTATGGATTATTTTACATCTTTAATAAGATTTAATTCATAGGAGGAAATTTAGGACAATCACAGATTCGTTGGGATTCTTTTTTCATATAGGTATACTCGTATTCGTTTATTGGAATTTAATTTAAGGGGCTGCAATCAGCTAGTATTAGGAAAATTAGCGTAAAGTTTGTCAAAATTTTTCTTATGAAGAATTTATTGTATTGTAGTAGTAAGTCTTGAGGTAAATACTCTGACATATGTTTGAAGAGTATTATTTTCTCTGAAGAAAAATTAAAAAAACATGCCGTGTTAAGATCATTCTTAAAAGTTCGTTGATGCACAATGGTAGCCATTGCAATCCTTTCATTTTTATTTAAAACCAATTTCTTAAATTTCAAAAAATTAATTTTTTAGAAAATGGTGGCCATTTGAATATGGAAATACATGTGGTTATCTACTGCAAAAATCTAATTTTATTTATTTCTTTGAAACAAGTTACAAACACTGTGCGTACATTACTCGAACTTCACATCGCTGTAATGTCATTCGTTACAAGCCCTCTCCACGAGACAGAATTATGCCACACGAAACATCTGACATCTAGTCTGCCATATTTTTTTCTGTCATGACTGGGCAAATTATGTCGAAACATTTCATTTTGCGAACAGATATTCACACGACAACAGGCAAATTAGTTCCACTTTTTTACTCGGCAATTCTGTCAAATCAGATCCATCCAGATTTGGATGTCCAGGCATACATAAGTCAAGTCCACAAAATTGCGGTCTACATGAGACATATTGATAGCATGATTGAAGTCATGACTGAAATTACGTCTCGTGTAGAACCCATGTTGGGCTATGAAAATGTCGCGAATGTCAGGTGGTGTAAAAAAAACATTATTGAGTAAGAGGTACCCGTATCCGGGGTAGTCTCCACATTGAGCGTTTATTGAAATAAGACAAACCGTTTTGTTTGCAGCATCGATTGGAATAAAATTTCTTCGTCCAAACTACCTATTGGTAGCACTTACAGCCAGTTGTCAATAAGACAACCAAACGAAATGTCAAGCCCTCTCCTGTCAAAGAAAGCCGCAAGAACTGAACTAAACTAAACAGAACATTAGAAAAAGCCGCAAAAACTGAACTAAACAGAACGTTAAAACAAAAAAGTATTAAACTGAAATTTGAAATAAAAGTAACTATAAATTTAATATTGTTTGCCCTTAATTAATATTGTAATAGTGGATTGTTACTGGAAATTTATAACCTAAAACTGGCGAGAAGTAAGAATAAATAAATTGAATTTAAAAAGGCCATTTCTGTTTCTTTGCCGTTCGTTACAAATTCTGAAGCCGTTGCCCCTGAGAGCAACACTACCCCCCTACTAGAAGAAAAAACAGAATGCTCTGTTTCGTGGATGAAAGTATAGAACACGTTCACTGAGCATTCTCAAACAATCATTTAGTTTTATTTAATTTACCAAGGCTCCGTACTGAACTATGATACTTCTCTGAACATAATTACGAGGGTCAATTCAAGTTTAAGTATGTGCTTTTTAGTTAACAGTTTCAAAATTAAAGGAAAACATGCATAAAGGAAAAAGAACTGTAATGGTATGCGCAAATTCAATTTAACCTTTTCCCTCTTCATTCGTAATATTTCTTCGCGAAAAAATGTTTATAATTTGTTTTATCAGAAAATTTATTAATGCAGCCGAACGAAAAAGGATGTGGAGGTAGTTGAACACACAACTCATGGCAAAAGTAAAAATAGAGCAATAGCATTCTTTTGTGCACATTCTCGTCTATTATTTGAAATAAATAAAATGTAGCTATGTAATTTCTTTATTAAACGTCATAAAATGTACGTTTTCCTACCGTGTTTGAATAAAATTTCACTTTGTTTTTTATTAAGTAGTGTTGTGGCTTCTTTAATGCGCTGGAACGTTCGGACATCAGATGGATTAAGTACTTCAGCTATTTGTTTCCGCATATCTTCTGTTGAGTCGGTATTAGTAGTTTGGCGAGAGATCGGGCAAACGGCAAATACACCCTGAATAACTCGAACTGCAACCAGCTTCAGACTGCCATAATTTCCAAACCGTTCATGACAGTAAGCTCAAATTTTGACACATGACAGATAATTTTATTATTTACAAGCCTTTTAAACGATTTGCGTCTCAGTTGTGTTGAAAAATTTTTATCCGCGATGGAATTCAAACGTGATAGTGTGATTGCTTTATATTTGGCTGGAAAACCACAAGTAACTATCGTTAGAGCCCTCCAGCACCTCAACGTGAATAAATCATTTGTGTCTCGAACCATAGCTCGTTACCGTGATACTGGCAGCGTTGCAAAACGCCGTGGAGGTGGTCAGAAAAAAACAGCAACATCGGCAGAAATGGTTCGGAAAGTGATGGATCGAATTGAGCGAAATCCGCGTCGAAGTGGAAGAAAAATGGCTCATGGGCTCAACATATCGTTGGAACGGATGCAACACATACTGAAAAATGAGCTTGGGCTCAAGCCATTGAAGTTCCAAAAAGCACACGATCTTACACCGCAACAGAAAAAAGTTAGAGTCGAAAGAGCGAAGGAGTTGCTACGCTTGCACGAAAGTGGTGAGTTGCCGGAATTGGTTTTTTCCGATGAGTCGCCATTTGTTATCGACCAATGTGTCAACAAACAAAATGACCGAGTTTACTTGCCAGAGAGGTCCTTCGAAAATTTACACCTTCGGAGGGCCACCAGAAAGCAGGCAGCACCGATGGTGATGGTTTGGGCGGTCATAACCGCCGATGATCGCTCTCCGCTTGTATTTTTGGACCGTGGCGTCAAATTTAATGCGATAGTATACCGTGAAACTGTCTTAGAGGTAGTATTGAAGCCTAGGGCAAACAATCACTTCAGTCGGAGACCGTGGACATTTCAACAAGACACGACACCGTCTCACAAAGCGCGCGTCAACCAAGATTGGTTAAAAAACAATGTTCCACACTTCATTTCTTCGACACAATGGATTGCAAATTCTCCGGATGCAAATCCGTTGGATTTCTCTGTCTGGGGTATTTTGAAGGCGAAGGTTGGCACTAAAAAATACCGAAGTTTGGACCACCTCAAACAAGCACTTCGCTGGGAATGGGCCAAAATACCGCAGAGCCACTTGCGTGCAGCGTGCGATGCTTTCTTCGGCCGTCTCAAGGCCATTTATTCGCGCCAAAGGTGAACATATTGAAAACTACTGATACAATTTGAAAATTGATGTATTTTCCAAAATTTTTTGCTTTGGCACAATAAAATTTATCAAAAAATAAAAAAATTATAGCATTTTAAAAAGTTAGAGTTCGAGTCATTCACCCTGTATATGCCAGATTGAGAGGACTTCTCAACAATTTGCGCACTCTTCAGGTGGGGTCATTAGTGAAATAGTGTCGACTAGAAAATGAGTTTTTCCTACTTTGATCCGAAAAATTGATATGCATTCTTCTCTGGTTAGATCTTTGTTGTATGGGATTCGGAGATGTGTTGGGTGATGTTGTCGAAGAAAGGTCTGTTGACTAAGCCATTTTTTTTCATTAGCTATAAGAATTTTTCGGATGAGCTGAGAGATGTTTGGCAGTTCTTTTAAGTACGGATAACGTGTCGCTTCTTTTGCTGTATTATCGGCAGCCTCGTTTCCTTTAATGCCAGGATGGCCTGGTATCCATGCTAGAGTTATGTTGGCGTTATTATGAAGGATGCTTCGGATGTTGTTGGGTTTGGAGCAGTTATTTGTTGCGCTTTTAATTCCAGTGAGGATACTCAAATGTCAGTTAGAATTAATGTCTTAACTACCCATGTTTGCGCAATAAAAAGGGCTTTTAACAATGCTGTAACTTCTGCTATATAACTACCAGCTGCTTAACTCGACGACTGCATAAGTGGAGTTGTTTTCTCTATAGGATCCGTCAGTGTAAAGTGTTTTCAGAGGCTTAATAGTTTCCATTAGTTCACGGTAAAGCATAAGAAAGTGTGTTCTTTTTTGTGACTGGAGAGGCTGGTGTAGATGGTTAGTAAGTGTCTTTTCCACGGAGGAGGGGACGAGGTGTGCAGGTTTCCCGATGTTTCTCAAGGAATACATCCACGAGCAGAAATCAGGGTTAGTATTTTGCTTAGGGAAGATATTGAATTTTTCCTGTTTTGTTTTTTTCTGCATAAAGTTTCTTGTGAGGCTATGTGAAGAGGATGAGAGAAATCAGTTAGCGCTTTGCTTATTAAATTTACTGCTCTTTTTTGACGAAGTCTATTGATTGGTTTAAAACCAGCTTCTATTCTAAGAACTTCAATTGGTGTTGTCCTTAGTGCTCCTGCAGATGTTCGGTAGCATTCGTTTACGGCTATATCGATGCTCTCCAAGTTTTTCTTTGAGGTCCATATATATTGGGTTAGTCCATGTTGGAGGGTGCCTTCGACCAAAGTCTTGGTTATTTTGAGAGCGGTTTCTAGATGTGGTCCTTTTCGACGAGACCATATCATTTTCAGAGCGTTGTTTCGATTCTTCAGTTGGTTAATGGTGCTTTTAATGTGAAGATTCCATTTCAGATTACCACTGAAAGTTACACCGAGGACTCTTAGTTCTTTTTTTAGGTTGACATTGGTGTTGCGAATCACGAATGGGTATGTTGAGCATGAGCATTTCTTTTTCCTACAAAGGTGTAGTGCGTCAATTTTTGAAGGTCGAACAATTGCACCAGTTTTTTGAGTCCAAGCATGGATTTCAATGTCTGCAGATTTCAAGACTGTGTTTACCTTAGATGGATCTCCAGAAGCTACCATGAAGATATTGTCAACATACTACCTTGATCAAAAAGTTCCCGGAATGTATTCAGAAAATTGGAAATACAAGTTCATTCATCTAATCCTATATTATCCCCTTCTGAGTAATACCCATCGACTGCAGCACACTTATGCCAGCACTTGATCCAATCCTCAAAACATTTTTTATATTCGGTTTTCGGTGTGTCCACCAGTGCTTTCTGCGATTTTTCCATTACTTCCTCTCGGCTGCTGAAACGCGTTCCCCGTAGTGGTTTTTTAACTCGATTGAACAGAAAGAAGTCACCGGGAGCCAAATCAGGTGAATTCGGTGGCTGTTGGATGGTATTTGTTGCATTTTTCGTCAAAAAATTACGAATAATGATGGCGCTGTGAGACGGTGCGTTATCATGGTGCCCACAATTCTGGTCTCTTTCGGCGAATTGCTTCACGCAAATAATACTCTTTGTTTACTGTCTGGCCTTCTGGCAAAAATTCATGATGCATTACACCGTTGTAATGCATGAAAACCGTGAGCTTTGCTTTCTTTTTTGACTGAAAACAACGTGGTTTTTTTGGTCTCGGTTGATTTGGTGAACGCCATTCACTTGCCTGATGTCTGGATTGCGTATCGTACTCTTAAACCCACGTCTCGTCTCCAGTAATGATCCTTTTGATGAATGTGGGATCGGATTCAGCCTCGCAAATCATCTCTTTTGCGACGTCAACACGGTCTCTTTTTTGCATGAAATTGAGGTCTTTTGGCACCAACTTTGCTGCTACACGACGGAAACCCAAATCATTAACCAAAATGTCTTGGACGGATCCATAGGCAATGTTCAAGTCCTCCGCTATCTCTCTGATGGTTAATTTGCAGTTTTTGACCAACATTTCTTTTACTTTATCAATGTTTTCGTCGGTTTTCGATGTCGATGGTCTGTTACTGCGTTCATCATCTTCGATTGACTCACGACCACTTTTGAACTGCTCGTGCCACTGCTAAACGACTTTAGAAAATCGTTGCCGAAACACTTTTCCAACATCTCCAAATTTCGCGCACCACTAAATCCGTTTTTTACGCAAAATTTAATACGAGTACATGTTCGCTGTTGCAAATTTAAATCCATTTCTAAAATTGTAAAAAATCGCCAACACACTCAGAGATAGATGTACTCTTGGCTACGTAACTTTTAAGATTTAGAGGGAATGTCAACAACAAATTTACCAACTTAACAAAAAAACAGAACTCAAATCGGAACAATTTGAACGCCACACGGTGTTGTCCCCTGGGGACTTTTTGATCAAGATGGTATACACAACGGAGAGACTTAATTTTACAATTATCATCTGAACTCAGTCCCAATGGAGAAGAGGAAGAACCACAAGCTGTGAATATTCAACCTAAAGGTTCACATACCTAACCCCAGAAAAGACGACAGTGTCATACAACTGGCTGCAGAAATAAAACAAATAAGATATATGAAACCTGCCAAAAACCCATAGGTAGAACTTGCACCAAATCGAAACGGTTCTATGTGCTACCTGTGTGTGAATCAAAGATGTCAGAAGAATAAAATTTAATTTGTATTTTAATTAGATACTAAGTTATTTTAAAAAAAATTTTTTGTTACAAAAAAAGGAATACAAAAACTTTAATTTTTATATTTATAAAACGAGAATAACTTAATTCGTACGGTTTTTGGATCCCATCCCGAAAGAACTGCGCCGGCTTGGCAGCCAAGAATGAATCAAGTCAATTTGTGATATTCTGCTCTGATGCGAACCGTAGTTCAGTGAGGGCGTTCCGCATCGACCGGAACAAATGGTAGTCAGAAGGGGCAAGGTCTGGGCTATAAGGCTATAAGGCGGGTGGGGTAAGACTTCCCATCCACTGTTTTCCAAATAGTTCTTAATCGGAATAGCAACGTGGGGCCGAGCGTTGTCATGATGGAAAATTATTGCCTCGTGTCTGGTAGCATATTCCGGGCGTTTTTCGGCCACTGCTCTCTTCAAATTGATTAATTGTGTTCGGTAGCGTTGTCCATTGATGGTTTCACCCGGTTTTAGCAGCTCATAATACAGCACACGCATCTGATCCCACCAAATACAAATCGCGCCATGGATATTCGGCTTTGCCGTTGATTTGGCTGGTTGGCCGGGTTTCACATATGATTTTTTGCGCTTGGGGTTGTCGTAATGGATCCATTTTTCATCACCAGTAACAATCCGATGCAAAAATGACTTCCTTTTGTGGCGTTCCACAGCATTTCGGACATGCAAAACCGCTTTTCGACGTCTCCCGGCTTGAGTGCATGTGGAACCCAAATTCCTTGCTTTTGAATACGAGGGCGGGTCAATAAGTCCGTGACTTTTGGATTAAAACACAGATTTTTTGATAAAAAAAAATAATTTTATTTTTCAACGTAGTCTCCCTTGAGCTCTATACACTTTGTCCAACGCTTCTCTAATTTTTTTATCCCTTCCAAAAAAAATGATTTGTCGAGGTCCTCAAAATAGGCCTTTGTTTGCGAGATGACTTCATCATTGGAGTCAAATCTTTTTCCACCAAGCCATTTCTTCAGGTTTGGGAACAAGAAGTAGTCGCTCGGAGCCAAATCTGGAGATTAGGGTGGATGAGGGAGCAATTCATAGCCCAATTCATGGATTTTTGAAATGGCAACTGCACATGTGTGCACCCTTGCATTGTCTTGGTGGAAAAGAACTTTTTTCTTGGCCAAATGAGGTCGTTTTTTTTTCAAATCGTCATTGAATCGGTCCAATAAGTTGGCATAATATTCCCCATTGATTGTTCTTCCCTTTTGAAGGTAGTCAATGTGGATTATCCCGCGTGCATCCCAAAAAACAGTCGCCATAACTTTATTGGCTGACAAACCCACCTTGGCCTTCTTTGGCGCCGATTCACCCTTAGAAACCCACTGTTTTGACTGTTGTTTGTTCTCTGGTGTGTTGTGATGGATCCATGTTTCGTCCACGGTTACAAAACGGCGCAAAAACTCCTCCATATTGCGATTAAACAACGCCAAACCTTCCTGTGAAGTTGTTACACGATTGCGTTTGTGGTCGACTGTGAGCAAACGCGGCACCCATCTTGCGGAAAGCTTTCTCATGCCCAAGTGATCATTCAAAATTGAAACCACTGAGCCATGCGAGATCCCTACGGCTTCCACAATCTCTCGCACTTTCAATCTTCGGTCGGCCAACACCATATCGTGAATTTTTTCGATTGTTTCGGGTGTAGAGACCTCAACTGGGCGTCCAGGACGTTCGGCATCTTCAGTGCTTGTACGGCCACAACGAAATTCAGTAAACCACTTTTTTACCATTGAAATCGATGGTGCAGAGTCCCCATAGTATTTATCAAGTTTAGCCTTGGTCTCGGTAATGGTTTTTTTCGCAAGAAATAATGCTTAATAAGCACACGAAATTCACTTTTTTCCATTTTCTCCTCAAATTAGTGAGTAGTCTGATAAAAATAGCTGTCAAACACAAACTAACTGACGCAGCAAGTTTAAATTTTGACAGGAGCCAACTGACAGATGCCTGTTGACAGGAGCAGTGTTGCTGTTTCAGTAAAGAGGTCAGAAATTCAAAAAGTCACGGACTTGACCCGCCCTCGTATATCCAGCTGCTTTTAAACGTTTTGAAATGGCTGCTTGAGTGACACCCAAAGATTCTGCGAGCTCTTCTTGTGTTTGGCAACAATCTTCATAGAGTAATGCTTCCAGTTCTTCATCTTCAAACTTTTTTGGCTGCCCAGGACGTTCATCGTCTTCCAAGCCAAAACATTTTTTATCATAGCGGACACATGACCGCTCTTCGACTATCTAGGAATATCGAATTTCCCGTCTTTCTAGTGTTAAAAAATCTTTCCTCAGTCCTTGTTATCGTATATTTTATTTAGAAAAGGAAAAGGCAAAAACTTATTCAAAAAATTTTACACTGCCAATAAGATGTGCATACACATGTATCTTTGTACTTAGAAGTAAATATGTATATACTCGTATATATAAATAATAATACATTATTCATGGAAGCACAAAGAACACATTCAGTTAAAAAGATTAATACAAAATTCAGCTTTTATCTGATAAGAAATGTTTGTATATTTCATGAGCCGTATGTAAACTTACAAGACATTTCAAGCAAAATAATGAATTACACAAAGTTCACATGTACATATGTGTGCACGTACGGGTACTTGTATATGTTATACTATAATCGATTTTAAAATTTGCATTTAAATGATTGTGAACGGTAAATGTATACGTTTACAGCTAAACGCTGGATGTTTATGGGCTACAGCTCCATTTAAAATAACTGAAGATAATAAAGGTAAAATTATCGGTGGTTATTTTTGTTTTTAAATACAAAACCCTATATGTTACTTGAATCCTTGTGATGTCGCTGCTTTAAATACATTTTATTTATTTTTATTTTTTTTTAATATATGTACATAAGTAGGTTTTTTGAAATAAAATTTATAAGAGTATTATTTATTCATTTATTTAATGTGTTTTGCTTTAGGATCCCAAGCTTCGAACTCTGTTAAACATGGGCTCTATGGAGGATACACTTGAGGAAAAGACTATTACGGTGATCCAAGGTTCTGATTTTGTTAACTTAACGGTTATCAATTTCTCCTGTATTAACAAAGAGATTGCGCAGGTAATTATTAAAATAGAAATCTAATTTTAAATATTACATTTTATTAATTTAACTATATCAGAAAAAAAAAATGGTATTGTTGTGATAACCTTCTTCAGTAACAACGACAACGTCACGTTCTTATCGGAAAAAATAAAGACCAGGGATTCCACCAGGCCACAAAGCCCACCACACTGTCACTTTTAATGGGTGCGAAAGTGGCTGATGAATAATTTGAGTATTTTCTATTAGCATGAACCGACTATTTTCTTTATTAACGCATCCGTTTAAATGGAAATTGGCCTTTCACTCATTATGATTTTTTCATGAAAATTAGGGTTATTATGAAGAGCATCCTATTGGCATATGTACTGCGTCGTAAATGGTCTCTTGGAGGAAACTCTGGTGTCAATTGAATTTTAAATTGGTTACACATGCGAGGCTTTACGCATAATTTCCTCCAAAGTTTTTTTCGGGGGTCCACAGCACGGTGTGGAATTAAGGCTAATGAATTTTTTTTTAATACTTTGAACATAGGATAGCAACAATGTTTTCTTGATTTGATCGCGTTCGCTATAGCCCAGAGTTGTGCTTATCATTTGCAGAGCCACTTTTTTCTAAATCTTCCTCTAAACGGAAAATGGCATGTGCCCACCACTTTTACTGAAAACTCCACGCAATTGTTTAGTCCTCACAATACATGACTTTCAAACATGATATGTCGATATTCATGTTTATTAAAATGGTGACTAAACAAAGTAGTTAACCTTCTGGACAAACACCCTGTTCTAGAGACCAATTAATTTGGGCTTGCCTTCCTTTTCCTTGCCCAATTTTAACCTAGTCTGAATGTGGCCGAACAAATCTCATAAGTAAATTAGGAATTTAGAACAGTGCCACTGATTTACCAATTCTCTGTACTAAAATGCGAAACAGACAATTTTGCTTGGTGGTAACTCACGGCTCCGCTGTCTGAAAACTATTCATTTACTAACCTTCACATGAAGTTCGTCCCGGTTTTTAAGTTCGCGGGGTAGAGGGATGGAGGTCCAACAAATATTTGTGTTTTTTTTTATCAGAATCAAACTTGTTTTGGTAGATATTCGTATCGGTTTATCAGTTATTGATTCAAAGAATAATTTAAAGTATGTGGTAGTTTAAAAATGTCAAGTATTGATTCTTGCACAGTAAACATAAAGTGAGAGAATGTATGTATGTATGCCAGCGCTTGATCCAATCCTCGAAACATTTTTTATATTCGGTTTTCGGTATGTCCATCAGTGCTTCCTGCGATTTTTCCATTACTTCCTCTCGGCTGCTGTTTCAGCGTTCCCCGTAGTGGTTTTTTAACTCGATTGAACAGAAAGAAGTCATAGGGATCCAAATCGGTGGCTGTTGGATGGTATTTGTTGCATTTTTCGTCAAAAAAGTACGAATAATGATAGCACTGTGCGGCGTTGCGTTATCTTGGTGCAAAATTCACGAGTTTTCTGCCTACAATTCTGGTCTCTTTCGGCGAATTGCTTCACGCAAACGTCTCGTAACGCCCAAATAATACTCTTTGTTTACTGTCTGGCCTTCTGGCAAAAATTCATGTTGCACTACACCGTGGTAATAAGTGAAAACCGTGAGCATTGCCTTCTTTTTTGACTAAAAACGACGTGGTTTTTTTGGTCTCGGCTCATTTGATGAACGCCATTCACTTGCCTGATGTCTGGATTACGTGTCGTACTCATAAACTCACGTCTCGTCTACAGTGATGATCCTTTTGATGAATGTGGGATCGGATTCAGCCTCGCAAATCATCTCTTTTGCGACGTCAACACGGTCTCTTTTTTGCATGAAATTGAGGCCTTTTGGCACCAACTTTGCTGCTACACGACGGACACCCAAATCATTAACCAAAATGTCTTGGACGGATCCATAGGCAATGTTCAAATCTTCCGCTATCTTTCTGATGGTTAATTTGCGGTCAATTGTTGGTCAATCATTTCTTTTACTTCATCAATGTTTTCGTCGGTTTTCGATATCGATGGTCTGCCACGGCGTTCATCATTTTCGATTGACTCACGACCACTTTCGAAACGCTCGTGCCACTGTTAAACGACCGTTTTCTTTAAAAAATCGTTGCCGAAACACTTTTCCAACATTTCCAAACTTCGCGCACCACTAAATCCGTCTTTTACGCAAAATTTACTACGAGTACAAGTTCGTTGTTGCAAATTTAAATGCATATCTAAAATTGTAAAAAATTGCCAACACACACAGAGATAGATGTACTCTTGGCTACGTAACTTTTGCAAATGTCAAGCTATGACGCTAAGATTTAGAGGGAATGTCAACAACAGATTTACCAACTTAAAAAAAAAAAAAACAGAACTCAAATCGGAATAACGGGAGCGCCACACGGTGGTGTTGCCCGGGAACTTTTTGATCAAGGTGGTATACACTGGAGAGCAAAAGTGCAACAATGATCTCTAAATTAAACAAAATTTAACAAATTTTAACTAAATTCATTTTAATTTTCGCATAAAAACTTATTCTAACCTTTTTACATTTATTGATAAACAAAATAATTTAACAAATTGAAAATTTCAATGAAAAACAAAATAGTAAAAAAAAAAACAAAAAACAAGACAAGTCTATTGTTACAGTTTTGCACCGCATAGAAAAAAAAATAAAAAAATAATCTGTAGACAGTCCTTTTGCCTTTTTTTAAAGAATCAAGCCGTCGCGGCGTGCTTTCGTAGAGTTTACATACGGTTTCCTTTGGGCACGAGTTGGTAATTTTCCAGCTGCCTTTTTAAATAAGCCCCTAAGTTTGCGATGGGATTGATATCCGAACTCTGGGCAGGCTATTCCATCGTGTGAAAGTTTTGACAATTTAACCAATTTTCACGAATTTTGAGGAATATTTTGGATCATTGTCCTTGCATCATATCCACAGCAACTTGTAAACTTTTCTCCAAAACACTGAGGTGCTGCTCTTTCCTCATTACGCCATCAATCTTGACCACGGGGAAGATACCGTTAGGCGTTATACACCCCCAAATAATCAAACAACGTCCTCCGTTTAACCGTTTGTTTAACTTGTTGTGGTTTTAGAGGACCTGAGGAGATTGTGCAGAACCAAAAAAGGCCATCTGACTGGAATCCCTTAATTTTGGTCGCATCACACCAAATTAACTAAAAAACAAAAATTGGATTGCAACAAAAATGACGAAGGAATCAGAAATTAAGTATCACCAGTCTCCAATCATGTCTTTGCAAAAAGGCTTTTCGGGACAGAACATTTTTGGATGACAACGCTGGCTTCTTCTTCTTTTCTTTAGATTTGTAGCCGACTCTATTTAACACTCGACGAAGAGTCCAAACGCTTACCTTTTTGTCCAGTAACGGCAGGCCGTTGCTTGGCACAGCTATTTTACCTGCCATTGAAAGCCTCCCAATATGTCTCGCTTCCGTATCCTCAATTTTTTTTTGGTCTTCCTCCCTTGTTCCCTTCACCTCCTTCAAAATTGCTGCATCTTTTTATCCTCGAGATGGACATGCGGCTTGTTTTTAATAATTTTGCGATCACTCTACTAGATTTCCCGTCTTTCAATCTTAAGTCTGTTTTTTTATTTCTTCGCTTAAACTTCTCATTTTATAAAATCTTTTTATCGACACTACCGATGTAGAGAATTCCTCAAACTTTGTTCCTAGAAAAAAGAGAAAAGATCTTCTTCGAAGATTTATGCATGCTATGTGTTCTTTATTTTAATGCTGTAACATTGTTACACTTTTGCTCTTCAGTGTATGTAAACGATTAAATTGGCACCTTAAAAAGATCGACAAATTGTTCGTATTGTTTTGAATATTTAACTTAATGAAACTTTTCGATTTGTCTTTTATTTTTATTAAGACAGATTTGTCTAGTTGCCTTTCAATGTTCTCTTAATCAAATGTTTGCCAATTAGCCGATTTTTAGCATTTAACAAATATGACATGTACCTAAATAAATGTGTACTGCGTGCCTTAAGAAGTGTTTTCCTTTTAACTGCATAAAGGCAACACGAGGTATGATAATACTGGCATAGCAACTACAGATCGATGAAGCTTATTTGGTATTCTTTGAAAATTGTCAACACTGTAGATAATGCAATACTTGTATAATTAATCTCTATGACGGTCAATGCGGCAATATGCAATGTCATGTTGGATAGATAACGACTTAAAGTTCAGTTTTAGAGACGACTATTTCGAACGGTTAAGATATTCACTATTTGACTTTGGGCGTCAAAGAATAGCAGAATTTTATTATTGTATGTCATCATTATACACTAATGTAAATGATTCACATCACATTTTTAGTTCAACTTCATGTTAACTTGTAGATTGAAAATTATTCATGCCAGTATCTTAGAGTCAAAGTTTCCCTATGATGGTATTTACACCTCGACTATTAGTAGCGTTATTTAAAGGTCACAATTCTTTTTAAATAATTTACTTCTGGTATTGGTTTGTGAGTTTCATAAAATTTTTTTCAAGTGGGACATCGGGCATTGGTCCTACACAGACGGAAGAGTTTAGAAGGAATAGGGCAGGAAAATTAGCGCTTTAATATGATAGTGCCTTGTTACTTAGGCCAACCCTTCGATTGATTTTTGATGAGCTGTCATTATCCGTGTTAATAGCGGAACCGATGTGGACATAATTCCTAAAATATCAAAGTTATAGCTATTTATTCTAACATTCTGTTTCGTCGATGTTGTGCGACCCTTCTTGTTAACAGCATGTACATATTTAGTTTTGACCTATTCGCAGCTTGAACAGTCACTTTCTCTTTCTAATACTTGAAAACGCACCAATGCAGCTCGCTGTGTTCTGCAAATGATAAAAATATCATCAGCGCAAGTAGTTATAATGGCTATTGTAAAAATTTTCCCGTTTGTTCATCTGTGGACTTACCCGTACTAAAACCGCACTGGTAGGGGCCAATCAGATCGTTGAAAAATAGTTTCAGGGGTTCATACAATAGCCAGACAAGATCACTTGCGCAATGAACTGATGTCTCTATAGTCGTCACAGTTTGAAAGGTCTGCTTTCTTGTGGATTTTCCCTCAGTTGAGGAAGTAACTTTTATTTTTCATCGATCACATTGGTTTCAGCTCTTAATGGAGGTCCGTTGATGTTGCGTTGCCAAAAGGTTAAGGAATACGCGATCGGTTCAGACGGTTTGTTGCGATCGCAGCAGTTAAATGTTAAATCTCCTACAGTATTTCTCTGTAGATGTGACGTCCGTAATTTCTTAAAATAAAAAAATCTAACTTCGCTTAGCAAGGCCCCAGTTGAAGTGATTTTGTTTTTTAAAAACATACATAGAAAATTTCCTCCGTAGTGATTTTGAAAACGACTTCGGCTTTAACGAAATTTTTTATTCCATTTGTCTTTAAGCTGATTTCGACCCGTTTCTAAGTGTTTTCTTAACGTCGTCGTGCATCTTTTATCTCATAGATGAACATGATAAATGAAAATTTCTCCTTAAAACAAAAAATTCCGGGTACCACTGAATTACAAAGCAATTAAATGAGATTTTCCGCAGCACTTAATTAAGTTTTGTTGTAGTTTTTTTAGATTTAAACAATTAATCGATCAATTGTCCGATTTTAACGCACAAACTTTAATTCTATAGGTTTTTTGTACGGCATATTATGAAAACACCAAATAGAGTAGGTCCTGGTTAGTTTCATCGGCAAAAATGTTTGATTTTCAGAGCATTTAAACCAGGAACGCAATTGCGAGAACTCAGCTTAATTGCGTTAATCATAGTGTATACACGTACATTCTAAATCAAAACCAATATAACACAATAATTATTGTACATAAACCCGTTTACTGATTGTTGTATCACATACGTTAACTAAATAAAACGTGATCATTCTTTATTGTTTTATTAGACTTTTATTATTGGAATGTCAGTTCGCTACATCCATATACTAGTCAACACTTGTTCACTGACAAGCGACATTGTCAGAGCCGACAAGACACAACACGTATCGAAAAATTAACATAAATGTTAAATCAATAATTAAATACATATAACATCCAACTCCTACAACGCCCGTGGTTTTCCGGGTTGCAACCGGGATACGGATTTTAGGGGCATCAATCGTAATATGATGCTGTAGAAAATCAATTTAATCGCTGCCCAATAAGCTACTATTGTAAATCTTTCAATTCTTCTTCTTCTGCAGCTGGCACTATGGAAAAGGTAGCAGATAGGCTATGCCATTATAGTTATATACGGCTATATATTCGGAACGGTAACCGCCTAAGGTTTGCAGAGAAAAAGGAGCGAACCAAGTGGTGAAATCACACTGCCTGAGACAGTAAAGAGAAATAGGTCTGCAAAATTAGCACCAGCTGAAATAAACCAAAATCTGTATAACCGTTGTTGCATCCTTTTCTTTATTTTTTTTTGATTCGAATAGGCCAAAGTAGAAGAAGACTAGTGCCCCTCCTTGTGTTGATGACATTTTCAGCGGGCGATGCTCGAAATGAACCGGCACTCCTTATTTTAAAGGTCGTAGTTTAAGTGGACGGAAATCCGTCGAAGATGTTGAAGCCACCTACAAAAACAACTAAAGTAGCAGCTCTCACCGCGCATAAAAGAAAAGAGCCGGACACAATACCTACAAAATCAGTTCACCTACTAGATGGAGTGAAAAATGACCTCCATGGGAATTAAATTTTTTTTTTTTAAATGTTTTTTTTATATTATTCAATATAGTCCTCTTTTAGTTTGATACACTTATTCCATCGATTTTCCAACTTCTTGATCCCGTCCGAAAAGTAATTTTCCGGAAGGTCTGCAAAATACTCCTCCGTGACGTCGAAGATTTCCTCTCGTGAGCTGAATTTTTTATTGATGACCCATCTTTTGAGGTTTGGGAAGAGATAATAGTCCGAGGGATCCAAATCCAGTTACCAATCGACGCCAAAAGTCCCCCCGATTCCGCATCAGCAAGTCCAAACACTCTTTCGAAGTGCTCTCGCGTTCGTGTTTTTGGTCAGGAGTGAGCATGCGCGGCACCCAGCGGCAGGATAACTTTTTCATATGCAGAATATTGCCCAAAATATGGCGTGTGCGCTCAGTACTAATCTTTGTGGTATCTGCTAGCTCGCGCACCTTCACTTTCTGGTCAGCCAACACCATTTCATGTATTTTTTTGGCATTGTCCTCTGTAACCGCATCGGAGGGCCTGCCGATGCGGACTTGATCGGTAGTGGAGTTGCGGCCACCACGAAACTCTCGAAACCAATATTTGATGGTGTGGTGTAATATGACGGAGCATTAGCCCCATCATATTTATCCAACTTTTCTTTTGTTTCCTTCGCCGTTTTGCCTCCCAAAAAATAATGTTTTATGAGAGAACGAAAATCGTTTTTGTCCATACTCAACATGATGCCAAACTCGTCAACAACAATCAGCTGTCAAAACAAAACTAAAGACAGTATCGCACTGAAATTTGGCATGTCTGCCTAAATATGAACGGACTTCAAGGCACCATAACCTTTTTTGCAGTAGCAGCGCGTTCTGGCGGTCAAGGAGGTCACTTTTCACTCCATCTAGTATAAGGGAGTTGGTATTTCTTTTATTACATTTCGAATTGAAAAGACTAACAATGGGAATAGTCTGATTGGCGTCGATTTTATATTGCGAAGATAAACTAATGGAGTTAATCAACATACAGGCTGAAAAACGAACTTTGTTTAAGGACACTGTTTCCGTTAAATATGTAGGAATGAACAGAGCCTGCCACCAGTGATGCATCCTATCTTATTGTTAATTAATATTGTTCTTGTTATATGGGTTCTTAAATATTCTAACATCTAACTATCTGTAGAATAAGGCCTAGTGACTGGATTCTTTAAAATTGTTCTCTTTAAGGAAATGGAGGAGCTTTCTGGTCTAGCCCAGCCTTTGCTCAAAAGTGTCATAGCCCATTTCCAACAAATATCTGGGTGTTTCTCTGATACCTAAATTGTTTAGACTTAACATGTCGGTTAAAAAAATACCATCTGGCAGAAGACGGGCCCTTTTTACATCCGTTTTGAGGTGTTGTGATGTCATTACTGCTTTCACCGGACTCGAAGCCAGCTGCATAGGCACTTTTATATTAGCTCACTTGGCTCTGATTTAGACGCACTGAATCGTCTTTTTCAATAATTTGGAATACGAAAGATATCTACTGGAATTTGTAATCAGACAATAGCCAAAAATATCAAAGGAATTGTTGTTTTATGTTCTAGTTTTAAAGATTAACTTAAAAGATTATACGTTTTATTTTCTTTAAATTTCTTACAGTACTGGTCCCAAGAATTGATGAAATTAGCCTACAGTTTAGCACAAATAAATGGATCATCAATTATGTTTCTTCAGAAAGCACACACAAAACTTTGTTTGCAAGCGATCAAAGACAAACAAATAGCAGTAAAAAAGTAAGAACATTTAAAAGTCTTTATAGTAAAAACTGTGTAAACTATAACATTTACTCTTAGCATCATCAAAATATTTACGCAAAACAAGGAAGATCGAAAGCGAGTTGAAAAGGCACTGAATATCTCTGGTCTTCCATCGGGAAAAATAGACACACTACCATTATCAGATTTCCAGTTTGATCATTTCTACAATTTCTATAAGAATTTAACGCAGCGTATAGAAGTAGATAAGATTTTTGATGGAATGTATGTTGAATGTACAATAGTTGTTAATTCTTTAAATTAAATGTCTAATGCTTCCAATATATGTATTACAGTGTAGGGAACTCGAAACGTCGCTGTATGACAATAGCGCAATTGGTGGAATTTCTAAATAAAACCCAAAGAGATCCTAGATTAAATGAAATTTTGTATCCTTACGCTAATACGGCACGAGCAAAAGAAATTATAATGGAGTACGAGCCAAACAAAACAAATGCCCAGAAAGGTCTTTTAAGTTCAGACGGATTTTTAAGGTTATACATATATTAGCTTGTTGTTAAATTTTATTATTACAACAATTTTTAATTGCAGGTATTTAATGTCGAATGACAATCCAATTATGGCTCCGAATAAACTAGATTTGTGTGATGATATGGATCAGCCATTGTCTCATTATTTTATCAATTCATCACATAACACATATTTAACTGGTCATCAGCTGACCGGTAAATCCTCTGTGGAAATCTACCGACAGTGCCTATTGGCCGGATGTAGGTAAGTGGAGATTAAATTTTTTCAACCATAAGTTTTGTTCAAGTAATCATTTTTATTTATTTAATTTTTTTTAGGTGTGTAGAATTGGATTTTTGGAATGGAAGAACCGAAGAACCTGTTATTGTTCATGGCTATACGTTTGTTCCTGAGATTTTTGCCAAGGATGTACTCGAAGCAATTGCAGAGAGTGCATTTAAAACTTCAGAATTTCCTGTGATATTAAGTTTCGAGAATCATTGTAATCCACGGCAACAAGTAAGTCGCTGTTTATTTTAATTACATCAACCCTTATCGATTTTGTGAAAAATTCTAATCCCCCGACTTGGTTAACAATATTATGGTATGTCCACTTCAAGTATGCTTAGGAGAATATGAATTTTCAGTTCCTTGAACAAGGTATTGTTTGTGATTCTCCTTACATCTTTGCACTTTTCCACTTCAGTGTCGAGGAAAAGGTAAGAGTATGTACTTGAACAAATTGTATTTTAGTTGGCTAAGAAATTGATATTGTGCTATATGTAGCATCCTCCCCCAGTAAATCTCTTCGCCTTTGTGAGCAATTTCAAGGAATTTTTATAAACTTATTTTTTGAATTGATATAAAAACTCATTTACCAAGCATATGCCATTTAAAAAACAAACGCTAGTGCTGTCTTTCCTAATGATAAGCTGCTTCTAAATTATAAATTTACACATTATAATAGAAAAAAAGTTTGTAATGGTTATCGTATTGGATGCTAGTAAGCGCTAAATAGACCTAACGCCCATGGTAAACTGAGACGCTATGTCAAGTGTAGGACATTCTCTGGTTTTCGTATATGAAGTACATCAATAAATACGGAATAAATAAAATATTCTGTCTCTATACAACTGCAAACCTATTTAATCAAGTTATAATCATTCATAGACTTTAAAATTTTATAATAAAGTGGTAAGCGTAGTTATTAGACCTGTAGCTTTTTGCAAATTGTCACTGTATAAATTCACAAAAGTAAAAGTGTATATTGTTTTGCTATTTTATATATGTACTAGTAGCTACATTTGTATTTGAAATTTGCCATAGGCCAAAATTGCTAACTATTGCCGTGATATTTTTGGAGACATGCTATTAGACAAGCCGCTTGATTCACATCCCTTGGAAGCGAATATGGAGCTTCCTCCTCCGTCATTACTGAGAAGAAAAATTATAATCAAAAATAAAAAGAAGCACCATCACCATCATCACCATCATAAGAGCAAGACAGGATCAGCAACTCAGTCGAAATTGATAACAGCAAATTCAGGTAAGATAAAAACATATTTGGAAAATAAATGATAATTAGGCAAGTTATGACTGTTGCTGAATTTGTAAATTTAGGAAGAAAAAAAATCATATAAATGACACATACTGAGCGAAGGAAGTAGAGTGTTGAACATTCCGATAAAATAACATATAGGCAGTTATAGGCAGTTTTTTAAGATCGATATCATTTGTATTTCAAAAAGAGTTTATGTATGGTATATTAAGTTTTCCGTAGTTTAAGATATTTGGGGCCATAAAACTTGTATACAAAATTAGTTGCTATTTTAGGCTTAATTCAAGAATATCTGGCTTTGTTCCTAATTATTATTCGAAAGTGATAGTTATAGAGTTATTACCAATTAAACCTCGAGAGAAGGCCATACAAGCTCATGGAGTTGTTTTTGCACTCGTCTTCATGTATACACATAAATATGTACAGTGTTGTGCAAAACATACCGGATTTTTCTTGAACACTTTCCATTGAAGAATTCTAGGAGACAGGAATACAGTAGGTACACTTGTTTGGCAATTTAAGAAAACCTATTGAATACATTTATAAATAGAAAAAAAAACAAGGCATTGCTATCATTATTTTTAGAGTTTTATCAAAAACTGTGGCTCAACTCATTGCCATGCCTGTACAAAACATACCGGATTTTCAAAAGTACGGCATTTCTGGGCTCTTTAACTTGCTTATAATGGTTTTGGCTGTCATTTGAATTGAGTTATAGTCATAACAAAACTTAAAAGGTCAGGTGTCTCCAATTAGTGTACTAATAAAATGGCTAAAAATGAATACAGTGGTGTGGTTATAAATCAGGTGGTAGTGGATTTCAGGGCAGGGCTAAAACAAAAATTTATAGCGAAAAAGTATAATCGATAGTGTGTGACATTATAAAAAAAGTTTCGGAATGGAAAACCGGTCGAAATCATTCACTGCGGAAGACGTCCCAGAAAAACTACACTCCGAACCGATCCGCAAATTACGAAAATGATTCTTAGCGATCCTTTCCTGCCTTCAAGAAAGAATGTTAGTGTGCTCAATCTGTCAATTGAAGAAAGCGCCGTACGCAGGCGTGTAAGAGAAGGTGATTTCTGTTCTTTTCGACCAGCGAAAAAGCGTCTATTTATTGCTAAGCATAGACAAAAAAGGTACCATTTTATTCTTCTAGTAAGTCTTTGATAACTTTGCTAACGCTAATCGTTTCTTAGACTGTTATTAGCAAGAAACCACTTGAATTAGCCAACAAAGAAGTGGAAAACTCTAAAGTAAGATCAACTTGATTCATGCTAACGAAAGAAGTGCACACGTCTTCAGCCACGACATTCTCGCCCATCCGTGAAGCATGGAGGAGGCTCAATTATGGTGTGGGAATGATTTTCTGGTGCAGTATGAAATGAGATTAGTGGTATTTTGGATCGTTTTCAGTATAGGGATATACAGGAATCCGTAATGCTACCATACGCTGAGGAGGAGATGCCACTGCGTTGGGTTTACCAACATGACAATGACTCAAAACATTCATCAAAGTTGGTTACGGAGTGGTTTGCCCAGAAAAATGTTGATGTGTTGGAATGGCTCTCCCAATCGCCCGATCTAAACCCTATCGAGAACTCGTGGGCCGTTTTAAAAAACACGGGTGGGATCAAAGACGCACTTATGACGTCACTAAAGAAGAATGGGAGAACATTCCAAAGGAAATTTTTGACAATCTAGTGTCGTCCATGCCTAGAAGATGCGAGGAGGTCTTAAAAAACAACGGTTACTGGGCAAAATATTACGTATAACGAAAATCCGGTATGTTTTGCACAGGCCATTACCGAGTTAAGTTCAGTTTGTTGTTTTCTTGTATAATAAAACATTTCTTTTATTCGTAAACTTATAAAATAAGTTTTTTTAAATTAACAACAGATTTTACTTAGGTTCTTTCTGTTCCCTAAAATTCACCAAAGAAAAATATTCTATAAAAATGCGGTATGTTTTGCACAACACTGTAGATTGACAAATTTTAAACTTTAGTCAAATTAAAGCGACGACTGGCTGTAAGGGAGCCAATATAGTTAGAATACGATCACAAATTACTACAATAATTTCCATCAATGATATAATGACTTCCTCTCTTAATCCACTATACGAGTATTGCTTCACTAATAATACACCCTGAAGGACTCGAACTGCAACTAACTTCAGACTGCTATAATTTCCAAACCGTTCATGACAGTGAGCTCAAATTTTGACACATGACAGATAATTTTATTATTTACAAACCTTTTAAACGATTTGCGTCTCAGTTGTGTTGAAAAATTTTTATCCGCGATGAAATTCAAACGTGGTTGTGTGATTGCTTTATATTTGGCTGGAAAACCACAAGTAGCTATTGTTAGAACCGTCCAGCATTTCAACGTGAATAAATCATTTGTGTCATGAACCATAGCTCGTTACCGTGATACTGGCAGCGTTGCAAAACGCCATGGAGGTGGTCATAAAAAAACAGCAACATCGGCAGAAATGGTTTGGAAAGTGAAGGCTCGAATTGAGCGAAATCCGCGGCGAAGTGGAAGAAAAATGGCTCGTGAGCTCAACATATCTTTGAAACGGATGCAACACAGACTGAAAAATGAGCTTGGGCTCAAGCCATTGAAGTTCCAAAAAGCACACGATCTTACACCGCAACAGAAAAAAATTAGAGTCGAAAGAGCGAAGGAGTTGCTACGCTTGCACGAAAGTGGTGAGTTGCCGAATTTGGTTTTTTCCGATGAGTCGCCATTTGTTATTGAGCAATACTATATGTCAACAAACAAGATGACCAAGTTTACTTGCCAGAGAGGTCCTTCGAAAATTTACACCTTCGGACGGCCACCAGAAAGCAGGCAGCACCGATGGTGATGGTTTGGGCCACCATAACCGCCGATGGTCGCTCTCTGCTCGTATTTTTGGACCGTGGAGTCAAAATTAATGCGATCGTATACCATGAAACTGTCACAGAGGCAGTACTGAAGCCTTGGACAAACAATCATTTCGGTCGGAGACCGTGGACATTTCAATAAGACTCGGCACCGTCTCACAAAGCGCGCGTCAACCAAAATTGGTTAAAAAACAATGTTCCACACTTCATTTCTTCGACACAATGGATAGCAAATTCTCCGGATGCAAATCCGTTGGATTTCTCTGTCTGGGGTATTTTAAAGGCGAAGGTTGGCACTTAAAAATACCAAAGTTTGGACCACCTCAAACAAGCACTTCGCCGGGAATGGGCCAAAATAGCGCAGAGCCACTTGCGTGCAGCGTGCGATGCTTTCTTCGGCCGTCTCAAGGCCATTATTCGAGCCAAAGGTGGACATATTGAAAACTACTGATGCAATTTGAAAATTGATGTATTTTCCAACATTTTTTGCTTTGGCACAATAAAATTTATCAAAAAATAAAAAAAATTATAGCATTTTAAAAAGTTGGAGTTTGAGTCATTCACCTTGTAGTACTCTCAGTTTTCATATTCGTTACTGTACTCACATCCTTATTTAGCTTATAGCTCTTTGGCTGCAAAACAGAAACGGAAACGGTAGCGTATTTTAAGCTCATTCAATTCCGATATTAATTACATTACTGAATGGGGATTTGAGTAAAGAGTAGTAGTGTTAAATGCTACAAAAATACAACGTTGTTTACTGTCGTTAAACAAAAATATGGAAATGTGGCCGAAATCTCTAAATAGCACTTGCATCGTCAACCGAAAAACTTCCCAATCTCGGTATGTTTGCAATGACGTATATGTAAGGTAGCTAAAAATGGTTTCAAATGGTGATCTCTTTAAAAATTACAAGGAGCTATTCACTTCTACTGATTTGGCTTTAATATACGAGGGCTATTCCAAAATCAACCTCCGAAGTGAAAAATATTTTTTTAAAAAAACCAAAAACATTAATTTTTTACACAAAATAGTTTTATTAACATCTAAGTTATTTTTCTACATAGTCTCCGTTTAAATCTATACATTTTTGGTAACGTGGGACTGGCTTTTGTATACCATCCTTAAAAAATGGCACCGCCCCAGTGCGTTGAGGCATTGATTCACACCGTTCATAAGTTCCTCATTACTGCCAAAATGTTGAGATGCAATGGATGATTTCAATTTTGCGAAAAAGTGATAATGACTTGGTGCCAATATCCCAATTGAACTTCTCCACTAAAGTTTTTGTGCGTGAAGCAGTCTGTGGCCGTGCGTTGTCATGTAGAAGCACCACACCTTTGGTAAGCATTTCTCGTCTTTTGTTCTGGATTGCTCTTCTTAACTTACGTAGAGGTTCACAGTAAACCGCTGCATTTATTGTGTTTCCAGGTTCCATAAACTCGGTCGACAATATGCCTTTACTGCCCCAAAAAACTGTGGCCTTCATTTTTCGATAGGAAAAAGTTTATTTGAATTTTTTTTGGCTTGTTTGGAGAATGAGTGTGCATCCATTGCTTTGACTGTTCTTTGCTTTCTAAGTTTACATACTGGACCCAAGTCTCCAGTCACAATTTGCCGTAAAAATTCTTCACCTTCCATTTCTAAACGTTCGAGAAATGCTTTTCCAGAATTGACAAGTTGGGTCTTGTGGACATCTGTGAGCTGTTTTGGGACCCAACGGGCACAGAACTTGTGGTAACCCAAGTTTTCAGACACGATTCTGTATAGATTAGTTCGAGAAATTTCGGAAAATCTTATCGCAAGATCTGAAATCGCAAAACGCCTGTTTTCTCGAATAAATTGGTCAACTTGGTGACCTACGTCTTGATTCATGATCGCAAGCGCAAGCCCTTGGCCTCCTTCATTATGCACATCTGTGCGTCGGCTTTTAAATTGTCTACACCAATCACTTACCGAACCATCACTCATCACTGTATTGCCGTAAACAGCACATAACCGACGATGAATTTGAGCTGCGCCATTTCCTTCGGGTTGCAAAAAACGAATTACACTTCCTACCTCACAGGCGGCGGGAAATATAATTGTATTCTCCATGTTAAAACGGCAACTATTGGAAAAATACTGAACGAAAACGGTCGAAACTCGGCATATTATTAGAGAATAATGTACTGGTTGCGACATGCAGAAACACGTCACCGAACTGCACGTATGTAATGAATTGTAACACATCGGAGGTTGATTTTGGAATAGCCCTCGTACATAAACCATTGATTCGCCTCAAACTGGAGTTTGTATTCCATATATGCATAACTACCCTGCATTTCCCAGTCATAACATACGATCATTCATAGTATGCATAGATACCTTAAATTCTGTCTGCCTTAATTTGTTTTAGCCCGTGCTGTGTGCAAGTATTTTAGGGGTATCACCAACCCCATCAAACGTATTAAATTGATATAACTGGATTGAGAATGGTAATCTTCTTCTTATTGTCATGGCTTAAAAATTCAGCTATAAATTCAGTATGTCTACTTCCGCAAAGCAAATTTTTAATTATGAATTTTACATAAACAAATAAAATGTGTTTCAGTGCATAACATCTTTTTTCCTTGGAAATTTGTTCTAAGAATTCAAACATGAACGAATACATAACAAAGTAAAGCAGAACATAACGTAGAATAACAATTAAACTTTTGCCTTTTAATTTGAATGAAATTTTACAGTTGATGCCAGCAAAATGACGTCTATTGCTCCGATTCAGCAACAAGTTTCCATTCAAGATGACGGCGTCACTTCTGCTCTAGAAGTAGGTGGATGTGGACGGGGAGGAGTACTGACAACGACACAATCAACTGGAAACAGTGACATTGGGAGTCATGCACCACCATTGCAGGTATGAATAATTTACACTGCTTTCTTTTTCTTTGTTTTTTTTTTTTTTTTTGAGTTCTACTTTCTATGTTCTGTTCTTGCTGTTCTTAGTCTAGTTAATGGTGGATTTTTAATAGGGAATTTTTTAAAAATCTATTTTGTATCTCACCCATTCTATGTGGCTTTATAACATTTCCGTACCATTGTTTTAGATAAAAAGAAAGAACATACCGAAGATATGTTTTTTTCATAGTTATTAAAGAACAATTCATAAAGTATGAAAACACAAGTTGAGTTCGAGTCTAAAACCGGTTAAATAGTCAGTTGTTTTAAGCGATACAAATGTATATAGAATCGAATTGCAAGTTATTGAATTTGAATTAAGTTGATTTTAGTCATAAATATTCATGCAAATGCAATTATATTAATCATTTACTTTTTTCTTAAATAGCAAATACGACAAAGTTCAAAGGATAGCACGGGCTCATCGGACACTGATAGTTCGAGTGATGATGAATCTCTTCCAAACACAACTCCTAATCCGCCAATCGGTAATGAACTTCCTCCCGAGAAAGCACAAAGAGAAACAGAAGCTGGCGCAGAAATATCAGCTCTTGTAAACTATGTACAACCAGTACATTTCAGCTCTTTTGAAAATGCAGAAAGTACGATTATAAAAAAAAAAATTAATATAAGACTCCATTTCTTAACACTATACATCTTTGTAATTATTTTGCAGAAAAAAATCGGTGCTATGAAATGTCATCCTTTGACGAAAAGCAGGCAACTACTTTGCTAAAGGAGCGTCCAATAGAATTTGTGAACTACAATAAACACCAATTGTCCCGGGTCTATCCAGCTGGCACACGATTTGATAGTTCTAATTTTATGCCTCAAGTAAATAGAAAAAGATATTTTTATGAATTTAGAAACATGACGAAAACAAAACATTATTTTGCCTTGTGCAGCTCTTTTGGAACGCTGGGTGTCAGTTAGTGGCTCTAAATTTTCAAACACTAGACCTTGCAATGCAATTAAATTTGGGTATTTTCGAATATAACGATAGGACGGGCTATTTACTGAAACCAGAGTTTATGCGGCGGACAGATAGACGTCTGGATCCTTTTGCGGAAAGTACGGTGAGTTAAATGGACTAAAATTAATTTATTTTAATCGTTAACTGAAAAAAAAAATCACATTTCCCTTTGTAGGTGGATGGCATTATAGCAGGAACAGTGTCTATAACAGTGTTGTCAGGTCAATTTCTCACAGACAAAAGGGTTGGCACATATGTTGAAGTGGACATGTTCGGTCTTCCGGCGGATACAGTCCGTAAAAAGTTTCGAACAAAAATTGTGCGCGATAATGGTATCAATCCAGTATACGATGAAGAACCGTTTGTTTTTAAAAAGGTACAAATTCGTATATTACAAAGTGGAAATGATGGAACAACTTTTTCAATGAAATTTGCTTTCACAGGTTGTTCTGCCTGAATTGGCTAGTATAAGAATAGCTGCATTCGAGGAGGGTGGAAAGTTTATTGGCCATCGAGTACTTCCTGTTATTGGCTTATGTCCAGGATATCGGCATGTGAATCTCCGCACTGAGGTCGGGCAACCAATGGGTCTTGCCTCTTTGTTCCTATGCATTATAGTTAAAGACTATGTTCCGGATGATTTATCTAATTTTGCAGAAGCATTAGCTAATCCAATAAAGTATCAGAGTGAGTTAGAAAAGAGGGACAAACAATTGGCTGTACTTACCGAGGATACAGAACCAGTGCAAGAAGATGATATTACGAATTCATGTGAGTTTTTTTCTTATTTTGATTTAAAATGTGTTAAAGTCTTCTTCATAAGTTTTGGTAATTATTTTTTTAAGTTTTCCTCTTTTATTATTTCTATTTATTTATTTTATTTTTTATTTCTTTTTTCATTTATTTTCGGTGTCGTTCCTTTTGAATTTATTATTTTGTGTTTGAAACACACCAATTTATTCTTCACAAAATAATAACATTGGCTATGTGCACAAAACTGACACGTACAGTCGTTTTTGTACAAGTAGGTCAAAAAAAAGAACTTCGGCCCGTGGAATCGATAACAATTAGTCCTAAGCATCGGACAAGTATAACGGCGGCTACGTCAATGAGTGTTGAGATTCCATCTGATTTCGATGCGGAAAGTACATCAACAACGATCCAATCCATACAGCATCAACATTCAGTGGATCAAAATGTTAACACGTCTATTCGTCAAGCGGAATCCGCTCAGTTCGATGTTGAAACAGTAATAGCAGAACCGCTTGAAAAAATTCTCGATCACAAATTGGTTCGTGAGAAACGACTGGAAATGGAGAAAAAATTGGAATCTCTTAGAAAAAAGCACGATAAGGAAAAAATCAAAATTGCTTCTCAAAAGTTGAGTCCATTAGATGGAACAAAGAAACCAAAATTTTCTATGACCAATAAATTGGTAAAACGACTGAGTAGCAAAAGTCTGTAAGTTATGTTCGGTAGATTTCGCCTTTTCGAAAAGGCAATTTAACATGTTTTCATTTAAACAGAAGTTGTCTTTCCTATAGCGATCCTAGTGTGGAGGTGCCGCCATGCCTCTTAGATTTGAGTGCGGCACCTGATAGCAGTGAAGAAAACACCACTGATGGAGATAAGACTGGTATCGCTCGGAGTCAATCGGAGCGATTGTTGGCATCGTGCCGCGAACATTCAGCAATTTATCGTGATATTCAAGAAAAATATCATGAGGCTATCTATTCGACTGCAGAAAAAGTTATGAAGACTTCCCAAGCGAATCAGATGAAACAATTGAAAACCTCTCTCGATAAAGTCACTAGTGAAGTGATGCATCAGTTGCAAGAAGCACGGCGAAACGAGGTGAAAAATTTAGCTGCTGTTCATAGAGACAGAGACGAATTAGTAAGGTAGGTTATTTTTTTTTTTTTAAATCGTTAAATAAATATTTTTTAAAAAAGTTAATTATTTTTCTGTAGAATGAAAAGAGAAGTAGCAAGTTCTGTTGTAGAAAGAGGTGTAGCGGAACGCGTACGCCTAAAGCAAACTTACGATAGACGGACGGACGATTTGCAAAAGCAACACGATTTGGTTAAAAGTGCTCTAGCTGAACACAAATCTAAAGTAAGTTAATTTAAAGTGTTGTATGGTATACTCGTACGTATGTAATACATTTTTAACTTGATCAATTTAAAGGCTCGTCTTATATTTGAGAAAGAAGCTGATTCCCGTTCCTGCGTTTCAAATTATGGTTTCCTAGTACTTTTCCACAACACCTCAACAAGCTCTATTGCAAATAATATCTCTTTGGATGGTGCTTGTAGCACTGCGACTGCGGCCAATAATTCAACACTTCTTTTGGAAATGTAAGGACTGTAACGATGAAAGAAAAAAACGTGATCCATTAGCAATTTTGAAATTATTGTAAACAAAAACAGTATTTTTTACTCTCGATTTACCGTGTAAGAGCCCACATGCTAAACACAACTAGAAGCAAACTAACCTAGTACTAAATTATTAAAATAAGTATGCGTAAATGCACAGTAAAATACAAATAAGATTTATTTAACTTGTTTGTGACACACCACTCGAATAAATGTGTGCCTCAAGTCAAGTAGATAGATTATTCGCAAGCTTACCCCGTGATGGATTCGAAACAGAACTTTAACCTCGATACCAAATTTAAGTTAATTTAGGTTTGACTTTAATTATTGAATTAATTATACAATGACTCCAACAAGGAGAATCTCCTAAGTTTTTGGATTATTTCGAATCTATCTACATGTTACAAATTGTTTTGAATAAACTTCTACAATGTCCAATGCTAGTCTTAAATATATAAATATATATGTTTATGTATTTAAATTTCTTTAAAATTAATTATATATGATATATGTACGCACTCACATACTCAAGTGCAGCTAAATTGTTCACACTCTCCCCAAGTTTCTAACATTTTTTTGTTTCAAATCTATTAAGAAAGTGTAATAATTTATAAACCTAGTCTACTAAGAATCTCAATGAAATTGGTAGTTTATATTTATGTATGTAAGCATGTATGTATGTATGTATGTATGTATATTACAAAAGCCAAGTTATTTTTTTTTAGAAAATACAAGGCCTATTAAAACTTTTTAACGTTCTACTTAACAGGTAGCTACCTTGTTGTATTATGTATTTAACAGTAGTACTTTTAGGGAATATATTTATTAGATGTATTTTGTTTGTTTTTTTTTCCACTCGTAAATATTCAACTGTTTGGATATACATATTGTTATGTTCAATTATTTATTAAAAAAAAGAAAAGAAAAACTATTTAATTTTTGTTTAAATTCTTAGATTCAAAATTTATTTACACTGATATTTATTTTAAGACCTGTAATTCTCCTAAATAAAAAAGTCATTTTGAAAAGTACCTATCTAATGTTTATTTTTTTATCATTTTGATTGCACAACTATACGCTTTTTTTATAAATAGTGTTGTACACAAATTTAAATCACCGTTTTCTTTCAAAGTCATTTACCCTATCTTCATGCTTATTTTACTCAATTTGTACTTTGTTCTCACTACTTTCTGTTTTTTTTGTTTTCCTTTTACTTAAGTATGTATATTTAAAATTGATTTTTGATGTTTACATGTATTTTTATAAGTGCGTGAACTGGTTAGTTATTTATATATTAATAATAGAATTAGTTTCCCTTACATTTTATTTATTTTACATTAAAATGTCTGAGGAATAATCAAATTGTATTAAGATGGTAACGGTAACGTATTAGAATTGGTTCGAAATCGTCTTGGACAGCCTTACAAGTATAGAGTAAGTGCTGTAAGCTGTGGAGTAAGCCTATTTAAAAGATCTGAAATATTTTTGTTTTTTAACCACACATTTTCTCATCATATATACTAATCTCTTTAAGGTTCAATAAGACCAGTTGCAGGCCGATTATGATACCTCAGGGAGAACATTGAAGGAATGCCTTAGCTTTTTCTGGTGTATAGAGGTTTCCTGACACATTTGTTAAGATCGCTGGACTACGTATAAATAGACTCGCAAATAAAGGCCAAAGACTTATTGATATATCCATCTACTACATTTAATGTTGCAAAAAAAGAACTCTATCCGCAACATTATGTTGAAAACCTCTTATCTGTTCTTAGAGAGAAACATAGGCTAAAAAGCTGTGCAACATAGTTAAATATTGACTTGATTTATATATTATATAATCATACATTTCATTAATTATGCAAAAAAAAAGAGTTTCAGCTTAGAACGTAAATAAAGTGTTCACACATGGGTAACTCAAAGTAAAAAACTCCTTACGGGCAGCAAAGTCCAGCTTTATCGCGTAAAAATAAGTATAATATCAAACCTATCTAAAAATAGTTATTCTTACATATATAGTATAGAGGATGGATTTATAAGTACCAGTGTAAGGAACAAAAACTTAAATTTTTAAAATGTTTTCTTTTATTTTTCAACGTAATCTCCTTTTAACACAATACACCTTTGCGAACGTTCCTGCCATTTTTTTTTTAAACCATTTAAAAACGATGATTTGTCAAACTTTTCGTTTGAGTTGAATTTTTTTTTCCTGCGACCCTCTATGCCTGGGAACGAGAAAAATTCATAGGGATGCAGGTCGGGCGAATGCAGCAGTAATTCGAATCGTTATTCAATTTGACCATGAGTGAACTGGAGTGTTTTAGGGGTGAAGCAGCACTTTTCTTTGCGAAATGTGGCCATGTCCCTATCAATTTCTTATCAAATCGGTCCAATAATACACTGTAGTATTCCCCTGTGATCATGATTCTTTTCTTAAGAAAGTCCATGAGGGTTATTCCTTCTTCGAATCCCAAAAATTCGTAGCTGATGGCACAAACTTTGTCTTTTCGTAGCAGATTTGGGTGGAAAAATGCATTTTTATTGTCGCTTCGTTGCTGACGTGGATACAAGTTTCATCAACGGCAAGAACTCTTCCGGATGTTGCTTAAAGAGCTCCAAGCACTGTTTGAAGTTAGCAGCCATATACGCCCGTTGTCCACGGTGACTATCGCGGCACTCAACGAGTGTTCCGTTAGATCTCTGCTACTTCGCGCACTTCCGCTCGGTGGCAAGATAAAATCATGTCATGGAACTTTTTAACGATTCCCTCGGTTACCACGTCTGTTGGGGGCCCTGAACGCTTCTCATCAAAAACAGTTGTACGACAGCGTATAGATTCATTGAACCAATATCTCGCGGTTGTTAAAGACAGCGCGTTTCTCATCCAAAAATAGAAACACGATCGATATTGTCCTTTTTCCATTTTATCAAAAAAACATTTAACACTTTTAATATAAATGACTGTGAAATCAAAACCAACCGATGAATCAATCAGAGCTTTTCGATAGTGTCATTTCATTTCATTACTTGGTGGTAATGCCAATTTTCCATAACAACGCCACCTGTCTGAAAACCCTAGATGATGATGTTGCTATATTGTCTTATATGATATTTCTATACAATTTTCCAAGGACTTTTCAACCGAATTTCAGACGCAAAAATTGGAAAAATGGTGACGCAAGATTTATCAGCTTGTTGTTGGTTTGTATTTCGAGTAAAACACAACACTACAATTTACTAATCATTCTTTGCTTCTCAACGTCAATCTTTCAAGTTGAGGCACATGTTTGCCGTTGAATTCTGTATAAGGAACCTCTGAAGATCGACCATATTTTTACATACTCACGCTCATAAGAACACATATTTTCAATTTTGGGTGGAACGGTCTAAATATGATAAAGTCGGGCAGCAGAAGATAAAATTTAAAGCTGTATAGACACATATATTAGAACGTCCATAGCTCTTTGTAACCGTGTCAAGTTAATGACGGATGTTTTGAAATCTTTGAAAAGGAACTCTGGGTGGAACTTCAATCAATGGTTTTCCCAAGATAAGAAAGAAAAGCTCTTGTTCTTAGTTTTCCATAAATGATATTGAGCTCCAAGCTGAATTTATGCAGAGTTCACTATAAAGATCAAGGAACTGTAAAAATGTTATTACCAGAACTCGGAACAAGGACTTGCGAAATATTTCTTCATTCTCCTTTTCACAGTTCTTAAATCTTGCAATAAAATGATATCAGGTTTCTTCACGGCCCGAATTTGTCTTTCTATGCATTTTTTTATTTTTTTATTTTCTAAATTACTAAAGGAATGCTTCTTAATCGACATTGCCGAGATGTTGAAAGAGTGGACATATTATTGTGATCCACCGATTCAAACAGAATTTACATCTTACAACTTCAATAGCTTTTTTAGTTTTGTATGTTCCATATAAGTACAATACCACCTTGATCAAAAAAAAATTTATTCAGAAAATTAAAAATACAAGTTTATTCATCCTAAATCTATACTGTCCCCTTCAAAGTAATCCCCATCGACTGCAACATACTTATGCCAGCGCTTGATCCAATCCTCGAAACATTTTCTAATTTTTTCGGTATGTCTATCAGTGCTTCCTGCGATTTTTCCATTACTTCCTCTCGGCTGCTGAAACGCGTTCCCCGTACTGGTTTTTTAACTCGATTGAACAGAAATCAGATGAATTCGGTGGCTGTTGGATGGTATTTGTTGCATTTTTCGTCAAAAAATTACGAATAATAATGGCACTGTGCGACGGTGCGTTATCAAGGTGCAAAATCCACGAGTTTTCTGCCCATAATTCTGGTCTCTTTCGGTGAATTGCTTCACGCAAACGTCTCATAACACCCAAATAATACTCTTTGCTTACTGTCTGGCCTTCTGGCAAAAATTCATGATGCACTACACCGTTGTAATGCATGAAAACCGTGAGCATTGCCTTCTTTTTTCACTAAAAACGACGTGGTTTTTTTGGTCTCGGCTCATTTGATGAACGCCATTCACTTGCCTGATGTCTGGATTACGTGTCGTACTCATAAACTCACGTCTCGTCTACAGTGATGATCCTTTTGATGAATGTGGGATCGGATTCAGCCTCGCAAATCATCTCTTTTGCGACGTCAACACGGTCTCTTTTTTGCATGAAATTGAGGTCTTTTGGCATCAACTTTGCTGCTACACGACGGAAACCCAAATCATTAACCAAAATGTCTTGGGCGGATCCATAGGCAATGTTCAAGTCCTCCGCTATGTCTCTGGTGGTTAATTTGCGGTTATTGACCAACATTTCTTTTACTCGTACTTCATCAATGTTTTCGTCGGTTTTCGATGTCGATGGTCTGCCACTGCGTTCATCATCTTTGATTGGCTCACGACCACTTTTGAACCGCTCGTGCCACAAGTAAACGACCGTTTTCGTTAGAGAATCGTTGCCGAAACACTTTTCAAACATTTCCAACGGTCGCGCACCATTAAATCCGTTTTTTACGCAAAATTTAATACAAGTTCGTTGTTGCAAATTTAAATACATTTCTAAAATTGTAAAAAAATCCCCAACACACGCAAAGATACAGTATTGTTCGAAACTTAAGCAACTTTTTCTTCTAAATTATTCAAAGTCGAATTGTATTCATTATTATTTTTAGAACTTAGATAATTTTTATTTATTAAAGTAAGTACTTAAATAGATTTAGAAAAAACAAAAATAAAAAATCAATTCATTCAATGAAAAAAAATAAATAAATGCAAACTTTTCTAAAAATGCAGAAGCAACTTTTAATATTTAGTGTGATAACCTTTATTTGTGATTACCTCCGCACATCTACGGGGCATAGACTCAATTAGGTTTTGTATTGTGGACGTTGGTATCGATTTCCATTCCGTTTTCAAACAGGTCATGAGCTCATCCTTATTTTTGAAGCGTTGATTCCCAACTCTGCGCTTTAAGATGCCAAACAGATTTTCAATAGGATTCAAATCGGTGGATTGGGCTGTCCAATCCAGAACTTGAATCCCATTGGTCGACAGCCATTCTTTGACCAGCTTCGATGAATGCTTCGGGTCATTGTCATGCTGAAACACCCATCGAAGTGGCATATTCCATTCGGCGTATGGTAGCATTTGATCTTGCAAGATGTCACGGTAGACAAATCGATCCATTATAGTGTTTATTTGGCAAAAAGGTCCAACTCCATTCGGAGAGAAGCAAGTCCACACCCTTACACTCCCCCCTCCATGCTTAACTGTGCCTTTGCAATACCGGGTATTCAGATTTTGACCCTTTCTTCTCCGAACGTGACAGATGCCATCAGAGTTGAACAGATTGAACTTTGATTCATCACTAAAAAGAACCGTCTTCCGCTTGTCTATGGACCAATTTATATGCGCTTTTGCAAAATCTAATCTGAAAGTGTTTTAAAATTTTAACATTTTAGACACGAAACTAAAGTTCTTTTAGGTATACCTTTTTTTTAAATGTTCCTTTGTTAATAAGGGCTTATTAGATGGCGAATAACTTTTTAAGCCGTTTTCTAACAGTGCTGGAACTAACGTTGAGTTGCAATTCATTTGCAATGTCTCTCGATGATATAAAAGGGTTCTTTGTGATCAAACGGAGAATTTTTCTATCGATCCGACGTGTTGTTTTGCGAGGACGTCCAACGAAATTCACTTTCTCGGTTGTTCCAATTGTTCTTTATTTCTTAATAAGCCGCGAAATAATAGATTTGTTGATATTGAACTTTTTAGCTATTGATATTTGTGATTCTCCATTTTTATAACACTTAATTATTTAATTTTTAATCGTTTGTTCATACTGTGTACGCGCCATAATTAATTAATATATCAATTGAAAAAACGGGTGTGAACTCGAACCTCTTTACACAACAAATGCTCTCAACTAATTTAAACAAAAGGCGTTGCATACAAAATTGCAAAAAGTCGCAAAAAAATTACCGTAAGGTACCGTTTTTCGCTGAACAGTTGTGTTTACGTAGAAGTTGCTTAGGTTTCGAACAGCTGCATTTTGAGAGGAGTTTGCATTTATTTATTTTTTTTCATTGAATGAATTGATTTTTTATTTCTGTTTTTTATAAACTTATCTAAGTACTAACTGTAATAAATTAAAATTACCTTAGTTGTAAAAATAATAACGAATACATAAATATTCGAATAATTTGGAAAAAAAAAGTTGATTAGGTTTCGAACAATACTGTAGATGTACTCTTGGCTACGTAACTTTTGCAAATGTCAAGCTATGACGCTAAGATTTATACGGAATGTCAACAACAGATATACCAACTTAACAAAAAAAAAACAGAACTCAAATCGGAACAATGGGAGCGCCACACGGTGGTGTGGTGCGGGAACTTTTTGATCAAGGTGGAATGTATACATCTTTTAATTTTTATCAAAGTTGGTACAATGCAATTTTTTTATTTTTATCTTATTCTCGTATGTGTATCATTAGTAGTGTCTTATATAGATGCCTTTCTTTTTGCAAAAGCAATTTCAATGACATGGTCCAAATTTTGTACGTGAGGGTTCGAAAGTGCCTACTTTCTAAACAATTTAAATTTCCTTTATTCAATTCTGGTGGAAACGAATTGAAAACGACGAAAAGTTGTAGACGCATAAATTGCATAGGATCAATTTTGTAAAACAGCATTCTCATTTTTTTGTGCTTCAAAGACCTCAAGTACAAAATGGAATTGTTCGTACTATTAGTAATTTGCTTATGGATATAAGGGAAGACTAATATTCGTATAATGGTTTACCTTGGAACGTATCTGATGAGCTCACAGGCATTTGTTTGCACCACTTTCTGTGGTATTCTGTTTAATTCAAAAGGAACACGGATAATTGCAAGTAATTACAAATATTTCCTTCTCCGGAGATTATCTCTTCCTCCCCAACACTGCGCTCATCATTGTATATGTACATCTGATGCTCGTGCTGTGAAACCATAGACACTAAAAAGAGCTTGTGGCAGGATTATTAGACATACCAAGGCGAATTTAATATAAAGTACAAGCTGGCCCAAAATTTGAATGTGAACAAGTTTTATATACGAGTGCAGTCATCATTTATTTTTTTGTTTCTTGTTTTTATCTTTATTGTTGATTTGTTCGGTTTGCTACTCGTAATATGTTGTACATGATTGTTACTTGGTTTGCTTTGCTGTAGATATGAGTTTAGTAAGTACATAATAAACAATCAACATAACATAGGAATAAACAAACGTTAGACAAATTTAGCATAAAGTAAACTAGCTCGTTTGACTTACAACACACAATAGTAATATGACGCGCTTAAATTTGTTGTCTTTATAAACAGATGTACAATATGATAGAGATTATTTATTAAAATATAGTGCGTAGGATGAAACGAAAAGCAATTTGTTTTTATAAGCAGGTAAATATGTTTATATGTATGTATGTGAGAAATTAATAACGAACACGTATAGTTATAGTAGAAAATTTAACATACCATAGAGAACAAAATAATGACAATCAAACTAATCGGTATACTCGTATCAGTTCGTATGTTCTAATTTCTTCATTACTATCTCCTCAAAGAACCTTAACCTGAATTCCTCTTTTGTAAACTTTTGTAAAAGTAACACCTTAGGATTAAGGAATCGAGCACAGCAATGCTTACATAAGAAAATGCATAGACTATCACTTAACTTTGAAGAGGTAACTAAATCTATTCAGAGATAATCATTTTTACCATTGAGGGTATTACTCGTATTTTAAATTTTTCAACATTTTGGTATAAAACTACAGTATCTGCAGGTTATTCAGCTAATCGCGCTTAAAAATGTACCGTGCTTTAGTGCTTATAGTAATTTTGTTTATGAGGGCAACTTTTGGCAAAATTTCGCCACCCTCACAAATAAGTTTCCCTACCGGTGACATTATCAATGGCCAAGAGGCCGAACCGCATTCTGCACCGTATATTGTTTCACTAAAAAGTGATTCTCATTTTTGTGCTGGTTCCATCATTAGTGAAACAGTAATTCTTACTGCTGGACATTGTTTAATCTATAGTAAATTTCTGGTAGTGGCTGGATTGCATAATCGTCTAAACGAGACAGGAGCAATAACACGACAAGCATCTCTAAGTCATTCAATTCAACATCCTGGTTATGATGGTGGAGTTGGTCCTTACGATATTGGGCTAATTAAAATTGATCCACCTTTTGAGTTCAATGCAAATGTGAATAAAATTCAACTACCTTTAGCTAATCAGAGACATTATGGCGAGGCAACACTTTTTGGTTGGGGCAAGGTCAACAGTGGATTTTTACCAAATAATTTACAAACTGTTAATACCATGATAATTGAATATTCAAAATGTAAGGATGACTTACCCTATGGAGCGCCAATTCATCCAACAAATATTTGTTCTAATTCCAACAAAGACCATGAGTCTGGTATTTCGGCTTGCAATGGAGATTCTGGTGGCCCACTTATTCAATATATTGATGAAGGCAAAGCCCAACTTGTCGGAATTGTTTCCTGGGGTTATGTACCATGTGGGGTTGATAATAAGCCATCTGTTTATACTCACACTTCAGCACATATCGAATGGATTGAGAAAAATGCTAATTTACTGTGAAATACTTGTAAGCTAAAATTTCATAATAAAAAAAAATAAATAAATTTGGTTTTCGATTAGGCAATGCTGAGCTCGATTGAAGTAATTTTGTTTCTTTCATTGTTCTCTCCGATATAAATGTTTAGGTAATACATTCGTAAATTCGCTCGATTTTTGTTTTTTATTTAAATTTAAAAGTAGAACAAAATAATCTAGGAATACAGTTTTCTGGACGGCAAAACCACCTTAGATGTTGTAAATTGCTTGTAAACTTAGATATTGGTTTTTCGATGTATTTGCGTGTTTATCAGTGTCAATTTATATTATGTGTCTATATATAAACATCTTATTAATACAAAATGTATGTGCTATTGTGCGTATGGTTTTATTTGATATTCTTGTCGATCCTTTGTAAGTGGACGAAATACGGTGTTTGGTGCCTCGGTAAGCTAGTTGTACTTTCTTTTTAATTTCTGAGTTTTCTGATTTCTAAGTGAGCTGGTGAAAGTGTAATAATGTTCGAACATATTATAGTGACCACGACTTTTTTCCTGTAAGATGACAATACTCTCGGTATATTAGTTGAGTCCTGCAATGGTAATATAAGCAATCCTTGAACAGTGTTGGCCAAAACTATAGCACGAAAAATGGTCATATAGGAAAAAAGTAAAGAATATTAAAAAATCTTATGAGAGTTTAAAAACTTTTATATTTTCGCTTTCACAAAATATTACTCTTTGATTTACAATTATTCATTTTACGTTAAATCTTATCTAATTTTTAATAAAATAAAATAATTAAAAATCCATTGAAAAGTAAGTGGACAAAACTAAAGCACATTTTCGAATTTATAAACAAATAACACAAACTTAGTGGCATATCCATTATTTTTGACTACTGCATCACATCGACGAGGCATTGAGGCAATTAGATTGTCAATAGTATGCATTGGGATGTTATTCCAGGCAATTTGTGCTTGTCGTAGCAGTGAGTCCCAATTATTGCATTTCGTGTGATCAATCCTTTGATCTACAATTCCCCATAGATTCTCTATGGGGTTGAGATCAGGGGATTGCGCTGGCCACTTCATTACAGTTATTTCGCTTTCGTTAAGCCAATCCTTCACAAGTTTAGCGGTATGTTTAGGATCGTTATCATGTTGGAAAATCCATCGCAACGGCATATTCTCCTCAGCATAAGGAAGCACGACGTTTTGAAGGATATCCCGGTACACGAAGCGATCCATTATACATACCACTAATCCTATGAAGTGGCCCAACTCCATGATCGGAAAAACATCCCCACAAAATAATACTGCCACCACCGAGTTTCACTGTGCCCTTGGTGAATCGTGGATTTAGGCCTTCGCCTTTCAGCCTCTGTACCGAATGAAAGCCATCAGATCCGCTTAAATTGAATTTGGATTCGTCAGAAAGAAGTACAGTTTTCCATTTTGCTGCGGTCCAGTTAAGGTGTGCGCATCGATTTTTAAGAGAAATAAATGGCTTTTTTATAGGACGATATGATTTTAAGTCACTATCAAGCGCTCTTCGCCGAATTGTCCTACTTGAGATCTCAAGGCCCAGTTCTTTTTGTACACATTTTGAGGATATAATGGGGTCCTTTTTAATAAGCCTTATAATTCTTTTACCCTCGCGACTGGTCGTTTTTCGGGGTCTACCGCCACTGTGCACCGTTTGGACATTACCCCGAGCATGAAATCGAGCTATTACTCGCGAAATCACCGAATGGCTTATACCAAATTTTTTTCCAATAAATGTTACTGAGTTACCGCTTTCAAAATCAGAAACTACCATATTTCTTCTTTTAAATCGTCGGAATACTTATTACGAGCCATTTTATCACCTTTTTGTCACAATTAAACACAATTTAAGCGTCCGATTTAAAACGCAGCCGATCACACACATTGTTTAGAATGTTTTTGAAAAGAAAAACAGCAATCTTTGATGCATATTATAAGTAAACGGTAAAATTTGCTGACTGAAGGCAATAACAGGGTGCATATGCTTTAGTTTTGTCCACTTATTTTTCAATGGATTTTTAATTATTTTATTTTAATAAAAATTGGATAAGATTTAACGTAAAGTGAGTAACTGTACCTAGGTAAATCAAAAAGTAATATTTTGTGAATAGGAAAATATAAACATTTTTAAGCTGTCACAAGTTTTTTTTAATGTTCCTTACTTTTTTCCTAAGTGAGAATTTTTCGTGCTATAGTTATGGCCAACACTGTATGTCTACCATCATCTTCTGGTAGTCAAGTTTGAAGCAAGACATTTTTATTATTTTAAAAATAAAAGTAAGACTATATTCTCTTTTACTGATTTAGTGGGCTCCCGACCTCTGAGGGCAGGGAGGCTACGGTGCAGTTGCATTTCATCCTTTGTATCCCAAATATAATGATTCAAGTTGTCTAGACCATTCACCCTTCGTTAAAACGCGACGAAATATCAGCAGAAGATATTGTACATTTGGTGTGCTTTGCAGATCACTTTCGAATAAATGGCAATACTATCCCGATTGTTGGGAATTGAGACGTTTCGCAGAGGATATAGCCGATTATAGCAGCATCAGTTTTTTTTAGAACCAATCTTAACTATTGCACAATTGAAATTATTAACATCAATGTTGTATGTAAAATTTAGTTACTGAGAATAAAAATGGCACGTATGAGTTTCGCGGCGGACTTTAAACATATATTAAATTTTGAAAACGTCTTCACAATCTTCATACAGAGAATGGTCAATATATGGTATTTTCAATTCATTATATCTTCAAAGCATTGAATATTGAATGTCATATGTTGGTACTGTTGTGTTTAGTCAAATAATGGTTTCCTCAAGTTAATTCTCCTATGTAGTACTACTACCATTGAAGCTTGTCCTTACCCATTACTGATGTCGAATGGGCCTTGTCTGATGGCAAATGTAATTTTAGAATTGGTGAGTGCAAACTTTGCTTAGCATTGCCTTTCATAATGATGGGTCGCCGTGGCTCAAGTGTTAGTGTATGGGCTCCCAAATCGGACGGCTCGGGGTTCAATACCAGCCGTGCCCGAAAGACATTCTTTTTTTCAGGCAACTAAATTCACGTAAGATGAATCATTGACTAGAATAGAACGAGTCCAATTACACTAATAATTTAGTCTCTCCATTAAATGTTGGATGCCATCCGTGGAGCGAAATAACCACTGAGCTCAAAAATCTTTCTTTTTCTCTCTGTCCCATTTTCCTAAAAACTTCATACGTGCTCAGCCATTTTAAGTGTAGTAAAATAAAACTCCAGGATTGAATTTAATTCTTCTATTTGATTACTATGTCATTTCTCTACGTACGTTTACCTCTATAAATAAAGGTCTGCTGACTTTGCACAATTAAAATACAAGTATCCATATCGCCATTTATGAGTTTGAAGAGTATGGTGCTCTCATCCTCGTTATTGCGAGCGATTTATTGTAAATATATGTAATTCGGAGTGGCTTCCACGTTCTAAACAAATAACTCAAAAATTGTATTGGTAAATGAGCCAACACTCTGAATTCGTTTTCTTACAGATTTTTGTCTTGCTTTCAAGGGTTATCGGACTTTCGTGCTATATCAAACTAAATGCGTACAAGATAGTTTACATCGATTTTTCTCGAGGCCCTGAAATACCCAAAAAGTGTAAAACCGTAGTAACAGATCCACTGATGATTTCATGTCTTGTTTCATTGAAAAGTGGAAACAAATTTAAAACAGATCACCGAAAAAAGATAGTTTTGCTTGATACTCCAGAGGCATTCCATAGCTTCTGACATTTAGGTCTTTTGTCGAATATTTGTGCATTTTTTAATGGATTTGAAATTATTTCTCGGATACAATAGTTTCAAAACGAAACTCATCAAGGTAAATCTATCCCCGGTCTCTGCTCCGTATCTGACATTTTCTTTGATTTTCATTAATTTTCTTTTATTTTGAATTCGTTAAATTCAGACATTCAGAAGTTCAGAATAGGGTAGTAACACTAGTATTGTAAAAACCGAAAGACTTTCTTCAAATGTTGCAAAAACTCCCTTGTCTAACTTCTGAAATGAAGGCATTTATTCACTAATATTGGACTCATACCTGCTCGTATCCCGCAAAGACCTCTGTGAATAGGATTTAAAACGGTGCGACAAAACTTATGTGTCTCACGGCCAATTGACACTCGCTTGACGTAGTCTCTTGCCAAGCAATTGCTCGCTCTTGGGCGTTTATGCTGATTCATAATAAATAAATTTATTTATTTGTTTCAAATTTTTTCCTGACCTTCGTTTGTAGAATGGGAATTAAAGCATATACTAGGTTTAGAGTTTGTATTTGCAAAATTAGAATACACAAACTCGAACTTGCTCGTATCCATCTATGTATAAGATATGTATAAAATATTAAATATTATTGAACTTATAAAAAATAAACACATTTTCAACGTAATTTACGATGCCTTATCGCTGAACACTATGAACATACTTTCGTTTTATACATATTTGTATCGCATTGAGGATGTTTTCGGCCCAGAAATGGTAAATTAATTAAAATTTTATGCTAAAGGTGATTTATGTGTGTATTAACCTTAACAAGCTTAAGGAATTAGTACATGCATATGTATAATTCGTGTTAATTGCAAAATGTTACTCATCATTTCCCAATGAGAAAAAATCGGGTATACGTGGACTGTGCTACTTCGGAGATGATACTCTGCCAGCATTATTAACCTTTTTTCTGTTGATTAAGTTAGCTATTCTCAGCCAAACACCATATTGCACTTATATTTACTTTTAGTTAGTTTCTGCTTTACTATTGCATGATAAATTTATTTCAAATCGATTTTTCTATTTATATATACTTTTAAATATATTATTAAATAAATATATGTATTTTAAATTTAAATATTACGAATAAAATTACTCGAATATTTTGAATTTTGGGTTTTCAATAAAGCTTTGCAGCCTATTGTTTAGCTCTTTCAGAATAGTGCGTTTTAGAAATTGGTGTCGTTTTGCATGTTTATCCCAACCCAAATGTAAATATTAATGGAGGTACTAACTAGTTAATATGTTTTTAATTCTGAATGTTAAACCTATAGGTGTATACGTCATCTATTGTAGATCATAACAAAGAAAACAAAAAAAAAAAAAAAAAACATAAAAATTTCAGTTACTTCGTGCCTTTTATTATTGGAAAGGAACAACATTAAATGAACATTTAAAACAACGTTGTATTGTATATGAACTACTTTATTCCTTTCCTTACTTTTATTGTAAACTTATAAAATTTTATTAAAAAAATAAAATGTGAGAACCCATCGTAAACTGAGGACGCGGGCTCGTTCTTCAAAAAGCAATATCTTTTTTCCCTTTAACAAGTACTCGTACGTAAAAATCTAAATATTATGTAATACATAATAGCAAAGAGAATGTTTAATTTAATTAGCTCCTCAAAGTTTTTCATGTTGGAGTAATATGTATTTTGTTGTTAAGATTTATTTTACAAAAAAGCCCGTCGCAAGACTTAACTAAAAACTCAATGTTTAGAGGTTCTTTAAGCTGAATAAATAAAAATTAAACATTTTAAAGTACATTGCTCGTAAGATTAATTTGTCTTGACAACAAAAAAAAAAGGAAACCACCTAAATGTTATAATTCAGATTACATAATAATCGATGTTTTATAATTTTGTTATAAGATAAATCAAGCGAACAATTTATTGTTAAAGTTAATAGAAAAATATTAATTCCTTCAATAAGCATTAATTAATAGTGAAAAAGTCACGTTACAAACAAACAAGTTTTAATCAAGTAAATTTATTTCAATAAGTAGAGATATGTCAAAAACTCTTTAGAAAATCGTTAAAAATTTATTAAAATATACATGTGTAAACTAGTCTAAACACAGTTGTCTTTTGTTCGGTTTTCATTTATAAATATACAAATAGAATAACTATAATTGCCTAATTCGCAACTAAAGAAGTTGCACTAGCATCATGCTCGTAATGGCTCCTAGAGCAAGTCCCGTACTAAATGATGCCGCCGTAATTGCTGATGCCATCTCCTTTTCATGTTGCATAACAGATCTAGAAAAAATCACAAAAATTTCTCCTTACCATCAATCTATGCAAATTTTTTTGGTATAAAAAAAAAAAAATATTTGAAATTGTTGATTGTATGTGTAAAATGAGGAATGATTTTTTGACAAATTACTAAATTAAACAGAAAGGTCTTTCACAGAAACATCACCCTTAATTTGGGTGGGGTCGGAACCAGACACCGAACACTTAATACGCGCTTGACTGCCGTATTCCAGAAAGGGTCGAACAATGGTACTGTCGATCTCTATCTGGTTGGAAAATTTGTTGGACCACCGTTTGAAAAAGCCAAGAGATGAGTTGGATTTAAGGTCGCGGAGCGATAAACCAAGGGGTACAAGTTGACTGTAGAGATGATAAGGTATAGAGGAACTGGTTGCATTTACGTGATAGGGTAATTGATTGGCATTTGCCGCGGTTAAGCTCGTTGCACGTTTTAAGCCACCAAATAGAAAACCTATCCAAGTCGTCTTTAAAAAGTTTGGTGCCTTGTGATGAAGAGATAGCTTTGACAAATGTGGAGGAGTCTTTAATAAGCCTTTCTAGATCGTTTATGTTTAGGATAAAAAGAAGAGGACCAAGAAAAAGAAGCTGAGAAAACGTGTCTAAAACGAACACTGTAATAACATTATGGCCGGGAGATCATCTGGCCTGATAAGAATTCATCATTAAGCTGTTGTAACTTTTATAGCAAAAGGAGTCAAAGAAGAAATTAAGTAGAACCAACTGAAGCAATAAACAAATTACACCCGGATGTCAGACCGAATCACACACTTCTGAAGAATGGATGGAATATTTGATTCAAATGGTTCGCTTAGTAAAATGATAAGAGGCAATCATGGCAAGGGCGATATAAGAGACTGTAAAGCCTCTCACACGTGAGTTACCTACGGCACATGTTCATTTGACTGCGCGCCATGAGAAACAATACCCCCAACAAAATATAACAAACAAAGAGCTACTGTCTGATAGGTGCATGAACCTATGAGCGTCCAAATGTATCCGCATCATTTGATATTGAATCGATTAATTGAAGAGTGATTTTTTATGGGTTTTGTTCTATATTTTAGTAACAGATATATACGAATATATCGATATTAAGAGGAATACAACGAAGGCCACCGGCAATGTAAAGATGTAGTAACAGATATGTACGAATATATCGATATTAAGAGGAATACAACGAAGGCCACCGGCAATGTAAAGATGAAGCCAGTGCTTTCCAGGTGGTATCGCAGGTTTTATAATTCCGCATAATTTAATTTTTCTCCCTGCACAAAATGTTTTCAATTTTAAACGATTCATTAGGCATTCAGAAATAATCAAAAAGAAAACACCTAAAACTGTCTCAGCATTCGTTTATTTTTAGTTTTTATTTTGCAACACAGTACTCGTACAACAGCATGACATTTTTAGTATTATCCAATATATCGTGGTGTTGGGCTGGCTCAGGAATTGACCGACTACTACGAAAAAACTCGGACAACATCAAAAACAACACCTTTCCGACATCAACACCCTTTCAGCGTGCAATGGAAAACCTCCGAAAGTGGAATCTCACCCTCCTCTCTCTCTTCCTTCTCTCTCTCTCTCTCTCTCTCATCTCTCACTCTTCTTTTAACAGACAAGAATGACAAGGCGAACAACACGTCCTGGACTGCCGCGCCTACAATTAAGTAAATCAACCCTTTTCGAAGAATCAAAGAATTCTATCAGAATAATGAACATGTGTAATTTTATATCGGCGGGAAACAACAACGGGTGACAGTAACAAACTGTTACTGAGGATGAGCGAATATTTTGACGCTCGTGTGTCTTTCGCTTACCAATTACCGATCGGTGAAGTTATCCTTGGATACAATAAAAATATACAAGAGAACTCTAGAAGGTATTCAGAAACGTCGCGATGTCGGGGATAGATTTGCATATTAATGAAGAATTTCACAGAGTTCCAAGAGATCCTATATAGATGGCGTCAAAGTCTCAAAAAGAATACGAGAGGTAGTCCTAATAACAATACGTATGAAAATGTCAAAACGGAACCGTGGGAGTGTTTAAAGTTCGTAGGTTTTTAAACCGCGCAAGATTTTCTGCTGAGGTTTTGTTCGATAAGTTCGAAACGGTTTCGTTTTTTCTGCTAGTGATGAAAAAGCTCTTCTAGATACACGTATTCAAGTCAAACTCCAGGTGTCTTTTAATATGAAGTTAAGAGTCCCGAAGTACTTCGAGTTAGTGTGCAATGGTGAAAATGGTGTAAAAACTCCTTATTTCTGACTTAAACACTAGCGCAGAGGTTTTGTATACCTGACAGCCATGATACTCGTATATACACAGGAGTGCTGCAGTTGCGAACGCCTGTAGTTGCATCAAAGCGTTGTCTGGGTAAAAGTACTGAAAGTCGTGAAAGCCCTAATGTTAAAAATTCGATAGTGGGAAAACATCAGGCTAAATGCATCAGATGGAAACCTCTAATCGAGCAGACCCATTAAAGCTATAGTTCCAACCGAGTTTGGAAAAAAAGACCGAATCAAAAATACTTGGCATACATACATAAAGTCCGTGACTTTTTGAATTTCTGACCTCTTTACTGAAACAGCAACACTGCTCCTGTCAACAGGCATCTGTCAGTTGACTCCTGTCAAAATTTAAACTTGCTGCGTCAGTTAGTTTGTGTTTGACAGCTATTTTTATCAGACTACTCACTAATTTGAGGAGAAAATGGAAAAAAGTGAATTTCGTGTGCTTATTAAGCATTATTTCTTGCGAAAAAAAACCATTACCGAGACCAAGGCTAAGCTTGATAAATACTATGGGGACTCTGCACCATCGATTTCAATTGTAAAAAAGTGGTTTACTGAATTTCGTTGTGGCCGTACGAAGATGCCGAACGTCCTGGACGCCCAGTTGAGGTCTCTACACCTGAAACAATCGAAAAAATTCACGATATGGTGTTGGCCGACCGAAGATTGAAAGTGCGAAAGATTGTGGAAGCCGTAGGGATCTCGCATGGCTCAGTGGTTTCAATTTTGAATGATCACTTGGGCATGAGAAAGCTTTCCGCAAGATGGGTGCTGCGTTTGCTCACAGTCGACCACAAACGCAATCGTGTAACAACTTCACAGGAAGGTTTGGCGTTGTTTAATCGCAATATGGAGGAGCTTTTGCGCCGTTTTGTAACCGTGGACGAAACATGGATCCATCACAACACACCAGAGAACAAACAACAGTCAAAACAGTGAATCAAGGGTGAATCGGCGCCAAAGAAGGCCAAGGTGGGTTTGTCAGCCAATAAAGTTATGGCGACTGTTTTTTGGGATGCACGCGGGATAATCCACATTGACTACCTTCAAAAGGGAAGAACAATCAATGGGGAATATTATGCCAACTTATTGGACCGATTCAATGACGATTTGAAAAAAAAACGACCTCATTTGGCCAAGAAAAAAGTTCTTTTCCACCAAGACAATGCAAGGGTGCACACATGTGCAGTTGCCATGGCAAAAATCCATGAATTGGGCTATGAATTGCTCCCTCATCCACCCTATTCTCCAGATTTGGCTCCGAGCGACTACTTCTTGTTCCCAAACCTGAAGAAATGGCTTGGTGGAAAAAGATTTGACTCCAATGATGAAGTCATCTCGTCATTTTGAGGACCTCGACAAATCATTTTTTTTGGAAGGGATAAAAAAATTGGAGAAGCGTTGGACAAAGTGTATAGAGCTCAAGGGAGACTACGTTGAAAAATAAAATTATTTTTTTATCAAAAAATCTGTGTTTTAATCCAAAAGTCACGCCCTCGTATACTCATCACGTACATAACGTCGATGATGTGATTCACAGTGGAACGGTGGAGTGATATGGAAGTTCGTTCGTGCATTAGCAATGCAGATGCATAAGAGTAATAGCTAACACGATCAATACACGTGAAAGAAGAATAATGGAAATTGAAAAACTCTCGTACAATTTTGTGTTTATAGGTTCAACTACGTAAGCAGATTATGTAAGTAAAAAGTTATCTTGTCTGCCCCGTTCTACGGCATAAGGAAATGGAATTTAGTTACAGGATGAGTGCCAAGCGATTTGAAATCTACTGTGAGTTTTATTGCTTCTCATGAAAATCGAGAGATGTGGAAACATTTTTGAAGACGACTGCATCATAGCATTAGAATGAATGCACAGATTTACTACGCGGCGATTGCGTTTTTAATACTTCAGATTTTTATTGTAATGATAATAGAAATGCTGCTATACTCGCAATACATCACAAGATACTTATTGTATTGGCCTAAGTAAACTGCACGTTCATACATTTTTATCATGTATTGACAGAATATACGCGATTAACACAAAACCAACAGCAACGAGTACTAGTCACCGTAAGTAAACTGCAAAATATAATTCGTCATTGGCAATTCCCTTGACAATGTTTGAATCAAAAGTTATATAACTGGCACATGTTTGGAAATACGAGTACCAGACGTTAAAAAATAAAAAAAATTAAGAACCCTATATCTACTTTATTTTACTAGGTTTATGGTCCAGTGTTTGGTATATGTAATTTCTCGGTCATGCTCCTACGAATAATAATTACCATTATCTCAGTCACATAACGTGAGCTGATAAACTCGTGTACATAAGCTTTTGAAAGAAAATTATTCAAAGTTTGCAAACAAAATTCCCATCTTGCTTAACTGCATCTACAACCTCATCAAAAGCATCAAGAAACGAATATCTTCTTCCGAATTACCCGGATGGACCTCGTGTAATCACCAATACATGCAAATAAATCTCTTAGCGCTGAAGGCCTTTGGAGCTAGTCGCTCATATTAATTTGTAATTAATTAAGTTGTTAATAAATACATAATTATTCAAAGTAAAATTCACCGGTTTTTTATAATAAGCGGATTTTTTGGTACCCTCAAAATGTTTGCATACAGCACGGGCGAAGGCCCTAAAGTAGACAGAAAAGAGAGATACCGATGCAAGTTACATTGACCAGGAAATGGAGAGTATTCCATAAGCGAGTTGTATGGCTTAGGAACGAAACATGATATTTCAGAGTACGCCCGAAAGGGTAAACTGATGAGCACTCATTGGTGTTACGGTTGAAGATTTGAAGGGGCGGAATTCCAAAAACACCTACGCTTTCACCTTAAGGAACTGCAGTATCTTCACGAAATTTTAAGACGAATTTCCTCTTTTACTGTAGAATAGAGTACACTTATAAAAAAAGTCAGAGAATTGACGTTATCTTAGCCACTGTATATCACATAAGAAAAAGTTAATTAAAGTGGTGGTGCACATAATTAGAAACGCTGACATTTTTGTAAGGAATATTGTTAATTTTTATTAAAATAATTAATACTCGTATATTTCAATATTTAGTTGCATACCCATGATTTTCGACTACAGCTTGTAATCTGTGGGGCATAGATTCCACCAACTTTTGGCAAACGCTTTGTGGGTTTTTTACCAGGTGGCCTTCGTTTCTTCAACAAGAGTGTTAAAATTTCCAATTTTTTTAAAGGATAGTTGTCTTTTTAAGTGTTGCCATAAATTCTCAATTGGATTGAGATCAGGACTACATGACGGCCAGTCCAAGACCATCACCATTTGGTCTTCCAGCCAATTTGATGTATGTCTCGCTGTATGCTTTCGATCATTGTCCTGCTGAAATCTCCAAGTGATGGGAAGGTGATCATCAGCGTATGGAAGCATTGTGTTCTGCAATATTTCATAATGTTGAAATCTGTCCATACGCCCTTCTATTTTTTTAATTGGACCGATACCGAGCGACGACATTGCACCTCAAATATAAATACTTCTTCTTCCATGTTTGACCGTTGGGCAGGTGTATTTTGGGTCATATGCCTTTGACTTGGGGCGGCGTACAATGGCTTTACCGTCAGATGTAATTCGGTTTATTTTTGTTTCATCACTTAACAAAACGTTTTTCCACTGAGCAACGGTCCAACGCCTGTATTTCTTAGCAAACTCTAACCTGCTGTCATTGTCGCCAAATACTCTCGTTCGAATTTCCCTAGCGGTGGCATTAGGGATTTTTTTACTATTCCGAACAATGAGTTGGTCTTTTCGGTGGGTAGTCACTTTCACTCGAGGTTTACGGCTAACTTTTTCGACGGTACCATTCTTTTTAAAATATTGTACCGCATTAAAAATAATCTTTTTAGAACATTTTAACGCTTCGCAATTTGACCATAACTTATTCCTTGGTCGTATATAACTTAGCGGTTTTTTTTTTTCAAAATTTGAACGTTTATTTAAGAAAAACATGTACAATAGTATTATTCAAAGTATTGCCCATCTGAAGCTCTGACTTTTTCCCATCTTTCTGGCAATTTGTGGATCCCATCCCAAAAGAACTGCGTCGGCTTGGCAGCCAAGAATGAATCAAGCCAATTTTTGATATTCTGCTCTGATGTGAACCGTATTTCAGTGAGGGCGTTCTGCATCGACCGGAACAAATGCTAGTCAGAAGGGGCAAGGTCTGGGCTATAAGGCGGGTGGGGTAAGATCACCACCACCCATCCACTGTTTTCCAAATAGTTCTTAACCGGAATAGCAACGTGGGGCCGAGCGTTGTCATGATGAAAAATTATTGCCTCGTGTCTGGTCGCATATTCCGGGCGTTTTTCGGCCACTGCTCTCTTCAAATGGATTAATTGTGTTCGGTAGCGTTGTCCATTAATGGTTTCACCCGGTTTTAGCAGCTTATAATACAGCACACGCATCTGATCCCACCAAATACAAATCGCGCCATGGATATTCGGCTTTGCCGTTGATTTGACTGGTTGGCCGAGTTTCACATATGATTTTTGCGCTTGGGGTTGTCGTAATGGATCCATTTTTCATCACCAGTAACAATCCGATGCAAAAATGACTTCCTTTTATGGCGTTCCAGCAGCATTTCGGACATGCAAAACCGCCTTTCGACGTCTCTCGGCTTGAGTTCGTGTGGAACCCAATTTCCTTGCTTTTGAATATATCCAGCTGCTTTTAAACGTTTTGAAATGGCTGCTTGAGTGACACCCAAAGATTCTGCGAGCTCTTCTTGTATTTGGCAACAATCTTCATAGAGTAATGCTTCCAGTTCTTCATCTTCAAACTTTTTTGGCTGCCCAGGACGTTCATCGTGTTCCAAGCCAAAATCACCACTTTTAAATCGTGCAAACCACTTTTGGCACATTCGCTCAGCTAGCGCATGTTCACCATAAACTTCCACCAAAATACGATGACTTTCGGCAGCAGTTTTCTTCATGAAGAAGAACTCCCCGCAAAAACACTTTTTCAGGCACAAAGTTCGATATATTTGAGTGAAAAAAAAAATTATTGTTGTTTACGCTTCATATGAATGACATATACTGAAATGACGTACAATGACAGTAGCTTTCCAACGCATGTTCCAATGGAATAATACAAGTTACGCCATCTCTTGGCAAACTGCACGAATTAAGTTATAGACCCAATACAAATTTAAAATGAGCACTCTGGTCTCGAAGTTGCAAGATGAATTTTTTCCCATTGCCTATTGCCCTAAGGTTTAATTATTCTACTTTATATTTAATAATAAAATATGCTAAATCTAAAATACCAGTTGGTTTCTACCTGTCTTTGGTGAAATTACCGTAAGAACACAAATTATGCGCGCGTTTCTAATTATGTGGACGACCACTTTAATTAACTTTTTCTTGTGTGATTTACAGTGGCTAAGATAACGGTACTTTATGCCAATTCCCTGAATTTTTTATAAGTGTACTCTATTCTTTCTAAAAGAGGAAAATCATCTTAAAATTTCATGAAGATACTGCAGTTCCTTAAGATGAAAATGTATGTGTTTTTTAGGAAAATAAGAATTTATTTATTTGGCGTTTCTAATTACCTGCACGTGACTGTACCATCAAACCACCAGTGGACCTGTTGCTACGAAAACCGTACCACCAGTCATTGAGAAGTTTTCGAGTTTCGAGATATTTCATGAGCTGACGGTTTGTCAGCAAATCCGCGACCTTGGAGAGAAGGGACGTAGTGAGTCTGTAGGAGAAGAAGATTCGCCGTTTTAGGAACGGGCTGAACAACTGCCATTTTTTATCTACTCGGAAAGGGTCCTGAAGAGTAGGAGTAATGGAAACGCAGTGGTTTTGCCAGCGCGGAAAAACACCTCCTCAGGCAGGAGGGGAGATATACCATCTGGACCAGTGGAAGTGTATACTACCATTGCGACATTGTAGTATTTGTCTGTTTTTGGTCGCATGGAAATTTCACAAATTTCGCTTCATCAATCCTGGCTCGTTTGAACTTTTCTCGGTTGTCCTGTGTGAGGTTGCTCTTGTAGGACCGAAAAGACATTTCTCTAACCCCCCAGCCTCTTTACAGCTCGAGTCGTACCATCCGTTTTCTTTATATTTTAATGCGATGAGGGATAAATGATCTCATTCCAAAGAGAATGGTATCTGTGATCATAGCAGCGCCGGTATCCGCGCCGTTATCGAGGAGTAAGTCGTAAAAAAAGATTTATGAATTATGCAAATTGTGGAGTTGACAACATAACTGAGAGCATTGATGCAATCAGGAACGAATTCTTAATCTAATATCACATAATTTTGTAAAGCTTTACTTACTTTGGAGCATTTATTAGAATAATATTCGCCAGATATCCATTACTTAAGGCGAATCCAATCATCAACGCAATGAAAATCACATCCGAATGAATGATAGTTGGCAAAAAGTAATGCAACTTGGTGTTTGACATCATAAACAGTGGAATGAAAATAAATCTCGTAATAGTTATGAGAAACACTAAATGTGGATCATTTCGGGGCTGTAAAGTATCAAAAATTCAATAGAATTCGGTGCTTGTTTACAATTGAGATATTTTACCATACCTTTTCTATGAGGCCAGCAAATATTCGTCCCAAATAATCACCAGAGTTAAAACAAAAATAATTAACTACTGGCATATAGTACACATCTTCCGGGATAAATACGAATAGATTGTTATTGATGGTCGAATTAATAGTTCAAAATATGATACTTACCATTCCACTTGTGACCATGTCCAATGTTTTGTGACTCCATAAGTACGGTCACTGCTGGATATACGCTTAGAGTAACCGCAAACAATATGCAAATTGAAATGCTATATAAGTAAATTTTTGAAAATACTTCTTTGAAATTTGGCTCCAGGACGATGCCCGATTTTGGCAAACTGGTTGGAGAAACTGCATCTCCTTCGATGTAATATTTGAAAAATTTTTGTCTCGACATTATTGAATACATGACTATCGACAATAAAATAATAAAGTTGCCAATTGAAAAGTACACCAACGCTGTTGTCTTAGGGGGGGCTCCAAATGTAAGCGCGAGGATGAATGCAAGCGCAGTGAAAATTCCACCAAGCGCTTGTCCACTCACTACGGCGGTCATGTATTCGGAAGGGAAAATGCCTGCAATGCCAAAAAGTCCTCCTGACATTATCGCAGATGCCGCTGAAAAAATAAATAAATAAATTATTAACTCAGTGTGTTTTCAAAACTACTACTACCTATTAGTATTAACGTAACGCAACTCTAAAATTGTCTCCCTCCGATGTGCTGTGCATATGAGCATTTTTGAGAAGGCAAGGAAGAAAGTAAGTCATTGTTTCGAGCTGTTAAGACATGTACACCGACATGCCATGATTGACAATAAGACTGGGTCATACATAATGTCATCATATCTGATGATAGCATCAAAGTTGATTTATTGTGATTATTGATGTTTACCAGACTGGCTTGAATATTTGTGAGGCTCTGTCTTCCTGAACAGCATATGAATAAAATTATATGCATTCTTAATCACCTCGTCCACTTATATATATTTGGCAATGCATTTGGACCAATTAATAAGGTGATCTGTGACCAATAAGTGACTCCTATTTTACACTAACGTTTAGGCCCATTGTGCCTACCTAGGGCTTTTAGAAATTCGGAACTATTAACATAAGGATAGGTATCTCAGAAATTTGTATGCCCACTTTTGCTCAAATATTCTAGCTCGGCGAAGATGTGGCTGCGAACGTCAAATTAAGCCCGCTACCGCGAACTGTCGCAATTATTGAAGGCCCCGCGTTTTTATTTGAATGTCCTGCTATGCGGACATTCCCCTCTTATCTATTTCCAGTAGTAAGTGGACACATATGGGACAGAAAAAAGGAGATCGATCATTCTTAGATATTTGATCTATTATCAACATGTAAGATAATCCAATCTAACGTCATGATTCGAAGAACGACCATAGGTAGCTAGAAATACGCCCTTAAGTCTAGTTCAATAATTTGTTTAAAAAAAAAAAAGCCCAATTCATCAACATGTCCGATCACCCCTCCAAAGAGGAAAATGGCGACTTTGCCTAAAACTGCTTCTTCGACCAATGCCACAGGAATAACATTAGGATCGTACTTGGTTATTTTAACGGCGGTACCACGAACTCGTGACGTTCATGAGGATCGAAATTCATCAAAATTTCCGACATCTCAACATCCAAAAAGGAAACTTACAGTCCCTAGATTAAAAAGCCGCGTACCAGATTTATCATATAGGGATTGATGCAAGACACAGCTCTAATATTCAGGATGCCTGAAACTTTTATGGAGCTACTACCTTATTGTAGCCACGGTGCGAATAGGACATCATGCGACAAAACACCAATGATGTCCTATAAAGAAACTTGACGTTGAACTCCTACAATTGCAAGAGACATGTAGAGCATTTTCTGATCTTTAGAGAAGTTTTATGTGGCCGCATCTGATATGTTATGCTAGATCTCACCTGACCATCACAACGAAACCATTGGTTTGACAAAAAGTGAGCGTATTCGATAAAATAATAGGCATACAAGGCGGTGTTCTAAAGGACGTGATCTGCTCATGAACACAAGACGGAAGGAAGACAGGTTTTTAAAAAAAACAGAGAAGCAGAGGTCGCACAAATGTTAGGAAGTTCTATTAAAATGTGAAAAGAACTTGCCAAGGGCAAAAATGCCGAACAGAAGAACAGGCAGTGATGAAAATGAATTGTTCCACGAATCATTTAACATGGAAGAGCATGAGCACGCGACTAAGAGGCAGTAGTACGTAAACTGTAGGACCAAGCAGACTATCTGCACAATTGTTTGAGGCAGCGGTGACTGAGTTGGTATGGAGCATATACTGCTCATCTATTAAATACAATCGGATAAAGGTATGAATGGATTATTCAGAATTGTTTGCCACATACGTATGACAGTAAGAAGATGGTCCAAATACAAGTTTCTTTTTTTAAATAAAATAAAATAAACAAAATCAATTAAAGCTCTTTAGAAAGGGCGAACATTCCCATTCGAAGATCTTGTTGATTGTTTGTCGTCCTATCTCACGAATGGCTCGAACGATATTCACTTTATGGGCTTAAATCGTTTCTGGATTGTCCACAATCGATCTTTAAATCACAAAAAAAGTCTGTTGTTGCTGAAACTAGAGATAATCTAAGTCCATGTCTTCAATTTAAGCCCACAAAAATTCGGTAATCATGGCTCTGCAGTGCTCACCGCTGACGGAAAATGACGTTTTTAGCAGCATTTTCGGTATAAAATGGGCCAATTATGCCAACACTCCAAACTGTCACTCTCTGCAGATCTATTGGCTTCTCGATAATCACTTGCGGGTTTTCCGATCAATTGCCTTCAATTGCTCAGCCTATTCGACTTTGTAAGAGAATAATTCGAGATCTTTGTGCAAAATTCTCATCAGGCTGGTGCGTAAGATGTTGAGCTGTTGAGATCGATGTTCCTGGATAGAACGTCTCTTGATTTTTAACGTAAACCACCTGTCATGTAGACCTTATGTTTACGGGATGCCCATACATCCATAGGGAGCAAGGATACGCCTTGCCATCGCTCTACGTCAATTCTTTGACACCAATTCGGAACTCTGTTGGAGGCACAAGTTCCACCCTTGGTATGAGTCGAGGCCGACCTAAAACCTCTTACTGTTCTTAGGGTCACAGCACCCGGTACTTATTTGCTACTCTACAATGGGTCAAACCCCGAAAGGAAAACCCTTCCCGCGATTTGGGTTTAAACCACAGCCACCATGACGCTCCCACAAGGGGGCCTACCTCAACAAGTCAGGCCCGGACCTGGATAGAGTCGATCGTTCTCGCCCACAGTTGCCACATTCTCGTAGGTACGTGCCATATGACGGCGAGAACTGTGAGCGTTGTCCGCAAGCAAGCCAGTATCACGAACTTTTTGCACTAACTTGCGTACAGCAGGTGCGGTGGGTGCTTCATTTCGACCAAAACTTATTTTCAATAAACGCACTGTTTGGGCAACACAGCATACACATTTGAAATAAGTTTGCAATATTTCCCAACTGACTGACAGACAGTCAAAATTTCGAGCGGAAAAACAAATTTTTATTTGGACCACCTGATATAAGGTTACATCATGCTTTGAAAACTATGCCAAACTGGACCATTTGTGGAGGACAATAATGGAGAACGCTTGCGGATGACGCGCTGTCTTATCGTCTCTGCAAAATCATACTTTAAAGAAATGTGTCAAACTCAAAAGCCAATACCAGAGGCGTACGTTGACGTACTTTGACATTATAGGGGAAAATCGTCGAACTATTACTGGAGCATTTGCTGCCATTAAAGCAGGAGCGGAGAACATGGTAAATGAGGGCAAAATTTGTATAGTTTATGCTACTGACAACAAAGGACACACTACGACTTTGAGGTGGTAAAAAACTTTGTCTACCTAAGCTCTGCTGTAGACATGATCATTGAGATCATGTGAAGAATCACTATAGCCAAACGCTGTTATTTTGGACTGAGACAACTAAAAAATAAGACCCTCTCACGGACAACGGACTGTGTAAGGCTATTATTACCCCAGTCCTTTTAATTAACACAGAAGGATGGAGTTAAGAGTTATTGTCGCATACATTGTACAGTCTAGTTAGTGCTCATTCATTAGTTATATTAGAGGAAACTTGTAATATTTTGTTCTTAAATGAGGGGCAAACGATTTCACGTCGGCCTGCTGTAGGAACATACATTTTGTACTTACTATTTATAATTATAACTGTGCCCATTGTCATCAAAAAGAATCCATATTGCCAGCTATCGGTGTCGATTTCCACAAACGTTGTCGTCACAATAAATATCACCAATATCACAAATAAGTTTCCAAGCATCTTCAAACGTAACGATACATGATGTCCGTACACAGCATTCAGTATAAGAAACGTCGTCCCCGAAATCGTAGCCGCTATCGTCAGGTCACAGGTAAAATTCCTTTGCAAAGGTGTGAAATCAGCCTCCGGATCGGTGCCATTATAAGTTGTATTGCGGAATTTGTACAGCCAATACTAGAACAAGAACACAAAGTATTAGAAACAACAAAGAAAGGGTGATTAATTCAGTTCACTCCGCAGATAAGGGGCTTTGCATTTCGCTAATCACTGTGACATACATTTGCATCTTATTTTTAACTTTCAAATCGAGTACTTACGTCCTCGGCCGTAATGAAAAAATTCCAAGGCGCCATTGTAGTAGCACCGAGTAAATAAAAAACCAAGTAGCTAAAGTTAAACCGATCCACTGGACAAACATTTTGATTTCCTGAGAGAACCACATCGTAGTGCTCATCGTCTGATCCACCAAACCTGTTATCGAGTACATCGTCCTGAGTTTCCTCATTATGCACTAGGATATCTTGATCCTCAGTTGCTGACGGCATCTTGGTTTCCTAAGCGAACGTCGTCGTATAGTACGTATTACGAGTATAATTTCCTTTATTTTCTATCACACTGACTCATAAGCTCGACTTGTCTGTTGCACATGTAATGCTGGTCTACTTCATGACTTGCAAGGGACGGAGTACAATTTTTTTACGATTAAGTGCAGCTCTATAATGTTTCCATTGTTGAGGCGTTGTTTTACCAATCTTATCTCTTATAAAGTGTAAATAAATGCGCCTAGAAAATTAAACAGCTTTGTTTTTATTTTCTTAAATAGAAGTGACAATTCCCAGCTGTTTTGCAGAACTGTGGCACGTCGCCACAAATTATAGTTTGGTTAGCTCTCTCATAAAAAGAGGGCGCTAGGTAAGCTCAAAGGTTTAAATTCACATAGGGTGTATCAAAAGTTGGCATTATAATTTTATGTTTGACCTATGTATCTTGAATGTTTGAACAGTTTGTAATGCTATGTATCCACCAAAACCAAATCTGGAATTTAGTTAACTTCACATTCCCACACGATTTGACATCTATAAATCTCAGTTAAATCCTTGTGCGACACAAATTGGATTAAACCTTTTTTATATCTGTAAATGGCATTTTCGTGAGAGCCAGAGAGGGAGAGAGTGAGTGACTGAGAGAACTTAACACACAGCACCCCAGGCATTATTGGCTTGATTATAGCAAGTCTGTTTTTCTTTTCCAATCCAACAGTTTCATAATTATTTGATGACGTTTTTTCCTGTGGTAGATGATGCTCCTGTCTAATGCGTGTGTTATCGCTTTCACTTGATTGATATCTGTATATTGTATACCAATAACAATTTCTCATCATTTGCATCCATTTCTTGAAATTTGTAAAATTATTACCAGCTGCGATCACCTTTTTGACATCAAACGTAAATATAAATGCTATGTCCCGGTGGATCCGTCCCACGTAAGTCTTAATCTTTTTTCGCTAAGTCCCGGATATAGTTTTGGTGGAGACATAACATAAAACTATGCGTGTATGTTTTTTCAGTATTGTTTGCTTAATAAAATTACTTAGCTTATTCTACTACAACAAAATTGTTATTTGCGGGTAATAAATAGTGTTAATGACATCTAATGGCACAGAACTAGTAAATAAATTTACCTAGGTGTCGCTACGGTTTGGGGTGAACCTGTACCTCAACTAACAAGTCTCCCTAATTAGCTCGGTGCTTAGCTAACTGCTTCCACTTTCGCATCCCAAGATGGTTGAGATTGTCTTTACTTGTGGGCGCTACTGAAGGGCGCTACAGTGTCACTAATACTTAGATTCGAGGACTCTACGGACTGAAGTATTGGTGTCTTTTCGCTCTACATGTGCTAGCTATCTCATATCTGATGAGTAGTTTTCCGACTAGGTCAATGTCGCCTCATAACTCGTATAGTTCGTCGTTAAATCTCCTCCTTCAAAGCCCGTCAGAGCCCTCGGGACCGAATATCTTATGAAGAATATTTAGAAATATAAAGAGGGACTAGAATGATAAAAGTCTTATATAGAGTCTCCGTAGTTGTTCGTTAGAGGGGCTTAGCACCTATCATTATTAATTTAGTCAGTTTGTTAGTTGTATTTTTGTGCAACTTATCCATATGGTAAGGTAGCGCTACAGTACGGTGTAGATCAGGGCCTCAACCAACAAGCATCTCCACCCATCGGCTTCCAGTTTTGCACGCTAAGTAAAATCACCTGAAGAATTTTCCTCTCAAAACCGTCAAGCGCAGCCTCATCCATTTAAAGTCCATGCTTCTGTGCCATAGGGCAGGACTGAGATTATTAAGGTCTTACATAGGGTCACTTTTGTTGTTCGTGAGAGAGCTTTGTTAGTCGATTGCCTTCTTAGACCAAAGAAGCAACAATTGGCAAGACCTATCCTTCGTTCGATTTCAGCGCTGGTGTCGTTGTCTGAACTGATAGCGGAACCTAGGTAGACAAAGCCATTAGCTGCCTCAAAGTTATATCTGTCGAGGGTAACGTCCGAGACGCCGGCGTTGGGTGTCCTTTCTTGTTGTCAGCATACCATATACTTGGTCTTGTCCTCGTTGATCGTTAAACCCATGTTCGGCGCTTCCGCCTCAATACTCGCCAAAGCGCCACTGACATCACGCTACTTTCTTCTGATTATGTCAATATCATCGGCGTATGCGAGTAATTTGACGGACTTTTGAAAGATTGTGCCTCTTGTGTTGGCGTCTATGTTTTGCACTATTCTTTCAAGAATGATGTTAAAGGAGTCCCATGACAGCGCGTCGCCATGTGGAAATGCTTTTTTGAGATAAAGGTGTCAGTGAATTCTTTACCGACCTTGATGGAGCAGCGTGCATTTTCAATTGTCATCCTGCACAAACGGACCAGTTTGGCAGGGATACCAAAGTAAACGTAACTCTGTATAGCTCATCTCTATAGATGCTGTCATACGCGACCTCAAAATCGATAAATAGGTGGTGCATATCGATTTGGAATTCATGGCATTTTTTTTCCAAGATCTGCTGTAATGTGAATATTTGGTCGATGGTGGATTTTCCTGGCCTAAAGCCACAGTGATATGGACCACGACCAGGTTGTTGACGAACGGCTTCAGACGTTTACACAATACGGCAGTGAGAATCTTGTAGCTTGTAGGATATGTGAAGAAGTTTAGAGGGTCATCTTTCTTGAGGATCGGAGAAACAATGCTGAGGTTCCATTTATAGGGCATACTTTCGTCCGACCCGCAATTATATGATATTAATTGTTAACAATTCATTCTGTTACTCACTGTACTTCGGTCATGCACTTGCTGTTATAATAAATCTGCCACACACACGGTCAAACCTATGCATGTGCATTAGCATCGATTGTACGATCTAGATACCACCGGAATTCTAAGCGCGCCAACAAAGGATAATGGATGGACGCATGATCTGTAAATGCGTTTTTTTTTTGTTTCTTTTTTTTGGTTGCGCCAATGGATGAGGTAATCTTCTAAAGATGCGGTAGCCTGTGCCACCAACATGCACGATTCGCAACACCTGAATATTCGATGCCAGGAGTGCGCATACGTACTAATCCACACCACTACGTCCTTTAACCACTCTCCCCGCGGGACTGCAGTTAGGTATTACTTCGCTGGGCTGGTTAGCAATTATGCTCTATTCTCCGAGGCCGCTTCTTGAGCTCTTCTTAGGGCTTCTGCTCTTCGCAGCGCGTACTGCACGCGCACTATAAATGAGTAGATCTCCATCCACTTGTCTTCTGGCTGCGTCATGTGACTTATGAGGTTTTCTGGACTTGGCAGATTTACTCTTTCTTCTGCAAAGCGTCTGCGGTAGAACACCACGTGCAACGCATCCTCTTCCTCATTTTGACGTTCTGGACACTGGGGTGAACTATCGTGTCCAAATCTATGGAAGTATTTCCGGTAGCCGCCGTGCCCAGACAGGAACTGTGTGATGTGGTAGTTACAGTTCCCCCATGGTCTCTTTGTCCATGTTTCTATGATGGGAATGAGCTTGTAGGTCCACCTGCCTTTTGTGGAGCGGTCCCACCTGGTTTGCCTCTTAACCATCTTTGCCTCTTGCCGCTTCGAGGGACGCCTAAGATATAGTACACCCTCTTCATCTCATTCGCGAAGATGTCTATTGGGATCATTCCAGCTAAAACGCTGGCTGCATTATCGGAGATTGTGCGGAATCCGCTGATCACTCTGATTGCACAGAGCCTGTGAGCTGATGATACCTCTCGTATGTCGCCAGTGCACCCTCCCATATAGGAGCAGCGTATAGGAGTACCGACCTGACCACTCTGGTCAGCAAGATCCTTCGGGCGTATCCAGGTCCGCCGATGTTCGGTAAAATTCGGGAGTGTACCGCCTGCATCAGCGATGCTTTCTTGCTAGCGTACTCGACGTGAGTTTTGAAGCGCAGTCGATTGTCGATCATGACTCCAAGGTACCTTAAGAATTCTTTGGATCTAATTGTCTGGTCTCCGACGCGGAAGTTTGCGTATTCCACCGCCTTGCGGCTAGTTATTAGGACAGCTTCAGTTTTCATGCGTGTGTAAGTTTGTATGTTCGTGGTTGCTCGTCCTCATGCTCTTCAAGGCTCAACGTTTTTGTTCACTTAAATTTCAACCGCAGTCCACAATATATGGTTATAATTTAAATACAATCAAATTTATAACGCTTTTCTGTAGATTGAATCAAGTGTTTTGAATCCGGTTCTGAGTTGTTGTATTCGAGGTTTTTTGTTTTTGTTTAAAGGTGATCTTTTCGTTATGTCAAAAACAGTACTCGATTGCCTTCTTGGCCCAGAGAAGAGATGTAAAAGGAAACCTTGTTTTAGAATCAAGGGCGGTGGTGAGAATATGAGAAAACTTCTTTTGCTGACTGTTTAACGACGACGTAGACTAACATCCTGCGGCCAAGCAGAATAGGCCATCCAACTTAGAACATGATAGCCAAAACTTCCGCCCCCCTGACCAAAAAGAAGTAAGGATATCAGTATCCAGCAGAGCTGTTGGACTTGGCAGCTTACCGGCCGAGGCATTCAAAGCTGGTGGAAATGACTTTGTGGAGAGCATATGTAAATCCGCCCATTTCTCAGATCTGGTCAGAAGAGTATACTCGTACGACTGATGAATTGTATCTCAGCATCAATTTGCTGGATCTACAAGAAAGGTAAACCCCTCAACTGCGCCAACAATAGAGGTACAAGTCTCTTTAACATTGGGTACAAGACGATATCTTTCATATTGTGTGATCATCTAAGACCCTTCGTCAACAACCTAATTGACTCCTATACGTGTGGTTGCATGCCAGAAAAGCCAAGAGTTCCAAATCTACCTTTTTATCGATTTTGAGGCCGCATATGGCAGCATATATAGAGACGAACTATGTAGGGCCATGTCTAGTTCTTGCATCTCTATCGATAACGATACAGAACGCTTCCTATTTCTTCAATGTCGGTATCGACTTAATCAAGAAAAAGCGTACGGGACCCCGATGAAATTGGTGTAATTGGCAGAGTTCAGCGGGCTGTCACCGATGCGTTCACTAGTATTGAAGCGGGAGCTGCCAAAATTGGTTTAGCGTTAAATGAGGGCAAAACCAATTATATGTACATTACGATTTATGAATGACTTTAACGAGCGCGTTACGAATTCTAGGGAAGAGTTAGTCAACAAATTCTGATTGGTCGAGAAATCGAGAATTGCCTGCAAATCTAGGTTGCATTTCGTGAGGCAGCGGACTGAATTTTAAGGCTCCGGCCTATAGAATCCGTTGCGTCCTTTACGATGCCGCTGTTCTGCGAAAAATTTGTTTTGTTTAATTGTGCGAAATTTAAAAAAATTATTAAAAATACAAAGTATGGATGATGAGTTCCTTTCGATGATTATTTTATCAGAAGCCCTGGAGAATCTAAAAATAATCATAGATAACAGTCGAGGACTGAGATCGTCATGGATTTTACTTTGACCAACTGTACAATCACAATGCGGGAACAAGGAAGTGTTTGATTTGCTGTTCAACTTGGTCAAAAAAGAGTTAACCAAGCACTCCAACAGACCCGTCATATCAGCAAAGTGCAGGCTGTTTTTGACTCTTTTGTGAGTACATTTAATATTTTAATCGTGCTATCTTTGTTTACTATTTTAAACTTTATAGATATTTGGCACATGGAGGCAGCAAGCAGGTGTTTTCAATGGGATTCAAAATGGGACTCACAGGTGTTAAAAGAATCGTGAACGACACCTGCGATGTTCTTTTGAAAACCTTGGGCCTTATATATTTGTCAATCCCAAACTAAACTGAGTGGAAACAGCTTTCCAATGATTTTTACAATTTGTGGAATTTGCCAAATTTTGTGGGTGCCATGTGTTTACCACATAAACATCACTGGCATCGACATTGGAGCATATGGCTCATAAAGCGACGGTGGTGTTTTATGGCACTCCAACTTCGATCGGAAGTTATTTGGAAACCAGCTCAGCCTACGGCAGTGTCTGCCGAATAGTAACGTCAGATTTCCGCATTATTTTGTTGGCGATGCGCCATTTCCTTTGAAAACGTTTGTGATGCGTCTGTATCCAGGTATAGTACTGGCTTCATTACCAGTTCTTTTTTATTAATACAGTCGAACGCGTTTCAATTTAATTAGGGGAACAGTTAACTGTGGATCGAGATAAATTCAACAAGCATCTATCACGCGCCAGGCGGGTCATTGAAAATGCATTCGGCATTTTAGTGTCCCGGTGGAGAATTTTACTTGGCCCACTAAGTAGACTCCGACGTCAGCGGGCAAAATTGCTAAGGCAGCTGTTTTACTTCACAATTTTGTGAAGATGCATGATAACAGTTATATTCCTCCAGACTTCGTCGATCAATACAACGGCGAGGAAATAGTTCATGGCCTGTGGCGAAAACAAACTGTTCCATTAAGGAAGCCAAAGAGAATTTTCTCAAACAACGCGTCCAAAGACGCGTTCAAATTGCGTGACCAACTGAAGGAGTACCTTTTGCTTAAATAAAAACACACATACATGTATATATATACATAACTATTTTTGCTTCTTTATTTCATCCATTGCCATCTGGATGTATTTACATATAAGTTCGTCCTGAACTTCTTCTGCAGGCTTAGCCAGATATACGTCCAGGACTCGCAAAAAATAACTGTTGGCGGAGGTTGCAGGTCTTTTTGCCAGCAGTTCTGTTGCCGCTCCCACTAGCAAATCGAACCGCTCCGTTGCCTCCTCCAGCTTGCGCTTCCGGCTTTTGGAAGTCAATGTTATTGTTGGTGCGGATTGGCTAATATCTGGTGTGGATGTTAAAATTTGTTGCACCTCGCCAATGTCCTCCACCAAGTTAAAAAAAACTCGAAGTGCCTTGTTAAGGACCGTGGATAGTTTCCTCATCATTCCACTACAAACACGACACAGTTCTGTAATATATTTGCACGTTATTTTAATATAATATAAAACATCAAGTCTGCTTACCTTCGAGGAGTTACGTAAATCTTAAAAATCCAAGCAGTTGAAGATAGTTCCACTGACTTTCCTCAATCAGAGCACTTCCACTTTTCGGCTTTTTTTTTTTATTTCCTTAACAATGCAATCCCTCAGTGAACGCCATCGGCTTTGGCATATATCGACTAGAATAAGAACACGTAAGTTAACATTTAAAAATTATTTGTATGCAATATTACCATCTACACCAACAGCAACCGCTACACCCATCCACGCTTTTTCCTTTAAACTTTTCTTTCTGTAGGATGGCAGCGATTTGTCCTATAGACATCTTTTACATTCTATGGCCTCTATTAATTTTTCTTCAAACATGTTTCTGAAAAAAAAAAAAAAAATTTACAAAAACCATAAATTGAATAAAAGACAAAATCTACTCACATCAATTCAAACGAAAACCAAATAATAACGAACGAAAACGATACAAAATAATTCAAATGTCAATGTCAATGTTTTCTTTTCAAGCTCTGACAATTTCTCTTCGTTCTCTCAATGTCTCCACCAATGAGAGTGCTTAGTCTCAATTTGTGAACCGCAATATGTGAAAGTTGGTCCTCTATGTGTGAACTGCCAACGGATTGAAAAGTAGAATGTAAATCTACTTTATCCGTCCGTTCCGTCATATATATTGTTTATGGGCCTGCTTCCATAACAAAGTGTATATTCTATCCAGCTGTCAGTCGATAACGTCGACGCAATGGACGCAAAGGATTCTATGGGCCGTGGCCTAAGCTAAAAAAATTTTCCCTGGAATTTTAAACAAATGAAGAAACGTCAAAATCAGCTGATTTGCCTGCTTTGATTTAAGTGAAAGTTGTTCTTCATCATTTACATATTTGTTCGATAAATTGTTTTCTTTTATAAAAATAAGACTGTTGTTAAACATAAATTTTGAGAGAGTGAATTAATGTTGGATGAGCCAGAGGAAATCATGCCATGAAGGTTTCTGTCTGTTTTTTTTTTATTTTTTTTTTTTTTTGTAAATTAAATAAATTTCTCGAATAAATAAATAAGAAATAACAAAATACGAAGCACATTTCTTCTCAAATTAAAATAAGTAGGTAAAGTAAAAAGATTCGTTTTCTGATAAATACCGCGTTGTTTATCTTGGCTTGGATTTACGCTTTCAGGTTAACTTGTATTAGTATCGCCTGGATTGGATTCCTTTTGAATAAACTTCGCTGTTTTCGTTTCCAAATATGTGAATGTGGTTGTCTAATACTGCGCAAGCCACTACAATTTTGTTGACCTTATTAAGGTTGGCTGCGTCTCTATATTAAAGGCGACGAAATATTTCTTTCAGCAAAGCGAATTTTGCAAGACCGAAGGATCATTTGCAACGAAGAGTATAATTTGATATTTAATGTAAATAGTTTTCCTTTCGTAACACAAGTGTCCTGCTAAGGCTTTGTGCTTTCTTAAATAAAGCGGAGCGTTAGTTAACCTTAAATTGCATGATTTATTGTTTATATTTAAGAAAAAATATATGTTGCTGTTTGTAACCAACAGTAACAAGATAAAATATTTAAAAAAATCTCACCCAAGATTTACGCCTCAAAAACTCAAGAATGTGGTTAGCGTCGAACATGGAATACTGTGGCATCTATTCAAGAGACAAGTCGGTAATAGGCGTAATATACGAGGGTTGACTGAAAAGTTTCCGACCGAACAATGATACAAGACATTTTTTTTCAAAATGTTTTTTTTTTCTACATAGTCTGCTTGTAACTCTACACACTTCTCCCAGCGATGCTCCCATCTCTCTAACCCGCCCAAATAGTACTTGGCGTTTTTCTCTGGCGTTCACGAAGGTGATTGCTTCCTCATTTGACGAAAATCTCTGTCCTCCGAGGGCAGTTTTTAGATGAGGGAACAAAAAGAAGTCGCTTGGGGCTAGATCTGGTGAATAAGGGTGGTAAAGCAGTTCAAACCGTAATTCATGGATTTTCGCCATGGCAACCGCTGAGGTGTGAGACGGCGCGTTGTCTTGGTGAAACAGACATTTTCTACTAATGTGGCCGTTTTTCCGCAATTTCTGCCTTCAGCTTGGCAAGTAATGATGCGTAGTATGCTCCTGTAATGGTTTTTCCTTTTTGAAGATAATCGCTTAAGATAACTCCTTTACTATCCCAAAAAACAGTCGCCATCACTTTCCCAGCCGAAAAAACAGTTTTTGCTTTTTTTGGAGCCGGCTCGCCCCTTGCAGTCCACTGTTTTGACAGAATTTTTGTTTCGGGCGTATAATGGTGTATCCAAGTTTCATCTACAGTAATTAATCGGCTCCAAAACTCGAGTTTATTGCGCCTAAACTGCGCCAACAGATCGTTGGAAATGTTCATTCGAACACGTTTTTGGTGTAACGTAAGCAAACGCGGCACCCAACGCGATGGCAGCTTTCTCACGCCTAAATCTTGATATGTAACAAACACGTTCTTTGGACATTTTCATAACCTCTACTACCTCTCTCACTTTAATTCGGCGGTCGTCTAACACCATTTGGTGAACTTTAGCAATGTTATCGTCAGTGGTGGCAGTTTTTGGACGTCCCGAACGTTCATCATCTCCCAAGCTCTTACGGCGACGTTCAAATTCAGCTGCCCAAAATTTCACTGTGGTAAATGATGGTGCAGAGTCCCCATACACAGAGTCCAACTCATTTTTGATTTGCGTAGGCGTACTGCCTTTCAAAAACAAGAATTTAATAACAGTTCGATACTCAATTTTCTCCATTTTCACTAAAAACACTCACATCGACTCACCCAAACCACTGTCACGTAGAAACTGCGAGTCCAAAATGATTGAAACTTCGGTAAGTAATTGTCAAAAGATGCACAACTAGCATTCACTAGCTTTTATTGACGAGTGCCGCTATCTTTACGTTGTGGTTGGAAACTTTTCAGACAACCCTCGTATATAATACATTGGCTGAAAAGTCCGTGCCGTTTCTAAGAGAGGGCAACACTTGAATTAAATCCATACCATTTTCAGTTAGTACCAACCTTCAAAAGATATGTGTATAAATTTGACAGTTGTCGGATGATTAGTTCTCGAGATATAGTGTTGTGAGTGAAGCAACTTGTGTTATTGTGAAAAAAATGGATTCAAAGCAATTTCATGTGTTGATTTACGAGTATCATTGCTTTTTGATGGGAAAAAATGCAGCCGATGCAAAGAAATGGCTTGATAAGGGTTACCCGGAGTCTGCACCTTGCGAACGAATCATTCGCAAGTGGGTTGAAAAATTTAAAAGTGGTCATACAAGCACCGAAGATGATGCACGCAGTGGACGTCCAAAAGAGGCTGTTTCGGATGAAAACATCAAAAAAGTCCACAAAATGATTACGAATGACCGTAAAGTGAAGTTGATCGAGATAGCTGAGGCTCTGAAAATATCAAAAGAGCGTGTTTGATATATCATACACGAATATTTGGACATGCGAAAGCTGTGTTCAAAACGGGTGCCGCGTTTGCTCACAGTCGACCAAAAACAACAACGTGTTGATGATTCAGAGGAGTGTTAAAAGCTGTTCAACCGCAATAAAGCCGAATTTTTGCTTCGGTATGTGGCAATGGATGAAACTTGACTCCATCACTTCACACCAGAGTCAAGTCGGTAGTCAGCTGAGTGGCTGGCAAGGTTATGGCATCCGTATTTTGGGATGTCACATTGAAGTACTAGATGGAGTGAAAAGCGACCTCCTTGACCGCCAGAATGCGGTTATGTTGACTTGAAGTCCGCTCATATTTAGGCAGACATGATAAATTTCAGTGCGATACCGTCTTTAGTTTTGTTTTGACAGCTGATTGTTGTTGACGTGTTTGGCATCATGTTGAGTATGGACAAAAATGATTTTCGTTCTCTCATAAAACATTATTTTTTGAGAGGCAAAACGGCGAAGGAAACAAAAGAAAGGTTGGATAAATATTATGGGGCTAATGCTCCGTCAGATTACACCGTCAAATATTGGTTTCGAGAGTTTCGTGGTGGCTGCAACTCCACTACCGATCAAGTCCGCAGCGGCAGGCCCTCCAATGCGGTTACAGAGGACAACGTCAAAAAAATACATGAAATGGTGTTGGCTGACCGGAAAGTGAAGGTGCGCGAGCTAGCAGATACCACAAAGATTAGTACTGAGCGCACACGCCATATTTTGGGCAATATTCTGCATATGAAAAAGTTATCCTGCCGCTGGGTGCCGTGCATGACCAAAAACACGAACTGGATTTGGATCCCTCGGACTATTATCTCTTCCCAAACCTCAAAACCAATAAAAAATTCAGCTCACGCGAGGAAATCATCGACGCCACGGACTAGTATTTTGCCGACCTTCCGGAAAATTACTTTTCGGACGGGATCAAGAAGTTGGAAAATCGCTGGAATAAGCGTATCAAACTACAAGAGGACTATATTGAATAATATAAAAAAAAACATTTAAAAAAAAAAATTAATTCCCAAAGAGGTCACTTTTCACTCCATCTAGGATGTTTTAAAAACATAATACGAAAAACCCTGTACTATATCTAAATCCTTCTGTATGTACAGCGACTCTCTTAAATATCAAATAATTTAGTTATAGATATATGTACTTACGTAAACGTCGGAAGCCCAGGTCGTTGCAATGATTCTCAAATATTTGAAAACTCCAATCTAAAATTCAAAAACCAATTTTAAAGGAGCTGTCGAAAAATATATGCGGTGTTGACGTTCCAGTTCTTCTGTGATGTGATGTGATAATGATGTGATAATGAAGCCCTATGCGTATGATAGTAGTGCAACTCAAGAAGAAAAATACTTCAACTACGCTTTATCAAAATGCCCAAGAGTGGTTGAAAATGCCTTTGGACATTTGAAGGACAGATGTAGATGAATTCGAAAAGGACTGGATAACCACATACATAACACAAACCTTATAATTAAATCTTGCTGTGTCTTACATAATTTTTTAAATAAGCACAACGATACAATTAACTTACATTGGATGCAACATCAGGACGAAACCAGAAGAAGAGATCAATCAGAGCACACATCCCTCATCGTTGATTTAACGAGATCAAAATTTCAATGGAACATGATATATACTTTTTAAGAAGTTTGTTTCTCTCCCTTTTAATTTCCATAATTTTAATATCATTTTTTTTATATCGTTCAATTCCCTACAAATAAGATCGTCTGTCGTTTTGAACTGATATACTAATCTGTCCATATCTGTCCATTGTTTTCTTGCAGCTCTTGGTAAGGGTGTTGATGAACCTGCTGACACTGGCGCTGTTGTTGAACCTGATGTTGACGATAACGATTCTCCACTCATTGGAGCCAATGGAGTGGATGTACAGTGGATGGAATAACTTGGAACTTCTTCAACTTGAAATGTACAGACATGTTAAACAAAATAAATATATAAATGTGAAACTAACCTTCCAAAATGCTGTCTTCTATGATGGAGTTGAGGTTGTTTATTTTATGTCGCCCCAGAATAGCATTAATTTTGGAATAAAGAGGCCATTCTGAAGGAAATCCTCCTGAAATCCCAATTGACTGCTCTTCTTGTCTGGCGGTTTTCAAAATAAATAGAACGTTTCGTCGCCTTAGTGACACAAAAGCGTATGTCAATATTTGCTAGTTTTCAGGAGAGACGATTTTGTGATTTTTTTTTACTATTTTTCATTTTTATGAGTTCAATGAATACTGATACGGCAAGTGCTAACTTATAAACTACTTCCTTAGAGGTACAATTTTTTGCCACAATATATAGAATGCTATATTTTAAGAAAGGTGTCATACTCGGTCCAAAATCGAAAAAATATAGTTACGTTCTTGTGTCACTAGGGCGATGGTTTATAAATGCATTTAAATAAAAGAATATACATACAGGGTGAATGACTCGAACTCCAACTTTTTAAAATGATATAATTTTTTAATTTTTTGATAAATTTTATTGTGCCAAAGTAAAAAATGTGGGAAAATACATAAATTTTCAAATTGTATCAGTAGTTTTCAATATGTCTACCTTTGGCGCGAATAATGGCATTGAGACGGCCGAAGAAAGCATCGCACGCTGCAAGCAAGTGGCTCTGCGGTATTTTGGCCCATTCCCGGCGAAGTGCTTGTTTGAGGTGGTCCAAACTTTGGTATTTTTTAGTGCCAACCTTCGCCTTTAAAATACCCCAGACAGAGAAATCCAACGGATTTGCATCCGGAGAATTTGCTATCCATTGTGTCGTAGAAATGAAGTGTGGAAGATTGTTTTTTAACCAATCTATGTTGACGCGCGTTTTGTGAGACGGTGCCGAGTCTTGTTGAAATGTCCACGGTCTCCGACCGAAATGATTGTTTGCCCAGGGCTTCAATACTGCGTCTAAGACAGTTTCACGGTATACTCGTACGATCGAATTAATTTTGACGCCACGGTCCAAAAATACGAGCGGAGAGCGACCATCGGAGGTTATGGCGGCCCAACCCATCACCATCGGTGCTGCCTGCTTTCTGGTGGCCATCCGAAGGTGTAAATTTTCGAAGGACCTCTCTGGCAAGTAAACTCGGTCATTTTGTTTGTTGACATTTTGCTCGACAACAAATGGCGACTCATCGGAAAAAACCGAATTCGGCAACTCACCACTTTCGTGCAAGCGTAGCAACTCCTTCGCTCTTTCGACTCTAATTTTTTTCTGTTGCGGTGTTAGATCGTGTGCTTTTTGGAACTTCAATGGCTTGAGCCCAAGCTCATTTTTCAGTATGTGTTGCATCCGTTTCAACGATATGTTGAGCCCACGAGCCATTTTTCTTCCACTTCGACGCGGATTTCGCTCAATTCAAGCCTTCACTTTCCGAACCATTTCTGTCGATGTTGCTGTTTTTTTATGACCACCTCCATGGCGTTTTGCAACCCTTCCAGTATTACGGTATTGAGCTATCGTTCGAGACACAAATGATTTATTCACGTTGAGGTGCTGGAGGGCTCTAACGATAGCTACTTGTGGTTTTCCAGCCAAATATAAAGCAATCACACTATCACGTTTGAATTCCATCGCGGATAAAAATTTCTCAACACAACTGAGACGCAAATCGTTTAAAAGGCTTGCAAATAATAAAATTATCTGTCATGTGCAAAATTTTGGTGTATACCAGAATACAACCTTCGATTTCACTCGCATGAATGTACTAGATTTAGCCTACCGCTTCGTTGCTAGCAGGACTAATTCAACTTATAATTTAATGACAAATAACACAGGCTTAGCAAACGTACCAATTGCACGTTCAACACATTTTGCAAAATTCTATACATTTATTGCTCCATGCTATTTCAATAAACTTACACTTTCCATACGATTAACTAATAACTATAACATCTGCATTAAGAAAATAAGAACTTGGATTTTTGCTATTGATCTTGCTAATATTGAACTATTACTACGAATTCCAACTTAATATCGACGTAAAGAACGGACTAAATGGAACTGTATTCTTCTTTGTATCTCATTACTGTTCATTTCATTCACGGATTCTGTCTTTAATAAATCTTAATTGTATAGCTATAAATTATCTGTATCTGTATTTTTCAATGCCACCCCACTCCAGAAATGTTAAGTCTCATATTTGATATTTCTTTTGACATTTCGTTAATCCCAACGCGATGAGTAATATCAAAATTTACCAAGTTTTCTCCTATTAAAGAAATGATATGAGCTAAGGCTGAACATCGTTGTAGATTTAATAAAAAAAGATTAACTTTACATTGGTTAAGAACCATGAAATATGCTAAAAATATGAAGTATAACTCATGTGAAAGCTATTGTATGTCGAATCTTGTTTTCTGAAGAAAATGCGTGCTTCGTGGTGGATGCTTTAAAAGATATTTGTAATAACTATGCAGGTGTCTTCTAGGTACTGCCGTTATACCATTGTTTAAAAAAGGTTGTCACTACACATTTCTTCCAGTCTTTAGTAAAATTTTTCAAATATGATAGTGAGCTTAAATTTGACTTTCAGATGATGATCGGATGCAAAACTAAAACATTTTTTGTCAAATAATGCCCGACTATACACTTTTACGGCTGGTCTATATTTCGATATTACCAAAACCTTTGATATGGTAAGCCACAAAATTTGTTAAGGAAACCCGAAAAATGTAGATTTCGTGGTTTCATGGGTTATTGGTTTAGATGGAACCTTGAAAATTGATCGTAAAGAGTGAAGATATACGAAATTAGAACTGAAATTAATTTAAGTATACCTTATGCTTCGGTTTGGACCAATTTTGTTCCTTTTTCTTTGCAAACGATTTAGATCGAATAGTGTTATTAGATCTTTGGATTTGGTTTCTGATATTACGTAGATTCTTAATTTATTCAGAATCAAATTTGCTGAATATACTTAGGTTATAAGCTTCAAAACTGGAAAAATATTTTTTTTTTGGTTTGTCAGCATCATACGATGTGGAAGGGAATTTTTATTTTCACCAAATGGGCAAAGTGTCTAATTGTTCTTGTGTATCTGGTTTTGTTTCTCCTTTTTTAGCTGCCTAATAACATTTTCACATCGTATTGAAAATCGAATTCCCAAAAAAAAAAAATCTGCAAAAGCTTATTGGAGCATTCACAGCGAATACCCACTAGGTTTTATGTTACGGTTTTGTGCAGGCAAGAATTTTTAATTGTTTTTTTTTTATTATGCATTTTTTTCTCGTTCATATTCTGTTGAAAAAAAAATTGTTTTATTTAATTTATTGATATCATATAAAACTTACCAAGAACAACACGCAATATTGTTTCGAATTTGAAGTTTTACAATGCTGTGTCGGTCAGCTGTTTTGCGGAATATGCTGAATGTTTCAAAAGGTGTGTCAGCTTCAACAACCTGACAATTGCGAGTAGGTTTTGAGGAGTTATAATCAAAAACTTGTTTTATGAAAGGGTTTCAAAAATTAAAAAATGGGTAAACTTCTGTTTCCGATTAAGGTAACGAGAGTTTTCACGAAAACTCGGTTTTCGACGCGGTGTGAAAAGGGTTTAAGATACAGAGATGTCTTGTCAGAAATGCTCTTAAAGATTATTTATTATGGAATCTTCCATTCGAAGCTGCAATATGGAATTTCTTGTTGCTTGCTATTTTAAATTTTCCAGAAATTTTTTTTTAAAAAAATACGCCGAAATATTGATAAACGTCCTAGTTATCCACTGTTCTCTGACTTGAAAATGCTTCCTGTATTTGTATTGTTTTAAGATGTTCTTTTTGAAGTCTGTCATGGAAACTCTTCGTTTATGGTATTCGTAACTGCAACTTGGAATATTTATAACACATTTTAAGTGTCAATTTTAATTATGCTAGTTCAGAGTATATTCTTTCTGATTTCTATCATAGTTTACATTTTTTTCTCTGGTATATTCTACAATAGAAATACCTCTAAATCCGTGATATAATTTTTGACAGTTCAATAATATTTATGTTCAATACTGTTTAAACAATTTTACTAAATAGAGGTTAACCAGAATATCGATTGGATTTCGCTACTTAACATATTTCGAAAATATAGAAGATTACGTTACAATTTTGGACCTTGTGATCGACCAACTGAGCTTGTTATTTTTTGCATTGTATATAAATTCCGTAAATTCACTCTACATGATGCAAATCTAACAACCCGTGAACTATATTTGCGTTCAGAAGAAACTGTAGCCGCTGTTAGTGAAAGTACTTCAGAAGATAAGACATATTACGAAAAGATGTCGGCCTACACTCTTCCATGGCCTGCGATGTGATCTTGAATAGCTTGAATTCGACCTTTATTTAAATCGGAAAATGACGTTTTGGTGATAAGGCTCATTCCAGGGTCAATGGGTTCGCAAATTAGCAAAATTGCCATTTATGTGATGAGACAAATTCAAAAGAGACTCAATTATACCCACAAAAGTGAACTGCCTGTCGTGGTCAATGTGATAATGGTCAGTGATTACATCTTTGAAATCCTTGACCACCGTGTGGCGCTCCCATTATTCCGATTTGAGTTTTGTTTTTTTTTGTTAGGTTGTTTCCGTTGTTGATATTCCCTCTAAATCTTAGCGTCATAGCTTGGCATTTGCAAAAGTTACGTAGCCAAGAGTACATCTATCTCTGAGTGTGTTGGCGATTTTTTACAATTTTAGAAATGGATTTAAATTTGCAACAATGAACTTGTATTCAATTTTACGTAAAAAACGGATTTAATGGTGCGCGAACGTTGGAAATGTTGGAAAAGTGTTTCGGCAACGATTCTCTAAAAAAAACGGTCGTTTACCAGTGGCACGAGCGGTTCAAAAGTGGTTGTGAGTCAATCGATGATGATGAACCCAGTGGCAGACCATCGACATCGAAAACCGACGAAAACATTGATGAAGTACAAGTAAAATTAACCATCAGAGAGATAGCGGAGGACTTGAACATTGATTATGGATCCGTCCAAGATATTTTGGTTACTGATTTGGGTTTCCGTGGTGTAGTAGCAAAGTTGGTGCCAAAAGACCTCAATTTCATGCAAAAAAGAGACCGTGTTGACGTCGCAAAAGAGATGATTTGCGAGGCTGAATCCGATCCCACATTCATCAAAAGGATCAAGACTGGACACGAGACGTGGGTTTATGAGTACGACACGCAATCCAGACATCAGGCAAGTGAATGGGGTTCACCAAATGAGCCGAGATCAAAAAACCCACGTCGTTTTTAGTCAAAAAAGAAGGCAATGCTCACGGATTTCATGGATTACAACGGTGTAGTGCATCATGAATTTTTTCCCGAAGGCCAGACAGTAAAAAAAAAGTGTTATTTGGGCAGAAAACTCGTGGATTTTGCACCATGATAACGCACAGTGTCATCATTATTAGTAATTTTTTGACGAAAAATGCTACAAATACCATCCAACAGCCACCGAATTCAACTGATTTGGCTGTGACTTCTTTCTGTTCAATCGAGTTAAAAAACCACTACGGGGAACGCGTTTCAGCAGCCGAGAGGAAGTAATGGAAAAATCGTAGGAATATTTCGAGGATTGGATCAAGCGCTGGCATAAGTGTGTTTTAGTCGATGGCGATTACTTTGAAGGGGACAACATCGATTTAGATGAATAAACTTGTATTTTTAATTTCCTCAATATATTCCGGGAACTTTTTGGTGGTGGACGATATTAATCTGCAAGATATGAGGTTCCAGTAGGATGGTGCTATGTGCCATGTTGCACGCTTCTTTCTAAAACTTTTCAAACCAATATTAAGCTTATGGGTGAGTGGTTAGATAGAGATCAGTCGCTCGAAAAAGTGGCCCAAACTTTTACCGACAGCAAAAACAGGCGAAATTAAAAATTTTTAAATTTGTTTTTAACATCGCGAAACTAAAAAACAAACAAACCTGTAAGGTTCCTGATTTTCATTGCTCAGTCGCATTCCTCAATGGGGCACACGACTTTGCCTTCATTCAGTGCTAGATACCACTGCACTGGCACGCCTAAATCATTAATCGGTTTCCAACGTTGTTAGGGTGTTAGAAGATCGAGATTTGTTTTGAGGAAGTCATTATTGCCTCGAGTGAAGTTAAAACTCAAAGAAATTTCAGATAGAGACAAATTGTCCTAAACTTATCTGAGAGTGTATGATGTGCACTCTGCCCTTTTTTTCTACTTGAACGGAACTGTACTTCATTTAGAAGTTCGATATTTGTTTTGAGGAACTGATTATTATTAGTAACGTTTTCCAGATTAATAATGCAGGCTATTTCAATTCAAGAGAATATTGAAATGATATTGATTTATGGAGAAAATGGAAGGAACATCGATGGTGCTGTTTCTCTTAACGCCCAACGTTTCCCAGACCAGATACGATCGCGCGCTTCCTTTTATCGGGTGGCTGTTGAGGACAATGAAATAGCAGTGTTAGCTGCCTTTGCACACGATCCTCACATTATCACTCGCCAAATAAGTTGTGAATCAGGAATTTCTCAAACGACTGTCCGTAAGATATTACATCGGCATAAATACCATCCTCATCATGTTTCAATGCATCAAGAACTTTCTAGTGAGGATTTTCGCAACCGGGTTTCCTTTTGTCAATGGGCACTTCAGCAAATTGACCGAGACCCCCTTTTCTTAGCCAAGGTGTTATTCTCTGATGAGTCGACTTTCACCAATCACAGTACGGTCAATCGACATAATATGCATTACTGGGCCACCGAAAACCCTTTTTGGTTGCGACAAGTTGAACGCCAGCACCCTTGGAATGTTAATGTTTGGGCGGGAATTATTGGCGATAAATTAATAGGTCCATATTTTATTGAAGGCAACTTGAATGGCGAAAAGTATGCAAACTTCTTGCGGGACCATCTTCCAGTATTACTAGAAGAACTGCCATTGGAGTTGCGATAAACAATGTGGTTTCAGCATGATGGTTGTCCAGCCCATTATTCCCAAGTAGCCCGGGGCGTATTAAACAATGTTTACCATCAACGATGGATCGGACGTGGGGGTCCGAGGCAATTGGCTGCTAGATCACCTGATCTTACGTCACTTGATTTCTTCTTGTGGGGCTACCTAAAAAGTGAGGTTTACAGAAAAAAAGCCAACAACACGTGAGGACATGAAAAGACGAATAACTGAAGCTTGCCGGAAGATTACGCCAGAAATACTTCTGTTCTGTTGGTTCATTTAGAGCGCGGATAAACAAGTGTATTGAAGTGAATGGTCACATTTTCGAGCATTTGTTGAAATAGTCTCGGGAAATAAAGGTAAGCGGACCCACTCTAATTAATCACCCCGAAGGAAACAAAATACTGCTACGTCCACGTCGTTGTTTCTGGGTTATGCTAAACGCAGTATGTAAAAACAAATGACAAGCCTACGAGCAATACGACTGAGCAATGAAAATCAGAAATTATCATTTGAAAAATCAAAAGTGACCTTCGTTTGACCTTGAAAATGGGTCTCAAGGTGAAACTCATGGTCACCATCTTATGTCCCCTTCAGAACCTTGTGACTTTTGTCTGAAACAATTTTCACGATATCGCGTATTTTTCGAGTAATTTGGATATTTCAAGTTAACAAACTCACCCTGTATATTCGATTCGATATCAACTAAGTATTACCAAAAATATTTGTCGATATACTCGTATGTTTGATAGCTTAGGAAAACCTTTTTATTTATATTCATAGCTCATTTCGAAAAAAGGAAAATATAGGAAATTAACCGAAATCTACATATACGAGTAAGTTTTATCGTATTCGATTTTTGAAGCGTATGTTTTGTCAATCGCTTTCACATAAGTTTAGTGAAATCATAAGTTCATTCATGTTTTCTATATTAACATAAATATTGGAAAAGGTTGAAAAATTCAAAACGCAAAGGAGAAAATAATAGATAGAAATAACAAATACGGAAAGGATACAGCACAACATTCCAGCAGGAAGGAAGAAAAGTTGGAAAATTCTTCCTCCTGCGTCAGCTTCGCCTTCTTGTCCTTATAAATATGAAATGATATGCTAATAAAATGTTGAGCGAAAACTTTTAAGTGGCTTTTCGGGGAACAGCAACCTATTATCTCTGGCTGGCCTTTCGGCTCTCCTCCTGGTTGTCCCAAGCGGCCTACCCGTAGTAAAAAATCTTAAGTCATCTGCCACAAAACCTTAGGGATCAACTTGGTCACCATTGCTATGCATAAAAACGTTCTTGAATTTGAATTTCTAATATTCTACGCAACAACGAGACCCAACATTTTTTCTCTTCTATAATTCCTCAATCTTATTGCAAATTTACTATAAACATATTTTGTCATCCGAACTCAGAATTGCAGGTGCCAAAAGCTTTCAATAAATATCATTCGGAATCTTTTAAGTCCCATCGTAAATAATTTCCCTGCTTGGTACGAGCACATTGGTAATAAATGTTTGTAGTAGTTAATTTCATATTTTGAAAAAAAAAAAAAGAAAAGAAATTTGCCGCGTTCTTAATTTATAGATTCGAGTACGAATTTGAGTACGAGTATCTACAATAATCTAATAAAATCCCCTTTTTGGGTGGCTTTCTTTCCTTTCTAATGATAGTCATTTGTTGTTGGGGTTTAGTTATGGATTCCATTAGGTTCACATCACTTTTTATGTCCATTTAAGGACTCGGGGAATTTCCTTTTTGTTTACTTCACTCACTTCTTTATTGTATGAGTGGCAGGGATAAAATTTAAAAAAAGGGAAACTTCATTCAAAAGAGTACCTTTTCTACGCGAAACATTTATTTCAGCCGTAACGCCAGACATCTGTCATATTCCTTATAGTACTTCTTTATGTTTTTTTTTTTTTCGTGTATCATTCTGTCTTTTTTCATGTATTTATGGCCTTTGTATATTTTCTGGTCTGAAGTTTCTATCAGCGACAGAGAAATTACTGAAGGGCATTTCCTTTAGAGAATTTCGTGCAAATAGCGAAACAAATTTCCACTGAAACAGAGATAGAGAAAAAAATATACCCAAAAGGACCATGGGCGGAGGATGGTTAGTTGGGAAGATGGGTATCTCTAGGAAGCTGGGAAGAGTGGAAACAGGCACTAGGACGAGAGCAAAAAAAAAAAAAAAAAACAACGAGAATTTATTATTTTCAAAGAGGTTTTCATTACCAGAATACATTGGAGCTGCTAGATTGCCTCATCTGTCCATGAGGGAGATGTCTACATCAGTTGGTGCGCGGCAGGCTATAAACCATATATACTCGTACTACTGAGTAAGGAGGCACAAGAGTTTCCGGTTCTGGTGACAGCGGCATGGGCGTGCAATTCCCAATTCAATAATGCTGGCATCCATTTCTGGAGAGAGCAGTGGGAACACCTTCTAGTTATTCTACAAGACAGGGTTATATGCGCTCAGTAGCCATGGGCAATGGCAGAAACATAGAAAGTCACAGGCAATAAATAATAAGCCAGACAGTTGGTCCTTGCGGCTATCTGCACTCGCGTTATCCAGCGCGTTCTACTCTATAGTCACACAGTTGCGAAGCGCGAATTGAGTTTTTAATTAAAAGATATGAAACATGTTTCTTGTTTTTGTTTATTGCCTCCTCTACTATATTTTTACCAGCTGTGCTGAAGTTATTAGCAAATTTGCTTGGAGCGAAAAGCTATATTTAGTTTCAGATCTTTGTATAAATATACATACTTGTATAAGCATTATACTCGTAAATATTTATATGCGTACATTCATGAGGTAATTACAATCCTAAAAAGGAATCTCCAGTGTGGCAGTTTAATCAACACCTAAAAGAAGCCTCATTTTAGTATGTGTCTGGGCATGCTAAAACAAAATAATAAAATAATGGTTTCTAATGTAACACGTTGTCCCACAGGAAATCTTGCAGAGGTTCTAATGACCCATGCAAGGCAATACGTGCGTCTTATATATTTCATAGTACCGGAGCTGTGAGTATTTGAGTAGAGTAATACCAGTGTGATAAGTGACCAAGTGCGTCATAGTGAGTAATATTTATTTAATGTGTCGCTTTTATTGCAACCCTTTGAATGTGGTCTGAAACAGAATTATCAGTTTAAGATTATACAGCGAGTAAATTTAATGATGAGGGAATTATCAGGTGTCAATGACGCAAGACTTGGAAATCGAGTCAAAAGCATTCAAATTTGTAGACCGGGTGGGTCGTAGGTCTAAACCAACGTACCTCTTCAGCTAACTTAACCTTTTGCTAGCTGCCTCCGCTTACGGCCACCGAGTTGGTTGAGTTCCCCTTCCAACTGCGTGTGGCAACTTAGGTAAAGCCTTCCCATACTACGTTGTCCCACTTGGATGGATTCGAAAATCTTTCCGTCTAGCCCAAGATTGGCGCTCCAGATGATCTAGCCATCTTAACCACTGCATGTCAAGCCTTCTGTCCACATTTGTGTGGCTGTAATAATTCTTCGCCTCCACATTCCGTAAATGCAGATGAGCCCGTAGATCAACCGGAGAATCTACGGCTCAAATCAGCTTAGGATGATGTTGATTACCGTATTCTTCGAGGTTAACCACTCAATTGCCTTCTAAGATCAAAAAGAAATAGTGGTAAACAAGAGATGTTCTTCGTTCGATCTTCGCGTTAATGTCTTAACTGAATTTGACATCAGAACTTACGACTTTTTTTTTTTTTATAATGAGCGCGCGCTCAAGGGCTTTGTGTACCCTTAAAATGTATTTACACAGCACGGGCGAAGAAAAGAGAGGTGCCGATGTACATTGTTTTTAAATGTTTGTAAGTTATAACGACCAGGAAATACAGAGATTGACAGGGAACTCCATAAGCGAGTTGTACGAGTACGTAGATAACTTCGTTTATCACCTCAAAATTATAGTCTTATACGTCGGTGATAACTGTTCTTTTTTGATGACAATATACGAGGGCGGGTCAATAAGTCCGTGACTTTTTGAATTTCTGACCTCTTTACTGAAACAGCAACACTGCTCCTGTCAACAGGCATTTGTCAGTTGACTCCTGTCAAAATTTAAACTTGCTGCGTCAGTTAGTTTGTGTTTGACAGCTATTTTTATCAGACTACTCACTAATTTGAGGAGAAAATGGAAAAAAGTGAATTTCGTGTGCTTATTAAGCATTATTTCTTGCGAAAAAAAACCATTACCGAGACCAAGGCTAAGCTTGATAAATACTATGGGGACTCTGCACCATCGATTTCAATGGTAAAAAAGTGGTTTACTGAATTTCGTTGTGGCCGTACAAGCACTGAAGATGCCGAACGTCCTGGACGCCCAGTTGAGGTCTCTACACCCGAAACAATCGAAAAAATTCACGATATGGTGTTGGCCGACCGAAGATTGAAAGTGCGAGAGATTGTGGAAGCCGTAGGGATCTCGCATGGCTCAGTGGTTTCAATTTTGAATGATCACTTGGGCATGAGAAAGCTTTCCGCAAGATGGGTGCCGCGTTTGCTCACAGTCGACCACAAACGCAATCGTGTAACAACTTCACAGGAAGGTTTGGCGTTGTTTAATCGCAATATGGAGGAGTTTTTGCGCCGTTTTGTAACCGTGGACGAAACATGGATCCATCACAACACACCAGAGAACAAACAACAGTCAAAACAGTGGGTTTCTAAGGGTGAATCGGCGCCAAAGAAGGCCAAGGTGGGTTTGTCAGCCAATAAAGTTATGGCGACTGTTTTTTGGGATGCACGCGAGATAATCCACATTGACTACCTTCAAAAGGGAAGAACAATCAATGGGGAATATTATGCCAACTTATTGGACCGATTCAATGACGATTTGAAAAAAAAACGACCTCATTTGGCCAAGAAAAAAGTTCTTTTCCACCAAGACAATGCAAGGGTGCACACATGTGCAGTTGCCATGGCAAAAATCCATGAATTGGGCTATGAATTGCTCCCTCATCCACCCTATTCTCCAGATTTGGCTCCGAGCGACTACTTCTTGTTCCCAAACCTGAAGAAATGGCTTGGTGGAAAAAGATTTGACTCCAATGATGAAGTCATCTCGTCATTTTGAGGACCTCGACAAATCATTTTTTTTGGAAGGGATAAAAAAATTGGAGAAGCGTTGGACAAAGTGTATAGAGCTCAAAGAAGACTACGTTGACAAATAAAATTATTTTTTTATCAAAAAATCTGTTTTAATCCAAAAGTCACTGACTTATTGACCCGCCCTCGTATATATACAATATACAATATAGTTTGTTTTGCTTTTATTGGCCTTCAGACCTATTTTTGCTATTTCTTTCTCGGCACTCGCAATGTCATCACTGACATCCCCATGGTTTCTGCCGATTATGTCAATGTCGTCAGCATACCAGAGAAGTTGGATATATTTTTCTTCTGTTGGCTTAAGTGCTGCGCATAATTGTTTTAAGCACGATGTTAAAAAATTGTCAAGGACCCTCATTACAATCAAAAAGTTTGTACCGATTTTGAGTAGCGGGACACTATCAAAAGCTAAGTTTAAACCGACAAAGAGATGGTGAATTTCGATTTGATAATTTGACATGGCCTTTTTATCATGAGCTAAAAATTATGAACCTCATTCATTCAGTAGTATGTTTCCATCTCCTCGACCTCGCTTTTGGTTGTATGCGGCCTGTAGTTTAACTGCAAAATCCCCCTCTGGTTTTGAATATCATCGAGATTGTATTTACGAGTACTTGCGTTATTTTGGTAGTGGAAGTAATTTTTCTCTCCTAGATCAAAAAGTTCAAAAAGTTTATTCAGAAAATTAAAAATACCAGTTTATTCATCTAAATCTATATTGTCCCCTTCAAAGTAATCCCCATCGACTGCAACACACTTATGCCAGCGCTTGATCCAATCCTCGAAACATTTTTTATATTCGGTTTTCGGTATGTCCGTCAGTGCTTCCTGCGACTTTTCCAATACTTAATCTCGACTGCTGAAACGCGTTCCCCGAGGTGTTTTTTTTAGCTCGATTGAACAGAAAGAAGTCACAGGGAGCCAAATCAGGTGAATCCGGTGGCTGTTGGATGGTATTTATTGCATTTTTCCTCAAAAAATTACGCGACGGTGCGTTATCATGGTGCAAAATCCCCGAGTTTTCTGCCCAAAATTCTGGTCTCTTTCGGCGAATTCCTTCATGCAAACGCCTCATAATACGCCCAAATAATACTCTCTGTTTACTGTCTAGCCTTCTGGCAAAAATTCATGATGAACTACACCGTTGTAAGACTATCAACAGCGACTATTACATTGCGTTTTTGGAGCGTTTGAAGGACGAAATGGCAGAAAAACGGCCGCATTTGAAGAAAAAGAAAGTGCTGTATCATCAAGACAATGCACCGTGTCACAAGTCGATGAAAACGATGGCAAAATTGAATGAATTCGGCTATGAATTGCTTCCCCACCCACCGTATTCTCCAGATTTGGCCCCCAGCGACTATTTCCTGTTCGCAGACCTCAAAAGAATGCTCGCCGAAACAGAGGCCTATTTTGAGGCTAAACCGGAATCATACTACAAAATTGGTATCGAAAAATTGAAAAATCGTTGCAATCAGTGTATCGCCCTCGAAGGCAACTATATTGATAAATAAAGTTGAATTTTGCAAAAAATTTTGTGTTTTACTATAAAACAGACTTTTCAGCCCATGTGTTAACCCATGAAAACCGTGAGCAGTACCTACTTTTTTGACTGAAAACAACGTGTTTTTTTTGGTCTTGGCTCATTTGGTGAACGCCATTCATTTGCCTGATGTCTGGATTGCATGTCGTACTCATAAACCCACGTCTCGTCTCCAGTAATACGCCCAAATAATATCGTAATGAATGTGAGATCGGATTCAGCCTCGTAAATCATCTCTTTTGCGACGTCAACACGGTCTTTTTTTTGCATGAAATTGTGGTCTTTTGGCACCAACTTTACTGCTACACAACGGAAAACCCAAATCATTAACCAAAATGTCTAGGACGGTTCCATAGGCAATGTTCAAGTCCTCCGCTATCTCTCTGATGGGTAATTTGCGGTTATTGACCAACATTTTTTTTACTGGGCCAATCGCAATTTTGTGAGTTGTTGAAAAGTGTATAGAGGAGGTAGTTGTTAATCGCCTTAACAATTTTATAACCAAGCACCAAATACTACATCCAAACCAATACGGTTTTCAGAAAAATAAAAGTACTGGAATGTTATTAGGCGAGTTTACCAATACTGTTAATGCCGGCCTGAACAGAAATCACCATGTTCTCGTGCTATTTATCGATTTCAGTAAAGCGTTCGATACACTAATGCATGAAAAGCAAATGGAAAGCCGCAGAGGAATAATGGCAAACTGGCTTAAGAGCTATTTGAAAGATAGAACCTTAAAAGTTAAGGTCTCAGACAAAATGAACGAGGAAAAACCAAGTGAATACGATGTACCACAAGGCTCCAAACTGGGATCGTTGGTATTTACCCTCTATACGCGCCTATTCAAAAAAAGAACTGCCTATGCCTACGCTGATGACATAGCAATTGTGGTAAAACACAAGAATTTAACACCGTCTCTAAATGGTGTCATGATAAAGGCCTTTTAATAAATGCGACCAAGACAAAAGTAATGCACATACGCGCCCCCTCTAAGCAAGAAGATATTGTTCAAATATATCACTGAAACGAACACTGCCCATTGTCAGCCAAAAATAAAGAAATTGAAGTAGTTAAAGGCATGGAATACCTCGGGATAATTATAGATGAACACCTATTATTGCGAGAGCATATAAATACCCTACGTCTTCAACTTAAAAGCGCGCTCTTTGCGATGGTATACCTTAAAAGATATTCCCACTTTGAAGTCCAGAAACAAGTGTACTACTCGCTAGCAGAATCAAGAATCAGATATGAGTTTCTGGCCTGGGGAAACGCGGCGGAAACCCATATTGATAAGATCGTCTATTCAAAGTTTTTAGACCTGCTTACACATCTTTTAAAGTTTTAGATGCCAACGCAATATTTCAGATGACAACACTCATACACTATATGGATGATCAGAGATTTCTGCAACCTATACGTCATACGCAAAACACCAGAAGACGAGCCCAAGGAATGCTAGAAGTACCGGAAACATTCAACATCTATGGAAAACGAGAACTACGCTGTGCTATTCTAATACTTATGAACAAACTTCCTCAATCTTTGAAATACATTCCTAACCTTAGAAAACGAAAAAAAGAATTAAAAAAATTATTTATTTCGATGTACTTTGTAAAGTAGAATAGTCACCAATAATTAATTTAGTTAATTGTATATCTATATAAAGTAATAATGCTATTCTTTTATATAATAAACTGAGATATTAATTTAAATCACCTCAAAACCAACTAATGATACCAATGCTAACAACCACCTGCAGATAAGCACTTTGATTTGCGGGTAAATTGATGTAAATTAATGTAAATAATAAATAAAAAAAAAAAAAAACTTCATCAATGTTTTCGTCGGTTTTCGATGTCGATGGTCTGTCTGCCACTGCGTTCATCATCTTCGATTGACTCACGACCACATTTGAACTGCTCGTGCCACTAGTAGACGACCGTTTTCTTTAGAGAATCGTTGCCGAAACACTTTTCTAACATTTCGAAAGTTCGCGCACCATTAAATCCGTTTTTTACGCAAAATTTAATACAAGTTCGTTGTTGCAATTTTAAATCCATTTCTAAAATTGTAAAAAATCGCCGACACACACATGGATAGATGTATTCTTGGCTACGTAACTTTTGCAAATGTCAAGCTATGACGCTAAGATTTAGAGGGAACGTCAACAACAGATTTACAACTTAACAAAAAAACAGAACTCAAATCGGAACAATGGGAGCGCCACACGGTGGTGTGGCCGGGAACTTTATGATCAAGGTGGTATTTCAGCATATAATACGAGTATCGGGTTAGGCTCTTCCGTGCTTTTACTCTAAACGCGGAACAGGTAGATAGATCAATCATCGCTAACAGGTCCTGCAGTTTTGCTTTCCATGCTATTGCATTGTATTCTATTAGTCGGATCGGTGTATAATCTAGATCATTCATTATAAAAATGTAGCTTACGGTGTATATGATGTTTCGCGACGATGTGTGGAAGTCGTTGGCTCGGAAATGACGTCACTTTTAAAATGTACGGTATGTATTTTCCGGCAGTCTGAAGATTTTTTTTAATGAAGTATCTCAACAATTTTTCAAATTCTTCATACTGGTAGATACCCTATATTTGAGCTTCATAGCACATGATCGATCTCACTACTGCTTTAAAAATTTCATGTTTTGTGCTTAAAGGAGAGTTGTTTTTTTTTTTACAAAGGACGAGTATGTCTCTCCAACTACAATTGAGCAACAAATTTTTCTTGCAGGTGCTTTTTAAAGGTCAGTCATTACGATTATAAGGACTTCGAGATATTTGTATTGGGTATATAACTTAATTCGTGCGGTTTTTCCAAAAATTGAACGTTTATTTGAGAAACAGCTTTGACTTTTTCCCATCTTTCTGGCAATTTGTGGATCCCATCCCAAAAGAACTGCGCCGGCTTGGCAGCCAAGAATGAATCAAGCCAATTTTTGATATTCTGCTCTGATGTGAACCGTATTTCAGTGAGGGCGTTCTGCATCGACCGGAACAAATGGTAGTCAGAAGGGGCAAGGTCTGAGCTATAAGGCGGGTGGGGTAAGACTTCCCATCCACTGTTTTCCAAATAGTTCTTAACCGGAATAGCAACGTGGGGCCGAGCGTTGTCATGATGGAAAATTATTGCCTCGTGTCTGGTCGCATATTCCGGGCGATTAATTGTGTTCGGTAGCGTTGTCCATTGATGGTTTCACCCGGTTTTAGCAGCTCATAATACAGCACACCCATCTGATCCCACCAAATACAGAGCATTACCTTCGCGCCATGGATATTCGGCTTTGTCGTTGATTTGGCTGGTTGGCCGGGTTTCACATATGATTTTTTGCGCTTGGGGTTGTCGTAATGGATCCATTTTTCATCACCAGTAACAATCCGACACAAAAATGACTTCCTTTTGTGGCATTCCAGCAGTATTTCGGACATGCAAAACCGCCTTACGACGTCTTTCGGCTTGAGTTCATGTGGAACCCAATTTCCTTGTTTTTGAATATATCCAGCTGCTTTTAAACGTTTTGAAATGGCTGCTTGAGTGACACCCAAAGATTCTGCGAGCTGTTCTTGTGTTTGGCTTCCAGTAATGCTTCCAGTTCTTCATCTTTAAACATTTTTGGCTGCCAAGGACGTTCATCGTCTTCCAAGCCAAAATCACCACTTTTAAATCGTGCAAACCACTTTTGGCACGTTCGCTCAGCTAGCGCATGTTCACCATAAACTTCCACCAAAATACGATGACTTTCGGCAGCAGTTTTCTTCATATTAAAGTAATGAAGAAGAACTCCCCACAAAAACACTTTTTCAGGCACAAAGTTCGACGTATTTGAGTGAAAAAAAATTATTGTTGTTTACACTTCAAATGAATGACATATACTGAAATGACGTACAATGACAGTAGGTTTCCAACGCATGTTCCAATGGAATAATAACAATGGAATAATACAAGTTACCCCATCTCTTAGCAAACCGCACGAATTAAGTTATAGAATCAATTGCTTTCTCCAATTCTCCTATTTGCCTGGTCCATCTTTCCTTTCTTGTATAGTTCCACAAACTGCAGTATTGTTCTAGTTTGTTGATCACGTTCTGCATCATGGTTGGCGTTTCCGATAAAATGTAAGCAGTTTTATCTTTACTCCATCGATATTAATTCCTCTTGGCAGAAAAGCTGGTCGGTCATCCAAGAACAATGAAAATATTAGGGGGCTCATTAGGCATGTTCGTGAGTCAAACCAATTTGACAGGTTGTGTCCATCCCATACTGCAGTTCTATTCTCATCGTAAAGACTTTGTATATCCCTAAGTACTTTCGTTAACACTCCCAGATTGCTAAGTTTATAGAAAAGGACGACGGTTAGCCGATCCAAGATGATTCCGGCGAAAATTTTGATTATTGAGGAAGGAAGGTTATTCCTCTGTAATTACTAGGATCATTGCGATCTCCTTTGGAAAGATTATATTTCTCCTTCCTCCACATCGAAAATGAAGTCGTTTACAACTTGGCTTTCTATTTTTCATTGGGGTCCGTAAGTCGTTCCTTTTTTTATCGGCCAACTAAAATAACGCTAAGAAAGAAATAATAATTTAATAATCCTCTTATTCAATTTTGGGTGTCCTCTATGGAGCAAAATAACCAAGAAAGAAGTTCTATGTCTCCCTGTTTTATTATTTTCAAAAAATAATTTTTAAAGTACATATTCATATCCTCTTAAGTGCTAAGAGGACTGAATTTCCCTTTGAAGGAGGATTAAGCTGTAAATGATGCCAGGAAGCTGAGACTGATAAACCGAATGCCGAATCGAGGAGGCTAGAGGCTGAATTAGTGCCAGTTAGACCCCGTCAGCAGCTTAAGAGAGATGGTAGCGTTCATCTATTTTGAGAACACTGCGAAAAATGATTAACCATTGAGAGGGAGTATCTTTTAAAAGAGTCTGCTTATGGCATCCACTCTGTAAGGTAAACACTTAGCTGTCAAATAAAACTACTGAGGAAATATTTTTAGTCAGCGGAATGTGATACAAACATACGATTATACATACGAGTACATATTATAACGCATTTAGCAAGGTTTGCCAATATAATGCTCAACGGATGTCTGTACTGATTTATCATCATCAAAATCCTTTCCAGGTAAGTTACTCTTCAATTTTAAGAACAAGTTGTCCAAGTTTTTCAAGTGCACCACTAGATTCTAATTAGTTTAGGTTAGAGTGATCCTTGTTGAGGTGCACTTAGGTCTTAGACTAGTTGCTAGTCGATTGTGGTACCACTGAAGAGGGTAGGAGGGATTACCACATGTAACCGTGGAGCCAAAGAGATTTTTTTTTTAAAGAACTTAACACTCAAGCATTTTCGGAAAACGGGACAGAAAGAGAAAGAAAGATGTTTGGGATCAGTGGCTATTTCGCTCCATGGATGGCATCCAACATTTAATGGGGCTAGATGTTGTATTTAGGCAACCATTCATCTCACGAGATTTTAGTTGCCTGAAAAAAGTCTTTCGGTCAAGGCTGGTATTGAACCCCGAACCGTTCGATTGGGAAACCAACACACTTTTTTTGTATTTTTTTTTAGTTTAAATGCATTTTTATTTGACTTCATTAATTAACTCTTACCTGCTAAACAAAAAACCGCTTCGAAATTAGCTTAAATAATTTAAAAAATAATCTTATTATAACTTACTGGCCCCATGCGGGCGCTCTAAGTTAAATCTAATACTTAACTATGCTTTTCGACGTTTCGTACAGTCATTATTATTTTTATTTCTATATTTTAAACATTTTTTTTTTTCGGGATTCTTATAATTTTTTTTTTCTTAAATTTAACCAAATCCTACCTAAATCTATGGAAGCCGACCACGGCTAAAAAAAAATAGTTTGACCAACTTTGCTCCCAATGAAGCTACTCTGTATTGGAGGAATGAAACGAAGAAGCTTCCTCTCCTTCAACAAGCCACCAAAATTGTTGGTGCTGCCGAGCAACATCCCTCATGTCGCGACTCCCTACTGCTCTACTGAACCGGAGACGTTCCGGACTGCCATGTGCGACGTCTTTGCCGTAGTTGAGTCGCCTCTCCGCAGTTGTTCGAGCGACGTGGAAGATTAGCAGCATCGCTAATCAAACCTTTCATGTCGAGGTAGAGGAATGCTTCTTGAGGAATAAGGCAGTCAAAGCGCACTTTCTCGTGGTACATATAATTGCGGTAGTAAGCCCCGGAGATCAGGTCGTTCGATGAGGTCATTGCTCTTGCAATGTGCCTTCGAGTCAACTTAATGACGAAATTGTCTACTCTTATTAGGTTCGCCCTATTGTACAAGACCTCATTAGGATAGAATTTTATGTACTCAGACTCTGGTGTTCTGTATAGGCGAAGACAAGTTCTAAGACAAGCCCTCTCAAACACCCGAATCTTTTCCAATAAACTTGCTCTCACGTTGAACCACACGGAACATCCAAATACAAGCATAGCCCTGATAAGGGTCATGTAGCAGATCGCCTTCACTCTCGCATCGAGTTGGCTGTTATAAAACAGTCTCTTTGTAAGGGCAAAAGCACCTTTGGCTCTGACCAGAGCAACATCTACATATATGTCTGTTGAAATACAGAAATTGGTCTGACCAGATCCCAAGGTATCTGAATACATTGCGACAAGCAAGTGGCTGTCCGTGATGTCCTACGATTGAAAACTTTCACCAATTTTTTCCCTAAAGGCCCCAGATAAAGGCGTAATGAAGTTGATTTTCAACTTCCAGTCATCGCAATATCGTTTAATTTTATCGAAGTCACGTTGCAAAAGAATATTAATGACCTCAATCTTTGGACCTGATCTGTACGCGATAAGTCGTCTGAACCTATGAGATCACTTGTGTAAATGTTGAATAGGATCAGCGAAATTACCGCATCCTGTTGCAGACCGTTTTTAATGTTAAGTGTTCCAGCAGAAGTCACGTCGCCATTCTTCACGATGAACTGTCCACTAGAGAGCATATCAAAAAGAATATACAACAGTAGTATGCCCAACCTACCCAGCTTGAAAAAGAGTCCCTCTAACCATACGGTATCGAAGGTTATTTCCAAGTCAATCAGGCAGGCACCAGTGCACTGATTCTTGCCTTTGTTCCATTGGATATCAGAAACCAGTTTAGAGGCAGCATGAATGATAACATGCCCCGCCTTGAAACCGAATTGATTGTCCGGAACTATATTTTTGTCCTCAACCCACTTAGTCAAAACTCTATTGATCACTTTCTCGAACATCTTACTGATATTCGGAAGGAGACTTAACGACCGGAGATACGCCGGATTGGAAGCATCTTTATCTCATTTAAAGATGGGATACACCACCACAATTTTCAAATGCGCTGGATAATGTGCATCATTCATTGCATTTTTAAACATGGTGGTGTAAATGTCCGACCCCATCTAGTGGCAGATGTTGAACCACAATGTTCGGTATTTCATCGGTTCCCAGTGATTTCTTACTGCTAAGTGAATAGAAGATCATTTGGAGTTCTTCCTTCGAAATGAACGGGGGTAGTCCCCTATCGTCGGCGATGACATTATTTGCCATATTCTCGTCACTGAACTGTGTGAAACCCGAGCTCTCGAAGAACCCAACACACTACCACCTGAGCCACGGCGAGGTGGCTGTGGTGACTGACTGATATTCATCGAATGGCATAGAAGTGGTAACTACCTAGGGATTGCATGAAGATGCATGTCGAGGTTGGGTAGATGCAAAGTACTGAGTTCCGCGATTACGTATTTTGACCTTACGGATGTCCCTTTCTTGGGAGCTGATCAACTCTCTTGATACATAGGATTGGGATTTTCAGTATAAATATCTCACAGCCGTCTGTATGAGTTCACCTCAGGCGTTATTAAGTTGTCTAGTTTTTGTGCCTCAGCATCCGAGTTTATTTAGTTTATAAACAAAACAGTTTCCTGGGACGTCCAAGTAGCTCGGAACACATAAGGGTCTATTGGTGGAAAACGGAGCAACATTTAAATTGCTACAGCCCATTTTCGACAATCAGTTTCTTTTGTAATGCTTAAAAGAAAACTTTATTTCAACATGTCGCTCTATTTAAGGATCATCGATCTCTGATATTGGACAAATAGAAGTGTGCTAAATGTACAAAGAAAAATAGTATCACGTACACGCAACCTGTGCTGAACATTTTCTTTGAAATTTATTATTTTTTAAGGTCAAAGGACATGGATTAACTATATCACTCCTAACTAAATAATGAGCTACACACATTTCCAGATTTCAAGACTTGTTTGCTTTGATTTTTGGAAGAAATGTTTGAGGCGGCTTAGAATTAAGTGGTTTTTGTTGCTGTTTATGAACAACTAAACAGGGCAGATAATAAGCAAACATGTTGGCTCTTTCATTTACTATTAATTAATGCGGGACTTTTTGTTTCAGTCTTCAAAGTGTTAGTAAAATTTACTATAAGAGCGGCAAAGCCAGTCCTCGTGCGGCGAATCACCACCCTTAAGTACGCGAGATACCACTGTACATTAATTTTGAATGTTTTTATGTAATAAGGACTAGGTAATAAATAGTTTAGCAAGGCATTCCATAAGCTAGGTGTACGGCTAAGGAAATAACTAGGACATTCTTGAGTACTATTACAGAGGGGTTCAAGGGTAGATGGCGATGTGGTTAAAGACTTGAAGGAAATACTTCTGGCAATTGGTGCTCTAGTTGTAAAAATAGTAAAAAACAAGGTAAGGCAAAAGGTTTTTCGTTTCAATTGTCGGGGTAAAATTTGCATCACCCACATACATACTCGTACATATAAGTCTTACTGCATTGCTTTGCATTCTATCTATCATGTGCAGAGATCATTTAGAAGGAATTGACTAGATGTAGGGATTTCGTAAAATTTGTTGGTGTGAAGAATTTCGCAGCACCTTCGGTATTAGCAATACAGGTTTTTGGTCTCTGGAGACAGCATTATTTTGTGGAAGTAGGTATTCATATATTAGTCAGGTATAGTTGTCATATCAACAAATCTGCACATTCATATAAATTTCAAAGCCGTCCAATGAAGATTCATTCACCTCGGATTTAATTACCTTTTCTGGTTACCTTCTTAAGAAAACAGTCTAAAACTAATCAACATGCAAATGTGTTGAAATATATTTTAATTTACAAGCCATTGACTGAAAATGTCGATTGGCCAATTTTTCCTCTACTCTCAATTAATAGTTCCAATCCGTAATCAATCCTTCAAAAAAATTCGCTTTCAATAGCCACTTTCTAAATTATTTTCTGTGGCCTACGGGCCTCAGGGGGGAATCGAGCTTCTAATAGTTCGTTTAAAAAGTCCATGTGCTGCTATGGAAACTGCACTGTCTGTCGTTATATTGTTTTCATGTCTCGAAATATTTTATAAAGTGATGGTTTATCAGATTTTTAATGAATTTGGTGTGCAAGATGAAAGAGAAGAAGATTTGCCTAGATGAAATTTTTTACTCTTGAAACAAGGGGAGATATACCATAATACCGAAATGCCATTTCATATTGGGCAAAGTTAAAAAAAGAAACTTTCAACGCAGGACATTGCGAATAATAACCTAAGAGAAATTATCCAAAACTTCAAACTGAGCAATCGCCTCTAATACAGAAACAGACAAAATGGTGCAATAGAGTCTACTAAAATGCACGCCCTGAAGTTCTGCTCTGAGTGCTTACATACATGTAAAAACAAGGGTCGTATAGTGTATTCGTAGGTCGCAAGGATATCCAAAGTTGTGTTTTTTTAGTCCCACCAAAGTACTTGTTGAGTTAATCTAAAAACGGTCTAACTATAATCGCCTGGCCTGTCAATAAAGCGAGCTTGCCAAAAACCCACAGTCCAGTGAGAGGCAGAATCGGAATCCCGTTATAACTGAAATGACGAGCGTCACACATATATGTATAGACTGAAACCAGTGTAGATGGAAGCTTTACTAGCAAACCCAGAGTCCCTTTTTTTTTTTTTTAAAAGAATTTAACACTCAAGTGGGTATGAATACACTTATAGTGCCTCAGCATGTGTTAAGGTTTCCGGAAAATGGGATAGAGAGAGAAAGAAAGATGTTTGGGCTCAGTGGTTATTTCGCTCCGTGGGTGGCATCCAACATTTAATGGGGAGACTAAATTCTTAGTGGAAGTTGGCTTGATGTTGATTTAGAGTCAACTACTTATCTTACTTGATTTTCGTTAACTGGAAAAATGGATGATATGTTCTTTCGGGCGAGGTTGGGAATCGAACACCGAACCTTCCGATTTGGAAGCCAGTCCACTACCATTTGAGCCACGGGCACCCACCTATCGATTTCAAGAGAAAACTCGGGGAAATTAGAAGTACGTCAGACGTCGTGACATTCTTTCCAAACTCAAAAGACGGTCATTGGCAAGCAACTTTTCAATACCTGGACATGGTTGATACTTTTTGAATTCGGTTTTCTGCACACCATCCTCAATAATGAATTGCACCTGCTTGCTGAACCAATTGAACGTACTTTACTCAATGTCAATCATTTTGAGCCTCACGAGATTATTTTTACGTTCCAAATTGAAAGGTTACATCACAATGCCGTTAAAGTCTTTGCATACCGCTGAGAATGCTACCCATTACAATAGTACTTTCCTCAGCTAAAAAAGGCTTGCCTGTACTCTGCACCTACGAGGGTTGTCTGTTTCCGACCGCAACGTAAAAATAGCGGCATTCGTCAATAAAAGCTAGTGAATGCTAGTTGTGCATCCTTTGATAGTTACTTACCGAAGTTTCAGTCATTTTGAAAGCGCGGTTTTTAGTTGACAGTCGTTTGAGTGAGTCGATGTGAGTGTTTTTTGTGAAAATGGAAAAAATTGAGTATCGAGCTGTTATTAAATTCTTGTTTTTGGAAGGCAATACGAATACGCCTCCGCAAATCAAAAATGAGTTGGACTCTGTGTATGGGGACACTGCAACATCATTTATCATAATGAAATTTTGGGCAGCTGAATTTAAACTTGGCCGTAAGAGCTTGGGAGATGATGAACGTTCGGGACGTCCAAAAACTGCAACCACTCACGATAACATTGCTAAAGTTCACCAGATGGTGTTAGACGACCGCCGAATTAAAGTGAGAGAGATAGTAGAGGTTATGAAAATGTCCAAAGAACGTGTTTGTTACATATTAAATCAAGATTTAGGCATGAGAAAGCTGTCCGCTCGTTGGGTGCCGCGTTTGCTTACGTTTCGATTGAACATTCCAACGCTGTGTTGGTGCAGTTTAGGAGCAATAAATCCAAGTTTTGGCGTCGATTAATTACTGTAGATGAAACTTGGATACACCATTATACGCCCGAAACAAAATTTCTGTCAAAACAGTGGACTGCAAAGGGCGAGCCGGCTCCAAAAAAAGCAAAAACTGTTTTTTTGGCTGGGAAAGTGATGGCGACTGTTTTTTGGGATAGTAAAGGAGTTATCTTAAGCGATTATCTTCAAAAAGGAAAAACCATTACAGGAGCATACTACGCATCATTATTTGACAAGCTGAAGGCAGAAATTGCGGAAAAACTGCCACATTTGCAGAAAAAGAAAATCCTGTTTCACCAAGACAACGCGCCGTCTCACATCACAGCGGTTGCCATGGCGAAAATCCATGAATTACGGTTTGAACTGCTTGACCATCTGCCTTATTCACCAGATCTAGCCCCAAGCGACTTCTTTTTGTTCCCTCATCTAAAAACTGCGCTCGGTGGACAGAGATTTTCTTCAAATGAGGAGGCAATCGCCTTCGTGAACAATTATCTTGCAGAGAAAAGTCAAACCAAGTATTGGGTCTATAACTTAATTCGTGCGGTTTGCTAAGAGATGGGCTAACTTGTATTATTTCATTGTTATTATTCCATTGGAACATGCGTTGGAAACCTACTGTCATTGTACGTCATTTCGGTATATGTCATTCATTTGCAGCGTAAACAACAATAATTTTTTTTCACTCAAATACGTCGAACTTTGTGCCTGAAAAAGTGTTTTTGCGGGGAGTTCTTCTTCATTACTTTAATATGAAGAAAACTGCTGCCGAAAGTCATCATATTTTGGTGGAAGTTTATGGTGAACATGCGCTAGCTGAGCGAACGTGCCAAAAGTGGTTTGCACGATTTAAAAGTGGTGATTTTGGCTTGGAAGACGATGAACGTCCTGGGCAGCCAAAAAAGTTTGAAGATGAAGAACTGGAAGCATTACTCTATGAAGATAGTTGCCAAACACAAGAACAGCTCGCAGAATCTTTGGGTGTCACTCAAGCAGCCATTTCAAAACGTTTAAAAGCAGCTGGATATATTCAAAAGCAAGGAAATTGGGTTCCACATGAACTCAAGCCGAGAGACGTCGAAAGGCGGTTTTGCATGTCCGAAATGCTGCTGGAACGCCACAAAAGGAAGTCATTTTTGCGTCGGATTGTTACTGGTGATGAAAAATGGATCCATTACGACAACCCCAAGCGCAAAAAATCATATGTGAAACTCGGCCAACCAGCCAAATCAACGGCAAAGCCGAATATCCATGGCGCGAAGGTAATGCTCTGTATTTGGTGGGATCAGATGGGTGTGCTGTATTATGAGCTGCTAAAACCGGGTGAAACCATTAATGGACAACGCTACCGAACACAATTAATCCGTTTGAAGAGAGCAGTGGCCGAAAAACGCCCGGAATATGCGACCAGACACGAGGCAATAATTTTCCATCATGACAACGCTCGGCCCCACGTTGCTATTCCGGTTAAGAACTATTTGGAAAACAGTGGATTGGAAGTTTCACCTCACTCGCCTTATAGTCCAGACCTTGCCGCTTCTGACTACCATTTGTTCCGGTCGATGCAGAACGCCCTGACTGAAATACGGTTCACATCAGAGCAGAATATCAAAAATTGGCTTGATTCATTCTTGGCTGCCAAGCCGGCGCAGTTCTTTTGGGATGGGATCTACAAATTGCCAGAATGATGGGAAAAAGTCATAGCTTCAGATGGGCAATACTTTGAATAATACTATTGTAAATGTTGTTCCGAAATAAACGTTCTGCGTAAGATATTGGAAACGTTCAATTTTGAAAAAAAAAAACGCACAAAATAAACTATATACCCAATAACATCCAGTTTTTGAGTGTATGAGTTACTCATTTATTTGCCTGTGCATAATTCGTGCACAAGCTTTGGCAAGGATGTTGTAGGCCTGATTTCATCACCTGACAAATTTGTAGGAGTTGGTACTATTTAAGCCATTTCTCACTTTCGGGAAAATGGAAAGCAGTCGTTAAAGTGGTATTTATGACATGTGCAATATACGGAAGCAGAATGGTAATATGACTTTAATAAAAATTGGATAAACTTCATCGATTTCTCCCGAATTTGAGCTTATGTATAAAAAACTTTCGACTAGATCGGTGTTTTCTGTTCCTGTAAAGAAAACTGGTGTCTCTGTTGTGACAGCAGGACTCCGGTAAGTATAACTTTCATTTATTTCTGAGTTTATAGAACCTACGATTTAGTTCATTGCAATCGATGCCATATGAACAGCTTAATTTTTGTTTACATATCCCCAATTCACGAAGGTTACCCCATAATTTTCGGCCATCTACGAGTAAGTTGGCATTCAGTCGGTGAGAATAAAGCTGTGTTTTTGCAATTCCTATTTCACGAACAACACCATTTTTTTTTATAAATGTTTGTAGACTTGGTGGAGTTCGTCTACCCGAAAGTGCTTCCATTGATAAGTCTGATCGCGTTGTGCCGTTAAAAGACGAATTTAATTCGTGAACCAAGCCATTGTGTTTTCCCTTCATGATTTACTTTCGAATGAATAAGGACGTTTTTGGATGTGTGCATCTTTGACCCTACCGGTTTTTTTAAAATGGCCGACAAGTTCTCGATAGGGTTTAGATCGGGCGATTGAGAGGGCCATTCCAACACATCATCATTTTTCTACGCAAACCACTCCTTAACCAACTTGGATGAATGTTTTGGGTCATTATCATGTTGATAAACCCAACGCAGTGGCATCTCCTCCTGAGCGTATGGTAGCATTACGGATTCCAGTATATCCCTATATTGAAAACGATCCATAATATCACTAATCTCATATATTGGTCCACATTCTGCACTAGAAAAACATCCCTACATCATAATTGAGCCTCATCCTTGCTTCACGGATGGACGACAATGGCGTGGTTGAAGACGTGTCTCATTCTTGCGTCTAACATAAATACTTTCATCGGAAGCAATCAATTTGAACTTACTCTTGTCGCTAATGAGTACAGTTTTCCACTTCGTTGCTGACCAATTGGAATGGTTTCTTGACAATTCCAGTCCAGAAAACGATTGGCTATAGACTTACTATAGGAATGAAATGGTAACTTTTTTGTCTATGGTTAGCAGTAAGTAGAGGCTTTTTCGCTGGTCGCAAAGAACAAAAATCAGCTTTTCTTAAAGGCCTGCGTACGCTGCTTGCTTCAGTTGAAAGATTGAACTCTTTAGCTTCTGTCGATGATGGCGTTTTATACTTTTTGGCTATGGATTTTTGTTTTAGCCCTGCCCAGAAATCCGATGCCACCTGATTTTTAACCACAGCATTGTATTTAGTTTTAGCCATTTTATTAGTGAAAAATTGGAGACACCTGACCTTTTAAGTTTTGTTAAGTCTATAACTCACTTCAAATGACAGCCAAAACCACTACTGGCAAGTTAAAGAGTAAGAAAATACGGTCTTTTGAAAACCCGGTATATTCTGCACAGGCTTGGCATTGAGCTGAGCTACGATTTTTGGCAAAACGCTAAAAATAATGATAGCAATGCCTTGTTTTTTTTTTCTATTTGTAAACATATTGAATAGGTTTTCCTAAATTGACAAACAAGTGTACCTACTGTATTCCTGTCCCCTAGAATTCTTCAATGAAAAATCCGATATGTTTCGCACAACACTGTATGTGGTGTTCAAGCGCAGATCTGTGTGGTATACATTTTTAAAATCTATAAATATTGTATCTATAAATTTATAAGAAGGTGAATTGGTGCGTAAATTGATATCAAAATCAAATGTACGAAAGATGAGGTCATGCTGTGAAAATGCTGGTGCAGAAATCTGGTTGTACAGGAGTATTTTATAACTGTAACTTATATCTTATAACTGTAACTCATGGGAACTGATAGTTGTATGGCATTTACAAGAACTTTCCCAATTCGATCAAGTCGATTCGAAGCCAGAGAAGGGAGATGCATGTTATAGCACAAATGCTAATTTCAGACCTTAATTGTCGACCGACAAATGAGAATTCATATTCAGCATCACCGTTTAGGATATCAATTAGGATTCCTTCATCTCTGTAAGGTGTCGAAAAATAAAATTAAAACCGCCCATGACTTTTGATTGCCAAATTATCACTAGAGAGGATGGTACTCGTATATGCTCGAAACTGTGAATAAAAAGAGCTGACCACTTCAAAGTAAATATTTTGCAAGAGCATTTAACAAAACAAAAGAAAACAAAAAAGAACAGGAATACTATATTTTGTATTTTGTTAATTTTCAGTTTACCAAACATGTGGGTCAAACTATGCTCCGACTAGTGCGGTGAAGCTCATTAACTTTTGGTGTCCTTTGTAGATCTATGCATATGCATGTACTCGTATATATGATACATACACCCTAATAAAATATCCTGGCACATACTTATGTATGTACGAATATTTGTCTATACCTATGTACATGCCCACCTCATTAGGTTGGAGGCCTTAATTTTTGCAAAGCGTTTCCTATGCATGTTTGTATGGTATGTACATGAGTACGCACGTCCTGCTAAAAACAACAATCTGCCGATGAAAATGCCTTCCGGGCTAATGAGGGTATAACCTATTGTCCCACATTCAATTTCAGAAATATCACCTTCGGGCGATTTCCCTCGTAAATTTAACCAATGACACTGAATTCTAAGGTCAGCATACTCTTGATGGGAATATGTTCTTTATACATACCCACTCGTACATGCCATCGGAGCGAGAGTAATAAAAATATTACATTTCACACGCCAAACAATGCCACACCACTTTCGCATGCATGCGTTCTGTTTTATTACACCTGTGCTATGTCAAAATCATTATCCTTTATACTTTGTTGTGTTGGCGGGGTGTTTGTGCGTCGCGTCGGTACGGTAGCGTATTTGTTTGCCTTGTAATTTTATTGCTCGGAAAAACGTCGTTTATTTTTGTTTGTTTGTTTTTTTTTTTTTTTTTTATTCAGGCTTAGTAAAAAGAAATATTTTTCTTCATTCCATCTGTATTAGTAGGTAGGTACGAGTATATATTTTATTACATAAATATATTTTCCGTGGGATAACGCACGCTTATACCTATTCTGCCTGCATACGTTATATTGGCACATATGGTACCTATACAAATATAAACATTCATACCCGTATCTGAGGGTACTCCTATTATAGACGTATGGATTTAGTCTTTTTTTATATTTCCTTGACTGATATTTGTTTACCTTCCTCCTCATAATTTAACGCTCGGGACAAATTATTACCTTTGGCGATAAACTATAACGTATTTATCTAATAAGCATTCGCATTGTAGAATTTACTGTGTGGTTTTGCCCTTGCTTTCATTTCCTCGTTTTCTCAAATAGTTTTCGAAACAACTTAAGGATTGAGGCAGCTTTGTCACGCGAGCAACTATACGAGTATAGTAACTCCAGGAATCAGGAATCGTATTTCAGATCAGACAGTGTTAGCTGGAGAGTGCCAGCTCAAACACACACACATACGAGTATGCACACTTGATTCATATTCTCGAACACAATTGAAAAAGATAGAGAGAGAGAGAGCGGTTGCTTGTTTGGTTCTGGTGCTGGTTCTGGTTCTGGTTCGGCTATAAAAGTTCGGTTTTATGGCGATCCGCCTTGCTGCCAATTCAAAAATTAAATCGTAAATTTTGTGACTTATTCACATCCTGCAGTGTGGTGGTGCTACACGATATACGAGTATGAAACGCTGCATACTCATAAATTTACCACTCACTCCTCATTCCCCCGTCCAAGCTCTGCTCTTATGAAATTGACTATACAACATACTTGTTCCATTTCAAGGTACGAGTACTTCCATCCAGTTATACATATGAGTACATCTATGCGAATAAGCGTGCGAACGTATGCGACCATATGTACATACTCGTATCCTTATATTCGTGTTTGTGTATTCTTCTCTTGTGGAATGCTCCAAAGGCATAAATCTTCTAAATTTTATTTGTTCATCTCTGACACTTGTACGTACACAAATAAATAAACATATCTGTTTTTTTTTTTTCGCAGGAAGGGGTTATTGTTGAAGTGGGACCCTTACTGGAGTAATCCTTGTTTACGGAGAGAACGTCAATGACAACGACATCCATTCGCTTTTGAAAATTTGCCAATGTTTTGATCAAATCGCAATTTCTACCAAATCGAATTTCTACCAAAGAAAAACAAATCAAGTCGACGTAGGTATGATTGAGTGAATGTATTGGCTTATGAATTGCTTTTTTTTTTGTAAGAATTTGGCGGTCATATAAAAGCTTAACTAATCAATTTATAATAGATAATTTGAAAATATTTTCTTGCTTAGAAATTGTCCATATTTGTAGGGCTCGTTAATTTCAATAATTCCGTTAAGGCGTTTTAATTATTTGCGTGTTGTGTTGTTGATATAGGTACCCCAACAATGTTCGCCAGAGACTTTGATAAAACCCCCATTCATTCCCACGCTGTTTTCGTATCACAATGGATTCGAAATTACCTTTTAGGAAACCCATCTACTTCTTTCATTTACCATTGAAACACGTAACGCGTATAATTTAATTGAATTTAATTTTATTCATTTGTAATGCATACACATTAAGATACAAAAATGTCATATAAAATAGTGTAGCTTTAAATTGCGGTAAGATACATGTGTAATTCAAGCTTTAGTGTAAACGTGTTTTTGCGCAAAGTGGAGAAAAAAAATAATATCTAAGTATTTAGTAATTACAAAGATTTAAGAGAAATATTATTATTATTATTTTATTAACAAGTAATTAAAATTACAAGATAATATAAAATTAAAGAGCCTAGCTGCGGAGACTATTGGCTCTAATTAGTTAAAGTTAAATATTTAAACTTAGATAAGAGAGAGAATTTGTTAATATTTTCGATATTTATAGAATTTGGATCCTGAAGTACTCGTATATCATAGATCGATACATTTTTGAAAATAGATTTTATAATAGGTTTTGATATTTTACAATTTGCAAGTGTTGCAAGTGATGCAAATTGCAGGATTGTTTTTATTTAACAGGTGTTGGTGAGTAGCTGCCTTATGGCCAAGTCTTAATCGGACGAAGTTGGAGATTTTGATTTTTGATACGTTTGTAGGATGCCGTGGGTGCGATTTATTGACGTTAATTTTCTTGTAATGATGGTAATATAGGCTCCATTCGACTTGCTGTTTGATTCTTAAAGATTTATGTATATTTGTTTTAAGGTCTTATTTGGTGAATATATTAAATTTGTAGATTGGTGTTTTTTTAGCTTTCCCATTTCCTTGAATATTAACATGGCCAGGGGTCCACATCAACTTTATTTTATTTGGCATCATAATTATTTTATTTCTTATTTCAGATATACGAGGGCGGGTCAATAATTCCGTGACTTTTGGATTAAAACACAGATTTTTTGATAAAAAAATAATTTTATTTTTCAACGTAGTCTCCCTTGAGCTCTATACACTTTGTCCAATGCTTTTCCAATTTTTTTATCCCTTCCAAAAAAAATGATTTGTCGAGGTCCTCAAAATAGGCCTTTGTTTGCGAGATGACTTCATCATTGGAGTCAAATCTTTTTCCACCAAGCCATTTCTTCAGGTTTGGGAACAAGAAGTAGTCGCTCGGAGCCAAATCTGGAGAATAGGGTGGATGAGGGAGCAATTCATAGCCCAATTCATGGATTTTTGCCATGGCAACTGCACATGTGTGTACCCTTGCATTGTCTTGGTGGAAAAGAACTTTTTTCTTGGCCAAATGAGGTCGTTTTTTTTTCAAATCGTCATTGAATCGGTCCAATGAGTTGGCATAATATTCCCCATTGATTGTTCTTCCCTTTTGAAGGTAGTCAATGTGGATTATCCCGCGTGCATCCCAAAAAACAGTCGCCATAACTTTATTGGCTGACAAACCCACCTTGGCCTTCTTTGGCGCCGATTCACCCTTAGAAACCCACTGTTTTGACTGTTGTTTGTTCTCTGGTGTGTTGTGATGGATCCATATTTCGTCCACGGTTACAAAACGGCGCAAAAACTCCTCCATATTGCGATTAAACAACGCCAAACCTTCCTGTGAAGCTGTTACACGATTGCGTTTGTGGTCGACTGTGAGCAAACGCGGCACCCATCTTGCGGAAAGCTTTCTCATGCCCAAGTGATCATTCAAAATTGAAACCACTGAGCCATGCGAGATCCCTACGGCTTCCACAATCTCTCGCACTTTCAATCTTCGGTCGGCCAACACCATATCGTGAATTTTTTCGATTGTTTCGGGTGTAGAGACCTCAACTGGGCGTCCAGGACGTTCGGCATCTTCAGTGCTTGTACGGCCACAACGAAATTCAGTAAACCACTTTTTTACCATTGAAATCGATGGTGCAGAGTCCCCATAGTATTTATCAAGCTTAGCCTTGGTCTCGGTAATGGTTTTTTTTCGCAAGAAATAATGCTTAATAAGCACACGAAATTCACTTTTTTCCATTTTCTCCTCAAATTAGTGAGTAGTCTGATAAAAATAGCTGTCAAACACAAACTAACTGACGCAGCAAGTTTAAATTTTGACAGGAGTAAACTGACAAATGCCTGTTGACAGGAGCAGTGTTGCTGTTTCAGTAAAGAGGTCAGAAATTCAAAAAGTCACGGACTTATTGACCCGCCCTCGTAAGTTGGGAATTGTTGTTTTGGTTACTAATTGCCTTTAAAACTAAAATACTATCGGAGCATATAACAAATTTTCCCCTGCGGCTCGTTGTTGCCTTAGTCGCTTGTAGGATAGCAAAGGCTTCTGCTGTAAATATTAATGAGGAATCCGGGAGAGTACCAATGCTCAATATATAACCATCTTCAAGTGTGACAGCAAATGAGGTATTGTCCATCCATCCTTTATTTTTGAGTTCTGATGAGATGTTTGAGAATAATGAGCAGTATAATACGTTGCTGGTGTTTGTTTTGCTGTATTGTGCTAAAGTCATTATGAAGGAATCTGATTTTATATGCCATGTAGGGAAAGATGCGGCTGTGCTACGTGTCCTTTTGATCGGAAGATCCTTTTGCTGCGCATTGCCGATGATGATACTTATTGGGGACGGGATCCGTTTTTTGCGTTCATGGCCTATAGATTGTTGGATGTCTCTATCAATATAAAGGAAAAGGAAAAGGCCAACTTCGTGGAATGACCGAGGTGTCAAGTATATTGTTGTACAGTCTTATAAGTCTTGCTTTTACCTCTAGCGACAAATTTTTAAGCATTGGGTAACAGATTCTGTCTCTTCCAGGCGTTTTAATTTTGGCCTTGTTTAAACATGATTCAAATTCAATCATAGAAATGGCTTCTTCTATCCGCCGGGCGCTAGGGTTGTTTCCAAGTTCGCAGGGGGAATAATTAAGGAATTCATTTTTTTTGGCTTTAAAGATAGCGTGAAAATGTTGGTCTTTTGAAAGCTCTGACCACGTTTGGACAAAAAAAATAGCATATTCGTACTGGGTCTACAATAACTTCAGTCGGGGACTTAATGCTTGGTATGATAAGGCAGCTGGAGTTGCCAGTAAGTCTAGGAATATTTTGCCAAATTTTGGCCGACGAAAAATTAAGGTTTATGCTAGAATTAAACTCTGCGTACCTTTTCGCCTTGCTATCTTTAAGCTGTCGTCTAAACTTTGCATTTGACTTTTTTTAAAAATAATCAAATTTGATTGAGAGGGTTTTTTTTTTGGAATTCTTTAAGTGCTTTCATTTTCACTTTACGCAGCTCCGAAAGTTTAGGGTTCCACCAAGGGAGAATGCGTTTCAACAGTGACTTATTTGTTGGGACTGATTGGGGGATTGAGGAATTAGCAGCAGTTCTGATAGCTTTCTGAATTAATGCGGCTTCTTTGTTGATGTTTGATGTGGGTTGTTTACCCGATAAGTAATCAGTAGCTGCTCTCCTAAAAACTGACCAATTAGCCATGTCTGTTTTGAATTTTGCGCTCGGGGGAGTGTCTTTGTGGGTGTGACCCAGTTTTATAGACAATTTTCCGGTCGATATTGTGAAGATCATCCAAAGTTTTCCAGGTGGTTTTTGGAAATAGCTCAGATGAGCAACAGGTAATGTCAACATGGGTCAGTGTGCTGTGTGTTAAAAGGTGGGTTGGTGAGCCATCGTTTAAGAGTGCGAGATTCGAGTTAAGTAGGAAGTCCTCACAAATTTTACCTCTTCTGCTTGAAGCAGGGGACCCCCAAAGCGTACTCCGCGCATTGACGTCACCTCCAAGTATCCTTGGAGATTCAGTTTGACTGATGATATTATCAAGATCATCTTTATAAAAAGTTTGGTCCGGGTGGATATATGTTATAAGCCAATATAAGTTATTTTTGGTTGAACTTGTATTTCTAGAGCCAGTGTTGGAATACTGGAATTGATGGGTCGGAATTTATGTGGGATGTTTTCTTTGATTAATAAACCTATTCCTTGCTTGGATGTCGTATGATTGGGGAGGTTTTTGAAGTCACCGACGTAGCCTTTCGGAATAAGGACAATGAGTCTCTTGTAGCGATATAATTCTTTTCATCTGCTCCTTAATTAAAATACTTAGCTTATCAAAGTTATTTAAAAGATCTTTCATATTCCATTGAAGAATACTGAGAGCCGTATTTTTTGGGATACTCTCTGTACACGATGTATGTTTAGAAGTGCTTATATTTGTTGTTTGAGAGAGTTGTATTTGTTGTTGGTTTTGATTGTTAAAGTTTTGACTCCGCGATCAGTTTGATTGAAGTTGAATCATCTAAGCTCCCTGCGGAACCCAAATCATTCAACCTCCGAGTCGCACTTAAACAGAAGGCACACGACAGTTGAAGAACGATGCGATCAGTTCGAAAGCTATTCGGCGACTGTAAGAGAAATATAAAAAATCTAATAAATACAAAAGAAACAGGAATATTAAATTTTAGAATTTACTTATATAATACGAGTATGTATATAAAAATTAGATATTAGTTATATAGTTATATATGTTGTTGCTATGGAGAAACGACTTTAGCTGCGTTAAAAAATGCATGGTACTACCGGTTGCCTAGACAGGCCGTGGTAAGGGATTCCACAAGCGGATATTATTAACGAGAAACTACCGCTCTTATGTAAGACTGTAAGACCAGAATAACGCGGATGAATAAGATGGCATGATCTGGTCGAGACAAGTTCAGGAAGCACTGATGGACATACCGAAAACCGAATATAAAAAATGTTTTGAGGATTGGATCAAGCGCTGACATAAGAGTATTTCAGTCGATGGGGATTACTTTGAAGGGAACAAAATAGATTTAGATGAATAAACTTGGATGGAGTGAAAAGTGACCTCCTTGACCACCAGAATGCGCTGCTACTGCAAAAAAGGTTATGGTGTCTTGAAGTCCGTTCATATTTAGGCAGACATGCCAAATTTCAGTGCAGTGCGATACTGTCTTTAGTTTTGTTTTGACAGCTGATTGTTGTTGACGTGTTTGGCATCATGTTTGGCATGTATGGACAAAAACGATTTTCATTCTCTGATAAAACATAGTTTTTTGAGAGGCAAAACGGCGAAGTAAACAAAAGAAAAGTTGGATAAATATTGTGAGGCTAATGCTCCGTCAGATTACACCGTCAAATATTGGTTTCGAGAATTTCGTGGTGGCCGCAACTCCACTACCGATCAAGTCCACAGGCCCTCCGATGTGGTTACAGAGGACAATGCCAAAAAAATACATGAAATGGTGTTGGCTGACCGGAAAGTGAAGGTGCGCCAGCTAGCAGATACCACAAAGATTAGTACTTAGTGTACACGCCATATTTTGGGCAATATTCTGCATATGAAAAAGTTATCCTGCCGCTGGGTGCCGCGAATGCTCACTTTTGACCAAAAAAATGGACGCGAGAGCACTTCGAAGAGTGTTTGGACTTGCTGATGCGGAATCGGGCTTAATTTTGGCGTCGATTGGTAACTGGATTTGGATCCCTCGGACTATTATCTCTTCCCAAACCTCAAAAGATGGCTCCTCAATAAAAAATTCAGCTCACGCGAGGAAATCATCGACGCCACGGTGGAGTATTTTGCAGGCCTTCCGAAAAGTTACTTTTCGGACGGGATCAAGAAGTTGGAAAATCGCTGGACTAAGTGTATCAAACTAAAAGAGGACTATATTGAATAATATAAAAAAACATTTGAAAAAAAAAAAATTTTTAATTCCCAAAGAGGTCACTTTTCACTCCATCTAGTATTTGTAATATTCTGAATAAATTCCGGGAACTTTCTCTCTCTCTCTATCCAATTTTCCGAAAAACTTAACACGTGCTCCGGCATTTCTTTAAAAAAAAAAAAAAATTTCGCTGCCATATTCCACCTAGGAGTTCATCTGACATTTACAAGAAGCATATGGAGAAGTAAGGTAGAGTTGCCGCATTACCTGAATTTGCAGATTATAATGTTTGTTTACTCAGAGATTTTAACTGTGGTGATATACTTTGGTCTCAAACTAATGACTCCAAATTAATGCCATAACACGTTCAGATGTTGAAATTTTTATTAATTTATCCATTAATGTCTTTAAACTTAAATCAAATTATTTACATTGCTAACTCGATGAATAGATTAGTAGATTTATATGCACCTTTACTACAGTGTTAACCTCTTTTATCGAATTGTTGATTGTTCTTGTTATTAGTTTGCTGTTGATGATGTTGAGTCTTTCGTATATAATTTAGAACCCCAAATAAAACCAGACATTTTGGGATTCTATTCAATAAATCTACGTCACCGTTCCAGCAAACTTGGTTTCCCTTTATTAGAGTTAATTAACGAATCCCTCTCTAATGGAATTTTTCTTGATGAATGAAAGGTTATACAACCGACCCAGGTACAAAACAACTAGTACCTACGTATCTACAGATCGATTACCAAATTTTCAGTTATTCCTAAACTTTTAGATAGTCTTGAAAAGGCTTTAAAATTAAACTGCATGTAAGTAAATTCTGACATGGCTTTTGGAAGGGTAGATCAACCGTCTCGAACTTAGTGGAATTTATAAATTTCTACATTAATTCCGATTGTTAAAGCTCTTAGTTGAGTTAACTTGACTATTCTTTTGAACAGACTAACTGCATATGGATTTTATGGTTCATTGCTGCAATAGTTTAAATTCTAAGAAAATTGTAGTCACCTCTGATGTTCCAAAATGAAGCCATCTAGGTCCAATGCTATTCTGACTTTACATCAATGATTTGCCAAACTTATTAAACCATTGCTATTGCCTCGTGTATGCTGATGATATTAAATTTTTTCCGGAGATATCAACAAGTAATTACTCTTTTTTGTTACAAGAAGATCTAAATTGCTTTACTAAGAGGTGTAAATTAAGCGACTTAAGGTTAAATATAGAGAAGTGTGCTTGCAGCAGCTATAATAGAACTCTGCATCATATTGTACAGATTATTTATTAAAAAGTTCTAAAAAAAAGTAGTATGTATATGATATTAAAGGCCTTGGTGTAATTTTTGATAGCAAGTGAAATTTTCAACTATATATTGATTACATAGTTACCAAAGGGATTCACTTTTAGGATTTGTTAAAAGGAATTCCTTCGAGTTTAAAGATTCTTGTACTATTAGGGCATTTTTTGGCAGCATTGTGAGTTCTGTCATTGAGTATGCTTGTGTTATCTGGAACCTTCCACTGTTGCAGATATACGTAGAATCGAAAGGGTGCAAAATAAGTTTGTAAATTTGCTTACGTCGTTTGTTTTTTTAATAATGTCGCTTATAGTATATTCATCATTCTTACCGTCCTAAATGTCTTTTTTTTTCTTTTTTTTTATAATTTGCGCGCGCTCAAGGGATTATGTTTTTTAGTACCCTTAAAATGTTTGCATACAGCGCGGGCGAAGGAAAATCAGGGAGGATGGAAAGAGAGGTACCGGTGAACGTTGGTTTTAAATGTTTGAAGGTTAGAATGACTAGGAAATAAAGAGCATTTTTGACGACACCGAATATGTGGTCATTCCAAAGTAAGTTGTCATTGACACACATACCGAAAATGGAAAGCTTATTGGTTTCGACGATGCAAGTGCCATCCATGGATAATGGCTGGGTATTTGAATTTCGCTTTAATGACAGCAGACAGCATTGAGTTTTGGAAGCATTAAATTCTACTCGGTTGATAGTTCCCCAGTTGGTTATGCTGTTAATATCGGAATTTAATGAGCTTAACATACGCTGCCGTTCCCGTTCTACAGCCGAAGAGCAGGGGCGTGAGTCCGGGAACGAATATGAGAAGCAGAGAGTGCTGTCATCAGCAAAGGAATAAATTGGATTAGAAGTAGCAGACAAGAGATCGTTAATGAAGATTAAAAAGAGTGTCGGAGACAGAACGGAGCCCTGGGGCACACCAGCATTTATTTTGTGAATATCAGACTTGAAACCGTCCAAGACGACTTGAATTGAACGTTCCGAAAGGTAATTTCTAATCCATTGAAGAAGAGAGTCATCGATCCCAAGAGCACGCATTTTCGACAAAAGAGCCTGATACCAAACTCTGTCAAATGCCTTAGAAATATCAAGTGCAACTAACTTGCTTTCGCCAGATTGATGTACGCTTTGGTCCACTTCACGGTGGGACATGCCATTACATCACCAGTGGATCTGTTGCTACGAAACCCGAGCTGCCGGTCATTAAGAAGTTTTTGTATTTCGAAATATTTCGTGAGCTGACGGTTTATCAGCGTTTCCACGACCTTGGAAAGAATGGGTCTGTAGGAGGAGAGAGAGGAAGATTGGCATTTTTTAGGAACGGGCTGGACAAATGCTGTTTTCCATCTGCTCGGAAAGAGTTCTAAAGAGTAGGATTGATGAAAAAGTTTACGCAGTGATTTTGCCAGTGTGGAAGAACACTTCTTCAGAAAAAGGGAGATATACCGTCTGGACCAGCGGATTTGTGAATGGTAAGATCTTTAAGAACTCTTGCTACTACACGAATGCGAAAGTGGATTTTTCCCATTGAAGATTCAACGCACTCAAGTGTAGGCGGAGACAAAGCACAATCTGGGAGTGTTGAGCTGGACGCAAAGTGTGCAGCAAGCAGATTGATCTTGTTCAAAGAGCTGACAGCTGGAATGTCATTGTTGGGATGGAGGAAGAGGCAGAATTTCTAACATTTTTATTATTGGCCCGGGTCTACCCCGGACAACTTTATTAAGCTTATTAACAAGCAAAAACTTAAAGCTAGACTTAAAATTAACAAAGGTAATCTCAACCAAATGGGGCGAGGAGAAATGGCGGACGAGGGAGATGTTAAGGGAGTGGCATATTGAGCAGTGCTTTTTTTATTTCGTGTTTGCTGCTATTTAGGTCAGAGACTTCGGCATAGTTGTTCGTTATACGCAACATTCTAGATATGGGTTCAAAGTGATCGCAGTTCGTTCGGATCAGGAAGAGTGGGACAGATCTTAGATTACGGGGATTGGGAGTGAATGCAATATTTTGCGTTATTCTCGAGCACTCGATGTTTCCAGTCAGTAACTGGTGGATTAAAAATACATTAGCGACTTCACGACGTTTTTTTAGGGTATGAATGCTAATTAGTTTTAGCCTATTGTCATAGCGGGGTAAGAGATATGGGTCGGACCAGGGTAGACCACGAAGTGTGAAATGGATAAATTTGGGTTGGACTGCTTCTACTCTTTGAATGTGGATTAGTTTATAGGGTGACCAAACTTGGCTGCAATATTCGTGAACAGGCCTTTCAAAAATAATGTACAGGGTCTTTGTAACGTAAGAGTTGGAAAATTCTTTTGACCAACGTTTGATAAAACCAAGTGCAGAGTTAGCTTTATTTATAACGCTGTCAATATGTCACAAATTATTCCTACAAATTATTTCACTACTTGGGTAGTGAAAGGAATAGGCTCATCGTAGATGAAGTAGTTTCTTGGAGGAGGAGGTAGACGTTTACGAGAATAGGTTATCGTTTGGAATTTGCTGACATTAAGCTCCAAAAAGTTTTGCTTGCACCATACCGAAAACTTATTTAAGTCATCTCGCAGGCAATGGGAGTCAGAAGGCAATGAAATGACTTTGGAAATTCTCATGTCATCAGCGAAAATAGAAAGATTACAATTCGTTAAAATGTCGTTAATCGTTAGGATAAAGATGGTTGGTCCAAGGTGACTACCCTGAGGGACACCAGATGTTGCTTTATTGGGATCGGATATTGAAGATCTAAAGGTGACCCTGTATTTTCGGTCTTCTAAATAGGATTTGGTCCATGCCACAAAATGACGGAAGACCAAAAATTTTTACTACGTTTGGTACATTGTAGTATTTTTTACCTCAGTTTTTGGTCGTATTGGAATTTTACACGTTTAAGAAAGGCGTTGCAGTCATTTCTGGCTCGTTTGAACTTTTTTCGATTTTCTTCAGTTGGGCTGGTCTTGAAGGACCGAAAAAAGATTTCTCTAATCCTGACAGCCTCTTTACAGCTCGAGTCGTACTTACTCAATCGAAAAGTAAAATGTATAATGTGTTGTTGATGCAAAATATATTATCTGCGAACATTGACACAGAAGTTTCTTTGATGTTTGAATTAGTCCTCAAACCTAGACCCTTACTCTTTGTATGTTAAAAGTGAACCTATTTCCTTGTGTACCAAAATATTTAATATATATATGTAGGTCAGAATTCGATATATCTTTACCCAGAAATATTTTTAAAAGAAAATTAAAGTCTTTACTTTATTAATGAATTGTTATATTATTTTAAGTTGTTTAATATACAGCGAAATCTCCCATTGCAGACAGCTCTCTTAGGCGGACACTCCCTTGAACGGACGCGGACAACAACTTTAATAGGAAATTCTTTAATTCATATCGCTTAGCGGACGAAAACGAGTCGCAACTCATAGAATGCCACATCACAGGGAGCTTTTTACTTATTTGCTTTTCACGAGAACAGTTACATTGTTGCGTCATGGTTCGTGCCGTAAAAACACTGCCTGTGTACGAATGCATACGAATATGTATACAGCTGTGCGTTATTGCCACTTCGTAGTTAGTTATTGACGTTTCTTGTGTGCAACAGTGTGGTCGTCCTTACCGGTTTTTTTTTTATTTTGCTCAAGATGACACCAAAACGAAACATGTTGACTCTTAAAGAAAAACTTATACGAAAAATAAAAAAACTGTCAGTGAAATTGAAATTGACTTAAAAACGGGAAAACTTAAGCTGCTGATATTTTAAAGAAAAAAAGACAAAATTTTGGAAACATGGCTGTCAAATTCCGCCGCAACTCATACACGACGACGTTTTGTTACATCGGGTGGGAGCCTTGTCGACGTAAAAGTGTTCGAGTGGTTAAGAGTCGTGCGGAATATGAATATATGTGCCCATTTCTGGAAGACTGATCAGGCAGAAGGCAAAACCGGTCGCGAAAGGCTTAGACGTTGAACATTTTAAAGCTTCAACGGGCTGGCTTCTGAAGTTTCGAAAACGCCATGGTATAGCATTCAAAAGTATTTTTGAAGAAGGAGCAGTTAATGCTGCGGACGTCAAAACATTTTTAGAAAAGTTACCATCAATAACCGAAAACTATAGCTTTGATTGCATTTATAATGCCGATGAAACAAGCCTCTTCTTTAGGACTCTGCCTACTAAAACAATGAGCCTAAAGCGACTATGAGCGACTCACGATTTTACATTGTGCAAATATGGCAGGAGAAAATGAAAAACTTCTGGTCATTCGAAAAGCATTTCGCCCACGAGCTAATTTAAAGCATGGGTGGCCGTGGCTCAAGTGGTAGTGTGTTGGCTTCACAATCGGACGGTTCGGGATTCAATACCAGCCGTGACCGAAAGACTTTTTTCAGGCAACTAAAATCTTGTGAGATGACTGGTTGCCTAAATACAACATCAAGTCCAATTTACACTAATAATTTAGTCTCCCCATTAAATGTTGGATGCCACCCATGGAGCGAAATAACCACTGAGCCCAAAAATCTTTCTCTCTCTCTCTATCCAATTTTCCGAAAAACTTAACACGTGCTCCGGCATTTTAAGAGTAGTAATACCCTCTTGAGTGTTAAGTTCTTTAAAAAAAAAAAAAAAAAACCAACTACCAGTAGGATGAAGACATAACAAGAAAGCGTAGGTGACCCAGAAAATTATGATCGACTGGATTCGCTCCTTCGATAAAAGAGGACGACTTCAAAGAAGAAAGTCTTACTTTTTTTGGACAATGCTGCTTCCCACCTAAAAGATTTACGTCTCAAAAATACGAAACTTATTTACCTTCCACCCAACATCACATACGTCTGCCAGCCTCTAGACCAAGGTGTCATTAACAACTTCAAATTTCATTACAGATCGCTTATATTCAAGCATATTGTGAGCAGTATTGATAATGTTGGAACGATAAGCAATCTATTAAAAACTGTGAACGCCTTGGATGCTATTTGCTATTTACATCTAACACCATAGAAATTTTTTTTTAAAAATCTGGGTTTGGACAACAAGTCAATGCAAACGTCGATGAATTCGATCCAGAAGATTATTTACCACTGGCAGAGCTCAGAACATATTTTCAAATCCTTCAAGAGTGCCAATACGATGTTGAACCAGAAAATTTTATTCGTATTGACGAGAACGTTAACATAGATGACGATGTCACACCAGAAGCGGTAATACAAAGTGTAGAAATAAGTAGCAGCTCTGAGGAAGACGAAGAAGAGCAGGATCAACTGGACTATCAACTCATATAAAGAAGCACAAACTGCCCAAGAAGCACAAACAACTTAAAATATTTTCCGCCAAGAAAAGCATTTCAGCTTCTTGCTGATTTCCAAACTCATTTTGAAGCTATCTCAACTGCCGCACAAAAAAACAAACCGTTCTTACCGATTTTTTTTACTTTAACCCTCCAGTGGGCGCGTGGTCTACGATCGTAGACCAACAGTCTTTAAAATGCAGCCAAACACAGAAAAAAAATTATTTTGAAGCATCCTTCACAATATCTGTTTAAAAGTGATAGATCTACCTGGTTAGTGTGGTTACAATTTTTGGCGAGGACAGACGTCAAGTTTTTTGCGTGCTCAAAGTCTACTGGTCTACGATCGTAGACCACGCGCCCACTAACGGTAGGATTTTCGACTGAGGAATAAAACTTAAGTTTATTTATATTTCTAAGAATTGTAAGTAAAAAAATTGTTACCAATTATTGTGATTGAAAAAGTGTCAATTGAAACAGACTATGGCTTCAAGGAGTGCAAATGGCGGCAGACGTTCTACGGCATGGAATGGTTTGCTAGGCGACTTATCAAGTGATGAGGAGACTCCCGTTGATGAATATGAAGACGACGAAGATGTGAGTATGAGTGCAAGTGATCAACAAAGCGAACACGATACTCATTCTGAGCAGGAGTGGTCTGAAGAAGACGAAGAAAACTCCAAACTAAAGACAAGATAACAAAATGGGAAAAAAATCGACCCAATCTTCTGACGCGTGTGCGATCGCACAATATTATAAAATTGCTTCCCGGAACTAAAGGCGAGGGCCGTAATGCGAAAGCAGAAATTGAGTGCCTTTCATTATTCATAAATGATACTGTTATAAAAATAATAACAAACTGTACAAATACATATATTCAGAAAATGAGGCATGAATGTCAGAGAGATCGGGATGCCAGAAGTACCAATGAACCAGAAATTCGCGCTCTTATTGGTATCCTATTTTTGATGGGAACACTAAGAAGTTCCAGGAAAAACACTCATAAAATTTGGGATAACTCAAAAGGAAGCGGAATTGAGTCGTGTTACCTCGCAATGAGAGAAAAAAGATTTAGATTCCTTATGAGGTGTTTGAGATTCGATGACTACCGGACCAGGCCTCAAAGAAGTGAAATAGACAAATTGGCACCTATAAGGGAACTTTTCGAAAACTTTTTGGCCAACTTCCAAAATAATTTTATTGCGAGCGAATACTTGACAGTTGATGAGCAGGTGCTGTCTTTCAGAGGCCGATGTGCATTTAAGCAGTACATACGTAGTACCACCAGCAAAATATGGTGTTAAAATGTTTGCTTTGGTTGATGCAAAAACTTTTTATACCTTCAATCTTGAACCGTATGTTGGTACTCAGCCTGATGGTCCATACAAGTTTAAAAACAATGGGGAGGATATAACATTAAGAATGGTAGAGCCAGTTGAAGGAACTAATAGAAATATTACGAGAGACAACTGGTTCACAAGCCTTTCACTTGTTCAAAAGCTGAATGCCAAAAAACTGACGTATACCGGAATCATACGCAAGAACAGACGTGAAGTTCCTTCAGAGTTTTTACCGAAAAAGGATAGAGAAGAAAACTCATCGCTTTTCGGTTTCCAAGAAGATTGCACCCTAGTGTCTTACTGCCAAAAGAAGAACAAAGCAGTAATATTGCTGTCTTCAATGCACCACGATAATGCAATCAACACAGAAACTGGAGATGAAAGGAAGCCGGTAATGATAACCGATTATAACCATACAAAAATTGGTGTTGATATGGTTGACCAACTATGCGCAAACTACGATGTCGCACGAAATACGCGCCGATGGCCTATGGTGATTTTCTTTGATTTGCTTAATATTTCTGGCATAAATGCTCTCTGTGTGTGTAAAGCAAACAACTCAGAAAAAGTCATATCGCGAAGTAATGTCATAGAACAATTTGCTTGGGAGCTAATAAGACCGCAAATTGAAGAACGGTTATCGGTTTGCCAAGGGAAATGCGACGAAGAGCCTCCGCGCTTTTAGCCGAGGTCATTCTGGAAGCTACGTTGGACGTTGTTCTATTTGTTCAAGAAAAAAAAGCAAGTCTTCAAGAATGAGGTGCGTGAAATGTGGAAAATTCGCTTGCAAATACCACATGAGAAATCTTTGCACCGACTGCGAATTTTAGTCTTTGCAATATTTAAAACTTTTAATGAATTTATTTTTATGTTTAACAATGGTTTTGTTATTGTTTTTTGCTTCAAATTATTTATTTAATTTATTTTTTTTTTATAATGGATTGAAAAATTTGTGTTTTTTTGAAGGCCCAAAACTTTTTTGTTTGTGTAGTATTTTTTTTTTTTTTTAATAATATTTATGAATTCACTTTTTCTACAAACCCCTTATATACTTTTTTATGTTATAAACTTTCATTAAGCATTTGTTTACATTATTTAAAAATAAAAGCCCAAACTTTAAAGAAATGAGTTATTTTTGTTTTCAATTATTTTTTTGAAATCAAAATATATGAAAAACTATATGATACGAGTAGTTTAAGTTTTCGATGCTTAGAACGCCTTATCAATAATTTCATAGGCGATTCAAAGTGGTCTACACTCGTAGACCACGCGCCCACTCACGTTTCATTTTACCGCGCGCCCACTGAAGGGTTAAACAATAATAATTAAAATATTCATTTGATTAAAAATTATTTAAAAATTGCTTTATTCCTAAGAATGTTTGTTTTGTTTTTTAATGAATGAAAGTATTAATTTTATTTTGGAAAAAAAGTTTAACATATTTTTCTTCTCCTTGGACGGACAAAAATGTCGCTGTCACCGTCGCTGTCCGCCTAAAGGACATTCCACTGTATTTACTTACAATCTTGTCTCAATTTCGAATCGTTTGATTATTGAATTTTAGATTAAAATAAATAAATAAAAAGCTACCCTTAAATTTGACAAAAAATAAAGTGGATTTCAAGCTTACCTAAATATTTATTGCTTTCCTCTTAGTCTAGTCATAATATGGATTGGCTTGACCTGAACCCAAACTAATTTTAGACTATCTTTATTATCATGACCATCAAATAAAGAGCAAATGTGTCTGTTTTAGGTTTCCGACGGAAATTTATAATATTGATAAATTGAAAAGAGTCAAATTCAAATAATATAACATAAAGTCAACTTGTGACCTTTAGTGGTATCATGTATTAAAGTATGCATGATATATTATCAGCCTTCATCTTTTTTTTTGTGATTTTTTTTTTTGCAGTCCAGACTTGAAAAGTCATGTTCCGCCCTCATATGTAGGATTTTGTTCACCAAATGATTGTAAAGTATTTTTTACAATTTTCTTTCAACAATAATAAACAATCCATCTGACACTTAATTGGATAAAGGGACCACTAAGCCAATACACAAACAATTCCAGCAAATATCCCAAAGATTTGTTTGTTCACAACCCACATCCACCCGAATCAACTTACCCAAACTTATGCAAGAAGATCTTTTTATCGCTTCCATTTAATCAAATCGAATGTGAAACATCAAAAAGTCATAAAAATATGAAACACGTTTGGTAAAGCGGAAAAATTCCTATCTCTGATCGAATGAAAATGGCTCGAAAGGGATGGAGTTGAGTTGGCGGTTGATATTTTTACCATATTCTCCCTTAGCACTGAGAATGAATCTGCTCTCCACACATGTTCATATGTACTTGTACAAGTATGTCTGCATGATAAACTTCACATATGTAACATATATAGCATTGTTGTTTCGGTTTTTTTTTTTTTTTTTTTTTTTATATCGCATCGCGATAGTGTCGTCTGTGAAGTGTACTTCATTTCTGTGTGACAAATGGAAAAAATAGAAAAGTTCCTTCTGCACAATCAACTTCAGTTCATCTCGTAGTGCTCCATACCCTCTAGACCGGCAATAAAAAAAAAAATTTCCGAGAAAATAATTTCCATAATTTTGCGCTTTCGTTCCGTTCGGCACAAATAAATGATGATTTGGCCTGAATATTGCTTATATGTTATGCCATTTCCAAATCCCATGCTTTTACCATTTGCTAGGGATTGGAGTAACGCGCAGGTCTTTGCTCGCCCTTCCGGATCCTTTGCTCCTTCCGTGTCACAGCCTCATTGTCTACAGCGAGAAAAATACGAGTATCTTTCCACTTTATTAAATGCTAGATTTGCTCGGAGACTTGTAAACATGGTGTCATATTTTTTTTTTTTTGTTTTTTTTTCCCCAAATGCATTAGTGGGGGTGCACTGTTTGGATATGCCTTGGAGTAACATACTTGCTAAGAGGAAAGTCTTGTTTTTCAATTTGTATGAAATGGAAGACATAACAACCAGCATTTGGTTATCATGAATATCAATTAGAGATTAGAAAGTAGATTTGCACACGTGAGAACATACAGTGTATTCGATTGATAAGACCTCCTTGTGCTTATATCAGGTAAATTGAGCATATTGAAGGAGCAGGGCAGCAAGTGAGCCTTTGTCACTTTGACATGCATGTAACTCAAAGACACATGACTGGCTATAATTACTAAGTCTAATATTAATTAAAAGTATAAAGATAGAAATAAAACAACATTGTTCCAAGCAAGATGTTGAACACTGGGTTGCAAAAATCAATGGATCTGAAGAAACGAACCAACTCACTGATCACAATTCACAACGAATTATCTTTAGTGTAGAAAAGGATGAAAGACTGTTTACGCTACTGAAGTAATGACATTGAACGTTTTGAGTGGATATCTAACTGAGGTCAACCATAAAACCATTGCTTCAATCTCTTAAACGTAAGCGTCTATGGTATGCATATATGTATTAGGGTTTAAGTACGCAAATCGAGGCTGTGGATGTAGGCCACAATACTACGTTCTGTTATAAATAGCGAGATTAAAACCAACTTTTCGGATCTGATAAAGAGAGCTTGGCGTGGTGCCTTCATTTACTCGTCGGTGCGAGAAAAGCATGTCCACTGACAATAGCATAAAAATGATCTATCTGATCACAAAAAAAAAAACGTGCGCCACCCAGAAGGACACGCCTGAACATTGCACAAGATCACAATAATGAGTATATCAAAATATCCAATCTGTGTGCTGTTAGACATAAGAAAATAGACACATACCAAATCTTTTGTAAATACCAAATAGTTTTTTTTTTTTTTTTTTTTAAATAACTTAACACTCAAGTGGGTATGAATACCACCTTGATCAAAAAATTCCCGACCACACCACCGTGTGGCGCTCCCATTCTTCCGATTTGAGTTCTGTTTTTTTGGTAAGTTGGAAAATCTGTTGTTGACATTTCCTCCAAATCTTAGCGTCATAGCTTGACATTTGCAAAAGTTACGTAGCCAAGAATACATCTATCACTGTGTGTGTTGGCGATTTTTTACAATTTTAGAAATGGATTTAAATTTGCAACAACAAACTTGTACTCGTATTAAATTTTGTGTAAGAAACGGATTTAATGGTGCGCGAACGTTGGCAATGTTGGAAAAGCATTTCGTCAACGATTCTCTAAAGAAAACGGTCGTTTACCAGTGGCACGAGCGGTTCAAAAGTGGTCGTGAGTCAATCGAAGATGATGAACGCAGTGGCAGACCATCGACATCGAAAACCGACGAAAACATTGATAAAGTACGAGTAAAAGAAATGTTGGTCAATAACCACAAATTAACCATCAGAGAGATAGCGGAGGACTTGAACATTGCCTATGGATCCGTCCAAGACATTTTGGTTAATGATTTGGGTTTCCGTCATGTAGTAGCAAAGTTGGTGCCAAAAGACCTCAATTTCATGCAAAAAAGAGACCGTGTTGACGTCGCAAAAGAGATGATTTGCGAGGCTGAATCCGATCCCACATTCATCAAAAGGATCATTACTAGAGACGAGACGTGGGTTTGTGAGTACGATACGCAATCCAGACATCAGGCAAATGAATGGCGTTCACCAAATGAGCCGAGCCCAAAAAAATCACGTCGTTTTCAGTCAAAAAAGAAGGCAATGCTCACGGTTTTCATGGATTACAACGGTGTAGTGCATCATGAATTTTTGCCAGAAGGCCAGACATTATTATTTGGACGTTATGAGACGTTTGCGTGAAACAATTCGCCGAAAGAGACCAGAATTGTGGGCAGAAAACTCGTGGATTTTGCACCATGATAACGCATCGTCGCGGTCGCACAGTGCCATCATTATTCGTAATTTTTTGACGAAAAATACAACAAATACCATACAACAGCCACCGAATTCACCTGATTTGGCTCCCTGTCACTTCTTTCTATTCAATCGAGTTAAAAAAACGCAGCGGGGAAGGCGTTTCAGCAGCCGAGAGGAAGTAATGGAAAAATCGCAGAAAGCACTGATGGACATACCGAAAACCGAATATAAAAAAAGTTTCGAGGATTGGAACTTTTTGATCAAGGTGGTATACTCATAATGCCTCAGCATGTGTTAAGTTTTTTGGATAGTGGGATAGAGAGAGAAAGAAATATTTTGGGCTGAGTGGTTATTTCGCTCCATGTGTGGCATCCAACATTTAATGGGGAGACTAATTCTTAGTGAAAGTTGGCTTGATGTTGATTTCTAGTCAACTACTCGTCTTACTTGATTTTTGTTAACTGAAAAAATGAATGAAATGCCTTTCGGGCGAGGCTGGGATTCGAACACCGAACCCCCCGATTTGGAAGCCAGTCCACTACCACTTGAGCCACTGCCACCCACAATTGGATTTAGTAGATGGTTTTGAAGATTTCGGTTTTATCAGAAATAAAAAAATTGGAAAGCAGGTTTGTGTTTTTATGGTCAGGGGATTGATCAATAATTTCAAATACGTGCTAAATTATTTTGTATCCAAAAGTGGGTTATCTGGAGAGACTTTAATGAGAATAGTTAAAGAAAATATACGAGTAAGTATTCTTTCCAAAATTGGCATAAATGTCAGAGCTATTACTTGCGATCAAGGTTCGTCGAACAGGAAATGCTTCGCGTTACTAGGAGTTTCCGTGATTCGCCCTTATTTGACTTTGGGAGAAAGTAAAATATATTGTTTGTATGACTTTCCACATTTGATCAAGTCACTTAGAAATGGATTATTTAAATCCAACCTAAGTACTTCTGATGGTGTTGTTAGTTTTAAAATTGTTGAAGAGCTATATGAACTTCAGAAAAGTGGAAAAACCAAAATGTGTGTGAAATTAAAAAGTCAACACATTTCATCAAATAGTTTCGAAAAAATGAGAGTAAAACTAACTGGCTACTCAAGTTTTTAGTAGAACCGTTGAAGCAACGATAAAAACAGTCATGGAAACTTGTGGTTTTAAGCAAAGCTCAGCTTTGCTCCGCTGTTGCACTTGCAACAGCCAATTTTATATACGATATCCCTTTGTATTTTCAGAATATCCCACAAATATTCCTGGATGCGATTTTGCATCCCTTTTTCGCCGTTTCTATGGGGGAATATTTGCATAGCACTCAGCTCCAAACACCAGCATCTCAAAGAAGTTGGATCCTTAAATCATAGTTGGGCTGGATGCTTGCCAGCTAAATCTGTTGGTGCCGTGAGGTTTATGACATATACAGCCATATTAAATGCCACTGGCCAAAGCTTAAGCGACAAGCCACTCGCATGGATCATTGTTCTGGCAGATTCTACGATGGTTCTCATTGAACGGAAGTTTGATGTCCTACAAAATTGTCGGAAAGAAATGGTTTCAGTTCAACATTGACGAGCTCGGTGCCATTATCTGTGCGAATTGTCTGAAGCGATTAGCCAGTTTCCATTTTAAATTTATTTAGAAATAATTTAAAGAACTCAAAAACCTCATCTTTTTGTTTCAGGAAATAGACCGTCCTATATTTGGAAAAATCATCCTTGAAAAGGAGAAAATACTTCGAGCCAGCCACCGAAGCATTTCGCATAGGGCCGCAAAGATCTACATGTACAATCTCACCGACACACTTGGCTTTGCTGTCACTCCTTTTAAAAGGCAAACGATGAGATTTCCCTAGGGCACACGCATCACAAAAGAATTGTTCTTCATCACCATATTTGATATTACTTCCCTTAAGAAAACTCCAAACGTAACTCAGGTTTTGGTGGCCCAAACGTTCATGCCAAAGTTTGAACGACTCTACCCTCATATTTACATTCGTAAATCCCGGTTCCTCAACTCTGAACAGCATCTTAAACAACGAACTCCCACTGCCACAGTACACCGATCTTGCAGCAGCTCACATTTGTTACTGTCGGACACCAGGCGAAGGTTTTTGTCAAGCGCCTTATTCGACGAAAATAAATTAATGTGAATGTCCGGAATAAATAAAACATTTGTGAGAAGCTTTGAAATCCGTCGCTGATTATTATAAGCTTTGATGTTAATATTTCCAAAGGCAGTTGCACTAATAGTCTTTCCATTATCAATGCGAATATATTGTGGGTAATCGAATGCCTTGTACCCAATGTATGTATGTGGTCATTGGCTCTCTTCACAATCTGTATCCCTGTTTGCAATTACAGTACATAGCAGAGTGGCGCAGTGGAAGCGTACTGGGCCCATAACCTGCGTCACGTGTAGGTTCTGTTTGTGAAACATTTGCAGCTCTCAGCGGGCAGTTCTTCTTCCAGTGACCAGGCTTCTTACACAGAAAACACTTCCCCAACTTGCCTTTATTCTGATTCGAATTCATATTTATAGTAATTTTCGAAATCGCGAAATCCTCCGTGCAATTAACGCACTTGATTCACCACTTTGTACAACCTGATTTTCTTTTTCTTCGTTGCGAGACTGTACAGCCAAACACGGGACTCTTCCATCACCAGACGTGCAGTTAGCTTTTCTAACGTTTTCTCGCAGACTCCCAAGCCGTAGACTCTCAAGTGGTAAAAAAATGGTTGTAGTCCGCTGGCAATGTCATCAACATTTTCGTTACAAGCATATTATCCGTAATGGACTCACCGAATTGTTTCAGCTGGTAGACGAGAGACTCCAATTTGGAAGCAAGACAAAACTTTAGAATTTCTGTTGGAGAAAATTAATATTTTTCAACGCCTTTTGCTCGTAGATGGACTCCAATTTAATCCACATTGCACTTGATGTTGCGCGGTTGAGGGCCAACACTCATTACAATAACCTTCTGTGCCTTTTTGTCTTTTCTGTCCCATGCAACCACCTTGGAGTTATCGGATCCAGTTGCCCCAGGCTTCAGAGACTCTCCATTCACAACTTCGTAAAGTTCACTTGCACTTAGCATAACCCTTACCTGGAATTTCCAGATTCCCCACCATCCATTTTGAAACAGCAACAGATAATCAATCGGTAAAAAAAAAACAACCAGCAAAATTGGCAAAGAAAATCGAGCACAAAACAGCAGCCAGCGAAACACCAGCAATATACTCGTATATTTCCAAAATAATCCAAATTAAACACTTAATTTATTTGCAAAAGAACTAATCTAACTTTTCTTTTATCCGCAAAAAAAAAATCAAACTGTACTACCTATTATTTTATAATATGTATATTTTACAATACTTTTGCAGTGAACTTGGGTCTGGGCCCATAACCTAGGAAAAAGCAACGCGTTGAATGAAGGTTAAGTAACGAATGAAAAAATATTTATTTAAGTTTGGCAGTTCACTTGGTTAGTCTTAGAACTAAGTGTTAAAAGTACTTGTGCAGTGATTCACAGACTTAATCATATGCATAATGCTGATGAATATAATATTTCACAGTAAGCTTCCATAATCTCATAAAGTGCTGGAAGTTAATGGGATACGAATCAGAATAGAAGGACTCATCTCGCCGAAGTGCGAATAATTTAAATACTAAGCTCTGTCGTTAACAACCAAGGCAATTGTGATAACGATGTCACATACAGTCGAACCCGCTTAATGTCACACCAAACGGGCAGCATAATAATGTGATTCTAAGCGAGTTGTGACATTATCCGATCCGGTATAAAAAAAAAAAATTTAAAAAATGCACCATATCTCATATTTATTTCATGTTTATTAACCATTACAAAATGGTTTTCACAAAAACCTTATATTTCATTTAAAACGTAACAAAAAAATAAAAATACTTCCAAGAACGAAACAACAGAACAATATCTAACAAGTAAGATAAATAAATAATTATAAACTTCATTTAATTTTGGTGGTTTTTGTACTTTTTCATAAAAGTCACCAATTTTCATTTGAGCAACATCTGAGAAAAAGGTCTTTATCACCTGCTCTTCAACGTTATCAATTAGACCCGTATCTTCGCTTTTTACGTCTGGAAAAAGTCGTAAAGTCGTAAATAGCGACATCTACTTCTCTACGAGATGGAATTGGTGCACTAGGCACACACTCTTCAGCTTCAGACTTTTTATTGTTGTTGATATTCAGAGAGTCGCAAGAAGACTGAAACACTTCTTGCAAAATCTCCTCGTCTGTAAGCTCGCCAAAGCAGCCGATGTTGAGATCGAATAATGCCCTGATCTAGAGGTTGAATGATGGAAGTAGCATTTGGAGGCAAAACACAGAATTTAATATTGCACAATTTGTTTTTTTTGCAAGGATTTATCCCACTCTAGCAAAATTTCAGTTCATATGAAACGAATCATCCAGGCTTTTTTATTTGCGAAATATTTAAAAGGGACAATTTTACGCCTGAATGAATGCGGTGCTTTTGCCTTTCCTATTGCAAATATTTTTTTCTCCGAGCCATTCATGTTAGCCAAAAAAAGCAGTGTAATGCGCTCTTTTTGGATTTTGCCACCAGTTGGATTGTCTCCTCTAAAGGCCACTGGGAAATGCACGAAAGTACAAACCGCTTTCGTCTGCATTAAAAATATTTTCTGGAGCATAATCTTATATAAGACTTAGCAGAATATTTTGTTTCCAATCACATGCTATAAAGTAACCAGCATCTCCTCTTTCGCCTTGAATTTTCTGGAAATGAATACTGTTTCTGGTTTCCAGCGAGACCCATTGGTTGCTTCAAAATTCTCAACATTTAGCATCTGAGCAAATTTTATTGCCTGCTCGTTAAAATTGGGCCATGTAATATAGCATTCTTCGTTCTCATCTCGCGAAACCAAATGATCATAGCACTATCAACATGTTCGTGATTTCCTAAAAGGACTTTTGCTGCACATTTACAAAATTCAAAATACTTCACACTATCTTACCTTTGCGCATTCGTTTTCATTTTGTTTAATTTTTGCAATTGTTGAAACATCGCAGCTTCCTTGGCTTCCCATTTCTCAAGTGCTCTAGGATTTAAATTTTTTGTTTCATAGATAGATCTTCCCTCTTCTTACTTACTGCACTCAGTTTTTAGTCTTAATTGAACGTTCTCGTTTACATTTTTTGATAAACAATTTAGGCAGAGACTGACATAAAATTCAGTTTGATGTCACAGATGTTATAAAAGAGGAAAGTGAGTGTTGGTTGAACTTCCAAACTTCCAGTAGACTGGCACACATTCACAAAGGAACACAAGCAATAAAATCCCATACATATCGTTATCTCACAAGGCGAGCAGTAGTACACATAATAATACGAGTACTATGACAATCTACAAAGGGAAAATACACCTTTACATTTGATGATAATGCACCATGCTTGTGGAATATACTCGTACTATAAATATAGATGTGACAATAAGAGAGAAAAAATTAGTGGAATTATGTATTTTTTTAATGTTTCTTGTGTGATTTTAAGCGGGATGTGCTATAAAGCGACGTGCCTTTAAGTGGTTTTTTCTCGGTACAAAATATAAAAAAAGGCAACTGGCTTGAAATAACTGTGACTTAAACCGATTTGTCCTATTAACCGATGTGATATTACCCGGGTTCGACTGTATATATAGAGGAAGCGTACGGCGACTTAAATGGCGTGAAGACTCCACAGTTTTTTGTGACAGAAAAATTCCGCTTGAAATTAAAAGTTTGTTATACACGACAGTTGTTCTTCCGGCTTTAATATAAGCCGGAGGACGAGCATAAAGGACAAATGAAAGAAATGGGAATGAAAATGTTACGAATATAAGCTATTGTAACAAAACATGATCTGATAAGAAGTGCGCGCATTCCACCACCGATCGTGGGCAAATTTTTCCGCCGATCAGCAGGTTTTCCAAAATCAAACGAAACTTGTCAAAGAATGCGGTTCAAAATGCAATAGAAGCACAAGCTTTAGCCAAGGTTGAAACAAGAGCAATTATTATTGTATTTTGTTATTTCAAAAGATTGGTTTAAAACCGATTTATAGATATTGAAGAGAAATGACGTTCCAGGCATTATGTAGAGGTCGGAGAGCGTTTTTGCCCTAAAATTGCCTGTCATCTTTATTAAATTGTCAAGCTAGACATGTTTAAATGTTTTCGATCAAGTTAGGATTCGGTGAATAAGCGGCTCGTAGGGGAAACCGGTTTTTAATTGCCTGGAAGCGTAGATGTGAGGGTGGTCTATCCAGAAGACAAGTAGGTAAAAAGCCATAAATTCCACAGCTTGGGATATGTCTAATTTAGCTAGCGAACATTTATAGCTATGTAATTCTACATATGATGATTATAGTACAGAACGTACCTGGATTTTTAACGTAAACCACCTGTCATAAGACCTTATGTTTACGAGATGCCCATACACCCATTGGGAGCAAGGACACGCCGTGCCATCGCTAATCACACGCTTGTATTATTTTTAATAGTTCGCTTTTGTATTATACCAATTCGGAACTGTGTTGGAGGCACAAGTTCCACCCTTGGTATGAGTCGAGGCCTACCCAAAACCTCTTGCTGCTCTTAGGGTCGCAGCACCCAGCACTTCATTTGCCACTCCACAATGGGCTAAACCAAAAAGGAAACCCGTACCCGCGATTTGGGTTTAAACCACAGCCACCATGACGCTCCCACAAGGGGGCCTACCTCTAACAAGTCAGGCCCGGACCGAAATCCGGGGGGCTCCTGACTCCCATGGTACCGTGATTTAAGTCCTGGTATGGACTACCGGTGGTCAAGCCTACCAACAAGACCTATGACCGGCAACTTGTAACTGGTCAAATCGTATCATCCAGTCATGCAATAAAATCTGGATGTTTACGATAAGACCAGTTTAGAATAATCTACCCCCGCTTTTTATTAGACAACGTCATTGATGGGCGAAGCCTTGATAATTGGGCTGGGGCCCTGATTATAGTACATTCGAATTCCGATAATTCGTACCCCGATAAATCGAAACCTCAATAACTCATAACAAACTGCTACATAGTCCTTTGAAAAATCGTCGCTAATTCGTAAAATTTTCATACATTTTACTCCCTTCGTTATTTCGTATTTTATTTGAATTGCAATGAACACAAAACCTCTTATATGTAAATCGTAATTCGTTTTTTAAACCTCTTATAATTCGTAATGCAAAGCGCAGAAAAAAAAACCTTTTCGGTTTAACTACCGTTAAGTTTTGTAGAGAATTTTGTTGCCTTGATGTCGCCTTATTCACCGTACTTTTTTGTTCTATTACGAGTTTCTTTATTCTTAGTTCACATATTTCATTCAAAGCATTAAGGTGTAACATTAAAGTGTAAGTCAAACAAGCGTGCTCATAAAACGTTATCAATTGCTCAAAAACAAGACATAATTGCAACAATTAATAATGGAGCAAAAAAAATTGATGTGGCAAGACAATTCGAAATCGCACATCAGCACTCACTTCAATTCTAAAAAAAAGATTTTATTATGGGAGAATCCAGACGCAGTAGCTTTAGCTTCAGAAAAATCTGAATATATCCAGACATAGAAAAGTCTCTTCTCTTGTGGCTAACATAGTGTCGGCAGAACAATGTTCCAATTGGCGGTCAATTATTAATCGAAAAAGCACTGTTTTTGCCAAAAAATTAACGTCAACAATTTTAAAGCAAGCAGTGGTTGGCTTGATCGGTTCAAAAATCGACACAACATCAAATTTAAAAAACTGTGCTGTGAAGGTTCTGCTGTTGATGAAGAAGATTTGAAAGAAAAGCTGAGTGAATTGATTAAAGATTACGATGTCAGAGACATCTTTAATGCAGATGAAACTGCCTTGTATGTAGTAAAGAACAAGTCACTTTATTGTAAACATGTATGGTACAGAAAAACTTGATCCACTACTAATTGGAAAGTATGCGAAACCAAGGTGCTTTAAAAACATTCGCAGCTTTCCAATGCGATAAGAAGGCGTGGATGACAATGGAGCTTTTTAACAAATGGCGTCAGATGGTGGATAATGCAATGAAAGCTAAAAATCGAAAGATATTGCTATTCATTGAAATTTGCGCGGCGCATAATGGGTACCCTAATCTCAGCAATGTAAAAATAAAGTTTTTGCTAGCAAACACCACATCCAAGCTGCAGCCCCTTGACGAGGGTATTATATTGGGTCTACAAGTAAGTTTCCAGCGTTTTTTTTCCAAAATTTGAAGTTTTATTATGAAAACATAGTTACAATGTTTTATTCAAAGTATCGTCCATCGGAAGCTACAACTTTCCCCCATCTTTCTGGCAATTTATGAATTCCGGACCAAAAAAATTTCTCGTCTTTCGAGCCCAAGAACGTATCGAGCCAATTTTTGATTTCCTCTACTGAGCTGAAGCGTATTCCCGCAAGAGCGTTCTGCATCGAACGAAACAAGTGGTATTCAGATGGTGCCAAGTCTGGACTGTAAGGCGGGTGAGGCAGAATTTCCCATCTACTATTTTCCAAATAGTTTTTCACCGAAACCGCAACATTTGGCCGAGCGTTGTCGTGATGAAAAATGACGGATTCATGCCTGGTCTCATATTTTGGCCGTTTTTCTTTTAATGCCCGCTTCAAACGAATTAGTTGGGTTCGATATAATGGTCCTTTGATGGTTTCACCACTCGGAAGCAGTTCGTAGTATACGACACCCTTTTGATCCCACCATATGCAGAGCATGACCTTATTCACGTGAATATTTCGTTTCGGCGTCGATTGGGCGGGCTCGCCGGGCTTTGTATACGATTTTCTGCGTTTAGGATTGTCATAATAAATCCATTTCTCATCACCAGTGACAATACGATGCAAAAATGATTTATTTTTATACCGCTGCAGTAACATTTCGGTAATGCAAAATCGCCGTTCGACGTCTCTTGGCTTCAATTCGTACGGCACCTAGTTTCCAATCTTTTGAATGAATCGCAGTGCTTTTAGACGCAGGGAAACGGCTTGTTGCGTGACGCCCAATGATGCAGAAAGTTCTTCTTGAATCTGACATGGATCCTCATCCAGTAAAGCGTCCAATTCCTCGTCTTCAAAACTTTTCGGCTTTCCGGGGCGATCTTTGTCTTCAACTCCAAAATCACCACTTTTGAACCGTTTGAACCACTCGCGGCACGTCGATTCACCAATACATTCCGCCCCATAAGTTTCCGAAAGCAAACGATAGGCCTCAGCCGCACTTTTCTTCATATTAAAGAATAAAAGCAGCGCTTTTGGCTGGAAACTTGCCATGATTTCGCTCAATAAAATGTACGACACCGATAAAACTGCTCAAATATAACGTTGCAAAGTTATTGACAGATACAAAACCTACACATAAAACACATGGGGTCTGACATTTCTGCCCGGGATCTGGTGGCACCATCTCTGACAAACGCTGGAAACTTACTTGTAGACCCAATACAAAATTTTAAGTCATTTTACCGTAAGGAAATGGTTATTAATCTGGTTAACAGCATTGATGAAAAAAAAGAGTTTTGTGCACTATTTACGGCAATGCTAATTTCGTATAAAGCGTGGAATAGAGTCAGTATAGCTTGCATTCAAAACTGCTTCCGTGCTTGCGGTTTCAATAAAGATGCCAATAAAAACTTATGTCAAGACTAGCATTTGGACATAGATTATTTATGGAATCCTATATCTGAGGACTCTGAAAATGTCACTCTTGTCGATGATGACGTGAGTGTATGCTGACAGATGATGATATTTTGGATGAAGTAGCGGCTATTAGGAATAAGAGTGATGAGGAAGATAGCGACGATGAAGTAGAACTTATGACGAATAAACAAGCCAAATCGGCCATTCAAGAACTTCGATATTATGTTTCAAATCATGATGTCCCGAAAAAGGTTTTTGATTACGAGTACTTAATAGGCTTGGAGAACACAATTGAAAAGATCGGCGAAAAAAACACCAAGCAATCAAAAATAACAAATTTTTTTAAATAGCATATATACGAGTATGTATGGTAGTACATATTTAAGGTATAATTGCATATATGTTTTAATAAAATTAAACAATATGTATTGCAAAATCATATGAAATGTAGAAGCCCCGTAAATTCGTATTTTTTATGTTTTCCACCTCGTTAAATCGAAATCTCGATAATTCATAACTTGCGGTAATTCGAAAAAAAACCTGTTCTCTTGCCATTTCGAATTATCGAGATTCGACTGTATTTGAAACTCTACATCGATGTTGACAAAGTAGGAAATAAATCTCTAAACCCCGTAATAGTTGTGGTGGTGCTTGATATTTTCACTGCCTTTACTCGAATCCTTGAAGTGCTGGCTGATATTTAGCCTTTTGATTTAATTTAATCTATTGATAGAGCGTAATTTGAGGCAGGATTACTCATTTGTTCCGGGATGTCGTTCCTGTTATTCAATAGTTTTCGAGATCCTCAAGATAGTTGTTTGTAGTATTTAAAATCTACTAAGTTGGTTTAGCTTGTTACATCAAATTTTGTTTCTCACGTTCAAACCAATAATAAAGTCAAACATCTGAGATCAACAAAAATTTCTGCTCAAGCTCCTCCACATTACATTGAAGGCAGCCATTTTGTTTTTTTTTTTTGTAACAGGCTTCTAATGCGTTTAAATTAAAACAGAAAAGCAACGAGAGCTTAACCAGGTAGTAGGTACTAATCGTTTTCTTCAATATCATTTTGAAGTCGTTAAGCCAAATATAACGTTTATTACAGAAAGGATTGGCTTCGCGACTTTAAAATATGGATCCAATGAAGCCAACTTTAGTAATCGTACCGCGATTTCTTTGTTTTTCTTCTCAAGGTATACATTCGTACATCTAGGACTTTCTACCATTATTTAACTCTTAAAAGTATAATAAAAATGATAATTAATATTTCTGATGGGATTTGTGCCAGCAAAAAAGACTTACAAAAGGCATTCTCTCTAAATGTGCATTAGGTTGAAGTGGAGTGAGTTACACGTATTTTGGACAAGACAAACCGTGACTTTAGTCTAAAATCATGTCGTCCGACAACTGCTGATGTTCGTAACCAAAACGAAAATTAAATTCATTATTAAAGTTTTCGAAGGACAACAGCTGTAGGAAGAAATAACTTCTATTCCTACGCTGACTGAGGTTAGCCTACGATGTTAGTGGGTGGTGGTAGAATTCCCAAATACGGAGACAGATATCCTTAATAATCATGACAGTTGTCGCAGAACTTATTCCAACTTTCAAGTGAACCTATGTCAACAAGGGAAGGAAACGAAAGGAACTTTTGTTAGTGTAAATGGCTGGCATTTGATATTTTATTTTAAAATTAAAGAAAAGGAGAAAAGTCATAATTGCGACATTAATGGAACTAAGTCCATCTACTATACCTACTATACAGGCCAAAGGAATTTCACAAATGAATTTTAATTAAAAATTAGTCTTGTCATGGTGAATTGTTATGCTTATATTTGAGGCTATAAAAGAGTTTCGCTAATTTGCCTTAAAATTGCAATGGGTACTATTGTTTCAAATATAATTGCTCGTGAACTTCAGTACTGGGTTTGTAATTTAAAAAAAATATTTCTGCTTTAGACCAAATGCTGTTTGACACCAATAAAAAAGACGGTAAAAGTAGGGCTGCGCGAAGAATAAGTTTTTTTTTTTTTAAAAGAAATATAACTATTATGTAAGTCATAAATATAAGTGTATGTGTACACAAAATTGCTTCCTTATTTCATGACTATCATTTTGACTATCATTTTTTATTTATTTTTTTAAATTTCATATTCTATTTAACTCAAAGCTTTTAATACTATAATGCTATAATACTGATGGTAATATATACAAATTTAGAATTATAGTTAAAATATTAACAATAATAGCGAGTTACTAAAAGTATTTTTCTATTATAAAGACAATCATTGAGACACATTCTATAATTTAAGAAAAATTAGTGTCGAATGTATCGAGCTATAAACTTTTAATAAAACGACCGATTATATAAGAGTAGTGGGGTAGTAGTACGCAAAATATTATATTAATTAACAATTGCAGCACACTGATGATCAACAAATTAATACTTATAAATAAAAAGTAAAAGAATAAATAATCAAAAAAAAACCATTCAACTTATGACTCTTGTTAAGTGATTTATTTCTTTGAAGTCAAAATTAAAAAGCCATTTTTTAATACCTCTATAGAATGAATAGGATTTCCTAATATTCCAAAGTTCAAAGGTAGTAGATTAAATAACCTAGGTGCTACTGAGGTGTAAAAATTAAAAAAATTGTGAGTGCTGTATGTTGGAATGATACCCAAATTCCTGTCATTACTGCGAAGTGCATAGGCAGTTGAATTTTGATTCCTTAGATAACCACTTCTTCTAAAAAATATTTTTAACACTTTAAAAAGTACAGATGCTTTAGTGGAAGGATTTTTGAATTGCAGAAAAGTAAGATGCTATGCTCGCATAGGCTTTTTTTCCAAATAATTCTTAGAATATGTTTTTGGCTAATAATCAGAGGTTGTATCTTATTGTCATAACTACCGCCCCTGCAAGCCAATCCATACTGCAACTTTGATTGCACTAAGCCATAGTAGACCGTCTCTAACAGATTGCGAGCGCAAAAAACTCTTAGATGATATAGTATATAAGTCGTTGTTAGAAGATACTTTTTTAGTGAAGGAGTATGTAAACCCCAGTTCATTTTCTTGTCTTCTTCAGTATTCACACACACATTAGTACAATCTGTACTGTGGAAGATCAAATCTGGCGAATGTAGATCCAATGCAGGTAAGTTGAAAAACATAATCTTCGTTTTACCGCTTATTACTAGCTTGTGCATACCAAACCAATGCCTTAAGACTTCTAAGTCATGGTTTACATCAGCAACCAAGTCTAAAATAGAATTATTGGAGCATGTACAAGCTAGATCGTCTGCAAAACCAGTTTGTGTGCCCTTCAAATTTTGACTAAATATAGAATTAATAAATATTAGGAATAAGATGGGGCCGAGAACGGATTCCTGTGGGACACCAACCTGAATATCAAGGCATTCGCCAAAATGGTCTCCTATCTTAACCATTTGCCTCCTATCCTTGAGATATGATCCAAACCAATTCAGCATAAACCCTCTAAAGCCTGCCTTTTCTAACTTTATTAGTAAGAGCTCGTGGTCCATAGTGTCAAATGCCTTGGTAATGTCTATAACTATCCAAAATATTATAAACTAGACTGCAAAAGTTTAAGAGCGCGTCCTCCGTTGATTTACCCGCTCTAAACCCATATTGATTTACGCTAAAAAAAAAAGAATTTTTCTCCAGGAAGGTAATAATTTTACTTTTTACTACTTTCTCAAAAATTTTGAAAAAAAACGAAGAGAAGAGAGATTGGTCGGAAATTTGTGAGTTTTGATCTATCTCACTTTTTGAAAATTGGTGTAGTCTCAGCAACTTTAAGGTTGTCAGGAAAGATTCCGTGGAATATACTTTCGTTATACTCGTAAATGCGAGCTAAAACGTCAACAATATGCAACGCAATCTTGTTAATAAATGCATTCGAATAACTTTTACGAGTAGATGAATTGGATTTATTCAGCAACATAATAGTTTTAAACAATTCAAGAGATGAAATAGGTTCAAAGAAAAAAACTAGTTGCATGCCTTTTTTCTATGTCAAAATATCTTTGTCAGCAAGAGTTGGGAGTATTTTCAAAACCCGCATCAGCCAAGGTGTTGGTGGCAACACTCGTAAAAAATACATTAAAAGCATTAGCTATTTCAGAAATCTTATACTAGATGGTGCACGTGAAGATGCATTTTTATTGAAAAGCTGATTTATTAAGACCCATTCCTGTTTTAAATTTCCATTAGCCCTATGAAATTTATTGACATAGTACTTTTCTTTACATAAAGGAATTTCGATTTTAACTTCATTGGAAATCTTTGCATAAGCTTCTCTAACATGTATGTCATTAGGACGTTTTTTTTTATATTTTAAACGGAGTTTGTTTTTGGTTTTATTTTTTTTAAGTAAGTAGTTCGACATTCATGGCTTTAATCTCTTGGGATTGGTGCTACTACTCCCTAAGGGAGATGAGCACAAGTCAACATGACCTTTCAGAACGGTTAGAAATAAATCAAAGGCTATAGAGGGATTAGATTCACCGTAAATATCTATCCAATTTTCGTATAGCAAGCGGGTATTTAGTTCTTCAAAATCTATTCTATTTACTGGTTTAGACTCACTACAGTTGTTGGTAGGTCTAGTATGAGTACGACCAGATTTAAAGCAGATACATGTCATACAATGATCGGAGATTCTGAAATCAGAGATAGTACTAATCAAAGATAAATTAGCATTGCGACTGAGTCTTGTCTTGTCTTGATCAATACAAGTTTGAGAATTATCAATAATTCTAGTTGACTCATTTATGTAAGACTCAAAACCATTCCCTGAAATTAAAGCTTGATATCTTTCTACAATTACTGAATCACATAGGATGTCGATATTTATATCATCCAGAATAATATAATTTTTTGAACGCTCATTACTTACGAGTAATATGGAAGGTAAAGCATCCACAAAGCCATCTCTACTTACATCATGTAGTCTATAGAAACACATAATAATAAATTTTTGTTCATCAATAGTGACAGAAAGTTTAATTATATCAGAACTTTCAAGATTTAATCCACAGCACTCAGGATTCAAGTTCTCACAGATAAAACCAGCTACACATTGATTGATCTCTGGTCAAGTTACTGGGAAAATTCTACAGACTGCAGACCAAAAATGTTCTGAGTAAGTAAACAGCAAATCTTTGTACTAACTACGTTCCTACGTACTCTGAGAAGCTGGGGCTCAGGAGACGGTGGGATTATATCGCGATGATTTTTTTTTTAAATTAGCAGGCGCTCAAGCGGTTAAGGTACCCTTAAAATATTTGCACACCGCGCGGGCGAAGGAAAGTTAGAGAGGAATTTTGGTGGGGGCTGAGGCCCCCATTTATTGGCTTAATACAAGCTTATTCTAACTTAAAAACTAACAAAAAGGCTTAAGAGCTAGGGACCAAGGAAGTGAAGCAAATTGAAGGAAATGGAGTTCAAAATGAATGCACAGTCGATGGAACCTGAGAGAAGTCGATGAATGAAAATAATGCCAGCTGTATTCCTACGTTCTTCTAACGAATTCGTATTTAGAAGTTTGAGGCGGTCCTGATAGGGAGGTAAGATTAAAGGGTTGTTCCACGGCAGACCACGGAGAGCAAATCGGAGGAATCGACGTTGAATACCCTCGATTCGGGAAACATGAACCCGGTGAAAGGGGGACCAAGCTTGACTGACATACTCCAGCTGGCGGCGAATAAAGGTAATATAGAGAGATCTGGGCATTCATCACGTATGAAAACAATCATCTCACTATAGCGTTTCGACGATAGTTTTACTTCATGTAAACACCAAATAGTACTATCGACTGAACGATACCGATTGGATGTTTTATTGTTTGCTTCATGTAACACAAAAACTGTCACTATCCTCTCGATAGTGTTTGAACGATACTTACTTCACTATCGTCCTTAAATACGAGTAGGTATATTTGGATGTTTTGTACGTTTTTTGAAAAAATAATTAGTAAAATAATTCCAGAAAAATAATGTTTCGTCGCAATGTGTTTTTTTTTATTGATCACGAAAGTGAAAATGCAGAAAAATTAAAAGTGCTACGAAGAACACTAAGAGATGCATCTGATCCCTTATCACTTCCAACAAACAAGTATGCGCATTGTGAAAAAAATAATAATTCATACTTCATTTATAATTCTAATAATTTGTTTAGCTTCATTCAACGTTTCCATCTTTCGAAAGAAGCATTTATTTTGATATTGGACACAATCAATCTGGAAAGCGGATCTCGGTCTACTTATATTCCTCCAATATTAAGACTTGGTGCAACCTTGGAAGTTCTGGGTGGAGGTGGTTACCAATGGCTTACAGGGAATGATTTTGGTGTCTCTGTTGGTCAAAGTACACTATCTGCAATAATTTCGCAGACCACAGCCGTGATGAAAGAAAAAACTATGTACATTGTGGATTAAATGGGAGATACTAAGTGAGACCATTGTAGAAGATGCAAAGCAATGATTCTACAGAAAATTTGGAATACCTGGGGGTAAGATGCATAAAAGTATGTTTTCTATCAAATTTATTTAAATGCTGTTTTTAGTTGTGGGATGTGTAGACGGTACACACTTTCTTTTTTTTTTTTTTAATTTTATTTATTTATTTCATTCCACTTTATTTCTAAAAAAAAAGAAGAAAAAATGCAATAGTTATGTACAATCTATTGTCCAAATGACAAGAGTTGATCGTACAAAGAATTCTATATTTCATAAAGACAATATTGACATAGTTCAAGGGGAGATCGCATGTGGAGGCAAAGAACGAAAAAAAAAACAAAACAAATTATGCGTTATCAAATTTCAAACAAAATTCAGATACTCAAAGAACATTCAAAGAACAAAATTCATCGATAAATAATCTATTTATGGTCGAATAATCAAAAGACAAAACCCATTTTTTAATTTCATTAAGAAACGTATTTTCCACTCTTTCGCATCTTATAATGTCTGGCAGTAAGTTAAACAGACGGGGTGCCGTTGAAAGGTAAAATCTTCCAAAGTGAACTTTGTGAACAACAGGAACTGCTACAGGGTTTCTCGCATTTCCTCGCAAGTTATAGCTATCTATATACCTAACTGAGTAAAACCCGGCGTTTTGAAAAAATATTTCTAGAACTTTGTAGCAGTAGAGATGCCTCAAAGGAAGAGTTTTAAGTGTTCTGAACTAATTAAGACTTGGAGTTCTGCGATTTACTCTGAATAAGATTCTTATTGCATGTTTTTGTTTTATTAGCAGTGGTTCAGTCTTGGTAAAAAATGCACCACCCCAACAAGAGATACCATATTCCAATTTATATTTTAATAAACCATTATACACAAGTTTTAAAACTGATTGCGGACAATAGAGACTTAAGTGATACAGTTGTCTTACCACTTTGTTAAGATATTGTTTAAGATAACGAGTATGATTGGACCAACTAAGCTTATTATCTAAGACAATACTTAAATATTTAAAACTGTCAATGCACTCAATTTTAAAATAATTATTGGTACAAGATGTTAAGTAGTTAAATGGATAATCTACATCAATCATAAGAGTAAATAATTGGAAGCGTGTACAATCCGGAGAGTGATAAAATAATGGCAAATCATTACAAATTATATTGCTGATATTAAATATCATAAATTTCGTTTTATCACTGATTATGAGTTTATGTATTAAGAACCATCTCCTCAGTAAATCAAGGTCATGGTTTACCTCATAGATAATATTCAGAAGGCTTTTATTTGAGTATTACAGCGCAGTGTCGTCAGCAAATGCTGTAACTTTGCCTTTGAAAGGTTGGATGAATAGGGAGTTTACATAGATCAAGAATAGGATAGGACCTAGTACTGAGCCTTGTGGGACACCAGTTACTATATTTTTCGGAGAACTGTAAATATTCTTGATCTTCACCAATTGCCTACGATTATTTAGATAAGAAGCAAACCAACTATATGTACATCCTCTAAAACCCAATTGGAAAAGTTCATCTAATAGTATTTCATGATCTACAATATCGAAAGCTTTAGAAATGTCAATAAACAGAGAAGCAGGAATCTCAGAAGAGTTAATACTGTGATATAGCTCCCCTGTCAGTTTCAATTACTGAAAAAATTTGTTCTTTCTGGAAATGACAACATTCTACCTCTTTCAAATATTTTTGAAAAGACCGACAACAACGAAATAGGCTACATACAAAGGCCACAAGAAAATGAAGAGGCTTATTTTAACAGGAAGGGTAAGCACAGCTTAAACACTATGATCGTAACTACTACGGGGTTATTGAACAAATAACTTTGAACGCGCTTTGTAGATCTGCGACCATAGGATGAGAATAATCGGAATGAATCCAAAATATTCTGGATCTGCTCATGATTCTCTTGTTTGGAAGCATTCAAATGAAAGAGCTTTCTTTGAACGAATTTTTAATGAGAGAGACCACAACTGCTGGCTTTTGGGTAATGACAAAATTTTATAAAAATTCTAAGAATTGAGAAATTTTAAATATACATGTTCTAGATGACAGTGGATATCCGTTGGAGCCTTGGTTGCTAACACCATATCGGAGTTCTAATGATATCCAAAAAAAATTATTTCAACGAGGTTCATGCAAAAGCAAAGAATATAATCGAAAGATGCATTGGTGTATATAAAGGTACATTGGTTTTACTTCCCAGGCCGATGGAGAATCATAATGGAAGAAAGAAAATGTAAATACGACCCGAGCAAGATTGCTGTTATCGCTAACGTTTGTGCTGCGTTGCATAGCATTTGTATACACCACAACATGGATAACATTTTTACAGTGGAAGCAGATGAAATCCATATCATGGAAAGCTTCAATCACACTTCCACCATATCCAGTGGTCGTTTAAAGCAGCAGACCGAAAGAATAAGAGATGAAATAAAAGAATAGATCATTGCTATATAAAAAAAATTAAAAAACGTCATCAAACTTCAGAGAGCAATGACTCACACACCCCTATCAATATTCTTCATGTAAGATTATCAAATCGACGTTGGAAGGAGAAGATAATGAGAGCAAACCGTCAGAAGAAAGAACCGTTAACAACGTCTCTACTCAACGCAGAGGTGAACTCTCAAAAGATGTATATCAATGAGTGTTTATCTCACCACACACGTCAGCTGTTCAAAACCGCAAAGTCATTGGATCACAAAGAAATCTAAATAGTTTGGATCAAGAATGGGATAGTGCACATGCGCAGGAGTGAGGGTGATGTAAAATTTCGTATAAACTGTGTTGCCGATTTCAATAAATTATGAGTTCTGTAAATAGTAGTACTGTCCCTTGCTTAACGCCTATTGTATGTGATAATTTAAATGTTCTATCTTATTCATACGAAAATTTTTGTATGCATCAGAATATTCGGAGTATGCGTAGTAATTTTTCAACACTATTAGCTTATATTAATACTCTTGAATACGAGGGCGGGTCAATAAGTCCGTGACTTTTGGATTAAAACACAGATTTTTTGATAAAAAAATAATTTTATTTTTCAACGTAGTCTCCCTTGAGCTCTATACACTTTGTCCAATGCTTTTCCAATTTTTTTATCCCTTCCAAAAAAAATGATTTGTCGAGGTCCTCAAAATAGGCCTTTGTTTGCGAGATGACTTCATCATTGGAGTCAAATCTTTTTCCACCAAGCCATTTCTTCAGGTTTGGGAACAAGAAGTAGTCGCTCGGAGCCAAATCTGGAGAATAGGGTGGATGAGGGAGCAATTCATAGCCCAATTCATGGATTTTTGCCATGGCAACTGCACATGTGTGTACCCTTGCATTGTCTTGGTGGAAAAGAACTTTTTTCTTGGCCAAATGAGGTCGTTTTTTTTTCAAATCGTCATTGAATCGGTCCAATGAGTTGGCATAATATTCCCCATTGATTGTTCTTCCCTTTTGAAGGTAGTCAATGTGGATTATCCCGCGTGCATCCCAAAAAACAGTCGCCATAACTTTATTGGCTGACAAACCCACCTTGGCCTTCTTTGGCGCCGATTCACCCTTAGAAACCCACTGTTTTGACTGTTGTTTGTTCTCTGGTGTGTTGTGATGGATCCATATTTCGTCCACGGTTACAAAACGGCGCAAAAACTCCTCCATATTGCGATTAAACAACGCCAAACCTTCCTGTGAAGCTGTTACACGATTGCGTTTGTGGTCGACTGTGAGCAAACGCGGCACCCATCTTGCGGAAAGCTTTCTCATGCCCAAGTGATCATTCAAAATTGAAACCACTGAGCCATGCGAGATCCCTACGGCTTCCACAATCTCTCGCACTTTCAATCTTCGGTCGGCCAACACCATATCGTGAATTTTTTCGATTGTTTCGGGTGTAGAGACCTCAACTGGGCGTCCAGGACGTTCGGCATCTTCAGTGCTTGTACGGCCACAACGAAATTCAGTAAACCACTTTTTTACCATTGAAATCGATGGTGCAGAGTCCCCATAGTATTTATCAAGCTTAGCCTTGGTCTCGGTAATGGTTTTTTTTCGCAAGAAATAATGCTTAATAAGCACACGAAATTCACTTTTTTCCATTTTCTCCTCAAATTAGTGAGTAGTCTGATAAAAATAGCTGTCAAACACAAACTAACTGACGCAGCAAGTTTAAATTTTGACAGGAGTCAACTGACAGATGCCTGTTGACAGGAGCAGTGTTGCTGTTTCAGTAAAGAGGTCAGAAATTCAAAAAGTCACGGACTTATTTATCCGCCCTCGTATTTGCCTGTAGTAATAGTTTTAAGTGAAGTATGGGTTTATGAGGATGAATTATGTTTGTATAATATTCCTGGATACGCACCGCCCTTTGGTAAATATAATGAATCTTACCGAGCTGGCGGTATAAGAGTATATATAAAAATAGGTTGTACGTGCAATTTCGCTAATATAAATGTTCTCAGCGCTGATATCGTGAAATTGTCTTTCGAATATAACAATGTTTTGTATACTCTGTTGTGCATTTATAGGCTTCAGGAGGTAAATAAAACTGTGTTTTTGAAGAATCTAGAAAAGATTTTAAAAAAGATTAAGGCAAGAATTGTGATTGTCTTAGGTGACATCAATATCAATATTCTCGTTTGCTCTAATAAAGACACTGAGGACTATTTGTTTTTAATGGCATCAAACGGTTTAAAAAGTATTGTTAATGATCCGACAAGAGTTAGTAACTCATCTGTAAGTTGTATTGACCATATTTTTATAAGAGTGTGCAAAAATTTTGATAAAATTGTTAAAGGAGCAGTTCATGACTACGGAATTACTGACCACCATATGACCTCTTTCAGCATTAGTGTAAATTCGATCCAAAATCCCAAAATTACTACTTTTAAATCGACACAAAAAACAGACTATCACCTTCTTAAAGAATACCTCTCGTACGAATTTTGGGATTCGGTTTACAATGAAAATGATCCTTCCAGTGCATTTGAGATATTTTTTATCGATTTTAAACAAGTATATAAGACTTTGCACTACAGAAGATTCGACCATAACAAATCGAAATAAACACTTAAAACCTTGGATAACAAAAGATCTTCTAAATCTTATAAGAAAGAAAAATATATATGCAAAAAACCATGATAGATATCCTTATAATGAAAGACTAAATAAATATTATAAAAAGCTTTGTAAAATGGTTACTATTAAAATTAAAGAAGCATGTAATAATTATTACTTAAACTTATTTGAAAGGGCAAATGAAAATAGCAGGAAAGAATGAAGAGTTATAGATAGTATTCTGTTTTGGAAGAAAATGGAATTCTAATAACAGATTCAGAAGCAATCACTAATAAACTTAATGAACATTTTATTGAAATTTCAGAGCTACTAAAACCTTCAATAGAACCCTGCCTTCCCTGTTACTGTTCTTTAAATAGTAATCTTATTACCGACAGAGTTCAAAATAATAGTTTTGTATGTGAGCCCACTGATCCTGTCGAAATCTATAGAGCCATTATGAAATTAAAGAACAAAAATTCTTGCACAAGTGAGGGTATCACAAGTATTCTAATACAAAATATCACTTGGAAAATAATAGATGTGTTAAGCTATTTATTTAATTTAAGTATCAATAATGGTTGGTTTCCAAGTCCACTTAAATGTGCAGAGGTAATTCCACTTTTTAAGAAAGGTAACAAAAAAGATGTGTCCAGCTACAGACCCATATCGTTATTACCTACATTTTCTAAATTATTTGAAAAAATTCTCAAAAATAGAATGCTACAATTCTTGGAGAAAAATACGTTTTTTTCAAGTAATCAATTTGGTTTTAGACTTGGATTATCAACAGACTTGGATTATCCTTAGGGTCTGCAGCCAGCTACACGAAGGGCTAAACAAAAATATGTCTACTATGGCTTTATTCATAGACATGACAAAGGCCTTTGATGTGGTTGACCATCAGTTATTATTAGAAAAACTATACAATGCTGGATTTAAAGGAACAATACATAACTGGTTCTAGACATATCTTAAAGACAGAGTTCAAAAAGTGAAGGTAAATGGCCTTTTTAGTAAGCCACTGGTCTCAAAAAATGGAGTCCCTCAGGGTTCTGTACTAGGGCCACTCTTATTCCTAATATATATTGACTCGATTTTCAGACAGCAATTCAATGGAATAGCGACAGCATTCGCCGATGATATAACCTATACATACAGGTTCCAAAACCAAATTGATTGCATTACGAAAATTGGAGAAGATCTAGAGAAATTTAGGGTGTGGTTTGCTCATCACAAGTTACTCATAAGCGAAAAAACCAAATTATTAACATTGAAAATATCCGACAATACTATACCGGAATACAACTTTCGATTTCACTCGCATGAATGTACTAGATTTAGCCTACCGCTGCATACTTGCGGCATGCAAAACTTTTATGAACAAAATACGTGTTCTGAGAAGTGTTTTATAATTGAATCAGTCAAGAATTTTATTTATCTAGGAATCTTAATAGATCAAAATCTGAACTGGAAGGAGCATTTACAAACAATAAAATCCCACATGTACCTCGTGGCTCGTAAACTGTATCTTATCAAACCATACTGCTCAGACAAAGTTTTATCAAAATTTTACTATGGACTGGCACACTCTAAATTAAATTGCAATATGGCATTGTATGTTGGGGAGGATCATATTTCAATGCGATTAGATCAGTCTTGGTTGCTCAAAAATATCTTGTTCGCATTCTTACTAACTGCAATCGTCGTACTCATAGTTGACCCCTGTTTATAAAATGCAATATTTTACCAATAAGGCACTTATATGTTTTTAAAGTGCGTAGAGAATTTTTTAACCGAAGCGGAAACATTCCTAGCAGGACTAATTCAACTTATAATTTAATGACAAATAACACAGGCTTAGCAAACGTACCAATTGCACGTTCAACACATTTTGCAAAATTCTATACATTTATTGCTCCATGCTATTTTAATAAACTTACACTTTCCATACGATTAACTAATAACTATAACATCTACATTAAGAAAATAAGAACTTGGATTTTTGCTATTGATCTTGCTAATATTGAACTATTACTACGAATTCTAACTTAATATCGACGTAAAGAACGGACTAAATGGAACTGTATTCTTCTTTGTATCTCATTACTGTTCATTTCATTCACGGATTTCTTTAATAAATCTTAATTGTATAGATATATATTATCTGCATCTGTATTTTCAATGCCACCCCACTCCAGAAATATTAATTAATTCATAAAAAAATAATGAAGTGTCGTCTAACACTAATTTTTGAATTTGTTATCAAATTAAATGGCGACTACTATTTTATTCATTCTATCAAATTTATATTATTATATTACTGCTTTGTATTTATCTATTATGAAATGAATAAAAATATATTTAAAAAAAAAAAAAAAAAAAAGAATCATTGTTCACTCAAAACCCTTGATTATTAAAAAAGATTCCCAGAATGTTTTTCCATAATATCTATTTTTCACAGAATTATTATTCAAAAATTATTCACTCTAATCCATATTTATAGAGTTAAAATAAATAAAAAAAAATAATTCACTCTAATACATATATCTATACAGTCAAAACGAAAACAAAACAATTCACTCTAATATGTATGTCAAATTTTGTTTTTATTTTAACTGTATATATAAGTTAAAATAAAAACAAAATTTGACTCTCTAATATGCGCTAAAAATAAATAAAAAAATCACATTTAATTCAGTCTGTTCTTAAATACGAGTAATATTATATACATGTTGCTTAGTTATTACAATAACTGTATTATTGGCCAGTGCACTTTAGTCTTTCCTTCCTCCGTCTTGTTGAAGTTGCTGTTCGGCAACCTAGTTTCTTCTTGCTAAGGGATTCCACTCCCTTAACACATTGAGAACCTCCTCCTGGAACTCCTTATCCGTTGCCATTTGATCCTTTAGAATCTGCAATTTTTCAGATTCATTCGTACTTAGCCGTGCTGACATGTACGATGATTTTCTGAATTCATTTGTATAAATTTGTTTAAGATTACAATTCTTCATTATAAAGTTAATATGCTTATACAATTTACCTCTTATTGATTACTACAGCTTCGATCTCTTCGGCAGCTTCATTCTCTTGAGAAATTTCGATTGGACTTCCTACTATTCTTCGCAAGGTACTTTCCAGCTCGTCTGGTAGTTCGACTTTTTGCATTGCCGGTGCGCCAAAGCATTTTGAATTGCTACCGCATACTGAAGCACGAAGTGAAGACATCTGAATTGCTTTTTCTTCAAGTTCCGATATTGGAACTTCTTCAGATGACCCACCACCCATCTTTTTAATTGAGAGAAAGTTGTGACGGCATTTTTTTTTCGCCCTTTATTTGAAATCAGTCCAAACGTTCAAAAAATTAATGTTAAAATTGTTATTAGATTATGCAAAAGATGTGCTGATAATATGGTATACCTTTCTCCAAGAAGTAACTGACTTGTTCGGGAGTCCAGTAGCGTTAAGAATATTGGTCAAATCGCTCCAGAGCTTATTTAAAGTATGCCTTCCTTGAAGGCTGGTTGGCATCTAATTCTTGCTCCTCTGAGGGTGCTCCTCTATGAAATTCAATAAAATTTCGATTTGCTTTAGCGTTGCTGAACTAAATATTAGTTATTAATACTAAATGCAGAAAATATATTGTTAAATTGTTGATTATTACTTACATTTTCCCAATTTGTTTAAGATATCCATCTAAAAACACATCACAACACAAGACGAATGACAGGACAAACGTCATTTTTGACTCCTGGTTGTTATTCTCAGTTGCACACGACATTGGAGGAGTTACATGAAGCAAACTACCGACGATATCGTTCAATGGTATCGACTAGACGATGATCGTCTGGAAAGTTACGTGATGAGAGCCCTGGTTTTCTTATTTGAAATGTATCTGATACTACTCAGATCGCTACTTGCGAATAGCACTTTATTTTCATAGATCTTAGGTTTTAAATTTATAAACGGAAGCGTGAGTTTATTTACTTTTACCTTACCTTTACCTCCAATTCAATAACCGGAAGTTTCATAGCAGTTTTCAGAATCAATCGTTTTGAATGTCTGAAACGGGTCATTTTCTTGTGTGATATAGTTGTCTGTAAGTACTGGTTTGAGCGCAAATGCCACTTGTAGTGAAATACAATTTTGTTTTTGTATCCTTTTTTTTTTATTAAACAACTCTTGAGATGCACTGGTATTTTCCGAAGGACGGCGAATTCTCTTTTGCTTCACCCCAAGAGGTGGGACAACTAAAGTTTATTCGAATTTCACTAAAAAGGGCGAAATATTACTTTTAGCGAAAATTTTCTTTTACGGTCCTCCTCGGTGGCCCGACATAGACATACTTATTAGGTCAAGTAAACAAAGTTTACACTAGAATATGTAACAAACCCGTCATGATCCTTTCTACGTTTGGCAAGAGTAGCTTAGTTTAAAATTAATTCGATGCAACATCCTAGGCATAATCAGCGTAATTTCTTTGCCAAAATTTACATAAGTGAAAAGTGTTCAGTCATACATATTCACAAGAAGCTTGGCTTACTACTTCAGCATAACTCATTTGGAATAAATAGCATTTACATAATCCTTCATATAATGCCATTATGTCTAAGGTGGAAATAACATTTTCCTATTACGCCATCACAAGGAGTTTAACACCATAAGTAACTAACTAACTTTTATGTATGCAAATTATTTGAAAGCAGTTATGGCGCAGGAGTTCGCACAACCGCTCAACCGAAACTTCTCGGCTCAGTTTAGTTCACACAGTTAGAAGTACCAGAAGTTTCCGTTAACAACAGCAACAACAGGCAACGCCAATTTCAACCGACGACGAAGACTTAGACTCAGTTGTTGAGGGTGTAAAGGTTTTTCCGGTGGGAAAACTTTTTATTTGAATGCCTTCTACGAACTGAAGGATACATGCGACTATATGTATTCGTATGCCATTTATACGTACGTTTCATACGTAGAACGTGAGAACAGCGGTGGCTGCCTACTATGGTGAGAATGTCTTTTGCTTCAGCTCGTTCAAACGATTTCCTCTTAGCACCTAGGCAACTTTACATGAGGTATAACATTAAAGCCTTCCACCCCAAAGCCCAAACCCAAATCCAAACCCAATGTTCACATTACAAAACTGCTATGGAGCTATCAACCCTTGACTTGTACTGCCTGCGGTGCAGAGATTGGTTTGTGTAATGAAAACGTGTAATAAATTATGGAGCATTTTCATCCACTTTAACCAGACTTCCATGAATATTTAAGAATAACTTTTCTCGGCACCCGGCATTGAGGTTTACGTACAAATATGGATGATAATATTGCATACGGAGTACTTACATATATGTGCGCTGTGCAGTGTGTACAGTGTACACATGAACGTGTGCAGGCAACCACCTGTTCAACATATTCGTATCGAAATAAGTTGTATGGCTATCTAATATAAATAATAGGGAAATGCCCAAGGTAAAATACTGTGGGCAATTGAGTGCTGAAATGCATTGTATCTGACTTTGGTTTAACCAAATCATAAGGCTAGATTGTAATACATGGCTCATAGTACCTTTGGTTTTTGTACAGCGGCTATTGATTGATGGTTGGGTGCTGTAGAAATAGGGTAGGCACTGAGAGGGTGTCAGCCTGGCGATGCCCAGGGTTGTAATTGTTTTTGCACATCAATTGTGCCTATTTTACCTCCAAGTGGTAGCCATCCGGACTCGACTTGCCGAACTTATAGGCGAGAGAGAAGCACTACAAACGGGGTAGCAGATGAAATCCCCCGGATGGAATCAACGGTGAAGTAAAATCAAGGAATAACACAAATAGCACCTCATTCGGGTTACTCCGACATATTTGAAGCTCAGGCCGGTAAGAATTTCCGAGACTAAGTCAGGATTTTGGAAAAGAGTTAGTGGCGGATAAGCCCTCAATGGCCCACTCACATACCGGAACTGGTTACTAGCTTCGATCTAACCGATCCTCGTCCCAGGGGTATCTATGGTATAACCTATAACTGGCCCCCCAGGTTGGGAGTTCTGCTGTCGGGTTAACTGCCTGGCCATGGAAAAAATCCATGGTAATTGTCAAGTATTCAAGTTGGCTATCCCTACCTTTTATGTATATGTATAAACATGTATTTGTATACTACTTTGATCAAAAAAAAATGCATTCAGAAAATTGGAAATACAAGTATATTCATCTAAATCTATACTGTCCCCTTCAGAGTAATCCCCATCGACTGCAACACACTTGTGCCAGCGCTTGATCCAATCCTCGAAACATTTTTTATATCCGGTTTTCGGTATGTCCATCAGTGCTTCCTGCGATTTTTCCATTACTTCCTCTCGGCTGCTGAAACGCATTCCCCGTAGTGCTTTTTTTTAACTCGATTGAACAGAAAGAACTCACAGGGAGCCAAATCAGGTGAATTCGGTGGCTGTTGGGTGGTATTTGTTGCATTTTTCGTCAAAAAATTACGAATAATGATGGCACTGTGCGACCGCGACGGTGCGTTATCATGGTGCAAAATCCACGAGTTTTCTGCCCACAATTCTGGTCTCTTTCGGCGAATTGCTTCACGCAAACGTCTCATAATGCCCAAATAATACTCTTTGTTTACTGTCTGGCCTTCTGGCAAAAATTCATGATGCACTACACCTTGTAATCCATGAAAACCGTGAGCATTGCCTTCTTTTTTGACTGAAAACGACGTGGTTTTTTTGGTCTCGGCTCATTTGGTGAACGCCATTCACTTGCCTGATGTCTGGATTGTGTGTCGTACTTATAAACCCACGTCTCGTCTCCAGTAATGATCCTTTTGATGAATGTGGGATCGGATTCAGCCTCGCAAATCATCTATTTTGCGACGTCAGCACGGTCTCTTCTTTGCATGAAATTGAGGTCTTTTGGCACCAACTTTGCTGCTACACGGTGGAAACCCAAATTCTTAACCAAAAAGTCTTGGACGGATCCATAGGCAATGTTAATTTGCGGTTATTGACCAACATTTCTTTTACTTCCAATGTTTTCGTTGGTTTTCGATGTCGATGGTCTGCCACTGCGTTCATCATCTTCGACTGACTCACGACCACTTTTGGACCGCTCGTGCCACTGGTAAACGACCGTTTTCTTTAGAGAATCATTGCCGAAACACTTTTCGAACATTTCCAATGTTCGCGCACCATTAAATCGATTTTTTACGCAAAATTTAATACGAGTACAAGTTCGTTGTTACAAATTTAAATCCATTTCTAAAATTGTAAAAAATCGCCAACACACACAGAAATAGATGTACTCTTGTCTACGTAACTTTTGCAAATGTCAAGTTGTGACGCCAAGACTTAGAGGGAATGTCAACAACAGATTTACAAACTTAACAAAAAAAAAACAGAACTCAAAAACACTCAAATGGGAGCGCCACACGGTGGTGTCCCCCGGGAACTTTTTGATCAAGGTGGTATATCAATTGGACTCAGATCACCATCCGGAAAAGAAAGAGGCTCAAATTACTCATATCAGAAGTTCGACAGGATTCATTCGAGAAGGAGTTTAAATCTTTGTTTCAAGCAATTGCTAAGTCATAAGTCATAGTATTTGAAAAGTGTTTTGCGATGAAATCTTGACACATATTGAATCCAGAAAAAACAAGGCGCCTTTAACTTCCATCAAAAAAGAAGAAATCTAAACTTGGCTTAGTAAAACTGACAATGGCGGAGGAAGCTTAATTAATAAAGTCAAACTTTAAGTCCATGTGGTGGATGAACTGCCTCAGTTGATAAGACATAAATCGCTACGATTGGCGCCTTACGACTGCGACCTAATTCGTATAGAGTGGATGCGGGCTTGATTCGTTGGCAGCCAAAACAGGAATTAAGGACGTTAAGCCATTGTTAATGAAATCACTCCTGTCCATTTTATTGCTATCCGCTCATCCTCCTCATACCATATTTGGTTAATGCCTTACAGAGCCTATTATACGGCAGCCTCTGTTGCTCTTGCGCTTTTAATACAGTAGCTTTTGCATTTGTTCCAGTTTCCGCTCTCTCATCGCTTAATTTATGGATAGGTTCCTCTTGCATTATTTTCAAAATTTTAAGGCCTTTTTTGACGCACCTTATGCCAAAAAAACAACTCAAATGGTTTTGAAGTGATATAGCTTTGCTTATAGTCTAAGAGCCCGCCATTATTAGACGTATGATTGGTGGTTTAAGTGGTTTGGATGGTTTTGTTAGGTTTGGATACTTTGGATGCGCCTTGCGAGGATTTGGCGATAGATAAAGTATCTGGGGTTGGTATATTTATAAAGAACAGGTGTTCTATTATTTTATTGGTCAATTTCTAGTGTTTATGCACAAAAATAGTAATTTTATAAGCTATTTTCGATCGGATACATTTCATGTTTTTTGTTCCTTTAGTTACTTTGGACGCGTCTGGCAAGAACTTGGCTGCGCGCAAAACGTCTGGCATTCATATTTTTGTAATCTGGAAGAGTTGTACTATCTTTTGAGAAAAAAAAAATGCTTATGTTAGTTCTATGTTCTATGTTTAATGTAAAATTGGTATGGTTACCTTAATTATGCAGAACTGGGCATAATTCAAACACTTTGATGGCGTCTGGCGTGGCCTTCGCCGCATCCTAACCGTCTGGCATAAATGAATCTAAAGCAAGCAAATCCTGCTCTATCGTTTTCAATAAAAATTAAATGGTTATCTCCCCTATTCCTTTTGGGCATAATTTCGACTGCCAGACTGCCTTATTTGAAATCACACTAATAAATACTACCTATGAATGTACATATTCTTTGGTTATCCTTCACTGCCAAATCTATACTGCGGGCTCTTGGTCTATTAGTACTATTAATACATCTTTGGTCACGATCTATGGTAAGTATTGTATATGCTTTTACTACATCTTAAGTGACAGAGTTTTGTTAAGACTGACATAATCACCCGGCGAAGCTTCTCCACCTATAAGATAATGCGTGGAATGCCTGTTGTTGTCATCGTGTGGTGAACCTGTTGATGTTCGCACCAGTTTTTGAACTCGATGGACGAAAAACCCGGGGCAGCTGAAGTTCTTTTGGTATATAAGCAACTTTTACATTACGTTTGTTGATTTTGTTGAATAAATCCCCACGAAATATAACAAACAAACACCTGTACATCTTCGCTGTCTCATCCATTATAGGCCCAAGAGGTCTATTTGAAAAGTTTAGAAATAAGCGCCGAACTTAGTAATTGCATGTAAGATCCTTACTTTCCTGGTTTACAGTTTGCCAAAATACACGGAAAACAGTAGCTAATACAATTTTTAGCTTCCCTTTCAGCTTTGGGATGTCAAATTCGTGATTAATAGCTTCCTCTAATTTACCTGCCGATATGTGACCTGCTTAGTGCACCGGACGAATGACTTCTCTTCCAATTGAACGTATCCTGCCTTTTCCAAAGTTTTTTGATAGCTGCCAAATGTTCGTCTCGTCTTGCTTTGCTGCTATAACTTCGTATATTCGGTTTGTTTATACAGACGAAAACTGAAGCTTTGCTAATTGTGTCGGCGTGTTTCATCTTATTAGCGGAGCGATACTCTGTGTCGTACGCAAATTCTTACATGAAAAAAGCCCATCTGGCTATTCGAGGTGTTGATTTGTATTTCCTCAGTGATTGCTTAAATGCTGGGCAGTCAGTAATAATCTTAGATTTTAATCCGTAAATATAAAACCTTAAACGTTCTGCGTTTTGATTGTATGATAGATACCGAGAACAAGGTACGAGGGGCGTTCAACACATTCTCGGTATCGGGGTGAAGCCGTGGTTGTATATATAAATTGACTTATTTATCAAGTAATACTATTATTTTAGTGCATTCATGTAAAATTTCATATAAATGTGATTATTAATTCGCGTTTTATCTCTAGTTAAACAGAATCATAATGGCAACTGAGACGATGATGGTGAAAATTGAGCATCGCGCTGTAATTAAATTTCTCACTAAGCAAGGAAAAAGTCAAAAAACTATTCATGAAGAGATGGTGGCTGTTTACCAGGGTTCCGCACCTTCATTATCAACTGTGCAAAAGTGGTCAAGTGAGTTCAAGAGAGGCAGAGAGAGCATTGAAGACGACCCCCGCTCGACGAAAGCATCAAAGAAGTCGAAAAACTTGTTCTTGAGGATGCCCGAATAAAGGTGAAAATGATGGCAGAGATCACCAAGCTTTCAATTTTTACCATTCACACCATTCTTCATGACCATCTTAACCTTTCAAAGGTCAGTGCAAGGTGGGTGCCACGAATGCTCACAGCGCCTCAGAAAAAAGTGAGAATCGCATGCTGTGGAGAGCTTTTGGAGATGTGTAGTGAGAACGCGGACGGTGTTATGGATCGAATTGTTACTGGGGACGAAACATGGGTCCACCACTATGACCCTGAAAGCAAACAAGAGTCCATGCAGTGGCATAAAAAAGGAACAGACCCCCCGAAGAAGTTCAAAATCACTCCGTCTGCCCGAAAGCTCATGGCCACAGTTTTTTGGGACTCAAAGGGAATCTTGCTCATTGAGTACAAAAAAAAAGGTGAAACCATCAACGCCACATCCTACGCTTCCACTTTGCATAATTTGCGGGAGGAAATTAAAAAGAAAAGACGGGGTAAACTCGCAGCGGGTGTGTTGCTTCTTCATGACAACGCTCCTGTTCACACGGCGCGAGTTTCCAAGGCTGCTGCGCGAGATTGTGGTTTCGAAGAAATCCAACACCCACGCTATAGTCCAGACCTTGCCCCTAGTGATTATTTCCTGTTTCCGGATTTGAAAAAATGTCTATTTAGGAAATTTATTTTTTTGAGGGTTTAAAAAAGCTTATCTCAGATGTAACAAATGCATTGATGTTAAGGGAGATTATGTTGAAAAATAAAAACAATTTAAATTGAATTCGCATTTTCCTTCATATCGATACCGAGAATATATTGAACGCCCCTCGTATGTCGCTAAGTACTGCTGGAGCATCTCGAAACTTTCTTCAAATCGCTTGTCAAAGTTAAATTTTGAGAGTTGTGTCAGCAATGGATTAGTAGTGTGGCAATAAAAGAGTAAATAAGGATGAATTTCCGAAAATATCCGAATTGTCCAAAAAACGCTGAACTTCTTTAAAACCCCGCGGTATAGGGTATCGCCCGACTGCTTCAATTTTTTTGTACAGACGGAGTTATATGACTTCCTGGAACTGACATTTTTTCCAATTGATTTGAATACCATTTGCAGCCGCAATATCCAAAGTTTCTTTCAATCGAATAAAGTTTTCGTCTTCGTCTGTGGATAGAATAATTACATAAATTGTCGACATATGCAAATTGTTTACCTTCATTCAACAGATGTCAGAATACTTCCTCAATAAAACGGGCAAAACTTGTGGAACTCAGGCAAAATCCAAATGGTGTCCTCGAGAACTCATAATGGCCTCTATGTGTTCCGAATGTTGTCTACCGAATGATTGAATGTTCCAATGGAACGTAGAAAAACGAATTCTACAGGTCGATGGTAATAAAGACTAACGCACCTGAAAACTTGTCCAACTGTTTTTCCATGAGTGTCGAGATCTCTGTAGTCCACGCGGATTCGGAATGAATCATCCTTTTTCCTAGTGAGGACTATGCGGCTAGAAAATTCACTACGACTGGGTCTAACTACACTTTCCTTTAACCAATCTCTAATTTATACATCAGTGAATTATTTTTCTTTTGGGGCAAATCTCGCGTGGTCTGTTAAGCTCGTATCGGTAAGATTTATCTTCGTGCAGATACTAGTAATCGGTTTTATATTTGACTGGTAACTTTGAATCATATTTTGAATTGCTATTACGTCATCAAAGGAAATAGAAAGGAAGACGCACTGCTATTGTTAATGCCCAGTTTATCTTCTGTGCTGTTTATAGGACTTTATACTGTCTGAAGTTAGTTGTATGTCGGCTGTATCAAGAAAACATCTTTCTAGTACCATGTTAACCAACGATGCATGCAGAACCTAGGATGCAGAAGATCACGGCATCATTAGTTGTCGGATGAAGTGATGCAGCACCAATTGGTTAGACTATGGTGTGACCGTAGTCCCGTAAAGACTTTTATTGATGGTTCGAACTCCGGTGAGCCAATAATCTTTTGCACATCTTGACTTATCCAGTTGTATTGACTATCTGCTGCTTTTCTATAAAGCTTACTGATATTGCCAAAACTATTCCACTTGAAGCACTTTGGCCCTTTTGACTTGTCCGGGCTATTTTTAGATAGATGACGAGATACACCACTGAAACAAGAGCCGCTTGTTTATTTGCTGTTGGCGGTTGACCCCTATTTTTTATGTTTAATTTTGTTTCTCACTCGCCCATATGTGTGTAATCTCAATTTAAATTTAGTGATGTCATCGGATGATTGGATTCACGAGACTACAAACTATGGTCCGTTCTGGAGACTATGGCTTACCCTACTCAACATCCAACCATTGAGCCTTTGAAGCGCCCTTGTTCGAACAGGCAACAATTTTCCAATGCATGAGGTGCGTACTGCAATCGACGGACTTTACCGTTGCTGGTAGGTAAATGGGGACCATTTGGTATAAGTTGTTTTACAATTTGCAGCAATCGAGTGACAAAGTGTGTTTGAGATATCATCGAAATTTTGTATTCGTTTGAAAGGCTTATCGATGCTATTATGATGGAATATAACATCGTTCAAATGTCCGTCGCGGATTCTTTGGGTGGCGCGCATCCGAGGTGTCCAATTTTCCATGACTCTGGCGCATAAATTAGGCTAAAATTGACCGATAGCATGGGTAATGTTGGCTTTAAGGGCCGCTGCGGTTTATGGCTGAGGGGGTCAAATCGCACGATATCGGTGGCCAGTTCACATCGCCTCCACGTGAGATGACGATGCCCTCAAATCGCTCGTGCAGAATTTCAAATGTGGCGTGAGCTGTGTGGCACGTAGTGTCATCCAATTGAAACCACATGTCGTTGGTGTCCATATATCATACAATCCAGGCCAAAAGAAGTTGGTAATCATCGCCGTTGACGGCGATGCCCTGGCCAACATCGTTCTCAAAAGAAATATGGACCGACGATGCCGCCAGCTCAAAAGCCATACCAGACAGTGATTTTTTTAAGATGCATTGGACGTTCTTCGATCTCATGTGGATTGGTATCGTCCCAAATTCGACAATTTTGTTAGTTGACGTACCCATCCATTCAGAAATGGGCCTCATCGCTGAAGATGATTTTTCGATGAAAATTAGGATCAGTTTCCAACTGCTCCTGAGCCCATTCAGCGAACACACGCCGATGTCAATAGTCAATAGTCGTCAATAGTCGTTTACCTTCAGCTCCTGGGTCAGTTGAATTTTGTACGGGTTCAGGCCCAAGTCACGACGCAAAATTCGTCAAGTTGTAGTCTGCGAAGGCCGAGTTCTTATGAGTGACGCGAATTCTCCTGCCTCGGATTCTCCTGCACACTCTCACGGACAGCGGCGATGTTTTCGGCAGATCTTGCGTTTCGTCGACGTACGGTTGTTGGTTTATCGTTTACTGAACGAGTGGACTCAAATTTATCTACCATACTGCGAATAGTACTCCCGGTAGGACGATTATGGCGACCGTAAAATGGGCAAAGCGCGGGGAACGTTGCCCGAACAGAACACCCAATTTGATAAAACAATTTTATCATTTGCACTTATTATTGAACGCTATGTCTACTCTTGGTGATTTGGCAAAATTGACTGAATAAATGACAGCCAATTTGACAGATGTATCTTCAACAATATGGCCGCTATCAACTGTCAGAGTTTGGAAGACCTTGTAGTTTGGAAAGCTAAGTCCGGGTGGACGAGACCGGTACCTGGCGGCTACTACAAGGAATAAGTCTTAGTTACTGCAGGTTAAAGTTTGCACTCTACAGTTGAGCATAGTCATAGAAAATAAATTAGCATTTTCATAAGAATGAATAACTTCACCCTTCTTGGCATCACGTCAGAGATTATAACGGGTATAATATACCGCCTTGATCACCCACCGTGTGGCGCTCCCATTGTTCCGATTTGAGTTCTGTTTTTCTTTAAGTTAATAAATCTGTTGTTGACATTCCCTCTAAATCTTAGCGTCATAGCTTGATATTTGCAAAAGTTACGTAGCCAAGAGTACATCTATCTCTGGGTGTGTTGGCGATTTTTTTTACAATTTTAGAAATGCATTTAAATTTGCAACAACGAACTTGTATTAAATTTTACGTAAAAAAACGGATTTAATGGTGCGCGAATGTAGGAAATATTGGAAAAGTGTTTCGGCAACGATTCTCTAAAGAAAACGGTCATCTACCAGTGGCACGAGCGGTTCAAAAATGGTCGTGAGTCAATGGAAGACGATAAATGCAGTCGAAAACCGACGAAAACATTGATGAAGTAAAAGAAATGTTGGTCAATAACCGCAAATTAACTATCAGAGAGATAGCGGAGGACTTGAACATTGCCTATGGATCCGTCCAAGACATTTTGGTTAATGATTTGGGTTTTCGCCGTGTAGCAGCAAAGTTGGTGCCAAAAGACCTCAATTTCATGCAAAAAAGAGACCGTGCTGACGTCGCAAAAGAGATGATTTGCGAGGCTGAATCCGATCCCACATTCATCAAAAGGACGAGACGTGGGTTTATGAGTACGACACGCAATCCAGACATCAGGCAAGTGAATGGCGTTCACCAAATGAGCCGTGACCAAAAAAACCACGTCGTTTTCAGTCAAAAAAGAAGGCAATGCTCACGGTTTTCATGCATTACAACGGTGTAGTGCATCATGAATTTTTGCCAGAAGGCCAGACAGTAAACAAAGAGTACGAGTATTATTTGGGCGTACGAGACGTTTGCGTGAAGCAATTCGCCGAAAGAGACCAGAATTATGGGCAGAAAACTCGTGGATTTTGCACCATGATAACGCACCGCAAGTCGCACAGTGCCATCATTATTCGTAATAATGTATCAGTAGTTTTCAATATGTCCACCTTTGGCGAGAATAATGGCCTTGAGACTCCCGAAGAAAGCATCGCACGCAGCACGCAAGTGGCTCTGCGGTATTTTGGCCCATTCCCGGCGAAGTGTTTGTTTGAGGTGGTCCAAACTTTGGTATTTTTTAGTGCCAACCTTCGCCTTCAAAATACCCCAGACAGAGAAATCCAACGGATTTACATCCGGAGAATTTGCAATCCATCGTGTCGAAGAAATGAAGTGTGGAACATTGTTTTTTAACCAATCTTGGTTGACGGTGCCGAGTCTTGTTGAAATGTCCACGGTCTCCGACCGAAATGGTTGTTTGCCCAGGGCTTCATACTGCCTCTAAGACAGTTTCACGGTATACGATCGCATTAATTTTGACGCCACGGTCCAAAAATACGAGCGGAGAGCGACCATCGGCGGTTATGGCGGCCCAAACCATCACCATCGGTGCTGCCTGCTTCCTGGTTGCTGTCCGAAGGTGTAAATTTTCGAAGGACCTCTCTGGCAAGTAAACTCGGTCATTTTGTTTGTTGACATATTGCTCGATAACAAATGGCGACTCAGCGGAAAAAACCAAATTCGGCAACGCACCACTTTCGTGCATGCGTAGCAACTCCTTCGCTCTTTCGACTCTAACTTTTTTCTGTTACGGTGTAAGTTCGTGTGCTTTTTGGAATTTCAATGGCTTGAGCCCAAGCTCATTTTTCAGTATGTGTTGCATCCGTTCCAACGATATGTTGAGCTCACGAGCCATTTTTCATCCACTTCGACGCGGATTTCGTTCGAGCGTTTTGCAACGCTCGACGAGACACAAATGATTTATTCACGTTGAGGTGCTGGAGGGCTCTAACGATAGTTACATGTTAGAGCCAAATATAAAGCAATCACACTATCACGTTTGAATTCCATCGCGGATGAAAATTTTTCAACACAACTGAGACGCAAATCGTTTAAAAGGCTTGTAAATATAAAATTATCTGTCATGTGTTAAAATTTGAGCTCACTGTCATGAACGGGTTGGAAATTATAGCAGTCTGAAATTGGTTGCAGTTCGAGTCATGCAGGGTGTATTTAAAATTTTCTGAATACATTCCGGGAACATTTTGATCAAGGTAGTATAACACTTTTTCCTTAAACCGTTTTCCACCGAACAAAACCCAGCAGCCCTCAAATAGAGAAAACAGGTTTCCATGAGTACTTAACATGAACATGTAAATATCAAATTTAGCGATCTTCTAAAAAGAAACCCCAATTGGACATTGCCTATTAGCCCCAAAACTCAAAAACCAAAATTGTTGAAAGGTACCTTCACCTTTGACTTAAAAAAATTCCCAGATATTGTCGTCATACAAACTTTTCTTTTGCATACTCGTACAAGTAAAACTATTTTCTTCGATCTTCAGAATTAAAAAAAAAAATATTTCAAGCCTTCAAGCCAACTTCCAACGATTTCTTAAAAATTGTTTTCGAACTACCTACACATATTTACTTGGCGATTTTTACTTTATTGAAAAGTTACGAATTTTGCGTGTCTGATGGGTCATACAGAACAGGTTTTCTCCATCAAAGTTTACAAAAAAAAAAATTTAAAGATACGATAATCGAAAAACTTATATTAAGCCCTAATTGAGCCGATTTTCTGTGATACCCGAAGGCTCCTTAAACATTTCAAACTTACGAGAGACTACGAAAAGTAAAGGGTGAACTTTTATTCGAAATTTGACCCAAACGAAAGTTGAACGATCATAAAAATTTAATTACCCCCCAAAAGGATGGAAATAGAATCAGGATTGCTGCAATAAAAATTCATTCCACCATCTATGTCTTATTTATATCAATTTGAAGGAACTTGGTCAATACTCCAGCGTTGGCTATTTCATCTGTGCAGAAAGTTTTATTTCGAAAATGTCTCTGATCATATGGCTTGAAGCGTCTTTAAAAAGATGCAAATGTTGGGTAGAACAATAAAAAAAAAAATACGATAGCTACTCATTCTGTTTGTTGGTGGAAAAATGACGATGAAGATTGAAGAGAAACGAGCAATACGAGGAAATTGTTCTTTCTTAGTAGAGGATTCATTGGCTAGTAAGTGAGACGTATGGGCAGAGAATCACATTTCCTTTATTTGACTTTGGTTAACCTTTCGTACAGGATATGGTATAGTATATCTGGGAAGTAGAAGGTAGGAGGCAAAAATTTTTGTTGACAGCATATGTGTGGTGTGTGTGTGTGTGGTAGGTACTCGTACTTTGTGATCGTAACTCTGTGCCGCCATTCCTGGCAAATGACATTTTTTTATTGACCACTTGAGATTTGATATCGCACTTCATAAAATTTGTCCCTGTCCAAAGCTGATGATACTTCAGATGCTGCTGGCTGGAGCCGTGCGATTGATGGGGTGGCAATGTGGCAATGTGGCAATGTCGCAGTGGCTCTGTTCATAAAAATGTATAAAACTCAAGTGGGTCTTATATTACCAGTGCCAGTAGCAGTGGAAGTGGCTATGGCTATGGCTATGGCAATAGCAGTGGCAGTAGCAGTGGCAGTGGCAGTGGCAGTGGTAGCGACAGCGGCACTAGGTCTCGTTTCAATTTATCCTGCTGTTTGTGTTCCCGTTTGGCTTCTTTCTAAGATTGGAGCCAATAAAGCTGCCGGGCCGATGTGATTTCGCCTCTGTGACCATGTGTGAAGTATGCGGGGGAGTACGAGTACAAATTACGACCAAAGTTAAATTTGATAAAGTCAAAGTAGGTACTTTTTTCTTCCAGTTCTCACCGTTTACTCAGATGTACCATATGAGAACGGCTACGAATACGAATACGAATACGGGGACGAGTATCATACTCGTACATTGCCTTCCATTTTTGTGAATTTTTATTCTTTTTTCTGGGTTTGCACAAACAGTTTGCTTGCTGCGTGAACCCACGATGAAAGTTTTTTCTGCTTTTTTTTTGTTTTTGTTTGTTTTTGAATGGAGCAATGGAGGATGGTACGAGTAGGATGGAAGGATGGGCAATGTGGATTGACTATATTGACAAGGGGGAGAAAATTTCTTTCATTGAGTTTCACGGACCTTAAGTCATGATGGTAATAAAAAGAAAGCTTGCAAATTGAACGCTGGGTAGAAGATGACTTTTATCTCATATTTTGCAAGGACCAAAGTTTCATATGAGAAATCCTGAAAACAATGTTATCGTTCTACCTTTTAGCCATCTTGATTCCGAGGTATGGTTATTGTCCTTTTTGTGCTCAAACAAAATGTACACATATGGATAGAGTGTTTGTATGGATGTACCGTACACGTATACGATACGTTTGTACAATGGGGTATGGATGTATCTTGTCGGTATTGTGGTAATTTGAAAGTTTATGAGGAGTTTAGATGAAATTGAACGGCTTCGTAGGAACCAGAGAAAAAAAGTACAACCAAAAAAACAAGTCAAGAAAAATTGGAAGCAAAAAGAAAGGAACGAGAAAACAAAAATGAAGGAGAAATTTGCTTTTATAGCGCATAAAAGGAGCAATTTTTAAGAAATTTATACCCTAACTTGTATGTTACACCAGCGTGACGGAAGAATTTGCTGACAATTTATTTGGCTGAGTAATTCAATTTGAATAGCGACTGCACACACTTCTGCGTTTATGTAACATGTGGGAATTGTAGCGAACTCGACCAAAATGAAATAAGCAATTTATTGCTTTAGTTTTTTTTTTTTTGGTGCCTAATGAGCTTATTTTTTTTAAGATGCTTAGGGGGGACTTACAAATAATTTAAATGAATTGGGATTTTAGACGTAAGCCCATACTGTGTATTATGAATTCATATGCCAAAGTTGTTGATTTGAGGTAGTGTCGTTCCGGATAAGGTCCTTACTTTTTTCTGGGAATGTACATAGCAGCAGAAGAGCGATATTTATGAGTTGAATCCTGTGCTAATTTAAGGTGGCTTTGCCAAGACGCCAACACGAATTTTGTATTTTGCGTGTCGTATAATGTTGAAATATAAATTTTTAAGTTTTAAAATCAATAATTTGTGCCATTTTTATAATTTACTGTTTATCAATGTAAATTTTATTTTCTTAGGACTATGTCGCCTTTATGACTGCCATTTCAAGGAAGTTTTGCAGATTCGCAAATATGCAAGAGCAATATTTTCTTCTAGAGTCTAAATCGTTTAGTGATTTTTCTGTTGTAAACTGTGTAAAATTTGTGATCTCTGGTGAGCGAAAAGGACAAGGCATGTCTTTATACCCGTGCTTGCTTAATTATTTACTCAGAAAAATGTTCCTCAACTTTCCCATTGATACTCTAAAGTTATGCGATTTGGCATAGCATTTCCCAAATAAGGTTATGATATTGTTCCCCAGCTACTGTTCCTAATTCAGGTGTTACTCTTCCTTCATAGTTGAAGTAATAAGAGTTATTGTTTCTCAGGCAGAAATCGCGCACCTCACTCTGGTTTTAGGAAAACGCAAACATTGTTAATAGCAAGTAAAGGATTCTATATCCGCTAATTAAATTAAAACACAAAAGTTACATTACAAATTTAATTATTCCTATCTCAATCAATGCCAAACAGTGAATGCTCGCTTAACCTGGTCGTTATGTATCCTCGATAACGACGTGGATGCCGCTGCTAACATGATCACAAAAACTATTCTCTTTAGAATGAGATGCTTTATCCCTGATCGGATGAAGAGTATCAAACCAAACGAAAAGGCTTGGTACGACTCGAGCTGTAAAGTGGCTGTCAGGGTTAGAGAAATGTTTTTTCGGCTCTACAAGACCAACCTCACACGGGAAAACCAAAAAAAGTTTAAATGAGCCAGAAATGACTGCAACGTCTTTCTCAAGTGTGCGAAATTCCAATACGACCAAAAACTGAGGCGAAAAATATTGCAATGTCCCAAGGGCAGTAAACATTTTTGTTGGTCCGTCAAAAACATTAGGAATTTGTCTCATCTGCCATTCCTACGCTCATTTACAATGACATTCCAGCTGTCAGCTCCTTGGACAAGGCCAATCGGATAACTGCGTACTTTGAGGCCAGCTCAGCACTCCTAGATTGTGCCTTGTCTCCGCCTACACTTGAGTGCGTCGAATCTTCAATGGGACGAATCCACTTTCGCACTCGTGTAGTAGCAAGAATTCTTAAAGATCTTAACATTCACAAATCCGCTGGTCCAGATGGTACATCTACCTTTCTTCTGAAGAGCTGTTCTTCCACACTGGCAAAATTACTGAGTAATCTTTTTCATCAATCCTACTCTTTAGGACTCTTTCCGAGCAGATGGAAAACAGTATTTGTTCAGCCCGTCCCTAAAAAGGCGAATCTTCTTCCTTCTCCTAATACAGACTCATTGCATTTACGTCCCTTCTTTCCAAGGTCATGGAAACGCTGATAAATCTTCAGCTAATGAAATATCTGAAAACACGAAAACTTCTTAATGACCGGCTGTATGATTTTCGTAGCAACAGGTTTACTGGTGATTTGATGGCATGTCTCACCGAAAATTGAAACCAAAGCGTACATCATTCTGGCGAAAGCAAAATAGTTGTACTTGATATTTCTAAGGCATTTGACAAAGTTTGACATCAGGCTCTTTTGTCGAAAATGCGTGCTTTTGGGATCTATGACTCTCTTCTTAAATGGATTAGAAATTACCTTTCAGAACGTTCAATTCAAGTAGTCTTGGACGGTTTCAAGTCTGACATTCACAAAATAAATGCTGGTGTGCCCCAAGGCTCTGTTCTATCTTCGATACTCTTTTTAATTTTCATCAACGATCTATGGTCTGCTACTTCTTATCCAATATATTCCTTTACTGATGACAGTACGCTCTGCTTCTTATATTCGTTACCGGACTCACGCCCCTGCTCTACGACGGTAGAACGGGAATGGCAGCGTATGTTAAGCTCATTAAATTCCGATATTAACAGCATAATCAATTGGGGAACTATCAACCGAGTAAAATCGAATGCTTCCAAAACTCAATGCTGTCTGCTGTCATTAAAGCGAAATTCAAACAACCAGCCGTTATTCATGGATTTCACTTACATCGTCAAAACCGATAAACTTTCCATTCTCGGTATGTGTGTCAGGGACAACCTACGTTGGAATAACCACATATTCGATGTCGTAAAAACTGTTGCAAAATGTCTAGGTTTCCTCAAGCGATGTAAGAAATACATTCAGAAAATTGAAGATACAAGTTTATTCCTCTAAATCTAAATTGTCCCCTTCAAAGTAATCCCCATCGACTGCAACACACTTATGCCAGCGCTTGATCCAATCCTCGAAGCATTTTTTATATTCGGTTTTCGGTATGTCCATCAGTGCCTTCTGCGATTTTTCCATTACTTTCTCTCGGCTGCTCGATTGAACAGAAAGAAGTCACAAGGAGCCAAATCAGGTGAATTCGGTGACTGTTGGATGGTATTTGTTGCATTTTTCGTCAAAAAATTACGAATAATGATGACACTGTGCGACGGTGCGTTATCATGGTGCAAAATCCACGAGTTTTCTGCCCACAATTCTGGTCTCTTTCAGCGAATTGCTTCACGCAAACGTCTCATAACGTCTCATACTGTCTGGCCTTCTGGCAAAAATTCATGATGCACTACACCGTTGTAATCCATGAAAACCGTGAGCATTGCCATTTTTTTTGACTGAAAACGACGTGGTTTTTTTGATCTCGGCTCATTTGGTGAAGGCCATTCGTTTCGTCTCCAGTAATGATCCTTTTGACGAATATGGGATCGGATTCAGCCTCGCAAATCATCTCTTTTGCGACGTCAACACGGTCTCTTTTTTGCATGAAATTGAGGTCTTTTGGCACCAACTTTGCTGCTACACGCCGGAAACCCAAATCATTAACCAAAATGTCTTGGACGAATCCATAGGCAATGGATATCTCTCTGATGGTAAATTTGCGGTTATTGACCAACATTTCTTTTACTTCCAATGTTTTCGTTGGTTTTCGATGTCGATGGTCTGCCACTGCGTTCATCATCTTCGATTGACTCACGACCACTTTTGAACCACTCGTGCCACTGGTAAACGACTGTTTTCTTTAGAGAATCGCTGCCGAAACACTTTTCGAACATTTCCAATGTTCGCGCACCATTAAATCGGTTTTTTACGCAAAATTTAATACTCGTACAAGTTCGTTGTTGCAAATTTAAATCCATTTCTAAAATTGTAAAAAATCGCCAACACACACATAGATAGATGTACTCTTGGCTACGAAACTTTTGCAAATGTCAAGCTATGGCGCTAAGATTTAGAGGGAATGTCAACAACCTAACAAAAGAAACAGAACTCAAATCAGAACAATGGGAGCGCCACACGGTGGTGTCCCCCGGGAACATTTTGATCAAGGTGGTATAAGGCATTCATCCGGCCAAAATTGGAGCACAATGCCCACATCTGGTTAAGTGCTCCTAAAACATCTCTGTACCTGCTAGATAGGATTCAAAACCGCGATAAAACTCATAGGTGATACTAAAATCAGTCAATCAATTGACACCCTCGAACACCGACGTAATGTCCGCTGTTTCACTTTGTTTTATCGCTATTTCCACCACCAGTGCTCCATTAAAATCGCCAATAGCATTCCGCCCATTCAAACTTTCAACCGTAACACTCGTCTCGCTATGAATGCTCATCAGTATACCGTCAAGCCCACTTTCGGACGTACTCTAAAATATCGTGATTCTTTCCTAAGCCGTACAACTCACTTATGGAATGTCCTGCCGAACTCTGTGTTTCCTGGTCGTTATAACTTGCAAACATTTAAAAACAATGTACATCGGTACCTGTCCTTTCTTCCTCCTTAAATTTCCTTCGCCCGCGCTGTGTACAATCATTTTATGGGTGCAAAAACCCCTTGAGCGCGCGCTCATTATATAAATAAAAGAAAAAACCTACTCTAGATACATTTCTCAGCTAATCTAAGTTTGTGCAAACTGGTGATCTGCAGTTCCCATGCAGATCGCCTATACTGGATTGTTTACACACCAATAGGTATCGATATGAAATTGTGCTTCATCACAGCGTGTTTCCTTGCATTTTGGATATCTGGAAAACTTTTCATTACCTTGTGTGAATCTTTCGTTGATAATCAATTCGTTAAGACTCTGCACTGTGCTTCTTGTACGGATGAAGCTTTAATTTCGCGCACTGTTAATTTTTTATTTACAGTCGAGGCTGCAATTTCCTTATCGATTCACGCAGATTCTGGGTAACGTTGCCCCGAACTTCAGCCACATGTTTTGGGGTCCTTGCAGACGTTGAAAGTCCCAGAGGAGCTCTTTTGACATTGTACTTCTTTTCTAATCATTTTGGCCAGCAGCAAGGCCAGTTGCGTGACCAGCCCCCCACTGCTTAATCGTTGTATATTGAAGTGAGTGCGAAAACCACTACTGAACAAATCAGCGATTCATCACTCTCCACATAGCGACTATAGAATCGGCAAAATGTGCGGTTCAGCTATACCTTCCTCTGTACTCCGCCTGGTTTAGATAGCAAAAACACGCTACGGTATTTGTTAAAAATTCACGATGTTTAGTCTGAACTTTCAGCCTTCATAAGTATTAGAAATCACCTTGCTGTTGATATCATACATATTAGTGTTTTCTAAATTTTTTTTATACTAAGCCTTTGCTTTTTTTGAAGAGAAAACCGACTTGAAATTCGGTGTTCGAGCTCTTGGGATCTAATTTATGCATCTGACTCCAATGGATATTGATGTTCCTTTAATGTAGTCTCGCGAAACTTATCCTTGTGCATCATATTGAGCTGTGATTTTGTAAAGGATATACATAGCTACTTGACGCACCAAATACATATATATATATATATTTTTTATTTTTTCTTTAAAAACGTTACAATACTTAATTTTAGTAGCCCGCAAAGCATGTTTCTTAACTGCAGGTGATTAATCTTTTACAACAGTTTTTAAAAATTTATTGGTTGTGAAACGTATTTAAATAATTAAAATTTTGTTATTTAATTCAGTTGACTTTAGTTTTAAGAAATTAAAAAAAAAGAAATAATTACGATTAAGCAAAATTGATTTTTTTAGTATTTTAAGTTACATAATACAGATCAAGGAAATACAGGTTCAATACTTTTCTACGTTTTTGAAATTCACTATGTTTTTTATATTTGCTGGTAGGCCATTCGTCAATTGTGGTATGGCGTAGCTTGGATGTCTTCTCCCATAGTTGTTAAAAGTTTCAGGTATTTTCAGAAGTCCCTGAGCTCGTCTTCTTGTATTCCGATTATGACGTATTCTTTGTTGGTAGCGTTGATCGTTATAACATCGAGGACCTTCAAAATAAAATTATTAGTATTCACAATTTGAAATAATCGAGGATGAAGATATAATATCTCATCGATATCTGTTTCGGACGCATTTCCCCACGCTAATATTCCGTATCTTAAACGGGATTCAGCACCTCTACGCTTGTGTATCTTTTGAGGTACACCATCGCAAAAACAGCATTTTTAAGTTGCATTCGTATCTTATTGACTTGTTCATGTCATAAGAAGTGATCATCAATTACAACTCCCAGATACTTTATAGTGTTAACTACTTCAATAGCATCACTTTTCGTTGCCGTTGGGCAGTCTTCGTTTTGATGAAATATGCTGGTGGAAATTTCGGGCTGGTGTGGCATGCGTATGTGCATCAGTTTCGTTTTTACAGCATTAATCACAAGTCCTTTTGAGACGCTATTAAATTCACCTTGCATTATCGAGATCGCAGTATTAATGCACTTGTGTTTAATAATTATTGCTAGGTTATTGGCGTATGCAAAGACTGTACTTTTGTTAAGCACACGAAGAAGCTCGTTAGTACACAAGATGAAGAGGATTGGTCCCAGCTTTGAACCTTGTGGTACACCATACAGACTCTGCTTTTCTTGGCTCAGTCTGTTTCTTACTTTTACCCTTATTTTTCTTCCCGGTAGGTAATTCTCTACCCACTTTGCCAAGGTCCCTCTTATGCCAATTCGGTTGAGGCTTTCGATGATTTCCTCATGGCTTAATGTACCAAAGGCCTTGCTGACGTCTAAGAACATGACTAGAACATGGTGGTTTTTGTTTAGACCTTCATTAATCCCATTTGCGAGATCTCCCAGTAGTAACCCTGTGCTCCTATTTTTTCGGAAGCAATATCGGTTTGGTTGTAAAACTCTATGTTCTTCTGTGAAATTTGTTAGTCTTCCTATTATTATTTCCTCCAGGCATTTTTCTACAACAGGCAGTATTGCGATGGGTCTATAGTTCTCTATCTGATTTTTCACTCCCCTCTTATATCTTAGGACGTATTAGATTGACTTATACTTTGGTTGATAATTGTTCTAATTATTGGAGTAAAAGACAAAGCGTTTAGTTTGAGATCGATCGGCCTAATATTATCTGCTCCTGATCCCTTGTCGGTTTTTAAACAGCACAACACTCTGTAAACTTCTGCTTTGCAAACGAGCAAACGTTTGTTCCCAAGAGGATCGCGGCACTGAAATCCAAAAAGTACTCGTAAACTGGTTGTGGTTTGTTGCGCTGTTTCGTCACCTTAATGCATGGCATGGAAAGAGGTATTTTTGCATCTTTCGATTACGCCATCGATTCTGAGTGTTTGCGGCGCAGTCATGGTTAGTTTGATATCGTTGACGTTGACGTTACCGTTCGGTCGATAGTTTCGTAATTTTCGAGTTTCATTGGATTAAGGCTCTACACTCCGAATTGAAGTTCGAAAATTTAACGAGATCTAGTCTCAAATACAAAGAAAAGCTTTTATGTAATAGAAATATTTCCTAAAATGTACAGATATCTCTTATTGCGTGTTGAGGAAGTTCCTAAATGGTCAAAAATAGCTTTCTTTCGCTAGTCGCCTTATTGAATATTGACACGTAATGCTAGGCAACTTTTAACGTTACTTCTCATTCGAGGAAGGCAGTATGTACGTAATTTGGTAATTTTTAGATGGTCGAACCAGGAGCTGTACATTTCGCTTATAACAATTGTTGATTCGTAATTTGTGCGGTCATCAGCCACTTCTCTATTCATTTTGTTCCGTCGGGATTCCCAATCATCATTCTCGATTCCTGGCATTATGATAGCAAAATAAGGAAATCGCAATCTGCAAGCACTTAAAAACGCTTGCTAATAGTCTAATCTAGAGTTTCCAACTCATAACTGTGGTAATATTTTTCGTATTAATAAATTTCATTTCCAACTCCCTCTGCAGCAAAATTTCAGTTATCCCTAGTGCATTTGCATCTGCATGAATCTCATGCTCCAGTTAATGCGCATATAATGCTAACAAAGGTCTATTTGTCAGCATCCCCTTCAAAAACGCTATTAATTTTTGTTTTTTGTTGTTTCACTTTAATTCTATAGTACATGCATTCTCGTAAGGGCAGTTGATGACTAATGAATGAAAATATGGCCAGAGGCGAACTTTTGGAAATAGCCTGTACCCTCAGAAACTGTCGCTCTTGATGATTGTTGAAAATTTGTCGGTTGATTTTTTGATACTTGTATTTTTCTCTTAGTGGAGTTTATTGTGCAGAAAGTTAGTTAGCGAGGAAAATTAATTTGTTTCTTTATGAAAAATTATTCATCTATATATTTTAAGTGGATGTGCTTCTTTTTCCAAATAATAAAACCTTTCAGACTGTTTGTGTCTTCTGAAAGCTTCCGGCATAGTTGCATGTAAACTGCGAGTATAAGTTGCCTTTATTATCCGATTAATTTTATTCATCATCCGAAGTTGATGTGTGAGCATGAGAATGCATAGTGATGCAACTTAAAAGCAATAATGAAATATTCCATATTCTTCAAGTAAGCAGCACACATTTGTTCAAATGATAACGCCGCTAATCAGAATGGCCCCTCAACATAACAACTGCATCATTCTGCAATATCAACATTGTAGGAGGTGACTGGTAAATCTACGTTTCGAGAAAATAAAATAGTTCTTACCCCTTTTTCAATAAATGCATTACTCATAGAGTTTCAGTTAAACATAGCAACGATATTATGTCTAATTGGCTCAGCCCTTTTAGGTGAACTTAATAAAATGTAAAATTACTGTGTAACTTACTTGGAAGAAGAAAGTTCTGAAATGGCCTTTATAATCGTGGACAGCGAATTTGGCTTAAACATAATGGAGTTAGAACCAGAAGCATTCAATTTCAGCTGAAGGGAAGATATCGACTATAATACAAAAGCGCAACATAGAGGCTAGGCAAAATTGCTTTGCAAGCAACAGAACTCAGTTTTCAATTTAACACCTGGATGTAGCAAACCTTTGTAATACTAAAGTGACGTTTCCAGTCTGAATTAGACCACAATTGCGAAGTTTTTTTTTTTTTAAGAAAATATGTGTTAATTAAATGACCGAATTGGCATATATGTAGAATTGTTTTAATGTCCACAATCGAAGCCTTCCCAGAAGTTTTCTGCCCACAATTCTGGTCCCTTTCAGCGAATTGCTTCAAGCAAACATCTCATAACGCCCAAATAATACTCTTTGTTTACTGTCTAGCCCTCTGGCAAAAATTCATGATGCATTACACCCGACACCGTTGTAATCCATGAAAACCGTGAGCATTGCCTTCTTTTTTGACTGAAAACGACGTGGTTTTTTTGGTCTCGGCTCATTTGGTGAACGCTATTCACTTGCCTGATGTCTGGATTGCATGTCGTACTCATAAACCCACGTTTCGTCACCAGTAATGATGTGGGATCGGATTCAGCTTCATTCATCTATTTTGCGACGTCACTACGGTCTCTTTTTTGCATGAAATTGAGGTCTTTTGGCACCAACTTTGCTGCTACACGACGGAAACCCAAATCATTAACCAAAATGTCTTGGACGAATCCATAGGCAATGTTCAAGTGCTCCGCTATCTCTCTGATGGTAAATTTGCGGTTATTGACCAACATTTCTTTTACGAGTACTTTATCAATGTTTTCGTCGGTTTTCGATGTCGATGGTCTGCCACTTCGTTCATCATCTTCGATTGACTCACGACCACTTTTGAACCGCTCGTGCCACTGGTAAACGACTGTTTTCTTTAGAGAATCGTTGCCGAAACACTTTTCGAACATTTCCAATGTTCGCGCACCATTAAATCGGTTTTTTACGCAAAATTTAATACTCGTACAAGTTCGTTGTTGCAAATTTAAATCCATTTCTAAAATTGTAAAAAATCGTCAACACACACAAAAATAGATGTGCTCTTGGCTACGAAACTTTTGCAAATGTTAAGCTATGGCGCTAAGATTTAGAGGGAATGTCAACAACCTAACAAAAGAAACAGAACTCAAATCGGAACAATGGGAGCGCTACACGGTGGTGTCCCCCGGGAACATTTTGATCAAGGTGGTATAATATGTAGATGCAAGTGAGAGTTTCGGAGTCGCGGCTGCGTACGGAGTTCATGTTTGACAATGTATCAAGCTTTACGCATTTCAGAGACGATTAAATTACTACATCTTTGTATTTAACCGGTAGTGCGTATCACGGATACCACGATGGATCAGAAAAGTTGATACGTGATGCTTCGGAGACCCTATTCGAAGCACAAAAATGAAATAAATTCAAATTATTTATTTCGATAAAAATTCCATAAATATTTATTTCAAAGGAGAATAAAACTAATAATTGATCGTCAACTGCTTTTAAATAAAGCTAGAAACTTTCGTAAATGACAATTCAGCCACCTCATCTTTGAGCAATTACATTGATGTGTTATAATTACTTTATGCTCGTATGATATTGTTTAACAGCGCTCATCGAGGCCATGCTGACTGCCTCTGGAGTTTATCAGCCGCACCGGACAAGAATTCCATAGGTCAGAGAATTGTCAGGTTGCAAACATATGTATTATACTCGTATTGTACTACACAGCTTCGTAAAAGAATATTTTCCTATGAACGCATTGACGATAACCAAAAAAAATAATTAAAGCAACAATCTAAACAACTGTCAAGTGGACATATTTGTTCGATGTAGTTTAGCTTATCTGTGTATGTTGATATGATTTTTTTTTTTTGACAACGGAGATACCAACATGAAGCAAATATCTCATTGGCTCACACAGATGAATAGTTTTCAAATTCGCTAGTCTGCAATGAAGCCTGGGAATCAGCTTATCATCATGGACTTCTCAAAATTTCCGTTGGTCAACAACATCGGACGATGTCATCAGTGCACTACGGTCAGTATTTTCGTTAGAAACCTATACTCTCGGACAATGCGTCCCCACTTACAATATAGAAATTCTAAGGTATTTGCAACGCTAAGTACTGAATGCTTAAAACTTCTTAGGGGCACATTGCAACGCGTTGAAACTCTGCAATTCCTTTGTTGTATTTGAAAGTGCTGAAAGTCTCTAGATCTTCCTCTCGTTCAACGCGAGATATTCATGGTACGCTATGCAGGGAAGCTGAATAGTCGCAGGCATCGGACGGTTTTGTCTGCCATATACCCAGAGGAGTACAAGAGTGATATGAGGTACTCTGGTTCACTAAATTCATCAATGGAAATCGCTTTTCGTTCGTCAGTATGTACACAAGAACAAATGGAAGAAAGCAGTAATTCTGAAATTACGATGGGAAGGTAAGTAAACTGCATTTAGATAGAATTTGGCATTCGGCTTTGTCATAAAAATAGAATTCATAGCAGAACAGCAGCTGGGGTCTTTAAATGATTCTCAGGAATATGATAGTCACATTTTATCTAATCCATCGGATTTTCATAGTTCAGATGCTTCGTCAGCGCTCAATGAAAGCAACATTTGGAAGAATGGCGAATCGTTCATTTTGGAGTCTTTAAAAGGCCGTAAATCAGCTCTATCGCACTTCACCAGTCATGTATGATACAGAGCAACATCATTTCATTCCAACAGTCAGTAGCGGCAATTATGGTAAGGCCTGTTAATCTAGTCAATGCTCTACGTATACATCATCTTCAGAGCCTATGCACTCTGAACTTAAAATGAGCAAATTTTATTATCAATTGGTGTGAGGGAATCTCTAGGTTTGGCACCACTTTTGGTGTTGACAGTCCTGAATGATAATCTGTCAGTATTCCATTAATTTCCCCTTTTGCATTTACAATTTTTACGACAATCTGCCAACATATTTTACATACTTCACCTTGACATTAGTTTTTGCTTTTGCTTTGTGTCATTAAAGCGAAGGAATTATTATATGTAAGACACATTGGACATATGTTAATTGGCCCAATATTTTGAGTTTAACAACGCTATTGCCTTTATGTCACGTATGAATTGATGTATTTTTTTAGTATATAGGCACTTCAAAATATTTTTATGCCCAGTTTCGCAGTGGAAGGTTAAACTTGAGTTCGGCGGAACCTGAAGCTGAGTTTAAATTTAAAGATCATCTCGTCGAGACTCACAGTGTAAGTTCAGTTGAACGTAGTTTAACTAAATTGTATGAAAAAAAATTGGCAGTACTGTACGTTATTGCTTCGTCCTTTCAAGTAATTTCGTTGTAAACTTATGTACCTTCACATTCGACTATGTATAAATTGACAGCTGTCAATATGAAATTTGAACTAAGGTTTAAACGGTAGAATTTTGTCGTCTTTTTTTTTTTGTTTTTATAATCAGCTCGCTCACAACGGGCTTGTGTACTCTTAAAGTGTTCGTACAGAGTGCGGGCAAAGGAAATTTAGGGAGGAAGAAAAGACAGGTTCCAATGTACATTGTTTTTAAATGTTTGTAAATTATAACGACCAGGAAACACAGAGATAGGCAGGGCATTCTATAAGCGAGTTGTATGGCTTAGGAAAGAATCACGATATTTTAGTGTACGTCCGAAAATGCTGATAAGCATTCATAGCGAGACGGGTGTTATGGTTAAAAGTTTGAAGGGACGGAATGTTACTGGCGATTTAAATGGAGCACTGGTGGTGGAAATAGCGATAAAACAAAGTGAGACAGGAGACATTGCGTCGATGTTCGAGGGTGTCAATTGATTCACTGATTTTAGTATCACCTACGAGTAATATCGCACGGTTTTGAATCCTATCTAGCAGGTGCAGAGATGTGGGCATTGTACTCCAATTTTGGGCGGATGAATGCCTAATATATTGGGGCGAGATCAGAGGCGGTAAAATATTTCTTACATCGCTTGAGGAAACCTAGACATTTCGCAGCATTTTTGACGACATCGAATATATGGTCATTCCAATGTAAGTTGTCACTGACACACATATCATGGATAATGGCTGGGTATTTGAATTCCGCCTTAATGACAGCAGACAGCATTGAGTTTTGAAAGCATTAAATTCCACTCGATTGATAGTTCCCAAATTGTTTATTCTGTTAATATCGGAATTTAATGAGCTTAACATACGCTGCCGTTCCCGTTCTACAGCCGAAGAGCAGGGGCGTGAGTCCGGGAACGAATATGAAAAGCAGAGAGTACTGTTATCAGCAAAGAAGTATATTGGATTAAAGGTAGCAGACAAGAGATCATTAATGAAAATTAAAAAGAGTGTCGGAGACAGAACGGTGCCCTGGGGCACACCAGCATTTATTTTGAGAATATCAGACTTGGAACCATCCAAGACAACTTGTATTGAACGTTCCGAAAGGTAATTTCTAATCCATTGAAGAAGAGAATCATCGATCCCAAAAGCACGCATTTTCGACAAAAGAGCCTGAAGCCAAACTCTGTCAACTCTGCCTTAGAAATATCAAGTGCAACTATTTTGCTTTCGCCAGAATGATGTACGCTTTGGTTCCAATTTTCGGTGAGACATGCCATCAGATCACCAGTGGACCTGTTGCTACGAAAACTGTACTGCCGGTCATTAAGAAGTTTTCGTGTTTCGAGATATTTCATGAGCTGACAGTTTATCAGCGTTTCCATGACCTTGGTGAGAAGGGACGTAAGGGCAATGGGCACATAGGAGGGGAGAAAAGAATATTCGGCTTTTTTAGGGACGTGCTGGACAAATGCTGTTTTCCATCTGCCCGGAAAGAGTCCTAATGAGTAGGATTGATGAAAAAGCTTACGCAGTGGTTTTGCCAGCGTGAAAGAACACCTAATCAGAAGAAGGGGAGATATACCATCTGGACCAGCGGATTTTTGCATCTTGAGATCTTTAAGAACTTTAAGAACAGATTGGCCTTGTCCAAAGAGCTGACAGCTGGAATGCCATTGTACATGAGCGTTAGGGTGGAGGATGAGGCAGAATTTCTAATGTTTTTGACGAACGACCAACAATTTTTACTGCCTTTGAGACATTGCAGTATTTTTTTTCCTCAGTTTTTGGTCGTATTGAAATTTAACACGCTTGAAAAAGAGGTTGCAGTCGTTTTTGGCTCATTTAAACTTTTTTCGGTTTTCCTCTGTCGGGTTGGTCTTGTAGGACCGAAAAAATATATCTCTAACCCTGACAGCCTCTTTACAGCTCGAGTCGCACCATGCCTTTTCTTTTGTTTTGATACTCTTCATCCGATGAGGGATAAAGCATCTCATTCTAAAGAGAATTGTTTCTGTGATCATGTCAGCAGTGGGATCCACGTCGTCATCGAGGAAATATAACGACCAGTTAAAATTCCTAAAGAGGTTGTTAATTCCGCTCCAATAGGCTTTCTCGTATTGCCATACGGTTCTTTAGGAATCTTTTCTCTAACTGTGTGGTGGGTGTACGAGAATTTAGCTGATATGACACAATGGTCCAACGAGCTTAGAGGGAAGAGCACACCAACGCAGTACTTGGCAGGGTGAGAAGTTAAAAACTAGTCGAGGGTGTTGGCGGTATAACTATCAACGTTTGGTATTCGTGTGGGCTCATTTACAAGCCGGGTTAAATTATTTTCCGCAGCAAAGGTCTCAACACACCGTCCTTCGGGTGTTGTCTGTCCAGAATATCGAAGCCACCCAGAATTATGTATACTGAAATCGCCCGTAATCACATTTTCAATATGAGGGTACAGGGATACAATTCTTTGAATGTAATCAGACAGTTTAACTTAATCTACAATATGAACTCAGTTCAAGGATTAAACGAAACTGTGAAACCGAATAAATTGTTGAACTGAAGTTTAAACGAAAATTGGAGTTTAAACTTTCACTGTGAAACTGGGGGTTAAAGTATTAAAGAAATAACCTTCCATATCAGCTCTTGTCCAATTGAGCTCAAAGTTAAAAGCCTACACTCCCTTAAATATTCTACAAACATTTTTGAATTTTTTGCATTTAATTAATATGCAATGAGCGGAAATATAAAAATCTTAAATATATTTCTTAGAACTTCAATCAATTGTTTCAAAAATGTGATCAACAGAAATGATGTGTTTTGACAGAAGAATCTTCCAATAGCAATAGCTGTCAAACCACGCTATCATTTCGCCGTGTTGTGGATACATTTTGCACCTACATGACGCAAAGCCAAAAATGCGTTATTGTAATGTGCGTACAAAAGAAGTATGGCCGTAGTGAGTGAAAATGTAAGGAACGATCCAGAATTTCTAGTGAGGCGTCTATTGCAATATTTTGACATTTGTTGTCTTTCATGTCGGAAATTTTACGAAAAGCTCTTGGCTTACACCCATAGACGATCCAGCTAGTGCGTAGAAACTTAAGCCACTAGGCAATGGCTTGGTAAGAGAGTTCGCGCATTGGACTTTCGAGCAGGTTGATCGATGCCATTTCTGGAGTGAAGCAAGTTCGGAAGAGACTCAATTACACTGACAAAATTGTACCATTTGGTTTGATCTTTCCGCTGGTGGCCTCACTAGTCCTTATTCTTTCAAAAGTGAGGCGAGCGAGTTCTGTTAAAAACAATGACAAACGTTATTGGACAATAGCTGTGTTTTTTTGCACGCATATTAGGTAATGGCTAAACCACAATGTCGCGTGGCTCATACACGCTTTATGTCGAACTTACAATAACTTGCGTCAAAAGCATGAACTTGATATTTGCAATTTGCAAAATGTCGCTTCAGCGTTGAGATGGCAGTTAAAGTATTGTTTCTTCAAATTTCCTCAAATACTCGTACATGAATTCGTTGCACGAGGTAGAGCGAAATTTACTCTTTTTATTTTTATTTTATTTTTATTAATGTATTTTAATAAATAAATTAAAGAAAAACCAACATATACATAGTTCAAAACTACTATTTTGTATTGGAGGCTACATTTTTGGAGGAAATATGTACATTACACCATAACCTACCCTGCAGCTTCATGCATCTAACAAATCAACGCCAAAAGTAAAATAAATTGTCAATTGTCAAATGTTAAAGCACGTAAAAGTAGGTAGTAGGTTTGCAGATGCGTTTACGATATTTACGATACAAAGCTGACGCGAACCTTGAGGTAACGTTATGAATTGCCCCATATATTTGCTTTGTTTCTACTCGATATGTTAAAGTATGCACGCGTGAACGCGACAATGTGAATTGGGTGTAAGAGTCATCATAAACAAATTTGGTAGCTCAGATATATATAGAGCGTGTTTGGGCGGTTTAACTGTCGGTTGATGTGTACATTTTTTTTGAAAAACTGTTGTGAGCAAATGTTTCACATTTGTAGAAACTCGTTGGAAAATACAACGAAAACTAAAAAAATAGCATTTGGAAGCACTCCGCTAATTACAATAGGTAGCGTATATAAATTGACTTTTTATAAAAAACACGGCTAATGATTAAGGATTATCTCTTCGAGAAAATAGATGAAATTGACCCAGATGACATGTAATTCCAGTAGGATGGCGTTAAGTGCTCTTAAAAAAAGGTTTTGAGGAAATTAATGTGAATGTCCATGGTATTAGTTTTATTTAATAGATAATTTTAAGCCATTAGTGCTTAAATATGACATCTGGTATATGAGCGCCACGGCTCGCTCGAATGAAGCGCAATCGTGAAGTCCAATTTTCGACAACTTTATCGAGCAACTGGAGCCGTATATCAGCAATAACACGGCGATTGTTGACTTTCAAAACGTCCAACGTCTCTGGTTTATCGGCATAGACTAGTGACTTCACATACCCCCAAAGAAAGATCATGGAGGCCAGTGAACAGGTCCATTACCCGAAATTATGTACTCAGCAAATGTTTCTACCATGTTATGCCATTTTGTTGAAACCAAAGTTCTGTCACGTCTATGTCATTCAACTGAGGAACGAAGAAGTCAGAAATCATGTTTCTATAGCGCTCTCCATTGACGGTAATATTCTGGCCGGCATCGTCCTTGAAGAAATATGAGTCGAAGATTCCACCAGTCCATTCCAACAGTGAGTTTTAATGGTTATAAGGGTGTCTCGACAAAGGCTCCACCATCCGTTTAACCATTTAACCATCGGAGAACAAAATTTTGGGTTGAAAATACAGATCAAGCTGAATCATGTTTTCCGCCCATTCACCGAACCTACGAACCATATAATGGTCACGCGGTTTCAACTCTTGCACAAGCTGGATCTTATGAGCTTTTAAGACAAGATCTTTCCGTAAAATCTTCCAAAAAGTGGATCGGCATAGCTCCAATTGCTGTGCACGATAGCGAATCGACTCATTTGTATTCTCTTTAACGCTGCGCTCCACAATGGCAATAACTTGTTCTGTTCACACTGATTGTCGTCTTTGGGGATGCGTATTATCCACTAGAGGGTATTTGGTGTGAAAACGATTCATCGTGTTCCAAATAACTTGCTCAGATGGACAATTATGTCTATCGTAAAATGTACGTAGCTCACGATAAGTTTGGCGAACCGAACCATGGTTTTCAAAATAAGTTTGCACAATTTGCACGCGTTGTTCTGCCGTTAATCTATTCATCGTAAAATGGCAAAGCGTACACCACAAATCAACTTTCAACTGTCAAATTGACAGTCTGTAGAAACAGTGTTGCCAGTTTAAAAATCAAACCACTACAAAAAACACCCTTTATATGACTGCATGTGATACAGTCGCTTTTGAGCATCCTTAATCATAGCTCATAGTTTTTTCTGACGTTCGTGTGCGTTAAACCGGCGAACCAGAAGGTTGTGGTTGATAGACCTTCTTACCTAAAACGATTTCGTTTCGCTCACGATTATCGAGCCAATATGCTTTTTTTTGTCAAAATGATGTATTTTGTCCTGTTCTCATTGCTGTAAGTCCTCCAGAGTGAGACTTGTACACTAATATTTGCCGTTAAGTATGGTACAAAAGGATTTTTAAGGGTTTACAACATAATGCTATAAAGCATTTTATGTATGCCATTTGACAGGAATAGACTCACAGATACCTTAGTAGTTCTTCCAAGCCATGGAAAGTCGATTGCTGAATTGCACGACGGCCACTAATAAATTTGGAATCCCTATAATTGCCTACATCTAGTTTTTTGTTAAGACATGGATTTCATCAATGAACATGAAAGTTGGCAGTTTTGTCATCTGGAACTACTAGACTAGAATGTGGACTCTTTTCTGTGGAAGCCTTGTGTCACCTATCATCGTGATATAGCTGCAAAAGCTAGTAGTTTTTTGTCCTCTAAATGAACAGTTTTGACGTCGCACTTTCAGCAAATTTCGGAAGCTTCATGCAAGATATCATAAAAAACCTTTCCGTCTGTACAACTTATGTTAAAGAATGTGGATGTGGATAATACCAAGGCAATCGCTTACCACTTTCAAGTCATAGCGACAAATCCATATTAGCTTTTAAACATCCCTGTTTTCGTTAACGTATTTCATGGATCACAGATGTGTCGATCATGTACTGCGAGAGTACATTTTGGGGTAGCTCCAGGAGTATAAAATGCAGGTTCACTTCAGGAGCATACTTTCAAAATATTGTCTTCTTCATTTAAATAGGACCGTGATCCTATTTTATTTGTGTCCTTTCCGTAACAATAACTCCTCAACCTGGTAGGTTTGTTAAGCTGCATTACAAATGATATGTATAAAGAGATAATATCAAAGTATAGATATAATAATATAACAGCATAGAGAAGTCTAATTACGCATTTTTTTGTAGAATTATTTTTTCAATTGTATTTTACAACTTATTTATTTATTTATTTATTTATTCAAATAGTTTACAAAAATCAATTTATAAAAACTACTTTACAATGTGACTTCAGGGCGACAAGGCCATTTGAAGTCGTTTTTTATGTGTACACATATATAAATATACAATAATCGTTTTTGACAAACTTAAAGAGAGTACAAAAGTTAAAAAAGATGAAACAATTAATGAATTACGAGTAGGTAAGTTAATTATGAAATTATGAAGTTACTGATTTTACAAAAAGGAAATAACTGTTAAATATCATTAAATTTATGATGAAGTGTTGTGACTTGCTTGATATGACGTATCGACGTAGGGTTGTCTGGATTTAATAACTCAGCCAGTTGTTGTTCGTTGCTTGGAGCCTCGCCGTCATCTTTTACTATCTTCGATATAGGGCAGGTAACTAAAATATGCCAGACTAATAGTTCTAAACCACAGAAAGTGCATGTTTCGGGGGCCTGTGCTGTGTAGTAATCCCTACTTGTGTAGAGAGTTTTGCCAGTTCCAATGCGGAGAAGTTTTATACAGTTTTCTCTGGATAGGTTTGAATTATACGGACTGCGTAAATGATGTGTCTGGTACTTACGCAGAAAGGTATGATTATCTCTCCGTGAGACTGCTAATTCTTTATCTCTTAGTGCTGCAAAATATTTTCGGATAATTAAAGCAGAGTTAGGTGCTTCTACTGTAAGTGGGAGAGTAAAAATTTCTTTAGCTGCAGTGTCAGCGTCTTGGTTGTCCCTTATACCTACATGGCTAGGAGCCCAAGCCAAAAAGATGTCTCTACTGGAATTTAATATAGCCCTGATATTTTCCAAGGACGGACATTTGTTTGATCCACTTTTAAGATCATTTAAAATACAGAGATTGCCTGTGAATATTATTTTCTTCCCAGGTTGATCTTTGGTGAGAGACAGACACTTCTGGATAGCTGTTAGTTTCGTTATATAGCTTCCGGTAGATTCGGGCAAAAGTCTTTGGTGGATTGTTTTAGTCTCTGTGTTAGATGTAAGTTCAACAACTGGGTATGACGAGCTGGAATTTCTGAATAAGCCATTAGTATAAAATATTCTATCTGGTTTTATCCTCTCTATCATCTCATTGTGGAGTGCTTTGAATTGTGAATCCGTTGTATCTTTTTTCTTGTGGTTCACCAAAGTGGTATTTATTAGCAACGTATTTCTTTTCCAAGTTTTAAATTAGCCGACAAAAAGTAACATTTGAATGAGCCACGCTAAGTTTCTCGAAAAGACATGTCGGTTGTCTAGATTTCAATAATTCATGCATGAAGGTGCATTTTAGAATACATACGTATTGACTAAGAGTGCATATGTAGAGAACCGCTGAATTAAATGCTACCTCTAATTTTCTAACTGAAAATGCATCAACGTCACTACAAACTACTGAGCTGTAGTTTATAATGGGCACAAACAGAGCTCTTACAAGCTTAAGCTTTACTAAGGTCGGAACATAAAAAATGATATATAAAGTTGTCGCAAACCATCATACCGTACTGTGCAAAACCTAAGCAACCATCTGGAGTCAGCACTTCATAGTAAATTTTTTCAACTTTCTACCCCACCAAATAAAAAGAAATGGATATGTAATGATGTGTAATAAAGTGTATTTTGAAATTCACAACTTTTTATAAAAGTAATAATTCTTCAGATTTAAAAAAAACGCAAAAACCAACAAAGTAGCCAAATTGAGCTGCGCAAAACCTAAGACGGCTTTTACACAGCGCATGTTGTAGGGATTCAAATAAGTGCGAAAGAGAGGGATAAGAGGGAAAATGAAACAAAAAAAAATTTTCCCGCTACACGGCGGGCAAGATTTCCTTTGCATGTTTTTGACATTTCTTTTTCTCCTTCTTCTTTCTTTTTCGCATTTGTTTCATTACTTCTTTGGCATACATTTCAGTATGGCGGATGAAATTAAATGGACCAAAGAATTAATAAACGAGCTCATTTTCAATTATGAAATGTACCCGTCCGAACTGCAGTTGGTGTCCATGCAATCAGTAATCATTTCCGCAGAGTCATATAAATTGTTTAGTTCTGCAAATGCTATTTTGGTTTTTATAATTTATTTTACTTTCAACTTTCAAGAGTGAGCACCAAGGATGAAATGAAAGAGAGCTGTCAAATAACATGAAAAATCAAAGAACGAGAAAAAGGTTTCGTGTAAAAATGCGCGCATCACGGAAGGACAGTTCAAAAGAAAATAATCAAAACATGCGCATCAAACTCATGCGCTGTGTAAAAGCCGTCTACGCAACTTTTTTAATATTTTGTGTAATATCCTTTATTTTAAATAACAGAGGCGCAACGACGAGGCATAGAAGTAATTAACTTTAAAAGTGTATACTGGGATACGAGTATATTTTCCCACTAAACTTTCAAAGCATTGAATAGGTGAGACCTGTTGGAAAAGTGTTGTCCAGCGACACGGCTTTTAAGGATACCAAACAGGTTTTCGATGGGGTTCAAGTCAAGTCGGGTGATTGGGCCGGCCAATCAAGGACTTGAATTCCACTATCCGTTAACCACTGCTTTACCAACTTCGATATGTATTTCGGATCGTTATCCTCTTGAAACACCCAACGAAGTGAAATTTCCCACCCCGCATGTGGTAGTATTACCGATTCTAGAATGGATTTATATTTGAATCGGTGCATGATTCCGTCTATTTCGTAGAATGGGCCTACACCTCCTGCCGAAAAACAGGTCCACACCATCACATTACCCACACCATGTTTTACAGTGTGTGTGCAGAATCTAGGATTCAGTCGCTGCCCTTTACTACGTCTTACATAGCATATCCCGTCAAAATTAATTAAATTAAATTTTGACTCGTCGCTGAAAAGAACGGTTTTCCATTTTTCAGGGGACCTGTGACCATATGAGAAACGATTTTAATTTGAATTATGTTTAAAGAATTTAATTGCACTACCTGTTCCTTAAATGTCTTTTTGTGAGCATCGGTTTTTTGCACAGCCTGTAACTTCGAAGATTATTTTCAAGTAATTTTACGACTTCATTCAATTACACCACAAATGTTTCTATCCGTTCGACATGTTGTCTTAAGCGACCTACCACCGACATTTTGACTTTCAACGACTCCTGTTGCATTATGTTTTTTTTATTAAACGTGAAATAATCGATTTATTAATATTTTAACGTTTAGCTAATGTTGCCTGAGTATCTCCAGGCCTAAATTCATCAATAATCTTTAGTTTAAGAGAAGAAGAGTAACTTTGTCGCGACATTATTAAAAAATAACAATTATGCGACTGACTTAAAAGAAAACTGATCAAAGACAATCACTCAAGATGAAAGAAAAAGAGCTTGCAACATTTCATGTGTTACCGGACTGGTTACAAAGTTGCTTAGGTTTTGCGCAGCTCAATTTGGCTACTTTGTTGGTTTTTGCGTTTTTTTTAAATCTGAAGAATTATTACTTTTATAAAAAGATGTGAATTTCAAAATACACTCTATTACACGTCATTATATATCCATTTCTTTTTATTTGGTGGAGTAGAAAGTTGAAAAAGAAAAAGATATGCAGTGCTGACTCCAGGTGGTTCCTTAAGTTTTGCACAGTACTGTATATTCTTTGAATTTCATAACTGATATGGCTTTCAGGCGAAAATTTGCAATTAGGTTATTTATCTGATTTTCGTATGCAATCAGTTTTCCCGTGAAATTTATTTGGATTTAGAAGTAAATTGGTCTGGAAAAGTAGACAGCATACAAGTGCACAGACGCGTCAAGGCAGACATTAGGCAAGTAATTAATAAATACTGAAAACAACAACGGTCCTAAAATCTATCCTTGCGGTACACCTGAATACGCACATAAAAAAGTTGTGCTTCCAAGGCTAGTTTGCACTTGTTGAAACCTACCGTTCAAATAACTGAAGATGAGAGCTGTAGCATTGCTACCAAAACGGAATGGCGTTTCAACCTCCTAATCCAGCGTTGACGGCCTACGCTACACAAAAGCCATAGAAAAATCCAACAAGCGCATAATGTGTTATTTACGTTGTTTTTATCGTATCAAATCATTTAGAATCTTAATTAAAGCAGTGGTAAAGCAGTGGTTTTCTCTAAAGCTTGATTGAGAAGGAGATGACATTTGATTTAAATTTATATGGTATGTCCGTTGATTTGTTTTTTTTTTTTTTTTTTAACAAAATCTGAAACGTTTTAGATAGACACGGCAGTATGCTAATAGGTCTGTAATATTCCGGGTGGTTCCTCATGGTATTGATATAAGCCGAAGATAAAATGTAAATCAATAAAAACTTCTCTGAATACTACTATATAGGACAGTAAAACTCTTTTAGCCAGCTAATATGAGCCTATTTACATTTACTTGACCAGTGGCCAGATTAAAGAGACAAAATGACTGACATACGAGTACTGAACTCTTGATGGACGTATAATATTTTTAATTTAATCTCCGAAAAATGGAAAAACAAATTGAAAAGTTAATTAAAAGCGTTGGTCAGTCTTCTGTGGTGCCAGCTCTCTCTTTCGAATCAATTGTTTGCAAATGATTATTATAATGGCGAGGATGAAACAATTTTTCATGGTAAACAATTATGACCTTGGAGGCATAATTTCATTGCCTTTGGTATTTGACAAGAAAAGAACAAAAAAATGTTTCTGTTAATTGCTATCGGGTAAAAGTAAATCGTTTAAATCTACGCAGCCTTTTGAGCTCAATAACTTTTAGGTTTTATTGTATTTTTTTTTATTTTTTTTTAATGTGACTTATACCACATCCCTAAATGGACGTAAATACGTATTCCAGTATATTCGGAACATTTTTTACCACAAAGAAATGGATTTTAATGAGCATCATTTACACTCATCTCAAAATGTGCTCTCCATCACAAACACAAAAATGAATGCCGTAGGGGTTTGTCATCTTCCTGAGCGACCAGCTATTGTTTGTTGCTTGTTTAATTAGCTGCATTCGCTACCGCAAAGAAGTACTGGAAAAATGCTTTGGTAGCCGGAAAGTTATGTCCTCATTTCCGCCTGTTGCGGTTTTTATCTCATCAAAGAATTTTTATTATTTTTTTTACTTTTTCCTTTTATTCCATTTTATTTTAACATGTGGTCTCCGGAAAAAGAATTTATTCGCTTAATGATCCCCCTTTTATTAAAACAGGCCCTTTGGCAACCTGCTGTACGCAAAAGTATGGCTTTGATCAATTTCAAAAAAAAGTTAAAAAAAAAAAAACACATTCAATAGATGAATACGAGTATGTATCGTAAGGATATTTTCAGCTGGAGGAAATAATTTTTTACTCTATAAATCTACCTAAAATGTGCTACATAATTTTCATGGGCTATATATTTATGATATATATATAACATATGTGTAGACATTTAGATACTTAATTCGCACGTACGTACATATGTATGTATGTACAGAAAAAGGCATAGCATTGAAACGTCTTATTCCAACTGTTTTACTATTTGTTTTCAGGTTGTCGTTGAACGTACATATGTATGCATATAGATACATCCACAAAATTGCGGTTAATCTGCCTGAAGATACTTACGTAGGTGCATCTGTATGTAGGATCGAATTATTAATAAAGAAACACGGATTCGAATTCGCTGAGTTTTTTCCAAAGTAGTCCTTGTCGTTAAAGCGGATCATTGTTTCCACATAAAATAATGCGTCTCCTGAACAATGTACTCGTATCTACCTATAAGGGTAGAGGATAATTTGGAATCATGCGGGATAAGAATGCTTCGGACAAGCGGATTTTGCGCTAACTATGAGAGCTGTGTTTGTTTGCACGCAAGTTGCAATTCGGGTTGTGGCCAAATAAATAAAAAAATTGTATTTTCTTTATTTTTATTTCTGGTCACCCTTGGACCTTACCATTCATTGCAATCTTATTACTGGACGACGATCGATGGCTCTGGTTGGCATTATATAGTCCGATATTGATGACGCTGTTGTATTATATTGACCCATATTTACAGGTTGGTTGTAGCTTGCCTTCGCTGTGTCATCGTTTAGTGGTGGCGTAATTGGGGTAATGTTGCTTATTGCTTGGTATTTAGGTTGATAGCGAATGATCTACTCCTCGGTGGTTTGGGGTGATTGCTGATTGCGAAGGTATCCTTTGTATACGTAACTCGCATGTTTGCGGCCAACACCGCTTATGAGTTCATCATAAAAACTTAGTAGCACATATATACGAGGGTTGGCTGAAAAGTTTCCGACCGAGTAATGATACAAGACATTTTTTCCTAAAATTTTTTTTTATTTTTCTACATAGTCTCCTTGTACCTCTACACACTTCTCCCAGCGATGCTCCCATCGCTCTAACCCGTCCAAATAGTACTTGGTGTTTTCTTCTGCAAAATAATTGTTCACGAAGGTGATTGCCTCCTCATTTGACGAAAATCTCTGTCCTCTGAGGGCAGTTTTTAGATGAGGAAACAAAAAGAAGTCGCAGATCTGGTGAATAAAGCGGATGGTCAAGCAGTTCAAACCCTAATTCATGGATTTTCGCCATGGAAACCGCTTAGGTGTGAGACCGCGCGTTGTCTTGGTGAAACGGGATTTTCTTTTTCTGCAAATGTGGCCGTTTTTCCGCAATTTCTGCCTTTAACTTGGCAAGTAATGATGCGTAGTATGCTCCCTCCTGTAATGGTTTTTCCTTTTTGAAGATAATCGATTAAGATAACTCCTTTACTATCCCAAAAAACAGTCGCCATCACTTTCCCAGCCGAAAAAACAGTTTTTGCTTTTTTTTGGAGCCGGCTCGCCCTTTGCAGTCCACTGTTTTGACTGAATTTTTGTTTCGGGCGTATAATGGTGAATCCAAGTTTCATCTACAGTAATTAATCGGCGCCAAAACTCGGATTTATTGCGCCTAAACTGCCCCAACAGAGCGTTGGAAATGTTCATTCGAACACGTTTTTGGTCTACCGTAAGCAAACGCGGCACCTAAAGCGCGAACAGCTTTCTCATGCCTAAATCTTTATTAATATGTAACGAACACGTTCTTTGGACATTTTCATAACCTCTACTATCTCTCTCACTGTAATTCGGCGGTCGTCTAACACCATTTGGTGAATTTTAGTACTGTTATCGTCTGCAGTGACTGCAGTTTTTGGACTTCTCGAACGTTCATCATCTCCCAAGCTCTTACGGCCACGTTTAAATTCAGCTGCCCAAAATTTCACAGTGATAAATGATGGTACAGAGTCCCCATACACAGAGCCCAACTTATTTTTGATTTGCGTAGGCGTATTGTCTTTCAAAAACAAAAATTTACGAGTAATAACAGTTCGATACTCAACTCAATTTTTTCCATTTTCACAAAAACACTCACATCGACTCACTCAAACGACTGTCAACTAAAACCTGCGCTCCCAAAATGACTGAAACTTCCGTAAGTAACTGTCAAAAGGTGCACAACTAGCATTCACTAGCTTTTATTGACGAGTGCCGCTATCTTTACGGAACCTTTTCAGACAACCCTCGTAATTGTATCTCAATAAATATTGTTTTTATAAATACTACATGGAGTGAAAAGCGACATCCTTGACTACCAGAATGCACTGCTACTGCAAAAATGGTTATGGTGCCTTGAAGTCCGTTCATATTTAGGCAGACATGCCAAATTTCAGTGCGATAATGTTTTTAATTTTGTTTTGACAGCTGATTGTTGTTGACGTGTTTGGCATCATGTTGAGTATGGACAAAAACGATTTTCGTTCTCTCATAAAACATAATTTTTTGAGAAGCAAAACGGCGAAGGAAACAAAAGAAAAGTTGGATAAATATTATGGGGCTAATGCTTCGTCAGATTGCATCGTCAAATATTGGTTTCGAGAGTTTCGTGGTGGCCGCAACTCCACTACCGATCAAGTCCGCAGCGGAAGGCCCTCCGATGCGGTTACAGAGGACAATGTCAAAAAAATACATGAAATGGTGTTGGCTGACCGGAAAGTGAAGGTGCGCGAGCTAGCAGCATATACCACAAAGATTAGTACTGAGCGCACACGCCATATTTTGGGCAATATTCTGCATATGAAAAAGTCGCTGCCTCTGGGTGCCGCGAATGACCAAAAACACGAAGGCGAGAGCACTTCGAAAGAGTGTTTGGACTTGCTGCTGTGGAATTGGGCGGACTTTTGGCGTCGATTTGGATCCCTCGGACCTCCCAAACCTCAAAAGATGGCTCATCAATAAAAAATTCAGCTCACGCGAGGAAATCATCGACGCCACGGAGGAGTATTTTGCAGACCTTCCGGAAAATTACTTTTCGGACGGGATCAAGAAGTTGTAAAATCGCTGGAATAAGTGTATCAAACTAAAAGGGGACTATATTGAATAATATAAAAAAACATTTAAAAAAAAAGGAGGTCACTTTTCCCTCCATCTTGTAAATGTCGGATATTTTTTTTAACCGACTTCCAATATGCTCTAATCGATAGCGCCGATATACAATCAGTTGAATTCACCGATCACTAAGCAAACCTCTGACAATTCAATCTTTCTTGAAAAACTGTAGATGAACACTTAAACAAGCTTATATAACTATGTAAACGGTTTTTCAGTAGAAGCACATCATTTCTCTAATAGAGGTTTCTTGAACTTACGCTAATCAACTTTCGACAAATGTCATCCTTGTATTCCATCTTGTCGACCACTTTATGATGGAAAGGTATATGCTAGAATAACGTGAACAGATCATACAATTCCTTTTTATCCCTGTAGCCTTACTTTGCAAAAAGACATTCAGTTACGTGTCGATAGCTCAAGACTTCTTGTTTAATTCTGCCGCTTACAACAAACCCGCATCCAAATAGACCCTGCTTACGTTCCCTATATCAATCACCGTAGTAAATATCACAGTTTTTCATCTTTATTTTCCCCTGCCAATCCCACCGCACTTCCTGGATGGCGGTGATATCTGCTTTATAGCAGTCGGCTGCAGGCGGCCTGTTCAAGGTCCGAACATTTCACGTGCTGATCCGAAAGTCGATGTCCTTTGTTCGTTTTGCTAGGTCGTCAACAGTGACGTACTATTGGTCGCTTCGTAACAATTAATTGTTTACGTGGTTGGGCAGTTAACCTCACGCACAACCCCTAACCTGGAGCGCCCTTCTTGGGACCCCCAGGACTAAAGAGGCCGGACCAATTTCCGGAGCTAGTAATGAGCGCAGCATCCGCCACCAACTCTTTTCCAACACCCTGACTTAATGTTGGAGATCCCTATAGACCTGGTATTCAAGTACGTTGAAGCAGCTCATATAGAGATATCACTAGTTCGACCTAACTGGAACTGTTGACGCCGCCGTTGATTCCATCCTTAAAATTTGTCCGCTGCCGTTCGGAAACAGGAGAAAGTGCCTTAGTGAGATGGCACTCCTTCCCCCCTCTTTCGTCAGCTGCTACCAACGACCTTCCACAGGGGTTGGTTACCCCATCTCCAGTCGATGTACCACGCACCCAGCAGTCACCAAGTGGAGGTGAGTAGTAGGATTTGATGGCGTGAGGCTAGAGGGAGAACGCTTGTGTTTTCATACGAGGGCTATTCCAAAATCAACCTCCGATGTGTTACAATTCATTACATACGTGCACTTCGGTGACTGTTTCTGCATATCGCAACCAGTATATTATTCTCTAATAATATGCAAAGTTTCGACCGTTTTCGTTCAGTATTTTTCCAATAGTTGCCGTTTTAACATGGAGAATACAATTATATCTCCCGCCGCCTGTGAGGTAGGAAGTGTAATTCGTTTTTTGCAGGCCGAAGGAAATGGCGCAGCTCAAATTCATCGTCGGTTATGTGCTGTTTACGGCAATACAGTGATGAGTGATGGTTCGGTAAGTGATTGGTGTAGACAATTTAAAAGCAGACGCACAGATGTGCATAATGAAGGAGGCCAAGGGCTTGCGCTTGCGATCATGAATCAAGACGTGGGTCACCAAGTTGACCAATTTATTCGAGAAAACAGGCGTTTTACGATTTCAGATCTTGCGACAAGGTTTTCCAAAATTTCTCGAACTACTCTATACAGAATCGTGTCTGAAAACTTGGGTTACCACAAGTTCTGTGCCCGTTGAGTCCCAAAACAGCTCACAGATGTCCACAAGACCCAGCGTGTCAATTCAGGAAAAGCATTTCTCGAGCGTTTAGAAATGGAAGGTGAAGAATTTTTACAGCAAATTGTGACTAGACATGAGACTTGGGTCCAGTATGTAAACTTAGAAAACAAAGAACAGTCCAAGCAATGGATGCACACTCATTCCCCAAACAAGCCAAAAAATCGAAAAATGATTGTGGTTTTTTAGGACAGTAAAGGCATATTGTCGAGCGAGTTTATGGAACCTGGAAACACAATAAATGCAGCGGTTTACAGTGAAACTCTACGTAAGTTGAGAAGAGCAATCCAGAACAAAAGACGAGGAATGCTTTCCAAAGGTGTGGTGCTTCTGCATGACAACGCACGACCTCACACTGCTGCACGCACAAAAATTTTAGTGGAGGAGTTCAATTGGGATATTTTTGATCACCCTCCCTACAGTCCTGATTTGGCACCAAGCGATTATCACCTTTTCATCCATTGCATCTCAACATTTTGGAAGTAATAAGGAACTTATGAACGGTGTGAATCAAGGCCTCAACACACTGGCGGTGCCATTTTTTAAGAAGCGTATACAAAAGCTCGCCCCACGTTACCAAAACTGTATATGTAGATTTAAACGGAGACTATGTAGAAAAATAATTTAGATGTTAATAAAACTATTTTCTGCAAAAAATTAATGTTTTTGGTTTTTTTAAAAAAATATTTTTCATTTCGGAGTTGATTTTGGAATAGCCCTCGTATAATCGCATTCACCACCCTTTTGACCACCGAACCACCTACTTGTAAGACAAAAAAAAACAAACAAATTATTCTATTCATCTTAAAGTAATGAGCGATGAAGCTTATTTACACTTTAATGGGTTTTGTAAATAACCAAAAGTGCACTGTCTGGTGTGGCTATCTAAGAAAAAAGCTATTGGGCTTTTCGTCCTCGAAGGCAATTCAGTTAGTATTGCAACCATAAATGGTGAGATAGATCCGGCCATGGTTGGTTTTGAGGCTAGCGATTGCTGACAATTGTGCGATGTAGTTTCAATAGGATGGAACCACTGCACACACCATCTCGGGCGCTAGTAAAGGAGATTTACTTTGACTCCTCCTTCACAGGATTGGACAGAACCAGACTTTTTTCTGTGGAGATGTTCAAATTAATACTCACATAACATACCATAATTTCGTAGCTAAAGAAGAATACACTGCGTCACTGCAGTCACTGCGTCCACATTTCCAACCAAATTTTGTGAGAAATGCTCTAGAAAGAGTCTGTCTCTGTGAGGTTGATGAAGCTAGTGCTGATTTAGGGGGTGTAATCTTTCAGAATTAATTCGAACATTCACCAGTTATCATGCTTAGTTAATCTGAAAGAATTTATTAAACAATCATCATACGAGAAGTAGCGGCAATTTAAACGTAACATAAATATGAAATGTCAAAAATTCTGATAAAAACTTACCCCGTACAAAATTCGAAATAAATTCAAGCAGCAGAGAAAACGACTGATGAATAGACAGACAAACGGATGAAATTACTAGATTCACTTTCCAAAATTCCGCTTTTATCGTGATGTCAAACTTGCTCTACATAAACCAAGCCACCAAGTACAATAGCTTTTGTACCCTTAACGAGTTGACGGTGCGACGACCCAATTTCTGAAAAAGTTCAAATGTTTTAAAATTTAATACGCGCGTTACAAAAAAAAAAAAATAAAAAAATAATGAAGTACAAGTAGAAGTCAGATTGTGGTTGTGATAGCTGCCTCACGCATTTCAGACAACACACTAAAATTATCTGTTGAACCAACTCCGCCGCCGCCGCCGCTGTTCAGGTTCAGTTTGCGGCATTCTTCTCCGCTGAGTTTCTACTCAGATGGAAGAATTACACCAACAAGGCCGAAACAGAGCAATGAGGTGGTAGTCCTTTGCACAGCGAAAGAAAAGCGAAGACACGTAATAACAGTGAATATTTGCCTCATAAAAGATAATGAAAATTAATGAGTTAAAAGGATATTAATTAAGCGGAAAAGCCTGTCTCTTTTTACCAACGTAGAATGCTTTTCACATTTACAATGAAATAGATAATGAAGGGAAAAGTCAAATAAAAAAAAAAAAACAAAAAAAAAACTTCCTGGGGAATGGTTTTTAAGGTCAGTTTTTGTTTTTCTACACAAATCCTTTGGTGACATTTAATCAATCACGGCTGTCTGAGGGATCAAGAGGACTAAACTGAAATATAATATAAACTTGCACGCAATACATGACTGATATGATGAGTTTCCTTAGGAAATCAATCCATGGCCGACAAAATACAATACCAACCCTTGGTCTACTTTGTACTAAATCCAGCCATTGCTGACATCATCATTGCAATTAGGCTTGGTGTAGTTTTATTTCGATTAATTAAATTTTGCCAATTTAGCAATTTGAGAATATCTTTTTGTCATCTTTCGTAATTCGTATCCCTGTTCTGGGCCAAAATGAGGGGGGCACCAAGAGGGAACTGAATTAGGTTTGTTTAAATTGTGACTATAAACCATTTGCAGGAGCAGGCATCATCACAGAGCCATGCCATAGTTAAACAATGTCGGAAAGGATTTATTCGAGAAATGCAGTGTAAGGAATTTGACTATGGTCCTCCTTCATTTTCTGTATGCTGCCCATCATCGTCTTTCGTATCATATATCAAACATATCTACGAGTAAGTAATGGAAAAATTATTAGAGGCGATTTAAATTGAATCTAAGACGACATAAGGTATAAATTCAAATTATACAATTACAATTACTTCTATATAACACTGTTCCTTCCATCCTTACATCTTTACTAAAATTCTGTCATCGCAGGAGAGGCATAGGGCATTGGGGGCACCCTTCAGGTTCTGATTTCTGTATTGATTTCCCCCAGACTATTTTGTGCTTAGTTTGTGAGTCTTTGTCGCTTTTTATCATTGACAGAGTTGGATGGTTGTTGATATGGTCATTGAAAGAGGAACGTCCTGGAAGCTTACTTGTTTTACTTAAATATATTGCTGAGTCGAGGAGTTTTTGTTGGTGCTTGGTGTTTACTCTTTCTTTTGATTAGAGGAGATCATATTCCTTTCCGCTTTCTGTATTCTATCAGTATGAATAGTGTTGTTGGTGGCCGTAGAACAGTAGAGTGTAGAAACTGTTTTACAATAGTTCGTTTGGGGATGGTATCCCAGGAAGGAAACAGGAGGAATGCTACTGGCATTTTCTTTCGAGTATTGGAGGTGAAATTATCAACTATTGTAAGTAATATTAACCTGCAACCTTATTCATAAGATAGAAGATTCCAATAATTAATTCTTTCAGGTTTCTCTATTCTATTGACAAGTAGCTTAACTTTCTATCATTTTGTAGTTCTCGTCGACGCTGTGTTGAAAAAAAAAAAAACGTTTAACGAATAAGTGGTACAGTGCAAATTTTCCAAAGGAGCCATTGTAAATTAAATAAAAAAGGTAAGATTGTTTATTGTGTTAAGATTTTAGCGGTTATTTGTTGTTTAGTATTTGTTTGACCGATTTGTGATAAAAAATGAATACCATCTTTCATAATTTACAGTAAATAACGTCAATAGTACGGTGGTTCGATTACAAACCACTGCGACAATTTTACCAAATTTAGAATGCCGCGTTTATTCGATGAACGTGATATAGAAGACGTTCTTCAGGAAGACATACCTTTATATGGTGAGAGCATCTGTAGTATGGAATCAGACGAAGAATGCTATAATGAACTAATGGTGCTTGATGATGAACTCTTTGACTCGGAAGATGATATACCTTTATCCAATATGACCAGTGCTTCAGCTGGTCAAATATCTACGACGAGTGTTCCAGCATCATCTACTCATACTGCTGTGGTGGAACCAAAATGTTAGAGAAACTTCAAAATGGAAGAGACGGGTTAGTACACAGGAGTTGGAGGCATACCAAATGATATAATAGAGCTAGAGAATGTCACGCCTACAAAACTATCCCGCATATTTTGGACAGATCATTTAGTTAAAATAATCTGCTTTCAAACAAATTTATACGCCACTCAAAAAAAAAACATTTTCTACCTACTACTCCGGAAGAAATAGAAGAATTTTTTGCTTTGAATCTGGCGATGGGTATAAAAAACCACCCAGTTATAAAGATTACTGGTCGTCTGCTCCTGATTTGCATGACCCATAGTGAGTGAATGATCGAACTCCAACTTTTTAAAATGCTATAATTTTTTTATTTTTTGATAAATTTTATTGTGCCAAAGCAAAAAATGTTGGAAAATACATCAATTTTCAAATTGTGTCAGTAGTTTTCAATATATATACACCTTTGGCGCGAATAATGGCCTTGAGACGGCCGAAGAAAGCATCGCACACTGCACACAAGTGGCTCTGCGGTATTTTGGCCCATTCCCGGCGAAGTGCTTGTTTGAGGTGGTCCAAACTTTGGTAATTTTTAGTGCCAACCTTCAGCTTCAAAGTACCCCAGACAGAGAAATCCAACGGATTTGCATCCGCAGAATTTGCAATCCATTGTATCGAAGAAATGAAGTGTGGAACATTGTTTTTTAACCAATCTTGGTTGAAGGGCGCTTTGTGAGACGGTGCCGAGTCTTGTTGAAATGTCCACGGTCTTTGACCGAAATGACTGCTTGCCCAGGGCTTCAATACTGCGTCTAAGACAGTTTCACGGTATACTCGTACGATCGAATTAATTTTGACGCCACGGTCCAAAAATACGAGCGGAGAGCGACCATCGGCGGTTATGGCGGCCCAAACCATCACCATCGGTGCTGCCTGCTTTCTGGTGGCCGTCCGAAGGTGTAAATTTTCGAAGGACCTCTCTGGCAAGTGAACTTGGTCATCTTGTTTGTTGACATATAGTATTGCTCAATAACAAATGGCGACTCATCGGAAAAAACCAAATTCGGCAACTGACCACTTTCGTGCATGCGTAGCAACTCCTTCGCTCTTTCGACTCTAACTTTTTTCTGTTGCGGTGTAAGATCGTGTGCTTTTTGGAACTTCAATGGCTTGAGCCCAAGCTCAATTTTCAGTATGTGTTGCATCCGTTCCAACGATATGTTGAGCTCACGAGCCATTTTTCTTCCACTTCGAAGCGGATTTCGCTCAATTCGAGCCTTCACTTTCCGAACCATTGCTATCCTGCCGATGTTGCTGTTTTTTTATGACCATCTCCATGGCGTTTTGCAACGCTGCCAGTATCACGGTAACGACCTATGGTTCGAGGCACAAATGATTTATTCACGTTAGAGCCCTAACTATAGCTACTTGTGGTTTTCCAGCCAAATATAAAGCAATCACACTATTAAGTTTGAGTTCCATCGCGGATGAAAATTTCTCAACACAACTGAGACGCAAATCGTTTAAAATGCTTGTAAATAATAAAATTATCTGTCGTGTGTCAAAATTTGAGCTCACTGTCATCAACCGTTTGGAAATGATAGCAGGTCGTGGCAGTTCGAGTCATTCAGGGTGCATATTCCATCATTTGGTTGGCTACTTAATAACTTGCACTTGAATGACAACATCCTTATCTAATAAAACCGACGCTAATTATGACAAACTGTACAAGATAAGACCTCTCCTAGAGATATTAAAAAATAATTATAAAAAAAGCTATAATACATCAGAACAAGTGGTTATAGACGAAATCATGATAAACTTCAAGAGCCGAAACTTTATGAAGCAGTGTATGCCAAAAAAACCGATAAAGCGCGGATACAAAGTCTGGATGAAGTGCGCTGCGACAGGATATTGTTTAGACTTTGAAATATATACTGGAAAAGTAGGTGAAAACGTACAAGTTGATCTCGGCGAAAAGGTTGTTCGAAAATTCTGCGAAAATTTAAAATACAAAAATCATAGAGTTTTCTTTGACAATTATTTCTTTACAAGCAGATGTCTATAAGGACAATATATTGGCTTGCGGAACTGCCAATTCAAATAGAAAATATCTACCAAAACTAAGAGAAGACAAAAATCTAAAACGCGGAGAGCACGATTACAGAATCATTGGCACGAACGTCGCAATTCTAAAGTGGATGGGCAAAAGATCAGTTCATATTCTTAGCAACTACTTAGACCAGACTAAGGCAGGTGTTGTTACTCGCCTACTTACAGAAAAGAAATTCCTTGTCCTGAAATTGTTATGCAGTACAACAATTGTATGAACTATGTTGACAAATTCGACCAGTTGAAAAGTACATCGTTAGAAAGTCCCATAAATGATGGCATCGAATTCCGTTCCACTTGTTGGACTCCTCTGTCATAAACTCTTTGTTAGTATATGTATAAAGAACTTCAGGAAGAACACCATCAAGAATTATTACCAGCTCAGGCAAAGATCCGCAAATCATGCTGTAAACGCTCTTTCGGTAGTTCTGTGTCATCTTCTCCATTACCTGCTCAGATAAAAAACCACAGGCCGTCTGTTCCAAAAGAATTACTTCCGAAGATGTGCAAAATGCAGCACTAAAAAAAGTCCGGCACGTACTATATGGCAACACAGCACCTGCAACTCCCTCTTTGTATTCGCAAAGATAAAACATGTTTCCTAGATTTTTATAAACAATAAGTTATTTATAGTACAATATATGTATTACATTTTGCCTTAATTGATACCTTTGTGTTCATTATTTTTTTGTTGCCCACCGCCATGGTGGTTAGTAAACTAACCACGGTATATCTTTGAATTTTTATGCGTTTTTAATAATGTCAAACTTTTTTTTAAATAAATAAAGCCTTATTATTTAAAAAAATCCAATTGTTTTATTAATGTAATCATCTATATGAAACTGTGGCTGAAAGAGTTAAAATGTACATAGGAGCATGTTTTGTTATATCGAAAACTTCTACAAAGTTCAAGTGATAGCCTTTTGTGTGCTTTAAATTAAAACTGATCGGTTTTAACAATAGCGTCAATTCAGCACTTATAACATGATTTTAGAATTACTAAGTTACTTACTCAATTGCTTACGTGGCGCTTTAGTTCAGGTTGAACCCGAGCCCCATCCCACAAGGCTCTCCAGCTGGCACGATCTATCGCCAGCTGCCACTGTCACGCTTCGAGTTACTGAAGATCGCCTTTCACTTGCGTAAATCATTTTGGATGGAGTCGTATTCAACTGCACCGTGTTTCGGGGTTAGACTCGAAGACTCTTTGGGCCGGAGCTGTGGCATTCGTCCACTCAACATTTCCGACATTGGATCAGTAAATCAATGACTAGACTTATGTCGCTGTATAGCCGGTGCAGTTCGAGGTTGAATTTCCTCCTCCATTTCTCGTCAATACAAACGAGACAGAAAATGACACGCAATATCTTTCTCTAGAAATGGCCACCTGCTTCTTCGCCTTCGAGAGACTTGGCTTGTTACTCAATTGCCTCCTGAGACCCAACAATAATAACAGCGATTAGCTGGAGTAGTTCTACGTTCGATCTTGCAGTCATGTCGTTGCTGCTTGTAACTGCGGAGTCAAGGTAGATGAAGTCCTTAATTACCTCGGAATTATAACTGTCTATGTAGACGTCCGTCGGCGACGTCCGTCCTTTTCTGATAACGGCATGCATGAATTTTTGCCTCTTCGGCTTCCATTCTTATGAGAGCTTCATTGACCACCTGCTGTGTTCGCCAATATCATCCGCGTGCGCAAGTAATTGTGCGGACTTAAAAAAGATAGTGACTCTTTCGTTGGCCTGTGAGTTTGCACGAACCTTTCCAGGGTGATGTTAAAAACTGTCATGGTACCGCGAAGCCTCGTCTAAAACATTGATTTTTCCGGTTAATTAATTACCGACCTCGATGGAACTGCATGACAGCTTGCACAATCTTACAAGTTTGCTAGGGATATCAAAACTAAACATGGCATTTTTTGGTTCGCCCCTATGTACGCTAGACCTTGAAGAACCCAATTTCAGGTTAGCGTCGATCTGTCCGATTCCCCGGACTTTCCAAAATCTGCCGCAGCGTGAATACGAATATTTGATCAATGGTGGAATTTTAGCGGATACAACGGATACAAACCAGACAATTGTAAAAGCGACATGGGGTCCATTAAACGAAAACCAAATGCTACTTCCTAGTCATATTCTCGGTCTTACTGAAGATTGCAGTTTGGCAGGTCGACTAAAAGTGGAAGAGCGTAGGACTAGGCCAGAATTGCTTTTAATTACAATACTTTCTTAAGTGTACTTTCCTAGTTATGCATAGGGAGAGAATTGTGGCGCGCTTAATAATTTGTCGTTTCCTTCTGTTGAGGGAGAACAATACCACAAATTTTTAAGATGCAGGTAAGTACTTGTATCTACATTTCGTTCACGACAAACTGAAAGGTCGATGAAGGTCATAGTTGAGGACACCGGCAGTCCATTATTTTCGGAAACATTTAAAACTTCTGTGTGTTTGACGTCTTCGCCTTCGTTCAAATCTTAGCTGACTAGCCAAAGTTCAGGTATGACTGAGTTTTAATGTTTGACCCATTTTATTAGGTGTATAGAAAGTGGCGTCAAAACAATTTTAAAATTATGTAAATATTTTTTCTGTATTATGCTTATATGCTTGCACTTATATGTATAGGTGGTCCTTTTTGAATCATATGCTATTTTGTCACGGACAGTACTTTCCCACTCGAAATCTTGTTTTTTTTCTGGGGTGCCCTTAAAGATCGCTATTATGTAGACAAGCCAATCATTCAAGCCCTTCGACTGAGCCATTCGCGAGATAGAGCCAGAAATAATCAACAAAATCTTGGATTGGGTTGACACTCATCGGTAGACATATTGCGTCAACAATGTAACTACGCTGTCGTTTTTGTCTCGTTTGGATCGCTGCAACGTAGATAAACAGTGTTCAATTCATCCGGTCTAATAATTAATGAATCCACCTGTTCTGCGTCGCGTTTGGTCTTTGTCCCAGGCGACCAGCGTTTCTGCCTCATTGCATGAATTAGTGAATCTCATTGCATCCCATGCTTCACAACAGAAGCGCCTCCGTACGGTAAGGTATCAGTGATATGCTGTCAATTCTTTCGTCATATTTTGATGTCATTGGGTTCTAGTCCCGTTCCAGTTTCATTCTCTTTAGAAAGTATTCGTTGGAAATACGGTTCGACACAGAGTTGTTACTTGCCAGTGATAGTGGTGATAACTTTCCATGTACTGCACCTAATGCCTATACAGACTGCACATTCCGTAGGAACAGTCGCAGCTTCGACTTTCTGGGAGCATTGCTCTTCCAAATCTTATACAACAAACCGAATTTGGTTTCACTATTCTACTATCCAGATCAAGCTCGGTACCATACTTCCTAGATAAAGAATGTTGCCGAACTTCTTGACTGCCTGCACAACAATGTTTTGATGGTTGCCTCGATTTAAAGATTGTAAGCCATTTGGTACGTGTCTAATATCCTATATGATAACAAGCAGACACAAAGCCAGGTTGTTTTAGATATGATGTCACATGATGTCCATTTAATTCTTTGGCTTCTCAAGTATGAAGTATAAAGCCCTGCAAATAATACCCTGGCTTGGATTTCAAGTTTTTTGAACACATTTTCATTGTATGTAAGGCGACAACTAGAACCTTCACTGTTGAATCTAAATAATTTCTGGTCCAATACAGAATTACTTTTGTCATTGCCATATAAATGCAAATACCTTTCCAATTCTCACATTCCATCAGGAATGTACTTTGAAAGTTCGTTAATTGTCATCATTTCACTCATAGAGGAAGCATTCATTTTCACATGCACTCCTTCCGATTGGACAGAGCATCTCTGCCACTTTGCTCGGTACAGCTTGAAATGTTGAAGCAAGCGTTCTAGGCATGCCTGACGCTTTGTTATTCTTGAAGACTTTGATGGCAACGACAATCTCTTTGCTGCTAAGAATGTATTCTGTAATTCATGCCTGCGGATGGCTCATTTAAATTTCACATGATTCGCGTCAACATAACTTAACACTATTGCGAAGCCTCTTCTGAGTTGATTCTTATTCGGACCATCTAACCCTGCCATTACTTGCTTGATGCTTCTTCGGGACTAACGTGGTTACTCTTTCTGCATCTTATACTATCGTACTTTGAACTTTCTCCCTTTTTAAACGGTATAAAAGCGTAAAATTTGGATTTCTCTGCTGGTGAGTCTGCTGCAATTCATACTTTAATTACAATGTGTTATTCGATCCGTCTCCAGGTGTTTGCTGGTACCCATCTACTATTGGCCTTCGTTCTATTACCGACACATCTTTGTCCTTTGATTAGAAAAAAATTTTTCAAAGCATTCTATTGAGTTATATAAAAGTATAATGTTGCTGGACGACTCTAATTCTGCTACGTTGAATAGTTATTCAAGTGCTTTTCTGAAGAAAATCTGTTTTACTGTTGTTGATGTCTTAGCACACATTTTCAACAAAAGCGTATATTGTTCTATTTTTTCGGATAGATTAAAGATAGCTGAAGTCATTACTATATTCAAAAAAGATGATAGGACAAAGGTAGATAACTACAGGCCGATCTCTCTTCTTACGGTCTTCTCAAAAATTTTTGAGAAAGTAATAAAGAGGAGAGTTGTCGCATTTCTTGAAAAACAATTATTCTTTAGCACTAACCAATAAGGCTTTAGAGCGGGCAAATCAACAGAAGATGCACTTCTTAATTTCTGTGGTCAGGTGCACCATAGTTTAAATTGCAAAAGAAACACTGCTGCTCTTTCTATAGATATCACAAAAGCCTTTGATACTGTTGACCACGATCTGCTATTGGCTAAATTGGAAAAGTCGGGTCTCAAGGGCTTTATTCTTAATTGCTTTGCTTCATATCTCAAAGATAGGAAACAAATGGTTACGATTGGGAATTCTTCCAGTGAAATTCGAGATGTTCGGATCGGAGTTCCACAGGGCTCCGTTCTTGGTCCTCTATTATTTATAATCTTTATTAATTCTATCTTTAACCAACAATCAAAGTGTAATCAAACTGGTTTTGCAGATGGTATTGGGTGCGTATATTCAAATGTGTCTGTAATGGATTTGATTGCTGATATTAACCATAATTTGAAAATACTAAGACATTGGTTCGGTATGCACAAGCTAGTTATTAGTGATAAAACTAAAATCATGTTTTTTAACTTACCATCAAGTTTTAGTATTAGTAATTATGTTGCTAATAATGGTCAAATAAACTCAAATTCGAAAAGCCTGACCTGCTCTTCAAAATGTTTTTCTATTGAAAATGTTAATGCTTTTAAATATCTGGGTTTAACTATCGACAACAGTATACACACTTCTTTACTAAAAAAATATCTTCTAAAAGCAATATATATTATGTATCACTTAAAGAAACTATACTCCCAGAAACTTTTAGAAACAATTTATTATAGTTTGGTACAAACTGAGTTGCAATATGGGCTCGTATGTTGGGGTGGTACTAACAGTAATAGTTTACAGCCCCTAATCGTATCTCAGAAACATGTACTAAGATTAATATGGGAAAAACAACGCCGTGATCATAGTTTTTGCTTGTTCTTCAAATCAAAGATACTTCCGCTGAAACATCCTTATTTTTACAAAGTCTTAATCATGTTATATATACTTAAGAAGTGGAAACTTATTAAATCAAAATTTAACTACCTACGGACTTCGCAGCACAGAACGATGTCTTGCTAATATTCCACCTCACACTTTAGTAGCACCCAAATTATTTAACAGGTTACCTTTCGAACTTCGAAGCACAAAACAAAATCTTTTCATTCAACAGAGAAATTAAAAAGTGACTATTTAGGTGTTTGACTTCAATGAAATAAACACTTTATAAAACTAATTACATAGCGTAGCTTTTACTTAAGAAAAATTCAGCTTATTTTTTATCTTATGCACTAAATTTACAAGCAAAACGTTTTCAGCTTATACATATAATCTTAACAATTGTATTTTATCTTAATTTATAAATTTCTTTAAATTTAATGCATCCGTTACTAGTTTTTTTTTTTTAACTAAATGATGTATCATATATTTCTCAATGTAAATTGATGTAATATCTATTAAGTTTATTAATATACTATATTATTTAATTATGTGCTCATTGTCTGGAATAAATAAATGAAAAAAAAAAAATGAATATTCGACGTAATGTACATGCACATGTTCTCGCTCTTAGATCATGAATGAAACTAAATTATACCTAATGGAGTGAAGACTTCTAACGAATGCAATAGGAAGACGTGCGGGAAAGGAAATCCAACTGACCTTATAGCAGGCGTTGTACTCAACCTACCTGCAATGACAAGGCTGTTATTTCTGTCTCCGATGCAATATATAATATTTTTGAGTGGTAGTATCGTTGCTACAAACTTTCGCATTAAAATATCAGCTATATAGTTAAGATTTTTTATTCAATCAATATGCTTTAAATAACTTATAAGAGAACAGAATTATATTTAAGCATGGCACTGCCGTCTATCGATTGAGTTTACTTTAATTTGTTTAGTTTTACTTCTAAATAATGGTTTAATGAAAATTAAATCCTAAAATAATTAAGTCCTCTTATTTAATTTAGTAGTAAGCATTGAGTTTAGTTTTCTTAAATAAATTAATAGAAGCGTAGTTTCTTTATAAAAGTTCCCCACTAAAATATTTTTTCGAAAATTTAATGCCCTAAATTCATATAATACCGGAACATGCATTTAGTTAAGCTGGCCGATTACTCGCTCATCTGTTAAGTAATCCGTTGCCTAGAAATATGTTTTTGTTTCCGGCAGCGTTGGGCATCTTCCTATGAAATTGAAGACGTCCTCGACCTTGCCTCCGTCACATATGTCATAATGGACGGGTAAATCACTCATATGTGTATGTATGTATAAGATTTAGCTGAACTAACTCCCATCGTAGTTTCAACATCATTGAGCATTGATGTGTTGCATACTCATTGCAAAAATGTCATAGTTATTCCGAGTGTGGTAAATTAATTGCCTATATAATCTTCTATGTGATCTTTTCCAGGCTTCCAGCTTTGTAGTACCTTCGGACTGAGATCCAGCTCCATCCCATGACTTTGATTTGCTATCCCACACTTTTGTTCCACAGAAAAAATACTCTTTGCGACAGGTTTGAACTATGGGCTAGTTTCACATTTGCAGAACATTAACGCCATGTTGCATTTATAAGGACTGAAACGAATAAAATTTGGAAACTTCAAAGTAAAAAAAAAAATATTTTCATAATTCATGTAAATTTTTTTTATTTGCTTAAAACTCTGTTTTTATTAAATTCATTCACAATTACAAAAAATAAAAAAAATTATTTGTTTTCCCATTCTTTCCTCAACTTCTTTCGAATGTCCTTCATAAGGATGGTGACAGTTACGAGGGGCGTTCAATATATTCTCGGTATCGATATGAAGGAAAATGCGAATTCAATTTAAATTGTTTTTATTTTTCAATATGATCTCCCCTAACATCAATGCATTTGTTACATCTTGAGATAAGCTTTTTTAAACCCTCAAAATAATAAATTTCCTCTTTCTCTGCAAAATACCGACTTGAGTTCTTCATCATCCGAAAATCTTTTTCCACTAAGACATTTTTTCAAATCCGGAAACAGGAAATAATCACTAGGGGCAAGGTCTGGACTATAGGGTGGGTGTTGGATTTCTTCGAAACCACAATCTCGCGCAGCAGCCTTGGAAACTCGCGCCGTGTGAACAGGAGCGTTGTCATGAAGAAGCAACACACCCGCTGCGAGTTTACCCCGTCTTTTCTTTTTAATTTCCTCCCGCAAATTATGCAAAGTGGAAGCGTAGGATGTGGCGTTGATGGTTTCACCTTTGTTTTTTGTACTCAATGAGCAAGATTCCCTTTGAGTCCCAAAAAACTGTGGCCATGAGCTTCCCGGCAGACGGAGTGACTTTGAACTTCTTCGGGGGGTCTGTTCCTTTTTTATGCCACTGCATGGACTCTTGTTTGCTTTCAGGGTCATAGTGGTGGACCCATGTTTCGTCCCCAGTAACAATTCGATCCATAACACCGTCCGCGTTCTCACTACACATCTCCAAAAGCTCTCTACAGCATGCGATTCTCACTTTTTATCTGAGGCGCTGTGAGCATTCGTGGCACCCACCTTGCACTGACCTTTGAAAGGTTAAGATGGTCATGAAGAATGGTGTGAATGGTACCAATTGAAAGCTTGGTGATCTCTGCCATCATTTTCACCTTTATTCGGGCATCCTCAAGAACAAGTTTTTCGACTTCTTTGATGCTTTCTCCCGTACAAGCAGTAGCCGGGGCGCCGGAGCGGGGGTCGCCCTCAATGCTCTCTCTGCCTTTCTTGAACTCACTTGACCACTTTTGCACAGTTGATAATGAAGGTGCGGAACCCTGGTAAACAGCCACCATCTCTTCATGAATAGTTTTTTGACTTTTTCCTTGCTTAGTGAGAAATTTAATTACAGCGCGATGCTCAATTTTCACCATCATCGCCTCAGTTGCCATTATGATTCTGTTTAACTAGAGATAAAACGCGAATTAATAATCACATTTATATGAAATTTTACATGAATGCACTAAAATAATAGTATTACTTGATAAATAAGTCAAATTATATATGCAACCACAGCTTCACCCCGATACCGAGAATATCTTGAACGCCCCTCGTACATCCGTGATCTTTTTGGACGCTCTTTTCCATTTAGCACTGAAATCTTTTACGTTCTTTGCACACTGCTCACTTTTCCTCAATTTAGCTTTGACCAAAGCCCAATACCTTTCAATGGGACGGCACTGTGGAATATTGGGTGGATTCATGTCTTTTGGGACAAAGTCGACATTTTTAGCAACAAGAAAGCTCAACGTCGCATGAGCATAGTGAGCTGAAGCTAAATCTGCCCAAAATAATGTTGAATTCTCGTGTTTGTTTAAGAAAGGAATCAACCGTTTTTTCTAGGCACTCGTTAATGTACACTTCTCCGTTAATTGTTCCCGTTGTAATAAACGATGAGCTTCTGTGTCCACATTGGCAAATGACCTGCCAAACGAGATATTTTGACCCGAATTTTTCCATCCCAATCGATGTTGTTGATTGCGGAAGAATCTCAGCTTCAAACGAGTTATAAAACTACGCACCTGGAAGAGTAGTAAAGTCGGCTTTGACATAAGTTTCGTCATCCAAAACCAAACACACTTTCTTGCTGCCGATCAACTCGTATAGCTTTCGGGCTCGTGTTTTTATGATTTTTTTTTGCTTTTCAGTAACTTTTGGTATTTTTTGTTTTTTTCGTGTTTTTAGACCTTTACGTTTTTTAGACCTTTGTACCAATGTTTGGTTGGTATTACATTTCCGAGCAACATTTCTGGATGAAATAGTCCGGTTTTTTACGATGGTACCCACTATATTCCTGTCTAAATTTCTATCATGTGCTTTTAGCTCCACTTTTCTGTTTTCGCTTAACTGTCAACGTCTCCAGATATCATTTAATAACAGAATCCACTGTACTGCGTGCTATGTTTAAATTTTTTGCGATGAAATGGTTTAGACGCGAAGTATTTTCGAGCCATTTGTCGATGATCTTTTTACGGCGTTCCTCTTGACTTATAAATATTATATACAAAATGGGATTGCAATTTTTACGCATTGGAAGTATAGCCCGTATTAAAATTTACAGATTTTATTCGTTTCAGTCCTTGGCAAGTTTCGCCCCCAGATGCTTCTCCATATTCATTTTCTTCGATAGTAACATTCTGAGATAACTATACTGCTTGACTATTTCTATTTGATCCCTATTAAACGACCATCTCTCATTATGCCAGATTTTTTCCTCCTCTATTTTTGAAAATTATCGCCTTTCACTTCTTTAGATTGACGACGAGGTTCCATAAGCTGCAATATTCTGGCAGGCGATTTGCAATGTTTCCGGTGAATGAGCTAATATCGTCGGCAAAGAGAAGTGCTTCGATTAATATCATACTGAACACTACCTGGTAAAATATCGACAATATCTTTAATAAAAAGACTGGGCTTAATGAACAACCTTGTCTTACTCCAGTTTTCGTTTGAAACCACTCCAATAGTATCTTGCTATTCCACATAGATATCTTGGTATCCTCGTAGAAATTTTGGGGACTCTACCAAATTTTATCGAGATTCTCATATTGTATAGTTTATAAAGTAGTGAGCTTCGATCCACTGTATCACACGCCGGCTTAAAGTTCACAGAAAACGGGTACAGCTTTTTGCCTTTTACTATGAATGATTCTATAACGCCTTTTTATACGAAAATATCGTCTACTGTTGAATAGCTATGAATGAATGCTGCCTGAAATATTTTTAGCCGTAATCCAAAAAGTAAGCCTTTTTGTAGCACAGCCGTGAAGACTTTATACGAAGCGTCTAAAAGTGAAATTACACTACGTCGGTTTTTCGCGGGCCACAATGACTGTGAATATTCTGTCGGTCGGTTTCCGCTTAACACTGAATGATACGAGGGTTGTCTGAAAAATTTCCGACCGAACAATGATACAAGACATTTTTTCTCAAAATTTCTACATAGTCTAGTAACTCTACACACTTCTCCCAGCTATGCTCCCATCTCTCTAACCCGTCCAAATAGTACCTAGCGTTTTTCTCTGCAAAATAATTGTTCACGAAGGTGATTGCCTCCTCATTTGACGAAAATATCTGTCCTTCGAGCGCAGTTTTTAGATGAGGGAACAAAAAGAAGTCGCTTGGGTAGCCCCAATCTGGTAAATAAGGCTGATGGTCAAGCAGTTCAAACCGTAATTCATGTATTTTCGCCATGGCAACCGCTGAGGTGTAAGACGTCGCGTTATCTTGGTGAAACAGGATTTTCTTTTTCTGCAAATGTGGCCATTTTTCCGCAATTTCTGCCTTCAGCTTGGCAAGTAATGATGCGTAGTATGCTCCTGTAATGGTTTTTCCTTTTTGAAGATAATCGATTAAGATAACTCCTTTACTATCCCAAAAAAACAGTGCTTCGATGAAGCACTAGTTCTGGTATTCCAGAGTAGAATAACACACCAGAATTCTACCACCTTTCCTCGCTTACCATCTTATCCCTCAAGATGCTCTATTTGTACCACGTGAATTCTCGCTTCAGTATTGGATGAATCTGGTGTTTTTCCGCGAGTCGTGGGTTCCACAATCCTCTATCACCATCGTTGGTCGTAAGCAGATTATTATCAGTCAGTTTGCCAGGCAGTTGTTTCCGATTTTGAGCATTTAGCTCTATACTGGGCCACGTGTCGAGACTAGTCTTGTTTTGTGGCGAAGGATATTCACCTTATTCTTTTTCCAGCTTCACAAGTAAAAAACAAATACGAGTAACAAACAACTAGATTGCGCCATGGTAAGGCATATACGAGTACAACAGAGCTGTAAGTTGTTCAGATGCAGAAGCCTTCTATGTGTTTTTTTTTTTTATTGAAAGAAGCATCTCTAAGGAGATACTGCTTCTACGGGACCATTCATGATAAAACTACAACAGAAAATACACATTCTTCCTTGACAATCCTTTGTATATATCCACATACTCGTATGTTCATCTGTGCATATGTTTAGTAAAAATTGTATGATCTCAACATCTTGGTCTTGTGTTCATTGGAAATTAATGAAACCAACTTTTGGTAAGCCTCAGACATCTTCCCGACGAAGAAGTAAAAGTTTAAACTTTTTCACTAAACGACAACTAACAAGCACTTTGAAAGTTTCGAATTTTCCAAATGGCCCAATTACGATGCCCAAGTGCTACGCTTAAAAGGATTTTCTAATGTATGTATGACTAAGGATTCTGTCCTCTAATCTCTGCAAATAAGGGCTTCATTGAAACAAAATCCTTTTGTCAAACAAAGTATACGAGTACGACTACGAGTACGAGTATGTACTGTAATACTGTAATACTTGCAATAGAACCACATACTGCTCATCCTCCTTAACAAAATTCACACGAACATTCGAGTGCTCGTACACACTGTCAGCTTAATGTAACCAACGACAACCGTGGGTGGTGGATTGTTACCATTCATAAACTTTTATTAAATCCATCCATGTGCTATAAAGGCTGACTTAGCTGAGCACACTCGGCGTGCACACTTTTGCCACAAAGCAGAATCTTAACCCACACTGCATCCGCACATAAAGGACCACAACAATGTTGGCTAAAAATTAGTAATTGGTTACCTAAAAATGCCAAAAACAAAATAAACACCGCAAAAACCCGACCGACAGATGAGGATGAGAATGAGGATGAGGATGAGGACGAGCACGAGGACGAGAGAGCAACGAGCCAAAGATGAGTCTCTCAGATCTGAGTTTTGAGTAAAAAACTTGTTTCACTCAACGAGCAATTAAGACCGAAATTACTTTCCAGGTCATGGCTTGTAATTAAAAGTCAAACTTTTTGGGCATGTTGAAAATAATTTCGCTTCATGTATTCTTTACGTATTCGAAGTGGGTTTAGTGCAATGAATATGAGGACGGATCCGGATATGTTGACTGAGTGGGTGGGGGTGGGAGAGGGGGAGACGGAAACGGAGACGGAGACGGAGATAAAGACGCAGACGATGGCAGAGTACAGAGTCTAAAGAGTTAGGCGAATAAGTAACATACCCGTACAAGTATACGAGTATTCGTAGAAGTATAAAGTTTTCAAGTGTACGAGTGAGTACGAGTATAGCGGGTGCGTTCTTAACCAAATATTATCTGCCAGTAACATGTGGGTAAGGGTTTCCCAACTATACGAGTTATATGAGGCTTAATTCTTCCCTAAATCCGAAATAAATTTTTAAATTATACATTTGAGTGCTCAATTTTGGGAATCCCTTTTTGGAATTCGGGGAACCGAACACCAACTCAGAAATACTCGCATTCTGCCAATGTGTAAGTATACAATCATGTCCGTCATGTGTTATGACTTTCTGTGGTTATGGAACCCTTGTTTAACCGACCCATGAAATACTGTGCATAATAATGGAGCACAGTAGAGGGAACATCTGAACCCAAAATTTGACCAGAGATTTGGTTCTGTTTAAAGATTTCTTATTAAAATGGAAGTTCAAGAAGAGTCTTGAACATTGAGTTTGAGCAGGAGGAAAATGAAGAACAGAAAACAGAAAACACAAAACAGAAAACACAAAACAGAAACCGGGGAAACAGGCAAACAGCTGTTGTGGATGTTTGTTGATGCATGAGTTGTTTAGAACTAAATGGAGCTCTAATATTATAGAGACGTCATGTGTCTATTATGCTGTTCGACCACATTATGGATGTTCCATTGTACCAACACACATCCAGACAGTGCGTTGGGATATTCCCTTCTTACTTCTCTTAGATTACCAAGTACTCGTAGTCCCCGTTGCGTTGCGTTGTCTCGATTTATTGTAAGTGCCAACTAACAGAGAGAGAGCTGTGATCGATTTCTATTGAAAATATTTTAAATTGGATTTTCATTCCTTGGGAATGCTGAAATCCCATTCATTTGCTAAGGGAGCTGTAGACCAAAACGACCGAAGATGTACGAGTACAAAATAAATACATAGAACAAATGCTGATACGTATACCCCTCTTAAATAAGATGGAAGAAAAAAAAGAAAAGAAAAAAAAAATCAAATTAAATTTGAGATTGGCAAAAATGATTTTTCGTTCCTTAGCCGTCATTGGCATCACAGTACAGCACAGCAGAGAACATCTACCACCACAAGCGTCTTCGTCGTCTTATCCTTGCAATTTGCAAATAAACTACTTTACATTTTCTTATTTAATCCCATCATTCGATCTACTCCCTGCGTCTTCTCTGGGAAGCTGTGCTGCTGATTCTCGGTGTTGGAGTTTACGAGTAGTGGAATATTATACGAATGTGTGCGTGTGGGTGTCTACGAGCATCTTTGAGGAGGGAGAAGGTCGTTACAGTACGAAAAATTGGTAACGTAGCCGTATGTAGCTGTACCACATTGGTTGGTAGCAAGCATCAGCAATAGCAGTACAGTAGTAGTGGCAGCAGTAGCAGTAGCAGCAGCAGCAGCAGCAACACCAGTCTAAGAAGATGTATCTCACAGGATTATGTGAAATTCAATTTGCAACTTTAATGTGTTTATTTTGTGTGTGGGAGTGTGATGTGTAGGGAGGCAGTGCTCATGGTTACTGTGGCTTTGGACTTTATATTGTACTGAGGATGGTGCTGGAGGATTTCAGTAAACGATGGCACGAAATTTATCAAAGTACCTACCCAATGTGTAAATAAAAGTTGAAAATTGAATTTAAACCTTCTATTCTGAAACTTGCACACATAAATAGAAAATCCTTTTTATCCCGTCATTTGCGCGATTTCCTTTTTTTGTCGCGTAGCCCCTCTACGAGTATAAGAATTCTTCTTATTCCATGTTTTTTGTTTTTTTTTTTTTTCCCCCTCCCCGGTCTTAAGTGTTGTTGCCTTGTTATGGGGAAAGGAATTTCGAGTATAACTTGATTTGTATCAGTTAAGCATGCTTATTACACAGCGAATTACGACGAACTTTAGAAGATTTCAAATCATTCTAATGAAAATTTTGTTGGATCTTTTACTTTTATGTCTGCGTTCGTACATTATGCTTAGCATATTTTTTTTGAATGAAAAAGGACGCATGCTGTACGGATATGGATATGAGTGTTTGCTCGTATGTGCTTTTTGAAAAGATTTACGATTTGGAATAGGAATTTGATATGTCAGATATTCGAATGTATACATACGAACATTTTGCAGCAGAAAATTTTGTTTAAGATATGAAAAAAAATTGTGACTACAGACTGTGAACTACATGTATATGGTATTCCCAACAAAAGTTCTCAAAGTATCATGTTCACGGCGATACCGATCATTTGTTGGATTAGCATTTCGGAGTGAGGCACATAGGCATATCAACTCCATGATAATGATCTCGATTCCAACCGCATATCGGCGCAGTTAGAAAGTTCTGTGCAAAGACTAGAAGATTTTGAAGTAGTGAGTGAAGATGAAGTTTTTAAATACACCATGGCCGTTAAGTCTGACGCTATCGGAGAGGATGGTCTATTAATACGGTTTAATAAACTTATTTTACCTCATATTGTTGGCCATCTCACTCATGTTATTAACTTTTGCATTACCACATCAACTTTTCCTATGTCTTGGAAAATCTCAAGTGTACTTCCAATTGCAAAAAAAAAAAACAAAAGCAAATTCCCCTTCTGACTACCGACCAATTAGTATATCCTGAACCATGTAGCTACTAACAACTTGTTCTACCCGAAACAATCAGGGTTTAGAGTAAATCACAGTTGCTCTACAGCTATGGTAAACCTACTTGACGAAATAAAGCAGGATTATGACAACGGCTATGTTAGTCTTCTTTGTCTGCTTGACTTTTCGAAAGCTTTCGATAGGGTAGATCACAACATCCTAAAGTGGAAGCTAAAAAACTTGTTTGGTTTCAGTGATAGGGCTGTCAAACTTATTGGTAGCTATTTATCAAGAAGATTTCAGAGAGTTACCTCTGGCGGCAAATCCTCTTCTCTAAAAGTTTAGTTCAAGGAGTTCCTCAAGGGTCAATTTTTGGGCCATTATTATTCTGCATGTTCATCAATGATCTCCCATTAGTCTGCACGCAAACATCTGTTCAACTTCATCTAGGGAAACCCTTTAACCACCTCTCTGAGTTTGTTACTGAAGATCTATCCCGAATATATGTTTGGTCCTTCGTTAATGGGCTGCTTCTGAACCCACTAAAATCTCAAGTTATACCAATATCAAAAAGAAAATTTAACTTGAATATCCTACCAGATATACTCGTATGTATGTTTAAGCAATAATAAAATTACTGCTGTTGAGCATTGCACTAGTCTTGATATTGTTATTGATCGTACTCTATGAGGCTACAGTCATACTCAAATAGTCATTGATCGGATTTACGGAAATTACGAAAATTATGGCTATCGGCTTATTTTACTCCGGTGGAAACTAGACGCAAAATTAATAGTCCCAGTCATTATGTACGCTGATGTTGTATACAGTGCCCTTGACTCACTGTCCCAGCATAAGTTACAAGTAGCATTCAACGATGCTATTTCTGAACATTCAAAAAAGCTATTAGGCTGCACATTGCAGCAATACATTTTTACAAGAAATTGTAGATTCCTACATAAAATCATTAATAGTAAATATCCGTCCGACTCGTCTTTAATAGTTCTGTAAGAAATTTAAGTGTCGTTCCTTTCCGTCACAAATATTTGAACTCAAGCCGTTTATTTTTCATTCATGCTGTCAAACTATGGAATTCACTACCACCGCGAATCAAACTCACTTCTCACCGTGCAATCTTTAATTTTAATTTAAGCAATCTACAAGTATTCTTGTATCGTAGTTTAAGGTTTTAAGTTATAAATGTTAAATCAGTTCTACTTTCTACTCAACTAAAAAAGATATTAATCTTATTGTACATCCCAAATATTTAATAAACGAAATGAAATGAAATGAAATATAAGTGGGAATTACGGTCGAAGTTTTACGAGTAGTTTAGTTTAGTTTAGTTTATTATTAATATTGAATTCATTGTTCACATACGAGTAAGACTTGTGTACAAAACACATCTTTTAAAAAATAGAACAAGCTTTTGTACATTACTCTAATTTGAGTTTAGGTTAAAGAGTTAAGTTTAAATAAAAGAAAGAGATAAGAAAAAGAAAGTACCAAGCAAAAGAAACATAAGGAAAAGAAGAGGTAGGAAAGTAGGCAAATCTATTAGGAATTATTAGCATAATGAAGAAACAATTTTTTCTTAAAGGCAGTTCTGTTCGTCGTGCGCTTTATATCTACGGGTAAACTATTCCAAAGGCGAATCGAGTTAACAAAAAATTGTCTAGATGTATTAACATATTTGCATCTTGGAATGATCAATTGCAACATTCTAACATTACGCGAAAAAATTATTTTTTCAAATAGATATTCCGGTTGTTTTGTTGTTAAAATTTTGTGTAGTGATAGTACAGTTCGATATTTCATCAATTCGTCGATTGACAAACCTACAATCTGATGGGAGTAGAAAGAAATATATTCATATCTTCCTATGCCGAATATGTATCTCGCACAGCTATTATAGACAACATTCAGCTTTCGCCGAGATTCATAATCCATGTCGGGGTATATTTCACACCCATATAATAGAATAGGCAAGATGTATGATTTTACAAGCTTTAACTTAACTTTGGTGAGAAGATAGTTGAAGGTTGGACTAAGTCCTTCAAGGGTTCCGTAGACTTTCGATGCAGTTTTTATAATATGAGTCCTCCAGGTAAATTGTTGGCTAATGTAAACCCCGAGATTTTTGAATGTTTCAACATATTCAATTGGAGTTCGATTAATATAAAGAAGAGGAATGTTTACTTTAACTCGGCTAGCATTGATGATCATTGCTTTAGTCTTTGTTGGATTAAGACTGAGTTTAATTTCAAATGACCACTTACAAATTGTTGCTAATTGGTCGTTTAGATTAATTATCGCTTGCTTAGTTAGAGATTTGGGAAAAACAGAATAAATCTGCACATCATCTGCATATATATGACGTTTACAATTCAAAGAGTAGTGGTCCTACAACGGATCCTTCGGGAACACCTGATGGAACAAAAAGACAAGATGAGCGCTTTTTCTCATGACACACATACCGTGACCGATTACTTAGATATGACACCAAATTACATAGAGACCGGTCGAACAAGAATTGGGTCTGAAATTTCATGAGTAGTATTTTATGATCAACACAATCAAATGCCTTAGAAAAGTCTAAAAACACAATTAGTGCTAACATTTTGTGGTCTAAGCCCTCACGCATATCTTCGCAAACCTTAAGTAAAACTGTGGTGCAATTATGCTTAGCACGGAAACCCGACTGATCGTTTGTAATAAGCTGTTTATCGTTTAAATAATGTTTGACTTGTTTGCTAACGATAGTCTCAAAGACTTTGCTCAAAAATGGAATTATGGCAATGGGTCGATATTCAATTTCTGGGCGTGATGAAGATTCCGGAATTGGCACCACTTTAGCAATTTTTCAACTTTCAAGGAAGGTTGAAGTTGTGAGTATTGAATTAAACATATGGGTTATATGAGTGAGAATGACTGGAAGTAGGATTTTTATGAACGTGGGAACGATATTATCCCATCCAACTGCGTTAGATGTAGTAGTAGTAGTAGTAGTATTTTTTTATTATTATTATTAAATTTACATGTGCGTTTTTTAAATTAACATTTTGGAAAGTAGGAACCATTCTATAGTCTATAGGTGACTAGAGGCAAATGTTGATTCAGCTAAATTATACATTTACATTAAAAGATATTTTGAGATATTTTGTGGGGTAAATCGCAAAGTACAAAAGAATAATAAATAAGTTAAACAAGTATATAGCAAAGTACAAAGAATAATAAGTGAGTTAAGCAACTACATAAACAAGTTTATAATTAAATGACACAAACATTTTATATTAGAAATTTGTATTGAGAAGAGCTTTGACTGTAGAACTATCCATACTGAAGAGAAATTTTTTTAACTCCTTTAAAAATAAAATGCGTTGAACCATTTTTCTTATATGTATTGGCAATTTATTAAAAAGCCTTGGTGCTGTCGCTGTATAAAATTTAGAACAACGAGTTTTTTTTGAGATCGGAATATTAGATATTGTCATATTGTTTATTCTTAGTCTGTATATATTTGAACATCTTAATGTAATGTTATATCCGCTTCGCATGAAAAAAGTCTTTAGAATCTTAAAAATGTATAAGTGGTTTAAAGGAAGAACACCCAACGATAGGAATAGTGGCCAACTATGTGCTAATCGATTTTGTTTGCAAATTATTCTTATTATATGTTTTTGGGTTTTGTATAATACTTCAGTCGTGCTGTTGTATGTACCCCCCCAACTTGCAATACCATATTGTAATTTAGATTGGACAAGGCCATAGTAAAACATTAATAAGATTTTTTGGGAACAGTGTTCTTTTAACAGATACATATTACGGGTAACAGACAACATGTATTTCTTAATGTATTCGACATGTGCTTTCCAAGTCATATTTTGGTCTATAAGTACACCTAAATACTTATAACTTTCAACACTTTCTATTTTAAAACAATCTGGACTACACTTTACGAGTATATCCTCTTTATAGCTGATTTCACCACACTTATGAACAGATAAAGATAACTTAGAACATGAACTAGAGTGAAAAATGACATCACAGTCAAGTGTACATGGTCCTATTAGATTGCAAATCATAAGTCTGGTTTTATTGCTTATAAGAAGTGCATGTTTAGCAAACCATTGGCGTAGAACATTAAGATCACTATGCAATTGGATTGCGGACATGAAAAGATTTTTGTTGCTATATGTTAAAGCCATGTCATCAGCAAAAGCTGTAACACTGCTACTGAGATTTTGATAAAACAACGAGTTAACATATATCACAAATAACAAAGGACCTAGCACTGAACCTTGTGGTACACCTATCTTAATTTTTAACGGATCACTTAACACACCATTTAATTTGACTCGCTGACTCCTTTCAGATAAGTAAGAAGAGAACCGTTTGTGAATTACGCCCCTTAAACCTGCCCTGTAATGTAATGTCAAGGATCGTTTTACTAACACTGATGTCGTCGGTACATTGTAGGGAGAAAGTGTCGTCGCTACTGCATTGCGGTATGTGTATCATATGCAGAAACAAATTTAGCATTAAGTTCGGCTAAATTGATGAGGCTTGGAAGGGCTGGCTTTTCAGAAGTTAAACCGAGTGAGCGCACAGTCTTCCAACTTTTATTAGATCTGATTAATGAGGTTACTGCATTACGAACAACTTTGAACTCTGAGTGTATTTCAGGACATTTGTACGTCGTACAGACTTCTTTTGTAAGCCAAGGTAATGTACATTTCTTAGACCTTTTTTTACCACTGGCACATGCTTTTTAAAAAGGTATAAAATGTTCTCATTGAAATATTTAATTTGAAAGCATGTATCATTTGTTATAATGGTAGCTCCTAGCGGTTCGCGAGCTTCAGTGCAATATTTATACCTTAACCACATTTTGTTAGCGATTTACGTTATCCAGGTCCATGTGGATTGTAGTAAGCAGTTTTCCGCTACAAGAACTTTCCATCGGCAGCAGATCAGCATCAATTGATATCTAGAATAAAAAACCTTCAGTATACCGAAAATGCTAAGAAGCTCAATATATTGTCTGCAACAAAAGAAGTTTGCAGGATTCTTAAGTTAGACATAATAAAGCTAGGTACGAGTATATGACATTCATAATGATCATAAGTTGTGCTAAGTATCAAGGGTTGTATTGATATATGACGTGTCTTTTGAAAAAAAGTATTTGTTTATTCGTCTACATTGATGTTGTCGAATTCAAAATAATCCCCATTAGATATTATGCACTTGTGCCAGCGCCTCTCCCAATCCTCGAAACATTTCTCAAACTCGATCTTTGGGATAGGCTTTAGCCCTTTCAGCGATGTGCTTTTAATGACATCTATGTTTGTAGAACGACGGCCCTTTAAGGTTCTCTTTATTTTTGGAAATAGGAAAAAGTCACACTGAGCCAAGTCTGGCGAATATGGAGACTGGGACTTCATTTAGTGACTCCTGAGTAACTTCCATTCGCCGCTGTTTTAGTTCTAAGTTCAACAATCTTGGAACAACTCTTGCTGCCAGGCGTTTCATACTCAAAACATTCGAAAAAATTTCATGGCATGAGCCAATCGATATGCCAACGTCATCAGCGACTTCTCTGACTGTGATTCGGCTATCGTTCATGACCATTTCTTTCACTTTTTCCACGTTTTCATCGATATTTGATTTGCTGGGGCGTCCGGGGCGTTCGTCATCTTCAATGTCTTCACGGCCATCGTGGAAACGCTTATACCACTCGTAAACTCTTGCTTACTCATAACAGACTCACCATAGGCCTTTGTTAACATTTCACACACTTAATCCCTTTTTTTACGCAAAATTTGATACAAATTCTCTGATGCATTTCTTTTAACAACAAAAATCGTCGAGCTCATAAAAACATGTCTAACCTTAGTGGCTGCCACACGCAAAGTAAACGATGAAACGAAAAAAAAATTGACAATCAGACTCTCCAAACACGGGAAATTTAAATATTCCCGGTGTTTTCTGAACACGCATCGTATACATTGTATTTTTAGAGTAATAAAGGATGTTTCCATCCATTATAACTGTTAAAACGTAGTAGGATTTCAACAGATTTTTGGCAATACAATTCGACGTTGAATGCAACAAATCTCTTACGTCATTTCACTATGTGAAAAATTTAAAGGTACAGAAACTAAAGCCAGAAGACTTCGACTTGGAACGGTATGGTACCGCTTATGCCTTCAAGCTATCTAAAATCGATCCTTTTGTTTATTGAAAAATCATGTTTTGTGACAAGGCTCGCTTTAGCTCAGCTCAAACAAGCAAAATTGCCACATCTGAAGTTAGGCAAATCCAGAAGACACTGATGAGACCCAATCACACTTACAAAAGAGCATTGTTCGACTTTAACAATGGTGGCATCAACAGTCTTTATGTCCAATGATCTTACCATTTCTTCGAAAATATAGCCGTTATTGACATGACCTGTTTGTAGTTCCAGGATGGGGCTACGGATGGCGAAATGGGCAGATTGCTTGCGATTTGTCGCCACGGTGAATGATGATAAACTGCAAGCTAAATAGGTATTGGAAGTGAGTATTTAGAACATTATTGACAAGATGGAACCCTAAATTGTCGATGGAGTGTTTCAAACCGACCGTCGAAAACATCCCAGAACGCTATATGCCTAAAGTCGTATTCAAAATATAATATCATGAACCATTTTTAATAAATCATCGTAGGCTCATAACTTTATTTCCAAAAATCGGTCTCGATTTGTCAAACTTATAGCTCTGTGAGTAAGTAAGCAAACTTTGTTCATAGAAACATCAGTCTAAGCAAGCTTTTCGCCAAACCAGCATTAAATTATCATCCGCTACTAAGGAATACTCATCCATCCATTGTATAGTGTAATGGCAGGCCTATTAGCGTCAATTCAGATCAATACAAGATCATGTATGTACATCGAGTTTATTTTAAAATATGGATGACAAGCTATCATGTTTCATGTGATGTAATGGCGCTAAGTGCCATACAGCAACTCAAACCGTCGATTTATTGAAGTCGCTATTTGGCTTTCGCGATGATGCGATGACTCCTCTCGGTGGTGTTCTTTTGAACCTAAAGAAATTGGTTTATGGGGATAAAATAGCATCCACAGATGACATAAAAGCCAAATTTGAATCTTCAAGGCTATGCATTCAAAATTAACCCGAGTTGGAAGTATACGAGCTTCAAGTATCGTGTAGTATAACATAAAAACCGCGAAGTAAGACTTCTTTGATTTTAGGGATGATTGTAAGATGACATTCCGTACCACCAGCTACTAGTATACATGAGAAGCCTAAAGTCTTCATCTTTATATCAGAAGCTTTTTCAGCCCACTAAGTATCGTTTACTATGGTGATTGCTGTAGAGCAGGGGTCGGCAAATAATTTTAAGTGGGGTCCAGATACGGTTGAAAACTTTTATCGATGTCCAGAAAAAAAAGTTCATATTGTTTTGTATTTTTTTGTATTTTGCTTTATTTAAATGACTGTAGAAAACACAATAGGCAAAATTAATGAGATAAATTACAACGACGGTCTTGAGCCAGTTTTTTTTAATTTGGTTCAAGCGGGGAACAGCAAACGCGAAGAGTGTCGTCAAGGTGGGCGTCTGATAATCTCGAACGATATCTGTTCTTCAAAAAAATCATTTTTGAGAAAGACGATTCGCATATATATGTTGAGCCAAACATAGTAGCCAAGTTTAGTTTTTTGCCGTTTTGATATTTTTCTGAAACATGTTTGCCCCAAAATTCTTCAGTGGATGCAGTTTTATACTTTTGCAAGGAAATATCTTCTTGCAGGTCAATTAATTCCATTTGCAGTGAAGCCTTTGTAATACCGAATAACTTCGCAGCTACGTCAGTCCATTCTTCCACCTTCCACCTTCCCAATTTCTCCAAAGCCTTGGAATCTTACAGCAAATTCGTTTTTAAGATCAGATAGAAACTTCGAAAATACTGCAATGTCTTCTTCTTCTTCAGAGTTCGCCTTTTTACCTTCAAGAATTGTTGCGAAATGAATAAATTCTTGCCCAGCAATATCTTTTTCTAAAACATCCAGCTTACGACGAAAAGCAGACATGCTTTGTATTGCTTAGTTCAGGTATGGGTGTTGAACGTATGATTCAACTGGGCTAGTTATAAAAATATATGTACATAATTGAATTGAATAGGTAGTCGGCATATTTAAAAATATTTGAAGGTCCAATGGCTAACCTTTCGCCTGTAGCGTCTATTTGGAAGCCTTAAACAAGAAGCAATAACCTTGTTGACTTTAACGTCAATTGGAGAATATAACGTTCACGGCACCAACTCGGAAATCGACTGGGGATAATCGACTTCTCGATGAGGCAAAATGTCATCATTCATAAGTAACTTGCACACGTTTCCTAGACCTCAAGTTCCACAAAGGGACCTGGTGGTTATTTGATTCAATCGCCATTCAGATTTATCAAATTGCGATTGAAGAAAGACACACTTCTAGTATTCTGGATGGCCTAGACTAACTGGTTGTAAGGTGCGAAAACGAATATTGCGAGCGACAGGATACCGAAGAGGTGCAATCCCAAGAGACTGCTAGAACTTTTTCCTCATCGAATCTCCGAAAATCTTTCGTAAAGATCTTTGCTGCCAACATCAACCGGTCTTGACAATGATCTCGTCAAACCATTATGCGGCCAAATAAGAGGCATAAAAGGCGACACTCAAAGAAGAACGAGCTCCATGAGGAAAGAAGACGGCAGGAACATCAGCTTTGTCAAAATGAAAAATAAAGGCTCAAAGGCGCGCAAGAGCGAAATAATGGAAAAGTGTTTCCGAAGAAAAGATGTTCAGAAGTTCTACCAAAAAGGTTAAAAAACACAACAAGTAAACAAACGGAAGTATGCACGAACAAGAATAGGAACGAAATAGAAAGGTTCGGTCGGTGCTAACAATTAGAAAGGATCACTTTCGTAGAGTTTTAATGGTGAAGATGACCGCTGTCAGATAAAATGAACCATTCAAAGTGTAACAACTCCATCCACCCGACTAGGAAAAATCTGGATTGCGATATCTAAACCAAAGAAGCAGATAAAATATTTCGCTGTATTTAACGCAAAGAGGCTTAGTTTAATAATGTGCATACACCAACTAATTTTTCGAATACAAATGAAGGTATGCCCAATGAAATGAATGTCAGGATCATCTGTCCGATTCTCAAGGACAGTGGCTCTCTAGACTCAGCAAACTATAGAGGAATCTATCTTCTTACCATCGCAAATAAGAACACCATCGACCATTGATATTCACCATACGGTATATCGCCTATTTATTGACGTTAGGACCACTTCTAGCAGAATTTATGGAGTAGAACATAGTTTATGCTGTTAACAAGAAACGACACGCAATACCAACCGTTCGGACAGCATAAGTGCCACAAGGCCAAACTTCAAGTTAGAGGTTGTAGATGGCTTTGTCTGTCTGTGCTCTGAGACAAATTTAAACAACACACCATGGTATAGATCAAGTGAAGCATCACTACTCTGAATCACTTTTTCTTTGATCTAAAAAGGCAACTAAGAAATAGGAACATCTGAAGGCCAACGGATGATGCATTGTGTTAGACCCTTATCATCCCAGTTCTACTTTATAGCGGTGAAACATAGACTTTCTTTAAAGTGGCCGAAAATGGCCTTGCTTGCTTTAAGAGAAAGGTTGTTCGAGTAATTGACCCTGGCCCTGTCTGCATAAATGGAATTTGGAGAAGAAGATATAACAACAAACATAAAGGGTTAAGTAGCGAGATTGGCCTGGTTGAAAGGGCTCGATTCATCGGGTCCGATAGCCAGGACATGTTGAGCAAACGAAAATTGAATGAAACGAATTTAAAAGGTTTTTCATTACATTTTTCCAAAAAGGATTCTCTGAACACACGCATATCATCTCTCGTTAGATATTCCAGATTGTTTACCACTTAATCGTTGAAAGGAACGACTATATGCTTTAACAGCGTTCAAAAATCATCTAAATCTTTCGTCGAAACTCTAGGTCAGTTGCATGGGTTTACTCCAATTTTAGGCCGTCATAAACTTTCCGATAAGCGAACAAATGAGCGTTTAGTAATACAATTTGAATCGACTTATTCACTGTTCCATTGGCCAAAGCTCGGTCAGAATGTTCGTAACCAGGGGAACTCCTCCACTCCTGTGGGTGCTGGTTATCAATAATATCCTCAAAAAGCTTAGTACAATGGGTATATTTTAAGCGACATTATGGAGGTTGCCCTGAAGACGATCAGCACTTGGGAAAAAAGCTGTGGTCTCAATGCCAACCCTTCCAAAACGGAACTGGTTCTTTTCACCAGAAAGTACAAGATACCGCAATCTAAATTCCCAAAACTCAACGGAGTGGAAATGTCCCTTTCGGAAAGCGCGTAGTATCTGGGTGTGATTCTGGACAAAAACTGAATTGGAATCTCAATGGAACGGAAACAACAAAAAAGACACATAATACTCTTTTTATCTGTAAAACCTGCTATGGTGTACTGGCTGTATACCATGCTAGTAACACCGCTTGATTTACAAATCAAACAACTTGCTGGCAACAGTGCGATACGACTCATTAATCTGAGCTGCTTCAAGAGCAGTAGTTTCGGACATGGACGAACCTTTCGGAGCTACTGCCAGGCAATACGATTCTAACGGATGAAATTCCTTCCTTGGTCGACTTCGACATCTCTTATGGTATCCGGAGAGGGAGAACTGGGAAAAAATGCAATAATCAGGTCAAATAAAATTTAAATTTTCACAGATGGCTCAAAAACAAAGGAAGGAACAGGTTCTGGTATTTTCTCAGAAGACCCAGAAGTAAGAGTGTCTATAAGACTACCGGATGCAAGCAGGGTCTTTCAATCAGAAGTTCTGGCTGTCCTCAGGGCGGCTGAGCTAATGCAGATGAGATCGGTATCCTAAAGAGATATCGCTGTCTACATTGATAGCCAGGCCACACTCATGGTAATGGAATCAATCAACGTCAACTCTGATACAGTCAGGGGCTGTCGCACAGTGCTCAAGACACTATGCATTAAGAACCGGGTAAGACTATGCTGGATGCCAGGAGACTGCAGTATTAAAGGAAATGAACAAGCGAAAAGATACTCGACAATAGTGGGGTTGCCAACGTCAAACCACCCCTTTGAATAGTGAGGGGCACTATTGAGGAAAAAATCACAAAGACTTCCAACCTAAGGTGGTCAAGCCTCGAGGGACACAGGATATCCAAGGTTCTTTGGTCGCTTTTTGACGGCGAAAAATCTAGGAAGTTAATAAAATTAAACTGGGATAAGCTTAGGACAGTAATAGGAATCCTGACAGGACATCGTCTTCTGCGGCAACACGCAAAGAGACTCAAATTGTCGGATACGGATATTTGCAGATTCTGCGATGATCTGCAAGCTGTTGAGGACATAACATACATACTGTGTGAAAGCGAGGCAATATCGCGTGGTCGAACAATTTTTTTAGGGAAATACGACCTTCAAAGGCCTTCTTGGCTTTTACAAGAAAATTGGGTGTTCCACCAGGGCGATTTTTTCGGTTTTTGCCATTTAAAGACAAATTCAACTGGTTCCACAGGGATCACGATGGTCCCGTTTTGGTGCCTGGTATTGTGTGATGGCATATCCATAACCTAACCTAACCTATTCACGCCGTAATGTTGCCATGCCAGTGAGACAATGAAACGCCAATTCGCGAGAATAATATGTACAGAGTCGAGTCACTTAGTCAAAACCGCAATCAATTGAATCCGCGCTGCTCTCTCAATCGTCTCTATAGTGCATTTTGCGAAAAGTCCTATACACTATATACATACGTCCTAGAGCTAAAGCCTTGCATATTTTTGGCTTTGTTCTTAAGCGGAATTTGGCCAAGGGAATAGACGGAGGTCTTCCAACAGTAGCCATTGTATAGGAATTAATGTTTGACTGGTTTTCTTCCCGGAGATGTCATTGGGACGTACCAGCTAGTCAGGTACAGTAAATGGAGACCGCATACGCTTCCTGTTTAACAGCTTTTTTTTTTTAATAAATTGAGAAGACTTGAAGGATGTGTGTTTTCAACACGGCAGGAACAGGTCAGTTGCCACACAACGCGTGATATCAAAGTCGAGTTACTGAAGGCAAGGTGCGTTGATTGTCTTATCGCCAGAAATGGCCCTGTCTATTGTCCGCCCCGTTCGAGTTATTTAACAAGTTAAATCTCTTTTCTTTGGAAGTGTATGTTATTAGGTCTTTGATCTTTGCCTACAAGAAAGAAACTTATAACGACTTGGAGGCAAAAATTCGACGTAATGTCAAAGGTAATAGAAGCGAAAAGTCATAGCAAATTGGGTCCAGTGCATTCACCCCTACAAGTGGCTCCGTGGAGGACCATATTTCATAACTAAATGTATCAACTATATTCCAAGTCAAAATCAAAATTTCATTGATAAACTGGGGTGCATCTAAAAAAACAATTCTGCAGCTAGCTGTTGCATTATTACACTGGAATATGATTCCATGCTCATAACATTCTTAGCCTAATTCACTACTATTGCTTTGCGAAGTCTAGGCTTAATATATATTATGCAAAAAAAAGGTGCATGTGATTCGTGTAATGAATTGCAGTTTTCCTTGTCCTGTGAGAGACTGATTTATGCCCACATACATGTGTATATTTTGCACGTTAGTTTACAACTAAGGATACAAAATTAATAGTGGCCTATCAAATGTTATAAAATGACACATAATCCAGATGTGGCAATCCATATCCAGTTATATTCCAAATTAGTTCCAGTAGCTAAAATTATTTAAATATTAAACGCTACAAAGTAATTTGGATGTAGAACGAAACTCCTTAATGAACTGACAGATAGCAGAACCTCCTGATTCCTATATGCTTGGTAACAACATAATAAATAGTGTGCACCAGAGCACAGCACATCCAATCAGTCCAACAACACGCAATGTGCAATTCGAGGTCTTGACTGTAGACTCCGGGTCACTACCATCAGGCTACTACCTTCACTTCTACTTTGCTTATGTTCAATTTACGAGTAGGTCTCTGATTTTCTCACTCTAAGGTATCGTATTTCGTTTTAATAACATGTTTCAGTTCAGGTAACATGTATGAATTTTTCAAATACATACAGTCCTGTGATGTCCTTTAGGTTGAGCTCTAGTTTCCATTAGATACTCTAACTCTAGGACGAAGGAGGAAGAGTAGAGAATTTAATTCGGTAGCTGCCTCTAAAGTGGGATCTCTACACTGATGAGATTCGTTTGATGTCATTATTAGACATGAGTTCTCCCAGGAGCGCTATACTACACCATTCTGTACTAAATTGGCTTTAGTCAACAACCACCACCTTGTTAGCGAGACGGGCAAAAACGAGAAGACCATCGACCTACGTTGTCGACTGTTAGCAAATAATGGACTTTGGGGGGTGGTTGTAATATGAAATTTCAGGCTTTGTTAAATGTGTTACGCTGCTCGTTCGGACGTGATGGTTCATATAGAGCAGTAATACACGTTCCATATCTATAGGTAGAGGTAGGTACATACTCGTATCACTGTCATATCAGATGGGTTTTCATCCGTCATTAACTAGTGTGGTGCTGTTCTCTGCATAACACCCCAAAACTTTTCGATTAAATATTTTAAATTTCCCTCTCGTGGAGCAACCCTATCTCGACTCGAGCTCTACTCTGAGGTATCTGTAGTCTGTATGGGCATCATACTCGTACTCGTATTAAAAATTCACAATTTCAGAAAATGTGCTCATTCCTCGTAATGTTTTGTTTGTGATATGGATCCCTAAAAGTTCGTGCTTGTGGTGGTGTAATAATATAAATATTTTTACAAACATGTCATACCACTCACTGACATCAAGTTCTATCAGAATTTGTGGGGGTGGTATTTTGTGATGAACAACCCTAAAACAATTACTTTAATGTATTGATATGATACATTTACGAGTAGTACTCGTAGATGACATACTCGTACGTTTGTCGTCCCTTCTAAACTTGGTAATCTCTGCAACGTGATGTATAATTTAAAAGAAGGGGTTCAATGTTTCGAGCAACATTAAATTGTGACATTTGAAATGGTTCAATATTTCTACCAATATCCATTGTCATTTGGAAAGCTGGATAATTGTAAATGCATAGGAATATGAATAATAAAGAGATTTTAGGATATTTGCGCGGCCTAAAGAAGTATTGAAGAGCTGTTTTTTTTTATATGCGTGTAAGTTGGCGAAAACACTAAAAAACCTCCGGTTCGTGTAAGAATATTAGTAAAAAAACACTGTCAAAATTGTTCACCGTACTCGTATATACTTGTTGGATATGGTCATAAAGGGTGTTTTTTCAGAGGTTTGGTTGTTAAACTGGTAACACTGTTTCTACAGATTGTCAATTTGACAGTTGAAAGTTGGTTTGGTTTGTGGTTAGTAGTTTTGCCATTTTACGATTAAAGCCAAAACAACGCGCGCAATTTGTGCAAATTTATTTTGAAAACCATGGTTCGGTTCGCTAAACTTATAATGCGCTAAGTCCATTTTACGGTAGACAAATCGTCCATCTGAGCAAGATATTCGGAACAGGATGAATCGTTTTCGCACCAAACACACTCTAGAGGATAATACGCATCCCCAAAAACGACAAACAGTGCGAACAGAAGAAAAAAATACAGCAAAGTCCCAAAGGCAGTAACAATTTTTGGTCACTCGTCAAAAACATTAGAAATTCTGCCTCATCCTCCATCCCAACGCTCATTTACAATGACATTCCAGCTGTCAGCTCTTTGGACAAGGCCAATCTGCTTACTGCGCGCTTTGCGGCTAGCTCAACACTCCCAGATTGTGCTTTGTATCCGCCTACACTTTAGTGCGTTGAATCTTCAATGGGACTTTCGCACTCGTGTAGTAGCAAGAGTTCTTAAAGATCTTACCATTCACAAATCCGCTGGTCCAGACGGTATATCTCCCTTCTTCTGAAGAGGTGTTCTTCCACACTGGAAAAATCACTGCGAAAACTTTTTCATCAATCCTACTCTTTAGGACTCTTTCCGAGCAGATGGAAAACAGCATCTGTCCAGCCCGTTCCTAAAAAAGTCCAATCTTCCTCTTTCTCCGCATACGGACCCATTCTTTCCAAGGTCGTGGAAACGCTGACAAACCGTCAGCTCATGAAATATCTCGTAATACAAAAACTTCTTAATGAGCGGCAGTACAGGTTTCGTAGCAACAGGTCCACTGGTGATGTAATGGCATGTACCACCGTGAAGTGGACCAAAGCGTACATCAATCTGGCGAAAGCAAGATAGTTGTTCTTGATATTTCTAAGGCAGAGTTGACAGAGTTTGGCTTCAGGCTCTTTTGTCGAAAATGCGTGCTTTTGGGATCGATGACTCTCTTCTTCAATGGATTAGAAATTACCTTTCGGAACGTTCAATTCAAGTTGTCTTGGACGGTTTCAAGTCTGATATTCACAAAAAAAAGCTGCTGTGCCCCAGGGCTCCGTTCTGTCTCCGACACTGTTTTTAATTTTCATCAACGATCTCTTGTCTGCCATTTCTAATCCAATATATTCCCCTGCTGACGACAGTACGCTCAGATTTTTATATTCGTTTCCGGACTCACGTCCCTGCTCTTCGGCTGTCGATCGGGAACGGCAACGTATTTCAAGCTCATTAAAACTCGGTGCTGTCTGCTGTCATTAAAGCGAAATTTAAACACCCAGCCATTATCCATGAATGGCACTTGCATCGTCGAAACCGATACACTTTCCATTCTCAGTATGTGTGTCAGTGACAACTTACGTTGGAATGACCACCTATTCGATGTCGACAAAAATGCTGCGAAATGTCTAGGTTTCCTCAAGCGATGTAAGAGATATTTTACCTCTCTGATCTGGCAACAATATATAAGGCATTCATCCGCCCAAAATTGGAGTACAATGCCCACATCTGGTCAGGTGCTCCTAAAACATCTCTGCACCTGCTAGATAGGATTCAAAACCGTGCGATAAAACTCATACTAATATCACTCAAACAATGGACACCCTCGAACACCGACATAATGTCACCTGGCTCACTTTGTTTTATTGCTATTTCCACCACCAGTGCTCCATTGAAATCGCCAATAGCATTCCGCCCATTCAAACTTTCAACCGTAACACCCGGCTCGCTATGAATGCTCATCAGTATACCCTCAAGCCCATTTTTTGACGTACTCTAAAATATCGTGATTCTTTCCTAAGCCGTACAACTCGCTTATGGAATGCCCTGCCGACTTCTGTGTTTCCTGGTCGTTATAACTTGCAAACATTTAAAAACAATGTACATCGGTACCTGTCTTTTCTTCCTCCCTAAATTTATTTCGCCCGCGCTGTGTACGAACATTTTAAGGGTACAAAAACCCCTGAGCGCGCGCTGATTATAAAAAAAAAGAAAAAAGTTATTGCCGTTGTAGAGCGCAGTGTTGATGAGAATCCAAATGACTCGATTCGCCATCGTACACAGCAATTGGAGCTATGCTCATCCACTTTGTGGAAGATTTTACGGAAACATCTTGGATTAAAAGGTTGTGCAAGAGTTCAATCCGCGTGACCATTATACGCCTCGTAGGTTCGGTGAATGGGCCGAAAACTTGATTCAGCTTGACCTGTATTTTCAACCCAAAATTTTGTTCTCCGATGGTTAAATGGTTAAATGGATATGTAAATCGGCAAAATTGTCGAATTTGGAGTGGAGCAAACCCAGAAGCCTTTGTCGAGACGCCCTTACAACCATTAAAACTCACTGCTTGGTGTGCTTTATGGGCTGGTGAAATCAGCGGCCCATATTTCTTTAAGGACGGCGGCCAGAATGTTGCCGTCAATGGAGATCGTTATAGAAACATGATTTATGACTTCTTCGTTCCTCTGTTGAATAGCATTAACGTGACAGAGCTTTGGTTTCAACAAGATGGCGCTACATGCCACACGGCGTGTGGGCCGTCCATCAATTTATTGCGGGAAACATTTGCTGAGCGTATAATTTAGCGTATTGGATCTGTGAACTGGCCTCCACGATCCTGTGATCTCACACCTTTAGATTACTTTATTTGGGGGTATGTAAAGCCACTAGTCTATGCCGATAAACCAGGGACGTTGGACGATTTGGAAGTCAACATTCGCCGTGTTATTGCTGATATACGGCCCCAGTTGCTCGATAAAATTGTTGGAAATTGGACTTCACGATTGCGCTTCATTCGAGCTAGCCGTGGAGAGCATATCCGATATTATATTGAAGCACTAATGGCATAAAATTATCTACTAAATAAAGCTAATATCATAGACATTAACATTAGTTTCAAGAGTTTTATTTCTTATTGAATTTGTATACCTCTAAAAAAAACACCCTTTACTTCAATCACATTGCCATTATTCAACTCAAGTCGTTTTCTTTACTAGATCGTTCGTCTTTCTTCTCTTCACGACGTGAGACTAATGGGAATATCTACATTTGGGTGTATAGAAAAAATTGACTCCATAATCTGTACCGGAATGCAAGTGACGAAGATATCGAATGACGAAGAATTCCCCTTTTGAAGGCTTTGACTAGTCTAGATAAAGATCCCAGTCTTCCTCCAAATTAGTCTTAAATGACATTTTTAGAAGTTTTCAAGACGCTACAGACTGCTCATTGGCTGGACATGCCATTTGGTGAGGGTACCGTTTAGGTTCTGAACAGATTTTTCTAGCTTTTTTTTGTCCTAAGCTTAGGGGGAGCACTATTGGACTTGTCGAGCTACTGCTTAAATCATTTTCAGTTGGTTTTCTGCGGATTCCTCCTCTTCAACAAGGTCTAGACCTCGCTTCCGATCCTAAACTCGATGTACCTATGGTCTGACATGGTAGTCTCCGGTAGTACTCTTAAGCCGGTTATCTCTTTAGCATACCTAGTGGATAACTTAAAGTCAATTCCTTGCGGTCTTACTCTTTTAACAAAAGTCGGCTGGGAGCTTACATTGTTGACGACCAGGTCAGGCGATAGTATGGAACCCTGGAGATGATTGCTTTCCACGTTGCATTTGCTAATTTGCTAATTTGCTACTGCCCATAAAAGGATTCTGAACATTGGTATCAAAGCATATGATAAGTCCCTCCTGCAATCACAGTACTCAATGAGTTTGGCTACCGCTTTCACCAACGACGAAATTGTGCCATTTTCCGTTCGTTTCGTAGTTTATGTCGCAGCAACTAAATCTTGGTTGGAAAATTGCCCAAGTTTAGATTGGTGAGATTGAGTTCGGTACATAAAAAACAAGTTCTCGGTCTTTCCGATCGCTCGTCGTATAGTGGTATGAAACCCCTTAAACATCCGAAACCACAAATGCATTTGTTCAACAGCCATGGTGTCTGTATGGATGTTATGTAAGGCTTTGTATTCAAAACGAAAGGCTCCTACATAGGGATGCAGTAGCAGACTTGGAATATTGAAGGTTGGTCTGAGGAAACAAAGTAAATAAGTACAGGAGTGGTGGTCTCATATGTCGCCTCATATCTTAGAGGTATTAGCAGTCCTTATTTTCTCGATTCTTTGTCTCTTTTTGAGAGTAGATTTTCCACTTTTCGGGGTTCTGGGTATGAAGACGCATCAGAACATCTACTGTTTCCCTGAATTTCTCCGGAATCCAGAAGATGGCGCGCGTCAATTTCGGTGGCCTGAAAACCTCGAAAGCCTTAGTTCCCAGGGATGGGATTCTCGCACAGATTTGTTCAACCATTCAAGAGTTTGCTGCATGGAGCACATCTGCTGGAATGCAAACATTTTCTGCTTTGGCAAGCTTCCACAGTTGATCAATACAGTGTTTACAATCAATCAGCTTCGTTCAGTCTGTTCTCATTGGCAGCCTTTCTAATTCGGAGCGTCAGAGAGGTGATAGCGGCATCCTTATAGATACGCCGGTCTCGTCCCGTTTGGTGTTTTGGGCTTTTCTTACGGGTGGGTTTTTCGGCGGCATCCAAATTGCGTTCACCTGAGCCCCAACTAGCGTAGGTTGCAGCACCGGCCTCAGTCGGGCTGGCCAGCAGTACAGTTATTTCTTAGCCGGGATTTGATCGAATTAGCCGACTTTCATTGACCAGAACTATGACCATTGCTGCCTGTAGTACTGGTCTTATCCGGGCATCGTGTGTGGGTAAAACCACCGCTGGTTTTGTTTCTGTCGAGGGGTTTAACCGCTTCTGCAGCCTTTGTTGGCTGCAGCACCGGTTTATCTGGGCATTGTGCCAGATAGATCTGTCTACAGAGCGAGTGCCGAAATCTTTCCTCCTCTTGATCCTTTTCGGGACATAGTCTCTGGTTTTTAACGGAAATACCTGTCGTACCTACATTAATAGTATAATACCAAAGCAGAACTTGTGTTGGAGGCACAGGTTCCACCTTTGGTGTGGGTCGGGGCCCATATAAAACCTATTGCTGCTCTTAGGGTCATAGCACCCAGTACTTATTTGCTACTCTACAATGAATCAAACCAATAGGAAGACCCTTCCCGTGACTTTGGGCTTAAACCACAGCCACCAAGACGCTCCCACAAGGGGGCCTATCCCAACAAGTCAGGCCCGGACCGAAATCGTGGGGCTCCTGACTCCCATGGTACCATGATTTAAGTCCTGGTAGGGACTACCGGTGGTCTGCCGCCAACAAGACCTGTGACCGGCAACTTGTAACTGATCAAATCGTAGCAACCTTCGGTGGTGTCATCTGTAGATGTTTATAATAAGACCAGTTATATGCTCTGCCCCCTCTTTTTTTTAGACAACGTCATTGATGGGCGAAGCCTTGATAATTGGCGGGGGCCCACCCTATTCGGGACAGAACAAGAGGGCGCAGTTTCAGATCCGAGCGGTTGGTCTGTTTTAGTGAGTGTCACTTCCACCGACCTGCTCCTCTTCTCCGCCGCCGCTGGGGAAGTGAGACTTTTAGAACTCGCAGCTTCGACAGCACTTGCCATCTCTTTGCGCCGTGCGGTTGCTCCACATCTTCTTCTTGCCTCTTAGACTGATGTCCTTCAGAGTGTGGCTCTTTTGGAGCCCGTTTCATGTTTTTCGGTTTTCTGAGACAAGCCGTCAAAAACAGCACTATTGACAAACCACTGGTCTATCCTGTTTGAGTTTAGCCGTAACAGCCAAGGTATCTCCGGTACTCCCTGCATCGTCCCAGCCCAATCTACCGAACGTATCGTAGAAAGATTCGCAGGAGTCATCGGAATAAAGTTATCCAGAAGCTCTTGAGCCAGCGCCTAAATCGGCGGGTTTTTTCCAGTATATTGATTGGGGCCACCAGAATGGATTGTCGCTATTGCGAGTACCACCTGCAGAATAATCCTTTTGGGTCACCTTCATACTTTTAATAGTTTAATGTCTAGTTTGGACGTCTTTGGGAAGCCCACCTGGCTTATTACCAGAACCTTAGAATCCTTGACTCTTAAGCTTTCCTGCCACGACAGGAAGGGTTCACATACATGTATAAAACCATGTTTTTGGTAGTCCGTACTGTTACCCACCCCATAGAAAGGCACATGTTATTACATCCTTACGATAGATGGTCTTGGGCGAATAAAATTCAATGCAAGCAGTGGAAACAAAGCTGCTTTCTAAATGGGGATTGAGTACATAAATTACATTCGGTCTTTAGAGCCTGCCTCGTCAGTTAAATTCCCTATCTCCAAACGCGTAAAAAATCCTCCAACAGTCGCAAGGTTGCGCTTGCCTTCAAAGTACCTTCAAAAACAACGTTAAAGCGCGGAGTTCAAAATGTAAGAGTTTTAAAAAACTGACAATAACAGAAGAACAAAGCTCTCAAGGCTTGGGAAGAAGAACACATGCCATTCTATCTAATTTTTACATTAACTACGCTATTAGTGCAAAACAAAGGAGGGGGCCACGAGCAGTGAACGAAAATAACAAAGGAGCTTTTAAAAGTCGCATCAAATTTCAATTCAACGGAATGGCAATAAAATGGATCAAATTTCTAAGAAAAATAAGCTAAAAGGCATGATCTCATTGAAAAAAGGATTTGCATGGTGAATGTGAACGGTGTTTTTTTTTTTTTGCTAACTGGGAGGCATCTACAATACGTAGTTTAAGTTAAAAGCCATTCCAGAATAACTGGGGCGATGTAATAATTGTTTTTCTAGAATTTCAATTTGATGTTGCGAGTACTCTAAATGGCTGGATGTGGCATTGATTGAGTTTCAGAATTTCGGCGTTTAGATTTGCATTATTCAAAAAAATAAACAAACAATCCGCTTCAAACACAGGGGAGTGAAGAAAATAACACCATTCGGATTTAGTTAGAGTCAGGAAGATGGAATACATTAAAGTATTTTACTTTTAAGGTTTTTAACAATATTTAGTTGATAAGGGGTTTTTGGAGGATTTGTTCGATGCTTTATCTACGTTCGAAATTCTGATTCATCGAGAATGCTCGTCTGGCAATATTTTATTATAATGCATCAGCTGACGTCTTGGCGTAGTGAAATATCAGATGGTACCGAAGCCGGTCATCTAATTTGTAAACTATATTCATTGCAGATAGTTCAAATAGAAGAGGGGAAGTAAACATGTTAAGTAAAACTTTAATTAGAAAATGTTTCCATTCTCCCATTAAAGTATACAAAGATTCTATTATGACATTAATATTAACTAATAATTTGAATGAAAACGAAGTTTAACGGACCTATTTGCTTCTGGCTTAGAACTTAGTTACTACCAACTTTAGTGAGACACTTCGATCACAATTTTTGCCTTAATCTGTTCTACTCATCCTTTTCTAATGAAATCAGTGATAGCTTTATCCGCTTAGCCACCGATAGCTCACATGCATAGACACAACATTTCAAAAGTCTGGTCTATAACTGGCATTGACCGATGGCGATAATGGCACAATTGGAAGAAATTAACTAGCTAGCACCTGAAGAATCGCACTTGCCAAAAGGTCTTTCCTTGTATTAAGAAGGCAACTGAGACATTCCTCAGTCTCACTCATAAATAATGTAAAAATTACTATATACGAGTAAGACCCAGGCAATACTGTATAGCACGCTTCATTTTTGCTTTGAGATGAAAGTGAGTGATTTCTGGTGGCGTCTGTATAAACCAAATTCGGAGAAGAAGATATAGCAATGAACTCTAAAGGCTTCAAAACGAAATCGTCCTGGTCAAAAGGGCTAGATTTCATCAAGCATGATGGCTAGGAAATGCTCATGAATGAATGAACACCACCATTCCTGGCTTTTTTTTTATAATGAGCGAGTTACATGCACATCCCTGCATTCCACCAACATCACGTCACTAGCAGTTTCTGTTGTCGCCAAATCATCGTGGGATCATTTCACCTTAAAAACAAACATGTAAACCGCTTATAATATGCAGCGCCAAATGTAGGCTTGGGAGATTTATTGGGGCCAGCATAACGGAGGAGATGTCTTTTTGTAGCTGCGATGAGGTAGTCAGTCTAGTGATACCAGCGAGACAAGCCACATGTCCTAATTATTCCACAAATAAAGACGCATATATGTATTAATATAGAAATTGTTTGTTTCATTGAATAATAAAATTTACTCTACTATAACTAGCCCGCGCTCAAGGGGTATTTGTACCCTTAAAATGTTTGTACACAGCGCGGGCTAAGAAAATTTAGAGAGGAAGAAAATACAGGTACCGATCTATGCTGGTTTTAAATGTTTGTAAGTTATAACGAACAGGAAACACAGAGATCGGCAGGGCATTCTATAAGCGAGTTGTGCGGATTAGGAAAGAATCACGATATTTTAGAGTACGTCCGAAAATGGGCTTGAGGGTATACTGATGAGCATTCATAGCGAGACGGGTGTTACGGTTAAAAGTTTGAAGGGGTGGAATGCTACTAGCGATTTCTATGGGGCACTGGTGGTGGAAATAGCGATAAAACAAAGTGAGTCGGTGTTCGAGGGTGTCAATTCATTGACTGATATTAGTATCACCAACGAGTTTTATCGCACGGTTTTGACTCCTATCTAGCAGGTGCAGAGATGTTTTAGAAGCACCTGACCAGATGTGGGCATTGTACTCCAATTTTGGGCGGATGAATGCCTTAAATATTGTGGCCAGATCAGAGGGGGTAAAATATTTCTTACCTCGTTTGAGGAAACCTAGACATTTCACAGCATTTTTGACGACATCGAATATGTGATCATTCCAACGTAAGTTGTCACTGACACACATACCGAGAATGGAAAGTGTATCGGTTTCGGCGATGCAAGTGTCATTCATGGATAATGGCTGGGTATTTGAATTTCGCTTTAATGACAGCAGACAGCATTGTGTTTTGGAAGCATTCGATTCCACTCGGTTGATAGTTCCCCAATTGGTTATGCTGTTAATATCGGAATTTAATGAGCTTGAAATACGTTGCCGTTCCCGTTCTACAGCCGAAGAGCGGACAGTACTGTCATCAACAAAGGAATATATTGGATTAGAAGTAGCAGTCAAGAGGTCATTAATGAAAATTAAAAACAGTGTCGGAGACAGAACGGAGCCCTGGGGCACATCAGCATTTATTTTGTGAATATCAGACTTGAAACCGTCCAAGACAACTTGAATTGAACGTTCCGAAAGGTAATTTCTAATCCATTGAAAAAGAGAGTCGTCGATCCCAAGAGCACGCATTTTCGACAAAAGAGCCTGATTCGAAACTCTGTCATATGGCTTAGAAATATCAAGTGCAACTATCTTGCTTTCGCCAGATTGATGCACGCTTTAGTTCCACTTTTCGGTGAGACATGCCTTCAGATCACCAGTGGACCTGTTGCTGCGAAAACCGTAGAGAAGTTTTCGTGGTGCGAGATATTTTATGAGCTGGCGATTTATCAACGTTTCCATGATGTTGGAATGAAGGGACGTAACTGCAATGGGCCTATAGGAGGGGAGAGAAGAAGATTCGCCTTTTTTAGGGACGGGCTGGACAAATGCCGTTTCCATCAACTCGGAAAGAGCACTCAGGAGTGGGATTGAAGAAAAAGCTTACGCAGTAATTTTGCCAGTGTGGAAGAACACTTCTTCAGAAGAAAGGAGATATACCATCTGGACCAGCGGATTTATGTGTGTTGAGATCTTTAAGTACTCTTGCTGCTACACGAGTGCGAAAGTGTAGCAGCAGATTCGAGGCACTCAAGTGTAGGCGGAGACAAAGCACAATCTGGGAGTGTTGAGCTAGCCGCAAAGTGTGCAGCAAGCAGATTGGCCTTGTCCAAAGAGCAGACAGCTGGAATGCCATTGTACATGTACGCCGGAATGGAGAATGAGGCAAATTTCTTATGTTTTTGACGAACGACCAATAAAATTTACTGCCTTTGGGACATTGCAGAATTTCTTCCCTCAGTTTTCGGTCGTATTGGAATTTCGCACGCTTGAGGAAGTTGCAGTCATTTCTGGCTCGTTTAAACTTTTTTCGGTTTTCCTCTGTCCGGTTGGTCTTGTAGGACCGAAAAAACAATTCTCTAACCCTGAGAGCCTCTTTACAGCTCGAGTCGTACCATGCCATTTCTTTTGGTTTGATACTCTTCATCCGATGAGGGATAAAGCATCTCATTCCAAAGAGAATAGTTTCTTTGATCATGTCAGCAGCGGCATCCACGTCGTGGAAGCTTCTGTCAGTAAACATGCTTCTGAACTCTTCCGAAAAAAACACCTCCTGGCCGAAATAACGCTTAACTTTCCTGGCCTGTACAAATTCAACGGGCACGCATCAAATAAAAATATTTGTAATTGGCAAATCAAAAAAGCCACGTTACTTTGGAGCAGCGACTTTGCCTGTAGATTACTATACCACTCCAAACGCTTGAATGACATCGAAAGTTTTCAAAATGTGGTTTTATAACTCATTCGTGCCGCAGATAAAAAAGTTTATTCATTGAAATGGACTGCCCGAAAAAACGTCGCTGCTATTGCATAATGCGGCATCTATTCTACCAGCAAATGCGCTTACGACTGAAGACGCAATGATATTAACATTGTTCTTGCCATCGAACTGCATGGATCAGAATGTCATAAGAACTACAAAAATGGTTTGTTATCTGTTGGAAAGTTTGTTATCTTTTACTAAATCAAATGAATGAGATATGCAGGATGATATTCCGCTTGCTAGACTAATGGGTCAACCAAATGAATCTATCGATGATATGCCTGCAATGCAATTGACTGTTGATGAAGTTAATGATTGGCTGAAAGAGAACCACATTCAGAATAGCCCGCCAGCAAAAAGTGAAAAGGAAGAGACAGTATATGAATATCAACAGAAAATTAAACCGGCAGAAGCAATTAAAGCGTCGGCTGTTGTTCAAGTTAAAGAATGGCAACTTTTATATATTTCCACTATTATAAAGAAAACTTGTTAGTTAGCTTTAAGATTGGAAATGAGAACGATGCATCTATTTCTGAGATCTTAGCTTTGCAAATAGAAAAAAAAAACAAAACCACTCATTACTGATTTTACTACCAAAATTGTGTAAACATTTGCATGAGTTTTGCGATTTTTTAAAAATATTTTTCTTTAGTTTTTATAAAAATAATTCTATATAATAAAAAAAAAAAATATGTGTAAATACTGCATTTTTGAAGCTGAAGTAGCAATAAAGATCGTTATATGTATCAGCAACTGTTTTCGTTTTCGTTCTGTGTATGTTAATTCGAATTATTCGAGAATTTGATTGGGATTAGCGAGACATTACGTACATACGGGGTATATGAGTATAAATAAATTAATATAAAAAAAGAGAGACAAATTATTTGAAGTTGAATGTAATCTGGGAATCTAGTCATAGTTAATTTATGTTCTGATTATGGTAGAATAAATTTGTCGAAAATAGTGTTTTATTCTGAGTTTTAGGCTTTTTTTCCAAATATTATTGGAAGTATTTTCTGGCAATTTTAATTAAGATTCATACGAAAGCTTATTTAACAACAAGTTACATCTATGACGTTTTTAATTATCTTCCCTTTACAATCTCATTTACACACATAATGATAAGTAATATGTATTTATTTGTATAATGCTTGTTTGTTAATCCTTAGTAGGACTATATACATATTCTCTGAATAGTCAAAGTCTCTTATGTCACAAAACAAAAGAATTAACCCAAATCCCAGATAGTTCTATTCCCAGAATGAACATTTCAAAGCCTAATTGCAAATAGAAGCACAAAGAAATTACAACCCAGTGGGACAGAATACATGAAGCATTTGGTACGAGAAAAAAGGGGGGCGAAAAAAAAAAGAAAAAAAATACAAAAATAATTACAGCAATGTCACCCGGGAATATGATTGTGCAACATTACGCGAACGAAATGAGAGAATCGCGTGTCTCTGATGATTTATAAACACGATTCCTTGTACCAATGGGAATTCACTTGATACTATCGAAGTGAAGTAATCCAAATGAAAGCCAAATTACCAATAATGGACATCCTTTGACTAATGAGAATGAACAGCTCAACCACTATTCCAATTCAAAATGAAAATGGTCTTATCCTTATCCTTATAAGAATGCTGAAGTCATTTTCAAATTGACAATTTGTTAGGTCTCCAAAATGATTGATTCACTAAAGGTGTGGTTTAGTGGTGGCAGTATACTCAGTTCTTGATAGTCACGACTGTTTTGTATGCATTTCTACAATACAATAGTCATGTGCAACATTGTTCTGCTGCTTTTCAATTGTTTCCGCATAAATCAATAGGTAGCATTCAAGACCATCGTTTCTATCGTAATATGATAGCCATTATTTCGCTCGACTATTGTTATTCAGTACAAAAACATATGAAGCAGTGATGCTGCAGCGCAGCAACCACTAGAAGTAAGAACATACATGCAATTTGCAATACGAATAATAATCACTTTCCTTCCTTTGTATAACAACCATCAGCGACAGCAAACATCCATATAGCCCAATACACTTATACTCATCCCAATATCATACAAAAGAAAGCAGCGTTTACTCATCACCATCGCCATCGTCATCCTTGTCGTTGTCGTTGTCGTTGCCGTTGCCGTTGTCGTTGATACCCTATGCTGCACTACAAGTAAGCACAAGCAGCATCAACAGCAGAACCAATGTCGAAGAGTCCTTGTGCCCGATTCCATTTGGATTTCATATAGACATCCATCATTCTCATCTCATATCATATTGTATATGAATTTGGACTTAAACTGAACATCGTCATTATCATCCTGGTCATAGAAATGCATTGAAGACAACATAACATTCATTCCTTGTCATGAGCACGATTATTTATGAACAGTAGTAGTTATTGCAAGAGCCCTTGTCCTCCGGATGGTAAGGGACTTAATATCACTGTCTTCTTCGAGCACGACACATTCCGTGGGCAATTGTGCTCTTTTAAAGAAGCAAGAAGTGGCGCTGTCACCATCACCATCACCATCACCATCACCATTACCATGACAGCTTACGATGATAACAACCAGGAATACTATTACGGTGCTGGCTTTTCAAGAGCCAAATACTGAATAGATGCATCTTTTTAAGAGGTTGTCCTAAGTAGAAGAAGATTGTGCTTGTGATACATAGAAATTGCTGGATGATGGTTAGGAGCACTTAATACTAAATGAATCTGTAAGTGGTGAGTTGGGAGTCCATTAAGAGTTGAATATTGTGCAGGTAAATGAGTACAAACTTTCTTTCCAATGTACGAGTACAAGTACTCTCTGATGTGTTAACGTTGTTTTTAAAAGAGTCGGTTTAAAAGACACAAACGCTCACTTCAAAATGTAGAATTAAAAACTCTGGTTTCTTGTCATAAGTACCAGGCTTTTAAAATACTTAATAACAAGAATATTGAGCACGAGTGGACTGGAGAAGTTTATTATACTCGTATGATACATTTGCTTTCATCTTGATTTGTAACATGCCTACGCTTTTGCAAGTAGAAAAAATATAACCAACTTGATTGTATCCTTTTCTTTTGTTTTTCGTATTAAACCTGCGCCAATTGTGTTCTCGGCTAAGTCTATAGGCCGGTCTATTTTGTGTTACATAATCAGTCGGGTCGAGAATTTGTTAACGTTTTTGAATTTAACTGATTTATTTTTCTTTCGGGTGGAACTCGAGCTTTTGTCTTTTAGACCGGATCTTCTTCCTAAAGAATGTTTTTGTACATGCCGACATCCGTAAAATTTACCTGGTTCCTTCTACTCTTTCCATTAAACATCTCGTACGCGATGCGTATAACGCTTAACATCTGAGTCCTCGCGCCAGTTTAGCCTTCCTCTCATCGTTTACGACTGATTTCAAGTATTTAAATTTTTCACACTTAACACTTAAGAGTTAGTTTTCGGGTTTTGAATTAATGGCAACGCATGCATTCGTCTTTTCGGCCAATTCATAAACTGTTATCTTGTAAAGAGTTATCACTTCATTGATGTGCTCCTTCAATAGAAATTCTGGTACGATACAGAAAACCAACGGACTAAGACTATATTTTGATATCATCGTTCATAGCGTGTTACATTCTTATCATCCTCAGATCTATCGAAACTCTGTCAGTAGATTTCTTCACATCAATTAAGGCGATATGTTGATCCTCCTCCACGTTTGGTGGACTGCCACACATTGTCTAATATCTAGAACTCTTTCGGATCCCGTGTGGAGTGTAGCTAGTTCTCCAATCGGGCGCGTCTCCAGGTGGCGGATAGGGTGCCCCTGTGTGTGGATAGGGCATTTACCTCTACATACTCGTACACAGGGTTGGTGGAAATTTCAAATACCACCCGCTGACCAAAAAACTGGCAAGAGCGGAATTACACTTAAAATAAATTTAATGATGGATAGTGAGGCAAAGAAAAATATAGTTACGGTGCAAGGGGTCGGATAAACAGCGCCGGCGGCGGAGAGTGCGAAAGCAGGCTCAAAGTCGTTGAGATATAATGACTGCAATATTGGACAAACGTCAATATCTCCTACGGCGGTGGCAACCTTGGCCCCGGTAGGTAGTAATACTAGAAGGAATCTCCTCCAGACAGACGTGAGTCGCGACTGACCCGTTCAAGAAAAGTATGAGGGTCACGCGTTCACCGCCAAAAACAACTGTCCTGAAGGAACACGTGATAGAAAACCCACGAATCAGTCCCACAGTGGTAGATCGGAGCCCAATCGTCACACCAAACACTGAGGCTCCGCCTCAAGCGGGAAATACAATGTTACAACTGGGTGCAAAAATTGATGAGTTGATTGCTTTTTATAAAGACAAGCACAACGTCCACGGTGAAATCAAAAAAATCGCAAGTTTGATCAAGTCCGCTTTTCGAGAAACCAAAGTCGAGACATCTAACCTGCGTTGCAAAGTTTCTCAACTCGAACGGGAAGTGCATCGTTGCCAGAAAACAACTCAGCGCATATGGTTGACAAATCGCTAAGTCCAAAAATTAAATGGTATCGTCCTGCAAAGTGGGTAAGGGTAGAAGACAGATTTAATAACGCTGCTGGAACAGCGTACTAAGACTCCATCTCCAAAGAAAAAGCGAGGAAGAGCGCCAGAAGAACCACGCGCTCAAAAACGCATTCAAAAAAGTGACCGCATAAATCCACAATCAACTCCCTCTAAGCCGGAGCCCCTTAGAGAGGGAAACTTTGCCGAAATGAAAACGAACGGGTGGCAGAAGGTCGAAAGAGGTGCTCGGAAAAATTATGCACCAAAGGCGAAACGTCCCGAAGAAATTATTATTTAAAGAACGAGCGAAATTACGTACGCTGACCTGTTGCGGAAATTAAAATCGGACACGACAGTAAACAGCAGGCGGAGACCTCCTTTTAGCGCTAAAAAAATCTCCCGAGATAGCTACGAGTACTTCGAGCCTAAAAGACAAAAAATCGGAGATTCGTTAGTAGAAGATGCTAGCGTTCGCTCAATCACGCACGAGATATTCCTCGAATGCAAGGACATAGACGAAGTAACGTCGAAGGAAGAAGTTTGCGAGGCCATCACCGAGTTCCTTCAAGATTATGAAGTTAAGCCGCCGGCAGTAAAGACAATGAGGAAAACTTTTGGTTGGACTCAGGCGGCCACCATACGGTTGCCTGTAGACAGATTACTTACCGCCGGAAAAGTACACCTTGGTTGGATCTATTGCAGGATCCGAGAAAAAATTTCGTCAAAGAAATGCGATCGAATACATACCTCGGATACGGAGAAAGCGGGCATAAATTTAAGTAAGGCAAAACCAAAATGCTTGCACGGTAGGGTTAGGTGCCCAGAGTATAAAAAAGCAGTTAAGAGCCTCCACGCGAAAACATGAAAAATTTTCAGCTTAATTCAAATCATTGTAAGGTAGCTCAGGATCTGCATCAAACGGTCCATGAGCATAAGGTCGACATTGGAATACTCTCGGAGCAATATTGCAACATTAATTCGGGCAATTGGGCGCATGATGCGACGAAAAAAGCCGCCATATGGGCATGTGGTAATACCACGTTTCAGATACCACCTTTCGGCGAGAAAAACTACTTCGTACGAGCAAAGTTAAATGTTATATGTATACGTATACAGCTGTTATGTCCCTCCAAGCCCTACTATTGAGCAATACGAATGAGTCGTCGAAAGCATAGTTCTTGATGCTGAGGATCATACGCCAACTATTATAGCCGGTGATTTTAACGCATGGGCAGTAGAATGGTTAAGCGTGCTAACGAATAAAAGGGTAACCATTCTACTCGAAGCGCTCTCTAGTTTGGACGTCGTCGTAGCTAATATGGGAAATGCGAACACGTTTAGTAGAGCGGGTGCAGGCTCGATTGTTGATATTACGTTCGTTAGTAGCAGTTTATCTAGGCATACGACATGGCGCGTCAGCAATCACTACACCCACAGTGACCATAATGCTATTATAATCGATAGATATAATCGAATGTATGGGGCAAAGCGTACAAAATCATAACGCGAAGCTCAAAACGCCTCAGAGACCGGCACCATCTTGCCCGCTATTTCTCAGCAGAATCGTAGAAACTCTGTTTCCGTCTCAACATGATGGAGTTCTACTAAGCGAGATCGGAGAACTACATGAACACATTCCTGCCTTAACAACCGATGAACTCACCGCTGCAATCGAGAGGGTGGAAGATCGGAAAGCCCCTGGTCCAGACGGAATACCAAATAGGGCTTTAAAAATAGCGATGAAGGCCCGCCTAGACGTTTTCGTTAGCATGTACAATACATGCTTAATCGAGGGTATATTTCCGGAACAATGGAAATACCAACGGTTGGTATTATTACCAAAAGGAAATAAACCGCCGGAGGAGCCCTCATCTTATCGGCCGCTCTGTATGCTCAACACTATGGGCAAAATATTAGAGCGAATTATATGCAACAGACTACAGCCTACCATTGAAGCCAATGATGGACTCGCGGAATGTCAATACGGCTTTAGAAAGGGCCGATCGACAATCGACGCGATTAAAGTCGTAATAGACAAATCCCAATCGGCCATAGAAGGTAGACGATGGAAAGAAGGCAGTAAAAAGTACTGCGCCGTGGTTACACTTGACGTGAAAAATGCTTTTAACTCGGCGAACTGGTCGCGTATTTTACAATGCCTCGAAAGATTAAATGTACCAAAGTACACATTTAGATTGATCAGGAGCTATTTTACCGATAGGTTGCTCCTCTACGACTCCGACGACGGGACGAAATTATATAAAATTACAGGGGGCGTGCCCCAAGGATCAGTGTTAAGTCCCTTACTGTGGAACGTGATGCATGACGACATTCTACGACTCCCAGTCCCCAGGGAAGCCGCCATTGCTGTTGTAGTCGTGGCAAAACGACTTGAAGAAATCGAGTTGTATTGCAACGATGCAATATCACTGATAAAAAACTGGCTACGCGGTATGAGTTTAGACCTTGCGGAACATAAAACGGAATCCGTTCTCATTACGAGTAGACGGGTGCTAGAGACGATAACTATAAAAGTCGGAGAGCACACAATTATTTCCAGCCCATTTGTAAAATACCTGGGAGTGTTGATTGATGCTCGGCCTAATTTCAAGCATCACCTCGCATGCGCTTGAAAGAAATCGTCGAAAGCGATAGGCGTTCTTTTGAAACTCATGTCGAATATCGGCGGCCCGAAACAAGGCAAACGATTAATGCTTGCGAGAGTTGTAGCCTCCATACAGCTGTACGGGGCCCATATATGGTGTGACGTCACGAATAAAAAGACACACATGAAGGGATTCAAATCTGTGTACAGATTACGTGCACTGCGAGGTAGCAGTGCATTTCGAACGGTATCCCACGACGCGATATTGGTACTATCCTCTATGGTACCAATCGATATCCTAGCTTTAGAAGCTAGACGACTTGATGAAAATCGCGTGCAAATCGGGCCATCCATAAATCAAGCGAAGAAATTCGAAAGAGGCTGCAGTATAGAAGCGTGGCAACACTAATGGAACGAGTCCCAAAAAGGGAGATGGACGTACCGACTAATCCCAAGGATTGAAAGTTGGGTAAAACGAAAACACGGCAAACTGAATTACTGTCTTACACAGTTCATGACGGGTCACGGTTGTTTCCGGGAATATCTACTCAAGCGAAACCGTGATTCGCACATTAAGTAATATTTAGCGGTAGTTCCGCAGGTGAATAAACGGAAAGATTCCCCGGGAGGTGGTTTTAGTCAGTAAGAATCTGACACTACCAATGGACGTCGGACCATTGGTGCCTATGCAAGGTTTCCACCTTCCTACGCAAAAAAAAAAAAAAGAACTCTTTGGGATATCAGGTGGTTCGAAAAGTCCCGAGTTGGCGATTCTAATAACATTTTCATACGATTTTTAGTTAATATAAACCTTTGAACGATACGTGTCAAAATTGAGATTTCGACCATTAGTTATCGAGTTATTCAAATTATTCAAAACCATGGCCAAAAACGAGTTCTGTATGTTGATGAAATACTGTTATTTGATGGGGAAGAATACTGCGAAAACTCAAGAATGGTTTAAAAACGTTAAAAAGAGCCTGCCCCCGTCAAATTAAACCCTTTGCCGCTGTTTTGCTGAATTTAAGCGCGGTCGTACAGACGCAAATGTTGCTTAACCCTTTGGGCGCCCAAACATAAAAAAAAATCTAAATGGCAGAGTATTTGGGTATGCGAAATTTCTGTTGATGATCCAGAGGTATGTGACAATAGATGAAACATGGATGCTATTAGCTGTTCGAAAACTTTCCGAAATTCTCGTCGGAAAGAGATATGGCTCCAATCAAGCGGCTGTGGGATGGTTGAAATTATTTGCGAATGGTTGGCTTTTAACTTAGCCCCAAAGTCCAACCGTCTTAAAGCGCATCGATTCTGGCGGGCATTGTGAAACGCATTGCATTGAAAAGCAAAATTACACGTCCAGGTAACTTAGTGCGGACTAACTCTATTTTTTCACGACCTGTATGGCACGTGTTGAAAGTAGAGATCGTGCGTATCCATATCCTCGAGCTCCGGATACAAAAAAAAATGTTTATCATGTCTCGGCAGGGAGCTCCATTTTCCATAATTGCTTTTCCCGGTTTCATTTTCGAAGAAGTGCGGCCCTATGATACTTCCAGTCCATAAACCGTACCAAACAGATGCTCATTCTGGGTGCATTGTCATCTCCTGAATCAGTAGTGATTCAGAAGCGACATTTGTGCCTGTTAACGTAGATGCCAATGTGGAAATGGACCTCACAACACTATTTTCTTGCAAAAATCAATTTTTTCCAGAACCCAATCCGAGAACGTACGCCGCTGCTGGTAGTCCGTCGGCTGCAATTTTTGCGTTAATTTGACCTTGTATGCATGGAGAGCCAAATCTTTCGTCAAAATTCTGTGTTGTTTGGCCATAGAGAGGATAAGCTCTAGAACAATGACGAATGGACGTGTTTGCTTGTTTCAGACACTTTCCTTCACTGTGGTAATATTTTCCATTGAACGTCCAGGCGAACACATTTCGGCGCCTTTCCATCTTAAACTAAGCTTGACTCTTGGAATTGTTTGATTATGTTGCGCATACACAATCAAAAACTACATGACTACGCGCATCGTTGCCGCAAATGGTCCTTAATCATCGTCATGTAGGTGCAATCTTTTTTTACTATAATCTTCTTTGGTAATCAGTATTTGTAATTTTATTCATTTTGAGCACATGCGTTACTTAATAAAGTTTTCAAAACACAAAAAGTAAAACAAGTTCCACCACCCCATCGTGCTAAGTAAGTGGAGTAAGATGAACTCCTAGGGGGTAAGCTGAGGTATCAATTAGCAAGCCTACTATTCTGTACAAGGCGTTCATACGGATGTGTGGCCTCATCATCCTCACTGTCTAGACATTGTTGGGAGAGCCACAATGAGTTAATTTGGCACAAGTAGAACATGGAGTCCAGATTGGGTTGGTGTCAACATTGCAGAATTGACAGTAGATGTTCTTACGGTTGCAACTATGGTGTTTGCTGCTCTAGTGGTTATAGTTAGTGCTAAGATCTCAGTTTGGGTAGTATTTCTTGTCAATGAGGAAGCAAAGTCACTTTCAGAGAAGACTGACATCCCTTTTTTTTTTGTAAAGAACTCAACACTCAGGAGGGTAATACTGCAATTAAAATGCCTGAGCACGTGTTAAGTTTTTAGGATAATGGGACAGAGAGAGAAAGATGGGCTAAGTAGTTATTTCGCTCCATGGGTGGTATCCAACATTTGATGGGGAGACTAAATTATTAGTGTTATTTGACTTTTTATAGGCAACCGGTCATCTTACATGAATTTAGGTGCCTGAAAAAAAGAACATCTTTCGGGCGCGACTGGTATTGGACCCCGAATAGTCCGATTTGGAAACCAATACACTACCACGTAACAGCATACAAATAAAGTGGCAGCAGAAACTCACTTGTTATCAGCACATTTTGGACGGCTAAGACATTTTGCCCCCTCACGATCAATAGAGTAAAAAAAAAAAATTAAGCACATTACGTATAAAAAGAAGTTCTTACATTGGCGTGGTCACTGACACACGTGAAAAACTTTAAGTTGAATTTGAACTACTATATTTAAAGCAATAGACAAGATCGAAGTAAACTTGAAAAATCAGAAGGAAATTGACCAAAGTCAGTCTTATTTTTTTAATACAACAACAACTTGGTTTCGCTAATGTGTTACTATTGGAACTCACCATTGGAACTCTATAAAGAGATAATAAATTTAAATAATAAAAAATTTTGTACTTCCGATGGTATTACGAACTGTCTTGTAAAACGCATTGCTTTTTTTTATTGTTGACGTGTTGTGTCATATATTAAATATGAGTGTCAAGTGTGGTATCTTTCCATCAGGACTATAAACGGCTAAAGTAATTCCTCTTTACAAAAAAGGTTATCGGTAAAATCGGTAAGTCAATATAGGCCAATAACCTTGCTTCCAACCTTTTCCAAACTTTTTGAGAAAATTATGAAAAAACGAATTATGTCCTTTCTAAACAAAAACTATTTCTTTTGCCACCAACAGTATGGTTTTCAAGAAGGCAGATCGACGGAAGATGCTACTTTGAAATTTTGTAATGAACTATGCGATGGTTTTAACACAAAAAAGTCCTATGGCTTTATTTATAGATATGACCAAGTGAATCATAAAATTCTCTTGGCCAAACGCTACAAAGCTGGATTTAGAAATTCTGTATTGAGTTGGTTTAGATCCTATTTATGAACTAGATTTCAAAGAGTGAAAATAAACGAAGTCTTTAGCGAAAAGTTAGAATTACAAGTTGGAGTTCCGCAAGGCTCTGTTTTGGGTTCGATTCTGTTTTTAATATATGCCAACTCAGTTTTCAAACAAAATTTTTATGGAAACATTACAGCTTTCGCCGATGACATTGCTTTTTCTTACACCAATAACTCCATATTTGAATCGGTGGCTAGAATCCAAAGTGATTTACAGCGATTGAGACAGTGGTTTGCCAAACATGAACTTATTGTTAGCGAAAAAACTAAGCTTATGTTTTTAGGTTAAAAAATGCACCTTTGCTTGAGACTAATGTTATTTTCCATTCAGCTGGTTGCCCAAGGCTCTCAATGTTCTCTCATAATTGTGGAAAAGTTAACTTTTGTGCAAATGCAACAGATTCTGTTGAATCTTTCAAGTACCTTAGAGTTTCAATAGATAGTAATTTAAGTTGGAAAACACACGCGACTGAATTGAAAGCTAACTTGAGATGTGCAACGCGCAAAATGTTTTTATTGCAACCTCACTGTTTCAAGAAACTTTTAACTGTTATTTATTATGGAATCATAAATTCGAAGCTTCAATACGGCTTGACAAGTTGGGATGGAGCTTACAATAATGCAATGGAACCATTACTTATAACCCAAAAACACATTGTCAGAATTATTTGTAGAAAAACTAGAATAACAAGTAGCTGGCCATTATTTCTCGATCTAACAATTCTGCCTTTGAAACACCTATATGTCTATAAGGTCCTAAAAGTTTTTTTCATTCGCAGTGGCTACAACACAATGTTTAGAAATTCAAATGCATATGGATCAAGAGTTAATTCTCAGCAACTTTTCAAAGTTCCAGTTTCCCAAAGAACACATTTTTCTAACTTTTACTCTGTCTCGGCACCTACGCTATTTAATAGTTTACCTTACGAAATAAGATCACTTAGAATGCGGTATTCTTTTCTTAGTAAAATAAAAATTTGGCTATTTTCATTGGATATTTTCCAAGTCAAAAATTTGTTTATGAGCATAGTTTAAGTTGAAATTGTTTCTATTATTTGTTAATCTTGTTTGAAATTGAATTTATTATGTAAGATTATTTTATTTTTTTTTTCCCACCTCATTGTTTTCTGTATACACTGATCAAAAAGTTGCCGGAATGTATTCAGAAAATTGGAAATACAAGTTAATTCATCTAAATCTATATATTCTCCCCTCTAAAGTAATCCACATCAACTGCAACACACTTATGCCAGCGCTTCGCTTGATCCAAACCTCGAAACAGTTTTTATATTCGGTTTTCGGTATGTCCATTAGTGCTTCCTGCGATTTTTCCATTACGTTCATCGTAGTGGTTTTTTAACTCGATTGAACAGAGAGAAGTCACAGGGAGCCAAATCAGGTGAATTCGGTGGCTGTTGGATGGTATTTGTTGCATTTTTCGTCAAAAAATTACAAATAATGATGGCACTGTGCGACGGTGTGTTATCATGGTGCAAAATCCACGATAATTCTGGTCTCTTTCGACGAATTGCTTCACGCAAACGTCTCATAACGCCCAAATTATAATGTCTGGCCTTCTGGCGAAAATTCATGATGCACTACACCATTGAAATCCATGAAAACCGTGAGCATTGCCTTCTTTTTTGACTGAAAACGACGTGGCTTTTTTGGTCCCGGCTCATTTGGTGAACGCCATTCACTTGCCTGATGCCCACGTCTCGTCTCCAGTAATGATCCTTTTGATGAATGTGGGACACGGTCTCTTTTTTGCATGAAATTGAGGTCTTTTGGCACCAGTTTTGCTGCTACACGACGGAAACCCAAATCATGTTTTGGACGGATCCATAGGCAATGTTCAAGTCCTCTGCTACCTCTCTGATAGTTAATATGCGGTTATTGACCAACATTTCTTTTACTCGTACTTCATCAATGTTTTCGTCGGTTTTCGATGTCGATGGTTTGCCATTGCGTTCATCATCTTGGATTGACTCACGACCACTTTTGAACCAACGTTCGCGCACCATTAATACAAGTTCGCTGTTGCAAATTTAAATCCATTTCTGAAATTGTTAAAAAATCCCCAACACACAGATGTACTCACCATCGACAAGTGCACTGTGTAATTCGCTCCTCGCGTGAAGTATTGGGTCTACAAGTAAGTTTCCAGCGTTTGTCAGAGATGGCGCCACCAGTGGATCCCGGGCAGAAATGTCAGACCCCATGTGTTTTATTTGTAGGTTTTGTATCTGTCAACAACTTTGTAACGTTATATTTGAGCAGTTCTATCGGTGTCGTACATTTTATCGAGCAAAATCATGGCGGGAAGCGCTGCTTTTATTCTTTAATATGAAGAAAAGTGCGGCTGAGGCCTATCGTTTGCTTTCGGAAACTTATGGGGCAGAACGTATTGGTGAATCGACGTGCCGCGAGTGGTTCAAACGGTTCAAAAGTGGTGATTTTGGAGTTGAAGACAAAGATCGCCCCGGAAAGCCGAAAAGTTTTGAAGACGAGGAATTGGACGCTTTACTGGACGTGTCAGATTCAAGAAGAACTTGCTGCATCATTGGGCGTCACGCAACAAGCCGTTTCCCTACGCCTAAAAGCACTGGGATTCACTCAAAAGGTTGGAAACTGGGTGCCGTACGAATTGAAGCCAAGAGACGTCGAACGGCGATTTTGCATGTCCGAAATGTTACTGCAGCGGTACAAAAATAAATCATTTTTGCATCGTATTGTCATTGGTGATGAGAAATGGATTTATTATGATAATCCTAAACGCAGAAAATCGTATGCAAAGCACGGCGAGCCCGCCCAATCGACGCCGAAACGAAATATTCACGTGAATAAGGTCATGCTCTGCTGCATATGGTGGGATCAAAAGGGTGTCGTATACTACGAACTGCTTCCGAGTGGTGAAACCATCAAAGGACCATTATATCGAACTCAACTAATTCGTTTGAAGCAGGCATTAAAAGAAAAGCGGCCAGAATATGAGACCAGGCATGAGTCCGTCATTTTTCATCACGACAACGCTCGGCCACATGTTGCGGTTTCGGTGAAAAACTATTTGGAAAATAGTGGATGGGAAATTCTGCCTCACCCGCCTTACAGTCCAGACTTGGCACCATTTGACTACCACTTGTTTCGTTCGATGCAGAACGCTCTTACGGGAATACGCTTCAGCTCAGTAGAGGAAATCAAAAATTGGCTCGATACGTTCTTGGGCTCGAAAGACGAGAAATTTTTTTGGTCCGGAATTCATAAATTGCCAGAAAGATGGGGGAAAGTTGTAGCTTCCGATGGACGATACTTTGAATAAAGCATTGTAACTATGTTTTCATAATAAAACTTCAAATTTTGGAAAAAAAAACGCTGGAAACTTACTTGTAGACCCAATACAAAAACCAAAAAAAAAAATAAAAAAAATCGTGCGCGAGTGCAGTGTAACCGAAATCCACAGTGCGGGCATCACAACCTTCCTGCCCGTGGTCAAACTGTTGCTAGCACTCGGTCACGGCCGTTGCTGTATTACATTGTCATACTCGCGTGCAGTGACTGAGTGTATGTAACAACAGATGGATAGCGGGCTGTGGGTATGAATTTTGCTGGTGTGCTGTTTCGTATTGTTGTAAGAGCTTGACACCTACCACAATTTGATTCGGTAAACCAACTCTGAATTTGTCCTTCACATCTGCGCTTAGTAACGTCGGTGTTTGTGTTTTTTGTGTTTGTCTTTCTTTATAATGATTCGTCTTTCTTTATAATACGCGGGCTAAAAAGTAATCACTTTTCCGCGTACGTGTAGTGAAACACAGGTAGATCTCCGCCCACACCTATCAGATCACTCTGATCTGAAGGTACCTGGCTACGAACTAGTGCCATTATTCATCTCTCACCGCGGTCTCGCCATTTACGTGCGTAGTGATGTACGAGGGCGGATCAATAAGTCAATAAGTTTTTGAATTTCTGACCTCTTTACTGAAACAGCAACACTGCTCCTGTCAATAGGCATCTATCAGTTGACTCCTGTCAAAATTTAAACTTGCTGCGTCAGTTAGTTTGTGTTTGACAGCTATTTTTATCAGACTACTCACTAATTTGAGGAGAAAATGGAAAAAAGTGAATTTGGTGTGCTTATTAAGCATTATTTCTTGCGAAAAAAAACCATTACCGAGACCAAGGCTAAGCTTGATAAATACTATGGGGACTCTGCACCATCGATTTCAATGGTAAAAAAGTGGTTTACTGAATTTCGTTGTGGCCGTACAAGCACTGAAGATGCCGAACGTCCTGGACGCCCAGTTGAGGTCTCTACACCCGAAACAATCGAAAAAATTCACGATATGGTGTTGGCCGACCGAAGATTGAAAGTGCGAGAGATTGTGGAAGCCGTAGGGATCTCGCATGGCTCAGTGGTTTCAATTTTGAATGATCACTTGGGCATGAGAAAGCTTTCCGCAAGATGGGTGCCGCGTTTGCTCACAGTCGACCACAAACGCAATCGTGTAACGACTTCACAGGAAGGTTTGGCGTTGTTTAATCGCAATATGGAGGAGTTTTTGCGCCGTTTTGTAACCGTGGACGAAACATGGATCCATCACAACACACCAGAGAACAAACAACAGTCAAAACAGTGGGTTTCTAAGGGTGAATCGGCGCCAAAGAAGGCCAAGGTGGGTTTGTCAGCCAATAAAGTTATGGCGACTGTTTTTTGGGATGCACGCGGGATAATCCACATTGACTACCTTCAAAAGGGAAGAACAATCAATGGGGAATATTATGCCAACTTATTGGACCGATTCAATGACGATTTGAAAAAAAAACGACCTCATTTGGCCAAGAAAAAAGTTCTTTTCCACCAAGACAATGCAAGGGTGCACACATGTGCAGTTGCCATGGCAAAAATCCATGAATTGGGCTATGAATTGCTCCCTCATCCACCCTATTCTCCAGATTTGGCTCCGAGCGACTACTTCTTGTTCCCAAACCTGAAGAAATGGCTTGGTAGAAAAAGATTTGACTCCAATGATGAAGTCATCTCGCAAACAAAGGCCTATTTTGAGGACCTCGACAAATCATTTTTTTTGGAAGGGATAAAAAAATTGGAGAAGCGTTGGACAAAGTGTATAGAGCTCAAGGGAGACTACGTTGAAAAATTAAATTATTTTTTTATCAAAAAATCTGTGTTTTAATCCAAAAGTCACGGACTTATTCACCCGCCCTCGTAGCTTACCAAACTCCACCACAATGTAGTCCCTGTTCCAATCCGGAATTCAATTTCATGTGTTTAAAATTCCATCTCCGTAAGGAAATTATCCACTACTGCTTTAATTACAGAAGCCCCAAACTAGACAGCAATTCGACTTTTAATGAGTTTGATGCGCTGTCTGACTCCATTCAAAGAATTGTATCCCTGTATCCTCATACTGAAATCGTCATTACTGGCGATTTCAATATACACAATTCTCGGTGGCTTCGACATTCTGGACACCGAAGGACGGTGTGTTGAGATCTTCGCTGCGGAAAATAACTTAACCCAGCTTGTAAATCAGCCCACACGAATACCAGACGTTGGTAGTCATACCGCCAATACCCTGGACGTGTTTCTAACTTCTCACCCTGATAAGTACACCGTTGATGTGATCTCCCCTCTAGGTTCGTCGGACCATTGTGTCATATCAGATAATTTCTTACACTGAGCACACAGTTAGAGAAAAGATTCCTAAAAGAACAGTATGGCAATACGAGAAAGCCAGCTGGAGCGGTCTGAACAGCTTCGTTAGGAATTTTAACTGGTCGTTATGTTTCCTCGATAACGACGTGGATGCCGCTGCTGATATGATCACAGAGACCATTCTCTTTGGAATGAGAAACTTTATCCCTCATCGGATGAAAAGTATCAAACCAAAAGAAAAGGCATGGCACGACTCGAGCTGTAAAGAGGTTGTCAGGGTTGGAGAAATCTTTTTTCGGTCCTTCAAGACCAGCCCAACTGAGGAAAATCGAAGAAAGTTCAAACGAGCCAGAAATGACTGCAACGCCTTCTTAAATGTGTCAAAGTCCAATACGACCAAAAACTGAGGCAAAAAATACTACAATGTCCCAAAGGTAGTAACAATTTTTGGTCCTTCGTCAAAAATATTAGAATTCTGCCTCATCCTCCATCCCAACGATCATTTACAATGACATTCCAGTTGTCAGCTCTTTGGACAAAGCCAATCTGGTTGCTGCACCCTTTGCGGCCAGCTCAACACTCCCAGATAGTGCTCTGTCTCCGCCTACACTTGAGTGCGTCGAATCCTCAATGGGACAAATCCATATTTGCACTCGTTTAGTAGCAAGAGTACTTAAAGATCTTATGTACATAAATCCTCTGGTCCAGATGGTATAGCTGCCCTCCTTCTGAAGAGGTGTTCTCCCTCGCTGGCAAAACCACTGCGTAAGCTTTTTTATCAATCCTACTCTTTAGGACTCTTTCCGAGCAGATGGAAAACAAGATTTGTCCAGCCCGTCCCTAAGAAAGTCCAATCTTCCTCTTTCTCCGCATACGGACCCATTCTTTCCAAGGTCGTGGAAACGCTGACAAACCGTCAGCTCATGAAATATCTCGAAATACAAAAACTTTTTAATGACCGGCAGTACGGGTTTCGTAGCAACAGGTCCACTGTTGATGTAATGGCATATCCCACCGTAAAGTGGAACCAAAGCGTACATCAATCTGGCGAAAGCAAGATAGTTGCTCTTGATATTTCTAAGTCATTTGACAGAGTTTGGCATCAGGCTCTTTTGTCGAAAATGCGTGCGTATGGGATCGACGACTCTCTTCTTCAATGGATTAGAAATTACCTTTCGGAACGTTCAATTCAAGTTGTTTTGGACGGTTTCAAGTCTTATATTCACAAAATAAATGCTGATGTGCCCCAGGGCTCCATTCTGTCTCCGACACACTTTTTAATTTTCATCAACAATCTCTTGTCTGCTACCTCTAATCCAATATACTCCTTTGCTGACGACAGTACGCTCTGCTTTTCATATTCGTTCCCAGACTCACGCCCCTGCTCTTCGCCTGTAGAACGGGAACGGCAGCATATGTATGTTAAGCTCATTAAATTCCTTTATCAACAGCATAACCAATTGGGGAACTATCAACCGAGTGGAATTTAATGCATTTGCATATTCGAAACCGATAAACTTTCCATTCTCGGTATGTGTGTCAATGAAAACTTACGTTGGAATGCCCACATATTCGGTGTCGTAAAAAATGTTGTGAAATGTCTAGGTTTCCTCAAGCGATGTATGAAATACGTCACCCCCTCTGATCGGGTTTCAACATATAAGGCATTTATCCTCCCGAAATTGGGGTACAATGCCCACATCTGGTCGGGTGCTCCTAAAACATCACCTGCTAGATAGGATTCAAAACCGTGCAATGAAACTCATTGGCGATACTAATATCAGCCAATCAATTGACACCCTGGAACACCGATGTAATGTCTCGTGTCTCACTCTGTTTTATCGCTATTTCCAGTGCTCCATAGAAATCGCCAGTAGCATTCCGTCCCTTCAAACTTTTAACCGTAACACCCGCCTCGTTGTGATTGCTCATCAGTATACCCTCAAGCCCACTTTCGGACGTACTCTAAAATATCGTGATTCGTTCATAAGCCGTACAACTCGCTTATGGAATGCCCTGCCTAGCTCTTTATTTCCTAGTCATTATAACCTTCAAACATTTACAACCAACGTTCGCTGGTACTTCTCTTTCCATCCTCCCTGATTTTCCTTCGCCCGCGCTGTGTGCAAACATTTTAAGGGGGGGAAAAAAAAAATCCCTTGAAAGCGCCACATGGCGGTGTGGTGCGGGAACTTTTTGATCAATGTGGTATGCGGGTCATTCGCTGCTAATCTTAAATAGATTTGAACCTTTTCTTCTCTTTATTCCTCAATTGCACCATCCTCAAAGATAAGAAAAAAAAATGAATTAATAATAAAAGAAAAGGACCAAAAAAAAAACGTACACTGATAGACATCACCGGTTAAAACAATCACTATTGATCAATGAGATCACCTCAAAAGACCTACTAGCCCGTCTTGCCGGTAACCCATCTTACCCTCTATCCCCTAGTTGATTTCTTTGGCACTTTAATTCTAAATTGCAAATATGTTGCTTATATTAAGGGCTTACCCTATTTGCTTTTTAAATAGCTCCCATACACCATACACCAATAACGCATAGTGCAAGTTCAAGGCATGCGTTTCGATCTTGATTTTTCTAGTATATATAAACAAATTGTTTGTGTTCATTTCTTATAGGAACTCACCCCATCTGATAAAACTTGTGTTTTGCTTCAAAGTAACAGAAAAATAATATTCAATTCAATAAATTGTAACATTCGTAATTGGATTTGGCTCTTTCAATTAGGACATGACTCCTAGATGGCTGCGTTTAAAATCAAACCGCTGTTTCATGTCCCCGCAATCAAAATCGAATTAACTTGCCCCATACATTCAATGAAAAAGTACAAACCACATCAGAAAAATGGAATATTAATGAAGGCCTTTTGCGATGGCGATGGCGGTTGACCCATCTAGTAGTCCGAATATAGGTAGCCGTATCCTTGTAGTATTTGATCCTAATCAACAAATTGATTACCGCAGCGCAATTAGCTGGAAGTAATTCGTGATGTGATCAGGTATTTTTTCCCATGTTTTCCACGACAATGCGCACATTTCGTTTGTAATTACGTGAAATCGGATTTTCGTAACTCCAGTATGCGTAATTAGCTTAATGAACATTGCTGTTCACGAAAATGCCGGACTCCAGGCTGGCCAGTGCTCTTGTTTTGGTTTGCTAGGGTTCTTTAAATACGAATATGTATGTACGAGTATGTGTAGGCACCGAAGCGTTCTGAGAGTACAATCCATTTGGTAGCCCGAAACCGTCTAGGGACTAAAAATATGCACTGATGCTGTAAGGCTGTAGACATACTATTTCTATAGAGCCATAGAGCACAAAATTGATTGATTCACGCTCGAAGGGTGAAATCCAAGTTGATTATTGCAGTAGGAGCTTGGTATGCGTACACATTCGTTGTTGGGCATTGGATAGCTAAGAGCTAGGGTAGAGACAGTAGTCAAGAGGGCGCGGTATGAGTAACGAAAACGAAAAGCCCACAAAATGAGTCGCCCAGTTCGCACTGCTTCAGTTTTAGTCAGTCGTTTGCATGTGTCGTGCATTAGTGATTGTTATGTCAATTGTGTGGAGAAACAAATTATTGTTGTTAACTCCATTCGCAACGAAATTACAAAGCGTCAGCACCGCAATGTCCATCGACCCTCTGCTATCCTGCTGTTGTCCTGCTGCTGTCCTTCAATTCTTCTGTCGTCCTTCCATCCGTCCCGCCCAAGTAAATTTGGAAATACCGAAATAACAGTGGGTTCCGAATCACATTTACGTTCCAATTGGATGCAGCAGGCAATCGCTGCAGTGGAATGAGGAAAATGCTCTCTATTCTAATCGAGAATTATCGTTCCGTTCTGGATTCCCAGGACATTGAACGAGCCAGACGGTCAGTCGGCGCTGGCATGCTACAAACCATTTGTAAAGTTATATGTTCTCTGTGCTTCCGCATATAATTAGGAATTTGAGTTTACTTTGCTCAAATGGGTGGCTTCATTGTGCAGTTTGATTGTATTCAATCCAATGTGGTAATGTAATGCGAGAACAGGATTCGTATACACATCTACGAATATTATATGTACTCGTATAGTGAAAGGGCCAGTCTAGTGTTAGCTTAGATTGGAATGGTAATGAATAATTAGAAGCTTCGTAGTATTTGCTGCAATTAAATTGAACGTTTTGTTTATGGTTTTGTTTCCGCTGCAATGATGGAAAAGGGATTTGTAGAATTTTAACTTTAAAGCATGCCAATTCAACGAGGAATCGAGCGAGAGGAAGGCTTACCTGTATGAATTTTTAGTGTCCTTACGAGTAGAAATGTAATTGGAAGATGTAAACCGGGTACGAGTAGATATGAAGAGATACAAATATTTGTTCCCCCCCCCCCCCAGTCAGGCGAAGAATTAATCTGCTGTACCTTATTTAATGAAATTCTTTTATAACAGGATCCGAATTCATATCCATGCTAAAATGTCAGAACCAAGCGCATAGGACCTGCTTGGTGATATGAGCGTTAAGGCGGAAAGTCATGAAGAAAATGATGGGCGAGAATTTGAAAGCGATGTGCATCATCTAAGACTGTTTAGGCAGTGGCAGCCTATACCAAGCCGGACCTCAATGACCTCATTTTTGATGTGGAGGCCTAAAGCTACTGAAGAGCTGCGTTGGAATTGAATAAGCTATATGTAGATCATCGATGTTTGTAATTCCTGTAAAACCAGGGATGAATCTCTGTGTTTTTCGTGCGTCAAATCTACAATGGGACGAACCCACTTTCACACTCGTGTAGTAGCAAAGATCTCAACATGCATAAATTCGCTGGTCCAGGTGGTATATCTCCCCTTTTCTGAAGAGGTGTTCTTCCATGCTAGCAAAACCACTGCGTAAGCCTTTTCATCAATCCTACTCTTTAGGACCCTTTTTGAGCAGATGGAAAACAGCATTTGTCCAGCCCGTCCGTAAAAAAGGCGAATTTTCCTCTCTCTCCTCCTACAGACCCATTACACTTACGCCCCTTCTTTCCAAGGTCATGGAAACGCTGATAAATCGTCAGCGAATGAAATATCTCGAAACACGAAAACTTCTTAATGACCGGGTTTTCGTAGCAACAGGTCCACTGGTGATTTGATGGCATGTCTCACCGAACAGTGGAACCAAAGGGTACATCAATCTGGCTTCAGCAAGATAGTTGCACTTGATATTTCTAAGGCATTTGACAGTGTTTAGCAACAGGCTCTTTGCGTGCTTTTGGGATCGATGACTCTCTTCTTCTATGGATTAGAAATTATCTTTCGGAACGTTCAATTCAAGTTGTCTGGGGCGGTTTCAAGTCTGACATTCACAAAATAAATGGTGGTGTGCCCCAGGGCTCCATTCTATCTCCGACACTCCTTTTAATTTTCATTAATGATGTCTTGTCTGCCACTTCTAATCCAATATATTCATTTGCTGACGACAATACTCTCTGCTTTTAATATTCGTTTCCGGACTCACGTCCCTGCTCTTCGGCTGTCGAACGGGAACGGCAGCGTATGTTAAGCTCATTAAATTCCGATATTAACAGCATAACCAATTGGCGAACTATCAACCGAGTGGAATTTAACGCTTCCAAAACTCAATCCTGTCTGCTGTCATTAAAGCGAAATTGAAATACCTAGCCATTATCCATGAATGGCACTTGCATCGTCGAAACCGACAAACTTTCCATTCTCGGTATGTGTGTCAGTGACAACTGGGCGTTATAACTTGCAAACATTTAAAAACAATGTACATCGGTGCCTGTCCTTTCTTCCTCCCTAAATTTTTTTCGCTCGCGCTGTGTACGAGCATTTTAAGGGTACAAAAACGCCTTGAGCGCGCGCTGATTATACAAAAAAAAAATAACAAGGACGAGCACTGTTTTTTTAAGTTTATGATGTACAGTTGTCTGAAGTGTTTCCGCAACGTAAATATAGCGACACTCGTCAATAAAAGCTAATGAATGCTAGTTGTGCACCTTTTGACAGTTACTTACCGAAGTTTCAGTCATTTTGGATGCGCAGTTTTTAGTTGACAGTCGTTTGAGTGAATCGATGTGAGTGATTTGTGGAAAATGGAAAATTGAGTACCGAGTTGTTATTAAATTCTTGTTTTTGAAAGGCAATACGCCTACGCAAATCAAAAATGATCTGGACTCTGTGTATGGGGACTCTGCACATTTACCACAGTGAAATTTTGGGCAGCTGAATTTAAACGTGGCCGTAAGAGCTTGGGAGATGATGAACGTGCGGGACGTCCAAAAACTGCCACCACTGACTATAACATTGCTGTTCACCAAATGGTGTTAGACAACCGCCGCATTAAAGTGAGAAAGATAGTAGAGGTTATGAAAATGTCCAAAGGACGTGTTTGTTCATATTAAATCAAGATTTAGGCACGAGAAAGCTGACCGCGCGTTGGGTGACGCGTTTGCTTACGTTAGACCAAAAACGATTTCGAATGAACATTTCCCATGCTCTGTTGGCGCAGTTAAGGCGCAATAAATCCAAGTTTTGGCGCCGATTAATTACTGTAGATGAAACTTGGATACACCATTATACGCCCGAAACAAAAATTCAGTCAAAACAGTGGACTGCATAGGGCGAGCCGGCTCCAAAAAAAGCAAAAACTGTATTTTCGGCTGGGAAAGTGATGGCGACTGTTTTTTGGGATAGTAAATTAGTTATCTTAAGCGATTATCTTCAAAAAGGAAAAACCATTACAGGAGCATACTACGCATCATTACTTGCCAAGCTGAAGGCAGAAATTGCGGAAAAATGACCACATTTGCAGAAAAAGAAAACCCTGATTCATCAAGACAGCGCGCCGTCTCACACCTCAGCGGTTGCCATGGCGAAAATTCATGAATTACGGTTTGAACTGTTTGATCATCTGCCTTATTCACCAGATCTAGCCATAAGCGACTTCTTTTTGTTCCCTCATCTAAAAACTGCGCTCGGTGGACAGAGATTTTCGCCAAATGAGGAGGCAATAACCTTCGTGAACAATTATGTTGCAGGGAAAAACGCCAAGTACTATTTGGACGGGTTAGAAAGATGGGACCATCGCTGGGAGGAGTGTGTAGAGTTACAAGGAGACTACGTAGAAAAATCAAAATGTCTTATATCACTGTTCGGTCGGAGACTTTTCAGACAACCCTCGTAGAGTAGTGTGTTTTGCTTAGATTTCGTCTTGACAGCTCCTACTTGGATCATTTTAAAGGAGTCCGTAACGCAATTGAGTAGTCGATTCTTCTCTCGAGCAGTCAAAAAGGCATTATACCGAACGCTTATCATCGCAGTCCTGCTTTGCGATGCAGAAATTTGGACACTGAAGAAACCGGATGCAGTTTTCGTCTTCATTTCCATGAATGGGCAATGGAGGAGACCTTCAAATAGATAACTGTACGTGCTATACAGCGATGCTGACCACTGCAGAAAAGTTCGGATAATATTGCTCAAATACTCCTTGTGCAGGATCAGCTCAAAAGAATTACCTCATCATATGCGCTACAAAACTTTAAATAATGCAATCGCACATGGTTATGATGTTGCGATTCTATTCCCATAAGCTCTCTCCTGCAAAAAATATATTGCAAATAAGTGATACAGGGTGGGCCATAATGTATGACCCTTTATACCCTTTGCTTTAGATTGTCGGTTGTGGCTCATGCAGCTTGCGTAGTTACTCCATCCTGTTGGAACCCCATGTGCCCCAGATCCAATTTATCCAATTGATGAAAGAAAGATTTATTGATCATGGCTCTGTAGTGCTCACCATCCACAGTCACCGCTTAGCCCGCGTTGATCTAAAAAAAATTCCTCCAGCGTAAACAGCGCACCCTGCAGTGACTTTAACTCTTTTAGGTTTGGTGGTTAACTAACTAACCACCTATTCTCGGCCCCTTTAAACATGCTTTAATGCCGTCTAAGTAGCTTAACATTTTACTCGTATCATTTTGTAGTTCTCGTCGACGCTGTGTTGTAAAAAAAATTAAATAAAAAAGGTAAGATTGTTTATTGTGTTAAGACTTTAGCGGTTATTTGTTGTTTAGTATTTATTTGACCGATTTGTGATAAAAAATGAATACCATCTTTCATAATTTACAATAAATAACGTCAAGAGTACGGTGGTTAGATTACTAACCACTGCGACTATACTAGGTTTTTTTTTTGTTTTACCTAAGTAATTGTAACATACAATTTTACCAAATTTAGAATGGCGCGTTTACACGACGAACGTGATATAGAAGACGTTCTTCAGGAAGACATACCTTCAGACGGTGAGAGCGTCTATAGTATGAAATCAGACGAGGAATGGGATAATGAACTAATGGTACTTGGTGACATACTCCCCGGGCTTCAGCCGCCAATTGATGAAAAGTTTGACTCGGAAGATATACCTTTATCCAATATGGCCAGTACTTTCTACGACGAGTGTTCCAGTATTATCTACTCATACTGCTATGGTAGAACCAAAACGGAAGAGCCGGATGATTACACAGGAGGTGGAAGCATAAAAAATTATATAATGGAGCTAGAGTAGCTATCCCGCATGTTTTGGACATATGCTTTAGTTAAAATAATTTGGTTTCTAGCAAATTTATACGCCACTCAAAAAGGAAAACATTTTATACCTACTACTCCGGAAGAAATAGAAGTAAAAAAACTACCCAGTTATAAAGATTACTGGTCGTCTGCTCCTGATTTGCATGACCCATACAGGGTGAATGACTCTAACTCCAACTTTTCAAAATGCTATAATTTTTTTATTTTTTGATAAATTTTATTGTGCCATAGCAAAAAATGTTGGAAAATACATCAATTTTCAAATTGTGTCAGTAGTTTTCAATATATATAAACCTTTGGCGCGAATAATGGCCTTGCGATGGTCGAAGAAAGCATCGCACGCTGCACACAAGTGGCTCTGCGGTATTTTGGCCCATTCCCGGCGAAGTGCTTGTTTGAGGTGCTCCAAACTTTGGTACTTTTTAGTGCCAACCCTTGTCTTCAAAATACCCAAGACAGAGAAATTTGCATCCGGAGAATTTCCAATCCATTGTGTCGAAGCAATGAAGTGTGGAACATTGTTTTTTAACCAATCTCGGTTGACGCGCGCTTTGTGAGACGGTGCCGAGTCTTGTTGGAATGTCTACGGTTTCCGACCAAAATGATTGTTTGCCCAAGACCTCAGTACTGCCTCTAAGACAGTTTCACGGTATACAATCGAATTAATTTTGACGCCATGGTCCAAAAATACGAGCGGAGAGCGACCATCGGCGGTTATGGCGGCCCAAACCATCACCATCGGTGCTGCCTGCTTCCTGGTGGCTGTCCGAAGGTGTAAATTTTCGAAGGACCTCTCTGGCAAGTAAACTCGGTCATTTTGTTTGTTGACATATTGCTCGATAACAAATGGCGACTCATCGGAAAAAACCCAATTCGGCAACTTACCACTTTCGTGCATGCGTAGCAACTCCTTCGCTCTTTCGACTCTAACTTTTTTCTGTTGCGATGTAAGATCGTGTGTTTTTTGGAACTTCAATGGCTTGAGCCCAAGCTCATTTTTCAGTATGTGTTGCATCCGTTCCAACGATATATTGAGCTCACGAGCCATTTTTCTTCCACTTCGACACGGATTTCGCTCAATTCGAGCGTTCACTTTTCGAACATTTCTGCCGATGTTGCTGTTTTTTTAAAACCACCTCCATGGCGTTTTGCAACGCTGCCAGTATCACGGTAACGAGCTATGGTTCGAGGCACAAATGATTTATCACGTTGAGGTGCTGGAGGGCTCTAACGATAGCTACTTGTGGTTTTCCAGCCAAATATAAAGCAATCACACTATCACGTTTGAATTCCATCGCGGATAAAAATTGTTCAACACAACTGAGACGCAAATCGTTTAAAAGGCTTGTAAATAATAATAAAATTATCTGTTATGTGTCTAAATTTGAGCTCATTATCATGAACGGCTTGGAAATTATAGCAGTCTGAAGTTGGTTGCAGTTCGAGTCATTCAGGGTGTATATTCCATCACTTGGTAGGCTTCTCAATAACTTGCACTAGAATCACAACATCCTTATCTAATAAAACCGACGCTATTTATGACAAACTGTACAAGATAAGACCTCTCCTAGAGATACTAAAAAATAATTATAAAAAAAAACTATAATACATCAGAACAAGTGGTTATAGACGAAAGCATCATAAACTTCAAGAGCCGAAACTTTATGAAGCAGTGTATGCCAAAAAAACCGATAAAACGCGGATACAAAGTCTGGATGAAGTGCGCTGCGACAGGATATTGTTTAGACTTTGAAATATATACTGGAAAAGTAGGTGAAAACGTACAAGTTGATCTCGGCGAAAAGGTTGTTCGAAAATTCTGCGAAAATTTAAAATACAAAAATCATAGAGTTTTCTTTGACAATTATTTCTTTACAAGCAGATGTCTATAAAGACAATATATTGGCTTGCGGAACTGCCAATTCAAATGGAAAATATCTACCAAAACTAAGAGAAGACAAAAATCTAAAACGAGGAGATCACGATTGCACGAAAGACAAAATTCATATTCATAGTAACTATTTATATCCGACTAAGGCAGGTGTTATTACTCGCAGGGAGCCAGAAAAGAAATTCCTTGTCCTGAAATTGTTATGCAGTACAACAATTGTATGAACTATGTTGACAAATTCGACAAGTTGAAAAGTACATCGTTAGAAAGTCCCATAAATGATGGCATCGAATTCCGTTCCACTTTTTGGACTCCTCTGTCATAAACTCTTTGTTAGTATATGTATAAAGAACTTCAGGAAGAACACCATCAAGAATTATTACCAGCTCAGGCAAAGACCCGCAAATCATGCTCTAAACGCTCTTTCGGTAGTTCTGTGTCATCTTCTACATTACCTGTTCAGATGAAAAACCACAAGCCGTCTGTTCCAAAAGAATTACGCCTTGAAAGCAATATGCATCAGCCAGAGCGATCTACTTCACGAAGATGCGCAAAATGCAGCGCTAAAAAAAGTCCGGCGCGTACTTTGTATTCGCAAAGATAAAACATGTTTCCTAGATTTTTATAAACAATAAGTTATTTACAGTACAATATATGTATTACATTTTACCTTAATTGATACCTTTGTGTTCATTATTTTTTTGTTGCCCACCGCCATGGTGGTTAGTAAACTAACCACGGTATATCTTTGAATTTTTATGCGTTTTTAATAATGTCAAACTTTTTTTAAATAAATAAAGCCTTATTATTTAAAAAATCAAATTGTTTTATTAATGTAATCTTCTACAATATATGAAACTGTGGCTGAAAGAGTTATTGGATGTAATGGTTTTTCGAGCATTGCTTGCGGATTTTCAGCGCCCCAGAACTGCAGAATTTCGCTTCTTCACGTATCTGCATAGGCTTCGTGAATGCGCCAAAATCACAGACGAATTTTTAATCAAAAACATCCTGACGATTAATCCGCGTTCTTTAGGAATATAACGTTGCATTGCTTATTCACACAAATTTTAATTCTGTTTGCTTCACAAATGTCAAAACCGAATTGACATTCGACGCCATTTATAAAATTTATGGCACTTTCCGGTAGGTTCACACATTATGGCCCGCGCTGGCTGGAGATGCATGTAAGTTGAGGTCCTGATGCGGACTGTAGGGTCATGTAATTAAATAAGTTAGGATGGTGAAGTCATAAAAAATACACTAATAATGTTGTTGACAACTGTGCTGTCCCATATAACATACCAAATTCGTACAATGGTATGACCCGCTTTTGCATCATGCCCTAGAATGAGATCAGCAGGCTGAGCATCTTTATATTGAAGGTCGGGTAAGTCACTACTAAGCAATTACTGCCAGATATGGGCTTAGGGTTTCCTAAAACTGTGCTCGTATCGTTAAAGCTACATTTAGGATGAACAAAAAACAGTCAAGAGGTCTTTTCGCACGAGTACATCCTATTGTTGACGGTGTTGTCGTTGTTGGTTCTGATTACGGGGTAAGTACTCGTAGATTGGCAGAAGCAATCTTTTTTTTTTTTTTTTTAAGGGGTTATGATACCCTTTTACTGTTGCCTTGGCGCGGGTGGAAAGCTAGAAGGAGGAGAAAGGAAAGCATTGTTGTGATGTAGTGGTTTGAAACTCAGGTGTGTTTGGTTTCGATATTGACTCTCCAGGGGTTGGAGTCCGAATAGGTCGGAGAGATTTTCTTCACTCGGAATGATCCTCAGGTTGTGAATTTTAACGGTTGATTTGTGCTTGAAAACCCTACAACAGCCAAATCTACATGGCAGTGTTATGCCTTCACATTGCAGATTTTTCTGACTGAGTTCCAATTACACAAATGAAAACTTTGTCGAAAGTAACTGAAGAATCACTGCTACAATCAAGAAGGTTGACTTCCACTAGTAAAGTTGGTGAGGTCTGAATCTTTCGGGTCTGCCTACAAAAGTTACCAATCCAGTAGAGTAATGCCAAGCAGATCATCAGAGAGCTCTTATAATATATTTACTGAATCCGGGGTTCTATTTGCAGGTGAACATGCTCATGTTCAAAAATCAAAAAGGCTGAGTACATTTTAGCAAACGTGAATAATTATTTTGCTATTTCAAACAGGTACAAAAGACCTAACATCGAGAATGTTAAATGTATCTGTTCTGAACCATTTTATACAGTTTTACGAAATGTTGGATTAAATGTAGATGGATACATACTCGTATGTTCTATGTAGGGTGGATAATTCTGACAATTAAAGCTATTCCACTACAAAGCTTGCCATTTTCATCCGTATTTTCCACACAGATACAAACTCATGATCACAAGCAGCTTCTATTAATTAGTGATTCTGGTATGCACGTTTCTTTTAATTTGGGCACCACCTTTTTCGTCAAACCATAAACACGCTCTCAAGCAAATGATGAATCTTACTTGTGAGAGGGAGCGCCAAAGGAAAGATCCTTGTGATGTTGTGATGCTGGTTTCAAAAGTCATTGGGTGACGTTGTAAAAGCAAATTGCTGCGCTGCTCATTCGTGTCATTGAAGAGCTAATTAAGAAATATGGAGCTTTCTCTCAGCACTTGTCTACGTGACTTGACTGCTTTATGGCGAATTAATTTCTTATTTCGTGTTTGGTTTCTCAACATTTCTTCGTTTTTTTTTTTATTTTTTGGACGTCATTCATGTCATTCACAGCATAGGGTCCTGGGTGGTGTAATGAAAAAAAAAAAAATAGAAAAATTGTTCTTGGCACACAAACGCCATCCCACCACTTGAAGAAGCAGCGGATTGACAGTGAGTATTTGACAGCTTTTCCACTTTCCATAAATGAAAAACGTGTTCTTTGTTTTGACTTTTGAAATGGGCAATGGATGGCTTTTTAATCGCTGGCACATCCCAAAGGGCTTTTCCTAAATCGGAAAAAAATGGAGCCTTGAGACGTTTGCATTTCAAATGATTACAAATATTCATACATAGAAAATTTTGAAACGGAAATACACGAAACAGTTGACAAGTTCTCTTACAAGCAAACCAGAAAATGGGTGACAGAAGAAGCACTTAAAAAGTTCGCAAAACTTTCTTATTGTGATTGTGATTTGATATAAAAGTGACACAAAGGATGGGAAAGAAAAATGGTAGGAGGAAATCCGGTTCTGTCCCTACCGAAAATTTTCATTTTATGTTCAGTGTTGTGTATCCGGGCGATTTATGCAAAAATTCCATCAAAAACTAAAGAGGTGTAGCTGAAAGTGAGCAAGTGAGATGATTCCAAGAGCCAGCAAGCAACGAGCAGCCCCAAGCTAAGGGAGTATGAGAAAGCAGGAAGCAGGAAGTAGGAACTCCGCTAAAAGCATTTAGCTGTTCGTTTGTATTATTGCAGCAACATAATGCAGTTGGAACGTAGAGTTTAGTTGGTAAAAAGTTTCTCCCTCAAAAATATGTTAGCAATGGGAAATGTTTTGGAAATTTATGGTTTTCGCCTTTGGGATGCATTTCTCCCTTGGCGGTCGTTCTTAACTACTGCCACTATTATCACATTTCTCTAAAGTTTCACTTTATAGTTTATACTACCTGCTATTGTTATTGGCAGGCATGCCAAGGAATGACTACGAGCACAAGTATGAGTAATTGTTCAGGCTGGCTTTATACTCGTAGTATTTCCAGCCCGCTCAATCACTCATGTGTAAATCTAAGCTTTATTCAAATTTTAAAATCAAATTTGAAAATTTCAGGCTAGAGTAACGACATGATGAAGAAAATGAATTCAACATTGACTTTCGTAGGAACTCAACTCTCGTCCACCTGCCAATGACCATAACCGATAAAATCGAGGCGGAAGAGGCCAACGGTGGGAGTTACTCGTAGTCATTTCAATATGACGCACTCGACAGGATTCAATTTCCATAAACACGATTTTGCTTTAATGTCCGGATATTTGCATAAAAGATTCTCCTCCGTTATTCTGTCGAGAGAAACAACTCCAGAGAATCCCTCGTTGGACAATGCACGAGTACATAGGACTGTCTTCGTCTCATCCTTCCCATATCTGTATTCTGTAGTAGTTTTGCGACCAAGCTAAAGCCATTTGGGGCACTAGTGCAATTTCTCTACCTGAAAACGGATTCAAATTACTTATGCTTTCTCTCAAAAGTTAACGTTTATTTAAATCCCACTGAATGAATATTTTCCAGAATCTAGTTGAATCCGGCCAGAGCATTTGATGGACACATCACTATGCCACCACTTAATAGCCAGAGATCTGAATAGTTCTGAATGATCCAGTAACAAGCAAATGTACGAGCACAAGTATACGAGTATACGAGTAATACTATGCAAGTGCTGTTGGCCGACGACGGGGTTTGTGCTTTTCCTATAGTACTCGAAGAAGTGCTTGGTGAATTGTGCATATTCGTTTTGAAATTACCTCCGGCTTATTTTCTGAAATAATATTTGGGAATTCGCACCTAAATTGTAAAGGTCAGATGAAATTCTGAGTGTTTTTGAAATTTGCTAATCATCAGAATATACAAATTGATTTATTGACTTTGGGATTGTTTTAGGCAAAACAAGTATTAACATTGTTGGCAGTATGAATAAATGGCCGGCAGTTTTAAGTGGAGTCTTATCTAAATCTTGAAAGTCCCACATTTATTTATCCAAAAACCTTGTTGGAAAAGCCTCTTCAAATTATGGATTTTAGGCATCTTCATTTCGTTGCTAGGCTTGAAATCCCACGCTTAGATATAAGATAAGAGGAGGAATAACAAGTATTTTTTTTTTATAAAATATCATACTTGTGCTCGTAGATTCGTAGAATTATTTAAAAGTAAGCCCGTTTCGGACGGGATTAATTTTTCGTTGGCACGTAGAACTGATGGATAGGACCATGAGCTTGTAATAATTCAATGTGCGTATGTGAAACAGAGAACAAAAGGTAAACGTTTGATTGAATTGAATCAGCAATGACGCCGCGATAGTGTATGCCTTACAGGTTTTCTTTGAGCTTGAGTGTTTGAGGTTACCAAGCCAACCTCACTATGTATCCTGCAAAAGTGATGACTGGTGATAAATCCAATAGGAGTGTCTAATGAATTTACTTTCTTTCTTTTTTTTTTATTACTTTATTTCAATGAATGATTTCCGTACGTACTAGTGTAGTCATAAATGTTTTTTAATTAAGGAAATTACATATGTCATTCTACGCCCTTATAAGGACTAGACTCGAATTACGCATAAATAATCAATATACGATTGTTGTGGCGGTATTTTGAAAAGAATTATACGAAAGATAAAAATGAAACAAATGAATAAAAATAAATGAGTAGAAATTTTATGTATTATATTCTAATTAATAAAAAGGTAAAAGACTTTAGAGTAAGTAAGGAATGCGACTTATCTGTTCGGAGGTTGAAACAAAAGGGAACCTGTTATATCGAAGATGTGACAATTGACATCACTTTTGACACCCCATATAATTGCAATTATTTGGGCATAAATATAATGATACGTAACAATTTTCCGCATTTTTTTTAACCTTCACACCTTTTCTTTGTTTAATTTTTTGAATTCAGAAAACGTAAAAGATTCGGGCTTCTTACTCATCCTTGTAAATTTTATTTATACCACCGTGTGGCACTCCCATTCTTCCGATTTGAATTCTGTTTTTTTTTTGTTAAGTTGGTAAATCTATTATTGATATTCTCTATAAATTTTAGTGTCATAGCTTGGCATTTGCAAAAGTTACGTAGCCAAGAGTACATCTATCTATGTGTGTGTTGGCGATTTTCTACAATTTTTGAAGTGGATTTAAATTTGCAACAATGAACTTGCACTCGTATTCAATTTTGGGTAAAAAACGGATTTAATGGTGCGCGAACGTTGGAAATGTTGGAAAAGTGTTTCGGCAAAGATTCTCTAAAGAAAACGTTCGTTTACCAGTGCCACGAGCGGTTCAAAAGTGGTCGTGAGTCAATCGAAGATGATGAACGCAGTGGCAGACCATCGAATCGAAAACCAACGAAAACATTGGGAGTAAAAGAAATGTTGGTCAATAACCGCAAATTAACCATCAGAGAGATAGTGGAGGACTTGAACATTGCCTATGGATCCGTCCAAGACATTTTGGTTAATGATTTGGGTTTCCGTCGTGTAGCAGCAAAGTTGGTGCCAAAAGACCTCAATTTCATGCAAAAAAGAGGCCATGTTGACGTCGCAAAAGAGACGATTTGCGAGGCTGAATCCCATTCCACATTCATCAAAAGGATCATTACTGGAGACGAGACATGGGTTTATGAGTACGACACGCAATCCACGCATCAGGCAAGTGAATGGCGTTCACCAAATTAGCTGGGACTGAAAAAATCTACGTCGTTTTCAGTCAAAAAAGAAGGCAATGCTCACGGTTTTCATGGATTACAACGGTGTAGTGCATCAACAATTTTTGCCAGAAGGCCAGACAGTAAACAAAGAGTATTATTTGGGCGTTATGAGACGTTTGCGTGAAGCAATCCGCCGAAAGAGACCAGAATTGTGGGCAGAAAACTCGTGGATTTTGCACCATGATAACGCACCATCGCGATCGCACAGTGCCATCATTATTCGTAATTTTTTGACGAAAAATGCAACAAATACCCTCCAACAGCCACCGAATTCACCTGATTTGACTCCCTGTGACTTGTTTCTGTTCCCACTATGGGGAACGTGTTTCAGCAGCCGAGAGGAAGTAATGGAAAAATCGCAGGAAGCACTGATGGACAAACCGAAAACCGGAAACCGAATATAAAAAATGTTTCGGGGATTGGATCAAACGATGGCATAAGTGTGTTGCAGTCGACGGGGATTACATTGAAGGGGACAATATATGTAGATTTAGATGGATAAACTTGTATTTGTAATTTTTTGAATACATTCCGGGAACATTGGTATTGGACGAGCTGTTAGTCGGTCGTTTCATACTGGGATTGCGGAACGAAAAAATCCACCAAGGTCTGCTGAATGATAATAGCTTCAATTTTGAAAAATGCTGCCAAAAGACATTTAATATCAAAGCATCGGAGAAAGTGTTAAAAAATATGCAACCACAGGTATACCATGCAATATCGTCTCAAGGACAAAATCGGTACAGTAAAAACCAGAACCACCATAATAACAGTCAACCGGGTCGTAAGAAGCTCAATAAAACTACAAGTAAATGGAAAACGTCATTATACGAGTACAATAAGAGTCAATGTGAAGATCAAGAAAGAAAGAGCTGTCAAAGTTCCGCAAAAAAATGGGAGTGTTTTTGGTGTGGGAAAACAGGCCACACTTCGGTAGTCTGGAGAAATAACAAGCCTATAAAGCTGATCCACGACGTCTGAAGCAGGATGAATTCTGTATTTAGTTCGGTGAGCATCAATGGAGTCGAAGTCGAGATGGAGGTGGACATGGGAGCTACAGAGTCGGTCATGATTGAAACAGTGTATCAAAACAAATTTGTAATTTTTAGATTTGAAAAATCGCATGATAAATTATGTACAGGTACAGGGAGTACGATACACGAAGTAGGATCCTTCGAGATGAGGTGTCATTTGGATGTAGAGAGCATCAACTACAATTAATTATTATTCAGTGGGATAGACCTGCTAAGAGCATCATGGGCCGTTCTTAGACTGATTATTTATACCACAACTGGAGGAAAATAGTTCGTGTCAAATACGGGCGGGTCAATAAGTCCGTGACTTTTTGAATTTCTGACCTCTTTACTGAAACAGCAACACTGCTCCTGTCAACAGGCATCTGTCAGTTGACTCCTGTCAAAGTTTAAACTTGCTGCGTCAGTTAGTTTGTGTTTGACAGCTATTTTTATCAGACTACTCACTAATTTGAGGAGAAAATGGAAAAAAGTGAATTTCTTGTGCTTATTAAGCATTATTTCTTGCGAAAAAAAACCATTACCGAGACCAAGGCTAAGCTTGATAAATACTATGGGGACTCTGCACCATCGATTTCAATGGTAAAAAAGTGGTTTACTGAATTTCGTTGTGGCCGTACAAGCACTGAAGATGCCGAACGTCCTGGACGCCCAGTTGAGGTCTCTACACCCGAAACAATCGAAAAAATTCACGATATGGTGTTGGCCGACCGAAGATTGAAAGTGCGAGAGATTGTGGAAGCCGTAGGGATCTCGCATGGCTCAGTGGTTTCAATTTTGAATGATCACTTGGGCATGAGAAAGCTTTCCGCAAGATGGGTGCCGCGTTTGCTCACAGTCGACCACAAACGCAATCGTGTAACGACTTCACAGGAAGGTTTGGCGTTGTTTAATCGCAATATGGAGGAGTTTTTGCGCCGTTTTGTAACCGTGGACGAAACATGGATCCATCACAACACACCAGAGAACAAACAACAGTCAAAACAGTGGGTTTCTAAGGGTGAATCGGCGCCAAAGAAGGCCAAGGTGGGTTTGTCAGCCAATAAAGTTATGGCGACTGTTTTTTGGGATGCACGCGGGATAATCCACATTGACTACCTTCAAAAGGGAAGAACAATCAATGGGGAATATTATGCCAACTTATTGGACCGATTCAATGACGATTTGAAAAAAAAACGACCTCATTTGGCCAAGAAAAAAGTTCTTTTCCACCAAGACAATGCAAGGGTGCACACATGTGCAGTTGCCATGGCAAAAATCCATGAATTGGGCTATGAATTGCTCCCTCATCCACCCTATTCTCCAGATTTGGCTCCGAGCGACTACTTCTTGTTACCAAACCTGAAGAAATGGCTTGGTGGAAAAAGATTTGACTCCAATGATGAAGTCATCTCGCAAACAAAGGCCTATTTTGAGGACCTCGACAAATCATTTTTTTTGGAAGGGATAAAAAAATTGGAGAAGCGTTGGACAAAGTGTATAGAGCTCAAGAGAGACTACGTTGAAAAATAAAATTATTTTTTTATCAAAAAATCTGTGTTTTAATCCAAAAGTCACGGGCTTATTGACCCGCCCTCGTACAAAGAAATTTATCTACCAATATACTAGGGTTGACTGAAAATTTCCGACCGCAACGTAAAGATAGCGGCGCTCGTCCATAAAAGCTAGCAAATGCTAGTTGTGCATGTTTTGACAGTTATCTACCGAAGTTTCAGTCATTTTGGATTTGGACGCGCAGTTTTTAGTTGACAGTCGTTTGAGTGAGTCGATGGGAGTGTTTTTTGTGAAAATGGAAAAAATTAAGTATCGAGCTGTTATTACGAGTAAATTCTTGTTTTTGAAGACTCTGTGTACGGGGACTCTGCACTATCATTTACCACAGTGAAATTTTGGACAGCTGAATTTAAACGTGGCCGTAAGAGCTTGGGAGATGATGAACATGCGGGACGTCCAAAAACTGCAACCACTGACGATAACATTGCCAAAGTTCACCAAATGGTGTTAGACGACCGCCGCATTAAAATGAGAGAGATAGTAGAGGTTATGAAAATGTCCAAAGGACGTGTTTGTTCATATTAAATCAAGATTTAGGCATGCGAAAGCTGACCGCGCGTTGGGTGACGCGTTTGCTTACCGAAAACATGTTTGAATGAACACATCCAACGCTCTGTTGGCGCAGTTTAGGCGCAATATATCCGAGTTTTGGCGCCGATTAATTGCTGCAGATGAAACTCGGATACACCATTATACGCCCGAAACAAAAATTCTGTCAAAACAGTGGACTGCAAAGGGCGAACCGGCTTCAAAAAAAGCAAAACTGGGAAAGTGATGCGACTGTTTTTTGGGATAGTAAAGGAGATATCTTAATCGATTTTCTTCAAAAAGGAAAAACCATTATAGGAGCATACTACGCATCATTACTTGCCAAGTTAAAGGCAGAAATTGCGGAAAAACGGCCACATTTGCAGAAACAGAAAATCTGTTTCACCAAGAAAACGCGCGGTTTCACATCTCAGCGGTTGCCACGGCGAAAATCCATGAATTACTGTTTGAAGTGCTTGACCATCTGCCTTATTCACCAGATCTAGCCCCAAGCGACTTCTTTTTGTTCCCTCATCTAAAAACTGCCCTCGGAGGACAGAGATTTTCGTCAAATGAGGAGGCAATCACCTTCGTGAACAATTATCTTGCAGAGAAAAACGCCAAGTACCATTTGGACTAGTTAGAGAGATGGGAGCATCGCTGGGAGAAGTGTGTAGAGTTACAAGGAGACTATGTAGAAAAATAAAAAAGAAATTTGAGAGAAAATGTCTTGTATTATTGTTCGGAAACTTTTCAGACAACCCTAGTAGATATACATATTTGCCCCACAAATGTTACTTTGGTGAAGATCCAGTCCGATGAAGACTGGATTAATTCGAATTAATTCGAAAAACTAATACGTTCTACAAATCCCTCATTCTGTAAGTCCTAGTACTGAGTGATGTTGGGATCCTTTGAAAAGAATAATTGCGTAGTGTACAAAGCCTCATGAGCGATGAGGGCGAATGCAAAATGAAACACAATTACATACTCTGTGAGCTGTACCAAGTTTCAGATATAGTATAGAAACCTTCGATTGACGAAGTCCATTTCAGAGCTATTTATGAGCTTGTCAAAGGGTGTGTGGGGATATGAGTATCTTAGGAGGGTCAATATTGAGAAGAAACCAGAATACAAGTGTGTTATTTTCGAAATTTTAAAATGAAAGATTTAAGATATAACCGTCAGAAATTTGAATGTTATTTATTTTTTGTACGCGAACACAACATTCTTTAAATAAATTTATTCAACGACAAAAAAAGCAATTTTTAATTAAAAAAATAATTTACGTGTCAGTTCACTCGTGCAGAAAATTGCATATTATAACCATTAAATGATTTCAGCGACTATATAACAGCATATAACCATGTACTTCTGTAGTCATGAGTTATGTTCAACCCCTGCAGTCATAGGTGTATATAGGTACAAATGTTGCCACTATTGAAGCAGGACTAAGGAACCTTTTGCAAAGAAAACCGACGCTAAAGCACTGACCTTTAAATTATAAGTGGTCCGATTTGTGGCAAGTAGTTATAGTTATACAATTCTTAAATTATTTTTGCATGCAATTTTGGGCTATAACATGTGACTACAGCATAAAGAATTCCGGAATCTATAACTAAGTTCTCGTCTGGCATATAAAAGGATAAATGATTTTATCCATGACTATCGCAACGCAAGTAGTATATGATTTAAAAAAAAAACTATGGAGAGCAGATCGTTTACTGCAATATATGCCGTATCAGAGTTTCGATCAAGCTTAATAACGGCTTTCTAATAGGGGAGCTCGAACTTTGATAGTGTATAAACGGGTCCTCTCCGAGTAAAATATCGTCCATGTAGATTTCCAGGATGTTGCTTTCTCCCTCTTTGCTGTTTGTGTGAATACGGGAATCGCAGCTGCATCTTCAAAGCCCAAACTTTTTTAGGGCTTCATCCAGCCTGTTGTTTCACTTCTTTCTGGCTGCTGCATATACACTTCATCTTTTAACCGTCCATTCAAGTACGCACTTGTGACATCGGTGTAGTTTGCACTTCACGGATAAAGCAAACATAAATCGCACTGTAGAGTAGCGAACAACAGGCGAATACATTTCGTAGAAATCTAATCCTGACTTCTGCGGGTAACCATACGGGCTTCATATTTTTCGATCTTGCCGCCTTTTCCCTTTTCAAACTACATATATACCCATTTGCATGCCTTTTCCGGTCAACAATGCAGGTCCACAAGCATCCATGTGTCATTGGAGAGCAAAGTCTTGTACTCTGATGTCAAGGCCTGCTTCCAGGGCTTGTCTTTTTCAGAATGTGGCGCTTCTTCAATCGTTTGCCGAATTTTTTATGTTTTATTTGAATAGAAAAGCACTTAGTGTTATAATATCTGAGATTGGAGGGTTACCTTCCTCTCCTTCTTCTTCTTCATCACGGTTCGAGTCTAGATAATGCCAGTAGATAATCTGGTTGGTTCACTATTTCTTCTACTGTGCCTCGTTGGCAACAGTTTTCGTTTTCATTATCATAATTTTGCTTTTTATACCCTCTACGCTTTGGCTTCAGCTGAGTATCCAAGCATCACGCAATTTAGGCCTTTTGCCTTGGACTTGAATTTTCCAAGTTTTTTTTTATTGGACATGACACCTAGCCAACCAAATAATTTAAAATGGAAAACATTAGATTTCTTACCACACCAGTTCTCATATGGGGTCATAAATGGAAAAAACTTTGTCGACGATCTATTCCTTATGTAGGCTGCCTTATTTATGGCCTCGACCCACATCATTTCAGATAGAAAACACTCAAACAGCATGCATAGAGCCATTTTTGCAATAATGGCGGAGCCACTTGCGTGCAGCGTGCGATGCTTTCTTCGACCATCTCAAGGCCATTATTCGCGCCAAAGGTGGACATATTGACAACTACTGACACAATTTGAAAAAAAGTTGCAGTTCAAGTCAGTGTATAATTGCAAACGTATTTCAATGATTTAAATGTCATCAGCACAGGCTTCTACCAAATTCTACATTTTCTGATGGCTTGCGAGTTTCACACAATTTTTAAGTGTGACGTTAAATAAGTCACCTGACAATATGGATCACCTTATCTTAGTCCTGACATTAGAGGTCTTGGTGAGAGTGCCTTCGATCTTTCCGGAGCAGCGAGTATTTTCTATCTCCATCTCCATATCAAAAACGAAACGTTTCTCGGCAGCGTTTCTGTCTAGACCTCTTGGGTTTTCCTTAGGATATGAATATTTGATCCTTTGTAGACGTACTCGCCCTAAAGCCGCACTAATAAGGGCCGATTATAAATGTAGTTGACAAACGATTTCGGGAGCTCGCTGAATACAGGAGACAAGATCTTGCATTGGATGCTTGCGCCTCTATAGTTAAGAGAGCCGTTTTACTTAAAAAATTCGACAAGCATGAAAATAAAATCGAGGGAAACATTTTTATTTTCTTTGCAATGTCAAATTTCTGTGTTCTTTCTGAAGAACACGTTGGCGATTTTAAGTGCAATTATTTTTTTCACCTGATGTCCAATAAACATTAAACAATACACAGTGTTAGCCTGGACCTAAGAGCCTTCCTGGATCGAATAAAATACAATCGATCACGAATAGAGTACACTCACAAGTTCTTTTACTTTACCTTCCAAAGCCGAACAAGCAAAAATATTAAATTGGAAAAATGTTATCAATGTTTCCACTCAACTCACGATTCCCCCTGTATGTGACAAGCGCACAAGGATATTTCTGCGAATTATTGAAATCCAATTTAATAGGATATTAACCCATCTAGAAAATGCGATGTAATAAAAACCACTTTATTGCTATACCTACATTTCCGTTCGGCTTTAGCTATGCTGTATTCGTCGTACTTTGAGAGCGACTTTTCCATCTACCACCACCATTATTACCCTAACCAAAAGTCCTACTGTTGGTGGCCAGTGATGACGGTGGTGGTGTGCTGATAATGGGCGGTGGGTCTTCATCGAGCTGGAGCTCTTGTGAAGGAGGCAGCCATCGAAATTACAGATTTGATGGCTTTAGAGCAGTTGGCTCAATGATTGAATGGCTGGATGACTCCGTCGTCTTCATCGTTGTGGGATCATGATAAATCGGAGAACGGAATCATCGAATAGGAATTCATTTTCCTGGCTCTTATTATTATATTCAATAAATCCCCGTTTATCGCAGTTTAAAAGGAATCGCACACACAATGATGGAATTATAAAGCCGTTAACAGCGACCCTCAAAGTGCGAAGCATTAACTGTTCAGTGACAAGGACGACCATCAAATCCGACCTATTTGTCTCATCATCAATTTCAAATAAATCTCTTTATCCTGGGTGTGTGTGAGCCATGCGACTTTACTACATATACTATCATACAACGAATATTCAAATACGACCGACCCACCGACTCACCGACCCATCGACTCACCGACTCACCCACCCACCGACCGACCGACGTCTAAGTGATAAAACAGAAATGGGAAAATAGAAAAGAGTCTGAAGTTAGATACTAAGTACACACATCTTTGTGGTATGCTTGCCTTCGTCTAAAACTTTTAGTCATCTACGACTACGAGTACTCTGTGCTCTATGATGCTCTACGAGTATATGTACTCCACTTTCTCTATGTGCTCTGTATCCTGTAGTACGTCTCTGGGTGAATAAATAAAGCCTAATAAAAAGGACCTTTGTTCTTCGTCGTAACAGTTGGAATAGTCAGAGCTAAAGTGTAACTTACTTCATTACCCTGTGTGTAGTTAAAGGCAAATTCTCTCGCTCTATGTCTTTGTCTAAGTCAGTAAATATTTATCTGTGTACAACTGCAATTCTTGTTTGTTCTTTCTACTTTGCCCTGTAAGGACATTCACAAAAAAAAAAAAAAAAACTGAAGCACACAACATACTTAGTCTAAACCGAATGTAAATTATTAAATTAAATATTTAAATTTTGTTCCTTCCAGAGTAAGTTGCAGCCATTTTACGAATACGAATACGAGTAGTTGTCGGAGAGTAATTATTTGTCCCGATTATATTTAGTTTGTCAAGGCAAAGACTGAGTGCTTCTCAGAGTGCGTGCAGATGCATATACGGATGCGAGTACATGTAGGCAAACATTGTCGAACAAAGCATTGTGGACAAGTACGAGTAAAACTGAATATTCAAATCAATAGATACATACTCGTAGTTTGTTTAGCTCAAGAGGATGGAACAAGTTATGTTCTACATGGTCCTTAGTTTTAATATTATGATATTTAGTATTCACACCTGAATGTTGCGACTCAATAAAGCTCATTCTATTTACGTTTTCAATCGAAATGACTGACTTAACTTGTGACTGATTTGGAAAGCACAGGGAAGTGAATATTTTAGCATAAAACAATTTGCCTGCGGCACTAGCTATCAGTCCCATCAAGGCGATTTTATTTACATAAAATTAATGGAACTAATTATTTATGAAAAAATTATGATTTCTAAGTAATAAAATAGTAACGTGCCGGCTTGAGAAGCATGCAGACTAATTAGAAAAAAATTCTGAGAAATACGAGTCCGAATTGTTTTTGTTTTTATCGTTGGTTCATATTTTGATATCCTTACACCATGCATGAGATTGAAACGCCTATCACACGCAATGTTTTATAATATTTTCAAACCCGCCATATGTAAACGGGAAAATTCGCTAACCTCTGCGGTAAGGAATAAGGAGCAGATGATATATATGGCCTTTGTCCCTAACACAGAAAGATTAGAAATTGGGAAAATGAATGAAACGTGCAAGTCACATCTTCGATGAATACGCTTAAAATTTAACATCTAAAATAGGATATGTATTTGTGTATATATAAGCTTAATTTCGAAGAGAGTAGCTACCAAAGAAGTAGACGAGGCCGGGTAGTTAATCCATAATCCGCTAACAAATTATGGTGGAACAGAGAAATCAGTTTAAAGAAGAAGGACGTAAGGAAGCTGTAACATACGTACGAGGGGTGCCTAAAAGAAACCAAATTTTTTTTTGTTTTAATATATTTAATTAATTTATAAACAAACAATTTCCAATCCTCTTCAAAGTATTCTCTAAGGTACGAGGGTTGTCTGAAAAGTTTCCGATCGCAACGTAAAGATACCGGCACTCGTCAATAAAAGCTAGTGAATGATTGTTGTGCATCCTTTGATAGTTACTTACCGAAGTTTCAGTCATTTTGGGACCGCAGGTTTTAGTTGACAGTCGTTTGAGTGACTCGATGTGAGTGTTTTTTGCGAAAATGGAAAAAATTGAGTATCGAGCTGTTATTAAATTCTTGTTTTTGAAAGGCAATACGCCTACGCAAATCAAAAATGAGTTGAACTCTGTGTATGGGGACTCTGCACCATCCCTGTGTTAAATGATGGTGCAGAGCTGAATTTGAACGTGGCCGTAAGAGCTTGGGAGATGATGAACGTTCGGGACATCCAAAAACTGCAAACACTGACGATAATATTGCTAAAGTTCACCAAATGGTGTTTGACGACCGCCGAATTAAAGTGAGAGAGATAGTTGAAGTTATGAAAATGTCCAAAGAAAGTGTTTGTTACATACTAAATCAAGATTTAGGCATGAGAAAGCTGTCCGCGCGTTGGGTGCCGCATTTGCTTACGTTAGACCAAAAACGATTTCGAATGAACATGTCCCATGCTCTGTTGGCGCAGTTAAGGCGCAATAAATCCAAGTTTTGGCGCCGATTAATTACTGTAGATGAAACTTGGATACACCATTATACGCCCGAAACAAAAGTTCAGTCAAAACCGTGGACTGCAAAGGGAGAGCCGGCTCCAAAAAAAGCAAAAACTGTTTTTACGGTTGAGAAAGTGATGGCGACTGTTTTTTGGGATAGTAAAGGAGTTATCTTATTCGATTCTCTTCAAAAGGGAAAAACCATTACAAGCGCATACTACGCAAATTACGGTTTGAACTGCTTGACCATCCACCTTATTCACCAGATCTAGCCCCAAGCGACTTCTTTTTGTTCGCTCATCTAAAAACTGCGCTCGGAGGACAGAGATTTTCGTCAAATGAGGAGGCAATCACCTTGGTGAACAATTATTTTGCGGAGAAAAACGACAAGTACTATGTGGACGGGTTAGAGAGATGGGAGCATTGCTGGGAGAAGTATGTAGAAAATAAAAAAAAATTTTGAGAAAAAATATTTTGTGCCATTGTTCGGTCGGACACTCGTCCTAATGCACTTTCGTAATCTTTTATTCCATTGTTCAAAATATTTTTTAAATTTGTCTTCTGCAATCTCGGACAGCGCGTGCGCCGTTTTGTCTCCACCTCAGCAACGTCCCCAAAACGCTCTCTTTTCATGTCCCCTTTCATTTTGGGGAAATAAAAACAAGTCCCAGGGACCAAGCTCGGGTGAATAGGGAGGATGAGATACAGGGGTTATAACATTTTGGGTAAGAAATGTGCGCACAGCCAAGGCTGTTGTCATGGTGGGAAAACTAGTCGCCCGACTGCTCTAAATCAGAACTCTTCCGCCGCAAACTGCTGCATAGTCTTTTCAAAACCACAATGTTGATAGCCTATTTAACTGTCTGACGCTGTGGAACAAACTCTAAATGGATTCGAATCACATAGCAAAAACAAATCCATTGTTTTAATGTTTGAAGAGATTTATTGGCGCGTACAGAACTTGAAGTTTTCCACCCGCTTGATTTTTGCTTCAGCCATAGCCATAGCACCATGATCCGTCACCTATGGTGACATTGGAAAAAAGTTTGGATTAATTCGGAACTCTTCTTTCAACACACAATGCTTTCACGCTACCCTGTTGTCGTTCAGCAGTAAGGAATCGAGGCACGAATTTGGCAGCCAACTTTTTCGCCAGTTCATACAGGTCTACAACTTCTTCAATAGTCCGTTCAGATCTTCCAGGCTGATTTCGCGAATTTTTTCAACATTTCATCCGTTCGGGTCGACTCTTAGGTTTTCTCAATAGTATTTAGTATTTTAAGAGTTTCCGAGCAAAAAGCTAAATTTTACGGCCACAGGCTTGAATCAGCCATTGCAAAAATGACTAGCACACCTACCAAATGTCACTAAAAAATTCACACAGGCTTATTGACTCGAGAATGGTGGCGGTTTCTGTTCCCCATCCTCTAATAAACTATACAAAGAACGTGTATAGTAGGGTGAATATTTTTACTTACAACGCTTCATGGTATGAGTAAAAATGAGGTCTCGAAACTGTGCAAAACGCTATCAAAGACACTACATTCTCGTATAGGGAAATGATGAAGTCTGCACTGAGAGCAGTCAAGAGGTTCAATAAACTTTGGTGGAAGTTCATTTTCCTGCTTCCATCATCCTAAGGGACCCAGACATGTAAGTAAAGATAAATAGAGTCCAACAATTTCTGTCCTACAATGGTAGAAATAAGTGACCTTATTAATGGGAAAAAAATGCGGTACAAATACCCAGATCCACAAGGAATTCTGGCATTTATACTGGAAAAAGTACAGTAAAAAGCATTTCAAAAATGTAGTATACCGATATGTAAATTTTTGTTTTTCGTAGAAGGGCGAATAAACGCTTCAGTGATAAGTATCCTATTGTGCTAGATCCGCCTGCGAGCATAGGCCAGATGCTCTGCTGAGTCGTCATTCCCTCATAGCAAGCATCGCAGAATGTTTTTATGTCTAGTGCACTAGTCCTGCCCAGTTATTACGCCAGAAAGCAGTGTACAATTCATTTCCAACTGAAGGACAGAAGCAAAATCGGTAACCACTTAGAGACGTCGGGAAGCATTCGTTGACTGGATATTGAGATGTGGCAACCGCATCCTGACTACTGCAATATTATGGCCCATTATAAATTCAAAAAACCTGAATCTACTGTTGGTCATAGTGTTATGCAAGTTGTGTTTACAGTACAATTTTCATGTTATACGTAGCTGGGGCACCTTAGTTCAGTTTAGGAGGTCATAGATTCCAGATTTCATGATGTCATCCTTATTCTCTGTAGGGGGATGAACGCAAATCGGGCTTATATTTCCGGCTCTTTACAAAGGGCCCAGCAAAATACTCCGTTCAGATTTCTCGCGCAGCAAGTATTAGGGTCCCGATACAACCATGGAGCGCGCTCCAGACCAGGGCTCCGAATACGGTGAAATAACTCTAAAGGAAGTGTACACCAAGTAGCTGGCTAGAGCCGTCATAATGACAGAGCAGAAAGAAAGAAAGAACACTCTCGCGTTTTCTTTAGTCTTCAGCCGATAACGACGTGAAGAGTAGGAGTTGATTACAATCTAAGGACAACTTGTTGTTTCCACTTCTACGACTTACTCCTACGAGTATTTTGTGAGCTATTTTATACGAGTACAATACCAGGGAAAACATTGTGATACTTTGGGAATAGTTATGTATCTCAATTATCTACTCGCAGGTGCTTTGCAGATGCTGTTAGAGCTGCTTTTGGTAGCTACACGTGAATGCCGTCAAGTCGTTCAATAGGTTTTGTTTTTTACAATATTTTTGAGCGTTTCAATCATGGCATTGATTTCATCTTTGCTGTGGACTGATATGCTAATGCAGCCAATTATTTATTTTTTTTAAGCCAGAGGTTCTTTTCTTATTTTTAGTCGGCCCTCATCGGAAATGGGCAGCCAGCCATCTAAGACTTTTATCGGATTATTGAATTATTGCTACTATACTCGTAGAAGCTCAAAATTTGAATGGAAGATAAAACCAATTTTTTCCGATTCGTAGAAACAGCGAATTACGAGTATGTTTTTGTATTAGTATGCCAATATTCAGCGACGGTTAATTTATTTCATGCATTACTCGTAGATGTGTAATCTCCGATCCCAAGAATCCCGTAGATTTGGCTTTCTTTTTAAAGACTTTATTAACTTCTTTTTTTATAAAACTATTCCGACTGAACATCTTTTGTTGCGTTGCAAATTTGTAGTTGCGATCTACCAATGCATACTCGTAGTTCGAAATAGAGCCCGTAAAATGTTGGTGGAGAGCTTCAGGGATTTACAAGTTACGCAGACCATTCATCAGAGGCGTTGATTGGAATGGTTTATGTTTATAATTGTGAAACTGGTTCGGACAATCAAAAATCGTATTCTAGACCTGAATTGATGAATTTTCCCTCACAACATATCTCGGCAGTGTGACTGCCGGTACAAGCAGCCTTGAAATCTTGATTTTTTTTTCTTTTTTTTTATAATTTGCGCGCTCAGGGAGGATGGAAAGATAGGCACTGGTGAACGTTGGTTTTAAATGTTTGAAGGTTATAATGACTAGGAAATAAAGAACTAGGCAGGGCATTCCATAAGCGAGTTGTACGGCTTAGGAACGAATCACGATATTTCAGAGTACGTCCGAAAGTGGGCTTGAGGGCATACTGATGAGCATTCATAGCGAGACGGGTGTTATGGTTACAAGTTTGAATGGGCGGAATGCTACTGGCGATTTCTACGGAGCACCGTTGGTGGAAATAGCGATAAAACAAAGTGAGACACGAGACCTTACGTCGGTGTTCGAGGGTGTCGATTGTTTGAGTGATATTAGTATCATCTATGAGTTTTATCGCACGATTTTGGATCCTATTTAGCAGGTGCATAGATGTTTTAGGCGCACCCGACCAGATGTGGGCGGATGAATGCCTTATATATTGTGGCCAGATCAGCGGGGGTTAAGTATTTCTTATATCGCTTGAGGAAACCTAGACATTTCGCAGCATTTTTAACGACACCGAATATGTGTTCACTTTAACGTTGACACACATACCGAGAATGGAAAGTTTATCGGTTTCGACGATACAAGTGCCATCCATGGATAATGGCTGGGTGTTTAAATTTCGCTTTAACGACAGCAGAGAGCATTGTGTTTTGGAAGCATTAAATTCTACTTTGTTAGTGGTTCCCCAATTAGTTATGCTGGTAATATCAGAATTTAGTGAACTTAACATACGCTGCCGTTCCCGTTCTACAGCCGAAGAGCAGGGACGTGAGTCTGGGAACGAATATGAAAAGCAGAGAGTATTGTCGTCAGCGAAGGAGTATATTGGATTAGAGGTAGCAGACAAGAGATCATTGATGAAAATTAAAAAGAGCATGGGAGACAGAATGGAGCCCTGGGGCACACCAGACTTGAAACTGTCCAAGACCATCTTGAATTGAACGCCCCGAATGGTAATTTCTAATCCACTGAAGAAGAGAGGCATCCATCACAAAAGCATCCCTTTTCGACAAAAGAGCCTGATGCCAAATTCTGTCAAATGCCTTAGAAATATCAAGTGCAACTATCTTGCTTTTTCTAGAATGATGTACCCTTTGGTTCCACTTTTCGGTGAGACATGCCATCAGATCACCTGTTGCTACGAAAACTGTACTGCCGGTCATTAAGAAGTTTCCGTGTTTCGAGATATTTCATGAGCTGACGGTTTATCAGCGTTTCCATGACCTTGGAAATAAGGGACGTAAGTGCAATGGGTCTGTAGGAAGTGTAAGCGTTCAACATCCCTGCCACGGATGTAAGTACTTGACATCCCTGTCTGGTGTGATGCTGATATCGAAGTTCAATCCTGACAGTAGTCAGTCAGTCGAGTGAGCCGTGCTAGGCAGCAACGTCCTTTTCTCTAAAAGTGAATTTCTATTAATTTCTCAGTACATAATTTCTTACCTGAATAAAGGTCATTACATTAATCGTAAAAACCCCTCACAAAAGGTCTTTCCTTTCAGAAGAGAGAAAGGAAAATTCGCCTTTCTTAGGGACGGGCTGGACAAATCCTGTTTTCCATCTACTCGGAAAGAGTCCTAAAGAGTGCGATTGATGAAAAAGCTTACGCAGTGGTTTTTCCAGCGAAGAAGAACACCTCTTCAGAAGGAGGGGAGATAAATTATCTGGAACAGCGGATTTATGAATGTTGAGATCTTTAAGTACTCTTGCTACTACACGAGTGCGAAAGTGGATTCGTCCCATTGAAGATTCGACGCACTTAAATGTAGGCGGAGACAGAGCACAATCTGGGAGTGTTGAGCTGGTCGCAAAGGGCGCAGTAAGCAGATTGGCCTTGTCCAAAGAGCTGACAGCTGGAATGTCATTGTAAATGAGCGTTGGGATGGAGGATGAGGCAGAATTTCAAATGTTTTTGACGAACGACCAAAAGTTTTTACTACCTTTGGGACATTGTAGTATTTTTTGCCTCAGTTTTTGATTCTATTGGAATTTTGCACGTTTAAGAAAGGCGTTGCAGTAATTTCTGGCTCGTTGGAACTTTTTTCGATTTTCTTTAGTTGGGCTGCTCTTGAAGGACCGAAAAAACATTTCTCTAACCCTGACAGCCTCGTTACAGCTCGAGTCGTACCATGCCTTTTCTTTTGGTCTGATACTCTTCATCCGATGAGGGATAAAGTTTCTCATTCCAAAGAGAATGGTGTCTGTGATCATATCAGCAGCCGCATCCATGTCGTTATCGAGGAAACAGTTTAAATTCCTAAAGAAGCTGTTATGACCGCTCCAGTTGGCTTTATTATTATGTACAACTAGTCCGCGATTTCGTTGCTTGTCATTGATTATCTTTTTGGACTAATATTTCAGTTGCAATTATTTCTTAATTATTAAGTTTTTCAGATTAATTCCTGTGCACTAATATCAACACCAATGATTCCCTGATATAGGGATACATACCATATTTCCAAAAAATGGCAATAGCTCTCAAAAAGATAAGTTTTAAAATATTTCTCTATGGGATGAATGGAAACTGGTTATATTCCGAAAAAGTTGTATCTTAAATTAGTTGTTGATTAGTTTCCCAAAAGGGGTCCATTCAACCAAGATGCGGTTGCCAGGAGAACCACAAATCTTTACCAAAACCACTCACTATTGTATTTATATGTAGTACGAGTATATACTCGTATATGTAGATACACAATTGAAACATTCTTTAATGACTGAAAGCAAAGCCATTGTTTTTTGCTAGCTCCCAAGAAATTCATCGCCGATAGAAGATTTTCGGAAACAAGTTATCAAAGCGGATTACTTAACTGATACGAATACTTATATGTGTGTATATGTAGACATTTCATTCACTTGGGTAGAAACTCAAAAGACCTTTTCCATGAAATAACCACAAATCTGTTGGCATAGTTTCCTCTTCTTCAGTTTCATCGTTCAGGCTTGGATTATATTCGTTTATTTGTGCGTTTTGTTATCTGTACAACACGCCATACAGATTTTCTAATCTCATTTTCAGTTTTCTTTGACATTGATTATATCGGCCCTCTTCCGCCTCACCCTCTTGTACTACTTTTTCCATTCATCTGAAAAAAAAAAAACAATTGTCGAAGTTGAAATATTGTATCATTTTAGTATCATGTTGGTATTCTGTTTTGGATCTCACGAGGATGAGGATATACTGCTTACGTATGGTTTCCATAAGTCGTAATTCGTTAAGGATTGTGCTCTGCTTCGTACGTATATACATACATATATGGTATACAAAATTGGACAATACTTCAATACATTTATTCCGATAAGTGTTTGCCAAAAAGGAACTTTGAGTACGTAACGAGTACTCGTATGAGTTAACATGCATAGAATGCTGTTGGTAATCCTTTCCTAGGTTGGGTTGTGTAATTTTAACATGAGAATGGTGTAAGGCTTACATTGTTTAATTTCCTCCAGTGTCGACTCCATGTATAGCTTTTTGATTTGCTGAAGGGTTTTAATAAAAGTGAAAATTGAAGCAGGAATAACAGTGCCCCAATGTGTAGGGATTTATTGTGTTGACATACATTCATACATATGTACATTGTACATATATAAATAAGCTTTAATTTGTTGATTGTGTTCTTATTTGGTTACTTTTCCAAATGTATAAATAAAAAAAATTGTTACAAATATCTTTGCTCAAGAAAAAAGAAGACATAAAGCCATTAACTTAAAAAAATTCTCTAGGAGGACAATTGTGAATATCCTTTTTAAGACCGAAGTTTAAGAATTATTTTTAAGGATAGATCACATAACTATTGTGATAATTATAAGATTTTGTGATTCAAAAGCGAGAGTTGAGAAAAACGATTTACGAGTATTAGAAATGTCGTGGAGAGCCATTTTTCTTCCAATCTGAATATTCAGGTGATTGATTCTAAATAAGATAGATAGGTGGATTTATTATTGGTTAGCAATGTATCCGAAAATAGAAGGGGTAATCCTATAACCAACAAGAAGGGGACTAGGATCAGAAAAAGTGCAACGCCGAGGCATAGATAAACGGGTTAGCATTTTTGAGTTTTCGGCACGACTAAGAGAAAGCTCTGAAGAGATTCAATCGCTGAAATATACATACAGTGACTCTCATAATTGATCACATGTTTTCAAAAATAACAATGTAAAGGGGTTTTCTTGTAAAATAAAAATGAATAAACTCGATGGGCTTCAATGTTAAAGAAAATCGAAATTGATTGCTTAATTCATGTTTCTGAAAACAAAAAAAAAAACCAATTCATTAAAACAAGCATGTGATCAATTTTGTGGATTGGACTTACTTTAAGGCTTCATACTGTTTTCATATTTTGTGTTTTTTTTTATATAATCAGCGCGCGCTCAAGGGGTTTTTGTGCCCTTAAAATGTTTGTTCACAGGGAGGAAGAAAAGACAGGTACCGATGTACATTAGACGTGTCCCACAAAGTGAGATCTCCGAGATCTCAGAGATTTTTTAAGTGGGACAAAAAATCTCAGCTGAGTGCTCCCCTTTTTTTTGCGCAAATTTCTGAGACAAAAAATTTATGGATTCATTTCTCAGTTTTCTCACAGCTACTTGTTTTCACATTTCCGATTTTTGATTCCTAAGGTGCGCTTGCATATAATTTATTTAAAAAAGTCATTTGTGTAAAGAAGTGAAAAAATTTGGTAAAAAATTTTAAATACAAAATAATGAATTTCTTATCGGAAAAAAACAGAAGAAATAAAACAAGTGATTGTTTTAGATGGTGTGGAGTATGTTGTTTGGGACACATCCAAGAACATTGACGCTTTAAGAAGTGGTAAGTAGGCAAATACATTTGTTTTTATTAAGTTCTTAAAAAATTAAATCTAATAAAAAATTAGAATGAATTTTTTTTTACAGAAGCAATTGACCTTCTAGTTGTAGGAGAGGGCCACTTCGTATACTCCGGCATTTTTTTAACAATGGCCTCCACAACTAACTTATAAAGCCGGTGACCCCTTGTATGTGGAAAACCGAATTTATGCGACCATAATCTGATATTGTCACTATGGCCTAACATGTACAGGCTGAACAGAATCGCCTTCTTATGGTCGGTAAGATTTGGAGGCAGATGGTGCACCAGTTGATTTACCAATAACTAAATAAAAAAAAACATCAGTAAGTGCAAATAAATGCTTTGGTTAGTTACAAACCTCGAAACTAAACTAAATTCATCCTCGGTGTAGTTTGGGACGGGCGAAATTATAAATTTTCCTCATACAGCCGATAAAACCTTCCGTTGGGAAAAAATCCTTCTCTGCTCCTTTGCAACTCGTTCATAAAAATATCTTTTTTTTAGATATAGAAACAATTTAATTAATGCGGATAAGAATATATATGCAAATGTTTATTTGTACCTCCATCAGCATCGTCACTGTCATCACTTTCAAATAGATCTAAAAACAACTTCCCGATTTTTTCATTCATTTCACTTTCATTTAAACTTTGGCTGCAGCGCTTAAGATCTGATGCACAATTTATTTCTTAATATTTTCCATATTTTTCTTTTAATACTACCAGGAATGTATTCAGAAAATTGTAAATACAAGTTTATTCATCTAAATCTATGTATATTGTCCCCTTCAAAGTAATCCCCATCGACTACAACACATTTATGCCAGCGCTTGATCCAATCCTCGAAACATTTTTTATATTCAGTTTTCGGCATGTCCATCAGTGCTTCCTGTGATTTTTCCATTACTTCCTCTCGGCTGCTGAAACGCGTTCCCGGTAGTGGTTTTTTAATTCGATTGAACAGAAAGATGTCACAGGGAGCCAAATCAGGTGGGTTCGGTGGCTGTTGGATGGTATTTGTTGCATTTTTCGTCAAAAAAATTACGAATAATGATGGCACTGTGCGACGGTGCGTTATCATGGTGCAAAATCCACGAGTTTTCTGCCCACAATTCTGGTCTCTTTCGGCGAATTGCTTCACGCAAACGTCTCATAAGGCCAAAATAATACTCTTTGTTTACTGTCTGGCCTTCTGGCAAAAATTCATGATGCACTACACCCGACACCGTTGTAATCCATGAAAACCGTGAGCATTGCCTTCTTTTTTGACTGAAAACGACGTGGTTTTCTTGGTCTCGCCTCATTTGGTGAACGCCATTCACTTGTCTGATGTCTGGATTGCGTGTCGTACTCATAAACCCACATCTCGTCTCCAGTAATGATCCTTTTGATGAATGTGGGATCGGATTCAGCCTCGCAAATCATCTCTTTTGCGACGTCACTACGGTCTCTTTTTTGCATGAAATTGAGGTCTTTTGGCACCAACTTTACTGCTACACGGCGAAAACCCAAATCTGTAACCAAAATATCTTGGACGGATCCATAGGCAATGTTCAAGTCCTCCGCTATCTCTCTGATGGTTAATTTGCGGTTATTGACCAACATTTCTTTTACGAGTACTTCATCAATGTTTTCGACGGTTTTCGATGTCGATGGTCTGCCACTGCGTTCATCATCTACGATTGACTCACGATCACTTTCGGACCGCTCGTGCCACTGGTAAATTACCGTTTTCTTTAGAGAATCGTTGCCGAAACACTTTTCCAACATTTCCAACGTTCGCGCACCATTAAATCCGTTTTTTACACAAAATTTAATACAAATACAAGTTCGTTGTTGCAAATTTAAATCCATTTCTAAAATTGTAAAAAATCGCCAACATAAACAAAGATAGATGTACTCTTGGCTACGTAACTTTTGCAAATGTCAAGCTATGACGCTAAGATTTAGAAGAAATGTCAACAAGAATGCAACAAAGAATGCCAAATTTACGAAATAACAGAACTCAAATCGGAATAATGGGAGCGCCACACGGTGGTGTCCCCAGGAACTTTTTGATCAAGGTTGTATCTATCGCCTCTGTTAAAGTGATAGTGAGCGCTCAGTGAGATCTCACTTTGTGGGACACGCCTATTGTTTTTAAATGTTTGTAAATTATAACGATCAGAAAACACAGAGATCGGTAGGGCATTCCATAAGCGAGTTGTTCGGTATCGGAACGAATCACGATATTTTAGAGTACGTCCGAAAGTGGGCTTGAGGGTATACTGATGAGTATTCATAGCGAGACGGGTGTTACGGTTACAAGTTTGAAGGGACGGAATGCTACTGGCGATTTCTATGGAGCACTGGAAATAGCGATAAAACAGAGTGAGACACGAGACATTATATCGGTGTTCCAGGGTGTCCGTTGTTTGAGAGATATTAGTATCACCAATGAGTTTTATCGCACGGATTTGGATCCTATCTAGCAGGCGCAGAGATGTTTTAGGAGCACCCGACCAGATGTGGGCATTGTACCCCAATTTCGGGAGGATAAATGCCTTATATGTTGAAACCCGATCAGAGGGGGTGACGTATTTCATACATCGCTTGAGGAAACCTAGACATTTCGCAGCATTTTTGACGACACCGAATATGTGGTCATTCCAACGTAAGTTGTCACTGACAGACATACCGAGAATGGAAAATTTATCGGTTGCGACGATGCAAGTGCCATTCATGGATAATGGCTGGGTATTTGAATTTCGCTTTAATGACAGCAGACAGCATTGAGTTTTGGAAGCATTAAATTCCACTCGGTTGATAGTTCCCCACTTGATGGCCTCCTTTAGCGGATAAAACACTTTTAACTCTTCTTATCATAGGGTTTACTAAATTTGTGAATACCTCTGGTAGAATATTATCCCACTCAATCTGAACTCTGTACCAAAATTCGTCCAGTGTCTTAGTCGCAGCGCTATACTTAGACAGTTGTCTTTTAATGTAGCCCCAAAGGTGTTCTATTGGGTGTAAGTCTGCAGATTGAGAGGGCCACTCCAAAACTTCAAACCCATGACATTCTAGCCAATATTTTGTGGTTCTAGCTGTGTGTTTAGGATCGTTATCGTGTTGAAACGTAACGTCCAAACCGATTTATCCCATTTTTGTACACTTGGTTGTAGGCAAGATGTCAAAATGTCTGCGTATATCTGAGCGGTCGTCCGTCCCTCGATTCTCTTGTACTTGCCTACACCATGAGATGTCATGCACCCCCGAAGCATAAGGCTACCTCCACCGAATTTGACCGTTTCTTTAACCAGCCTCTTTGAAAGTTGTTGTCCCTTCTTCTTCCATACCCATTCGCGGCCGTCTGAACCAAATCGGTTTATTTTGGTCCCATCTAACCAAATGATCTTAGTCCAGTCCTCTTCTGTTTATAATTTATATTTGTTAGCAAACGCTTTTCGGAGAGCCATGTGCCGTTTTGTTAGTAGAGGCTTTTTGACTTTAGTTCTACCCTTCAGGACAGCTTTTCGAAGTACTCTTCTTACAGTTTCAGCACTAACAGCAACATAATCATTGGATAATAATGAGTGCTGGACTTCAACAGCATTACTACACTCTCCAGAAAGTACTTGTCGTACAAATTTTCTTTGACAAGGCTGGGGTAGGATTTGTTTTCTTCCACTTGGGTTTGTTTTAATATCCAAGCTTGGTGTTTTCTTAGTTTGCTGATGAGGCATACAGAATATTTAATTTTTTTGAAGACATGAGCCTTTTTTTAAGTCTTTTTCAATCCCTTTTTTCACGTCAGTTTGTATATCTCTCATCCTGTAAGTACTTCTCTTTTAAAACTTGATAATTTGATCAAAAAGTGGTAAAACCGTAATTTGTTCTTCTAAATCACACCTACAAATGCTGTAATTTATTTACTTAGTAACACTTAGAACTTAATTTTTGAAATACAATAAGTTCTTTACATTTTAATTACAAGAATATCAAAACTCACAAAATTGTTCATATCGAAAGTCTAATTAAATCGGCTGTAGATCTTCTTTGCAGCACAGTACTTTTCCGACAACTGCAACAAAATTGCCAGTTGTGTTGCCGACTTTAACATATAAACAATCGAGTAATGGAACTTAACAACGGAGAGATAAGAGTACAACACAGAAATTTGAAACATGTGATCAATTATGGGAGTCCCTGTATGTATATAAGGAGGGTCATATGGTATGATCCTATCGGCAAGTGCCACAGATCTTCTAAATGGCGTCGAATGTCAATTCGGTTTTGAGATTTGTGATGCTTAAGATGAACAATTTGTTAGTGATTTTGGCACAACTTGCATTTCGTGCTTGTTTTCCTGGACACCCGGCATCATTTAACCGAACGACTTTTAGAGACAGGAACAGCACGGGACTGATCCAGCTCCGGAAGGTCTTGTACCTCTCGTTTGGCCGAGAATATATGTAGCTGCCGTTGCTGAAGACGGCGTAGGGGCCTCGTTGACATCGACCAGATGACGAAATAGGCCATTCCATATACGTCCAGCAGACAGGCCATCAGCTAATGGGTGTTGGCCATGAATTGCGTCTAACCTACGCTCATGCTCTTCTAAATCTCAACAACAAAGTGGCGATTTTGTGTCAAAAATAATCATGAGTGACGAGGCCCATTTCCACCTATGTGGATGCGTGAAAAAACTAAATTTGCGGTTCTGGGGCATTGAAAATCTGCAAGTAATGCACGATGAGCGATCACATCCACTCAAAGTTATTGGATGGTATGGTGTTTTACCCTGGAGGAGTCATTGGACCATTTGTTTTAGAACGGCGCGGTTCAAACGGTCACTGTGAATGGTGAGCGCTACTGAGACATGATCAATGAATTTTTGATTAATCAATTGGATAAATGGGGACTCAAGGATATGTGGTTCCAGTAGAAATGAGCAATGGCTGATACTACACTAGACACAACCTACATTCTAAAGCTGGCATTTCCCGGTCGTCAGATATAGTATTTTGGCGATATGCACTGACTCACAAGATCACTCGATTTGACCGCTCAAGACTTCATTATATGGGATTATTCAAAGCCACGAGCTTATGTGAACACTCCACAAACTCTGGTAGCCCTCAAGTAGAACATCTATCAAGGAGTGGAGAACCTATCGCCCGAAGTTCTAAAGAAAACCATGGAAAATGCCATAAACAGAGCCCAAATGGTATTCAAAAAATCAAAATTATCAGCTAAAATCTGACAAACAAAGAGTATATCGGTAACTTTCTGACAAAGAGAAGCTGTTAGTCTACAAGTTTTAGTCGATCAATATAAGGTGGTAAGATAGCGCTATCAGCCCGGGGAAGTCCTCGTAAACAGACCATCGAACCGTTTTTCTTATTAGATAAAAAGTCACCTACTACGTCAATAGCCAAGAATCGTATTGTGAAGAGTAGATGGAATGAATTCAACAATTGTGTTTATAGCTGTGACTAAGTTAAATGTGTATTCTATAGTGCGCTTTTGAAATAGCGCAAACACTTCCTTTGACTTTGTCTTGTGGACTTGATTCATTGAAGATTGTATGAGTCATACTGAAATCTTAGGAAACTACATTTCTAAGCTTAAAACTAAGGAACTTGAGCATGGTTCTAGATATCTAGAAAAATACCACGCAGCTGGATGCAGACGACCCGTCGATGGCTGTTTTTACGAGTCACTACCATTTTGCAAAATCAATCGGTCCATCAAATTGGCGAATTGGTCGTTTGCGGGAATAATGTTTCACTATTTGGTTACGGAAATCTTTCCACGATGAATTGTTAAATCTTACAGACAACAAAAACATTGACAAACAAATTTTGCAAACCCTGCATCTCTTATGCAAACCCCTATTATCATACCACGAGCCGTCAGTATACTAAAAGGTTTTGGAGACTTACTCATATTTTATGTTGGCATTTGGATGATTAGCATTAATTATACTGGGGTAAAGCGTACTCGATTACGATATTAATTGACATCAAAAAGACTTCCCAGATTCCAATTATTTCGATGACTCCACAGTACGGAGTAGACCATGGATTCACCCAGCTGGCGCGGTCTTTGCCAGCTGAAGTTGGCTGAGACCCTCTTCTACTTTTGAGGTTGTTCTCCTCTGGTCGGAACACTGCTATCTATGCGTACAAGGTGATCTAGCCATTTAAACTTTTTTGACGAGGGTGGCATCACTGTATAGTTTGTACAGTTCGCTGTTGAAGCGCTGCTTGCATTCTCCATAGATGCAAACGGGGCCACTAATTATGCCAGGAACTTTTCTCTCGAAGAGCCCGAAAGCATTTCCATTCGCTTTCGTTAATGCTCAAGCTTCTGCATCGTAAACTATGACTAACATAACGACTGTTTTGGTTGCTCGAGAGAGGGCCTCACTACTCAATTGCCTTCTAAGCTTAAAGATGCAGGGATTAGCGAGTGTGGTCTTTCGCATACTTTCCAGAATTTGAAGATGATTTGATGTATGCCCCGTATCCGATCATCACCTGTTGCTTTAATCAACGCGTCAATTAAACCATCGAGTTAGACTTAAGTTTGGAAATGGCTGCCTGACGTATTCTTAGTCGGTTGTCTGTCATCGACCAGGTTGAATGTTCATGTTGGATCATCAGCAAAAATAATATTTCCAGATTCTCAGGACTTTCTTTCTTCTTAATTCTTGAGGATTTCTCTTACGTTGAGGATTTGTTCCGTTTATTTTTGGTAATACTTCCAAACTTAATTTTTTTGGTAGCACCACGTTAAGCCCTCGATCAGGCGTTTCTCGTTCTATTCCTTTTTTCCTTTTGAAGAGCCAAGGTTGGTTTCCTTGTTGGGGCCAGTATATCAGAGGCGACCTCTCTAATTGCTCAATGGCAGTGGTGCCACTTCCACATTCGATCGGACTCCTCGAGAGATTAAGGGAAACTCGATCGGAAAAGGCCTTGGCGGTTGTAGTCGTTCGACGTTGAACTTCCCCACAATTTTTCAATGGCTTTGCGGACATCTGCATCCGTAACTGATCTCCAACAAGGTAATGGTCCGAGTCGGTGTTAGTTGCTCGGAATGTTCGTACAATCAAAACAGAAGATAAGTGCCTTGCATCGATCGCAATATGATCAATTTGACTGATCAGGAGTCAGCTAGGTCTCTTTTGGATCTTAAAGTCTGCAAACCGTGTGCTGTCTAATTTCGGATTACATCCCGCGGCTAAATTGATAAGCCTTTATCTCTTTCAAGAGATTGTACTTACCAACCGTCCTACCAAAGATGTCCTCCTTGTCTAGCCTAGTATTAAAATTGACGAAGACGATTTCCACAACATCACATTTGGGGCATTGTCGAAGAGCTCGTAAAAGCAGTCTTTGGTGAGGTAGGTCGTCTTATCCTTTTCTATTGATGAAGCTTACATATGGTGGCGAATTTAACTTTGATCGTCGTCAGTTGTTCTCCTAAATGCTTGAAGTTCAAAACATTTTCCCTATGTTGCCCTCTGAGGGCGTATCCGCATCCGAATAAACTCTACAAACTTGATTGTTGCGCTGCTGGCCCAATCCAAGTTATAGGACAATCAGCACTTTCTCTATCAATCGATGAGCAAATTCCATATTCAATTTGGCTATGATAAAACAATGGATATGCATCTACCATCCATCGCTGCAACAATTTTGAGAGTGAATTTCCTTCGTTTTGTTTCTGAGGTTGCAGAGTGTAGCCACCGATTATGTGAACCGCAGCTAGTTAATTGAACAAACTTAACAAAAGACTGTAAAAATGACACACATATTGGGAGCATACATACATATGTTCAAATAAATATCTATATGTTGGTACCCATGTACGCCAAATTATGCTTCGTCTGTGACACTTCAATTTAAATGCTTAAAATGAAAGTACCTACATACATATGTATTTTATTTTTTCTTTTAATGCAGCATCCTATTGTGCAAGTAGATGCATGCATCCTTTCATCACAAATTTACTGTACAAAAATCAAAAAAAAAAAAAAAAAAACAGAAAACAAAAATCGAATGGGAGGCGAAAGTGAAACGAGACGCGGTGGCAGAAATGCATTAAAAAATCAAACAATGATTGATATTCATAACCCTTTCAATATGCACTCAATTGAACATTTTAAACACATCGATTAATGGCGCCGCATGGGTTTTGAATTCGCATAAAACAACTTATTTAGCTGTGAAAGAAGAATGAACTCCGGAGACTGCACCAGGACGCTACTGCAGAGTAGAGTAGAACCGTACGTATAGTAGCTGGGGCCGTGATGGACCGGAATTAAGGCAGGGCAACTCGCTTCCACACGAACGAAAGGTTTTTGTTGCTTACAGCAGCCGCCTGTATTTTTTGCATTACACAAAAGCATCCATTAACACAGTATAACGGCTCCCTTGGCTACATGGGATATGTTCTGCACCGATGCTTCCCTATACACGTACAGCCAGGGGTGCCATAATGGAAATTGTAATCTGAATGTATTTTTTCTGCCTCAGCTTTTGTTTTAGCGGTGCTCGCATTATTTCAAAAATTTTTTTCTCCTTTTAATATTTTTTTTTTTTCGATCTCTCTTCCTTGCATTTTGTTGATTTATACCTACTTCCACGAATGTAGATATGCATGTGAATGCATAAAAATGTTTTTGGTTAAAGGGGGACTTTTTTTTTTCGTTGTCGGGCTTTTTGGCGTAGTGGCATTTTATGATGCACTGCTCAAAATATTCACACGCATTCCATGAAAATATGTTGTCAATAGCGACTTATCATAAAATTCACACACAGTAAGGATAGTCCACAGTAGATATACTGTCAAAAGAGGATCTACTGGAGATGATAAACTGAGAATGCATAGCTACAGTGGAGTGCAGAACTTTCGGCCACGATTCACAGAATGTTTGGAGAATTTTTATCAAAACCCATCGATGGGTGATTCTTTAATGTTGACTGGAACTCAGAACATACAATAGTTCGCAGTTCGCAGTTCGCAGTTCGTACAACAAAATAAGGATAGCACGTACGCGCTGTGTGGTGGTAGCCAATTCAACTTTGTGATAGCTTCTAATTGGCTGCTGATAGCACTTTCAGCACATCCAAGGAAACTTTTGATGAGGTCGTGACTAATCAATTCCTTTCTGGCTTTCGACGGGATTTACAAAGAGAGCCCGAGAGAATGAAACTTTCTACCCTTATGATGTATCTACAAGTTACCAAAATAAAGTGCCGACACCATTCACTTTTCACTGAGCCAACAGCAACAAAAACAACCTAATTTCCCAAGAGCACAAATCTATATTTGATAGTAATCTACCAGTAAACTTCATCCTCTATTCATTCAAAGCTCTTCTTTATAGAACTTTTACGAGTTTACTCGTGTCCCTATATGTTTTTATAGTTACATATATACGAGTAGAATGAGTATACATACATATTTTTTCTTTTACACCCAATATAAGGAGAGCTCACGAGCACAACCAAATTACATCTTAATTCGAAAAGTTGGCGGTTAGTTTTGATACTACTCCTCAGAACAAACACCACACTCAGAGCGTCCTGCACACTCTGCTCAGTAATGCCAAGTTCCATTAGAAGGAATCATTTTTTCGGAATTTAATGAAATATTATAACTCAATGCCAGTAGCCATCCTCGGTGGTCTTCGCACCCACTCATCGCATACATCTATTTTTATTATAATCATTTTCGCTAATTAGTTGAATTAAGTACGAACATACGAACATGAGCCAGCATTAGGGAGGAGATTCAGTTGCAGCTGACATAATTAATAGGGAACATCTTGTCCCCGAGGTACTCGTACTAATATTGGACAATAATTTCTTACTACGGCCGTAAGGCTTTTGATTAGACAGACGACTGGTCGCAAATAACTCATTAGGGTAATGAATGTGTTCCTCTTCGTTAGTTTGAAATTAATTCTGAAGATGGCAAACTAATCAATCTTACGATGCATAGAGAGCCCCATTGATCCATTGCAATGGAAAGCGAATAATATTATACTCGTACGAGTACATCCGGGAAACATGAGAACCTTCTCAGGTCTTATTACATCAGAAATGCTTGAATTATTTCGTCAATTTAGTTTGGAAAACAACTGTGCAGTTAATCTATGACAGGTAGACATAAAAAGTGGGCGAGTTTATATCAATTTTCGAAAGAAGAAGAAGGTTTTTGATACCAAATTGATTACAGTATACCTATGCTTATCGTGTCCCGCTTTCATTTCTAAGAACCAGCACATAAATTGAATTGATAAGTATGTACGATTAGACCTTCAATTTCAGATTGAATTTATATTCAAGAAATTTATCAATTGACAGAATTTCAGAGAGTAAGACCGTTCTGCGAAACAGGTCAATTGTAAGTGATTTGTTTAATTAAGCTAATGCATCATAGGGTCATGATACTGCGGTACCAACAGATATCTTACAAATTTTACAACATAAGTAAGGTGCCGATGTCAGATTGAAATCATCAAAATTAACACAGAAATTGCATTTATTCTCGTAATTTCTGTAAACGAGCATCTCAACTGCCGTATCACCTAGTCCCCTTCCACTTGTGCGCGACACTTAAGATGACGTCTTTCTCAACTGCGTTGTGCCTGCGGGTTGGAATCAAAGGCTCAATGAGCTGGAACGTTGACGCTTACTCGCCCTACATGTCCTAGTCATCTTAAACGACTAATATGCACTTTACTCTTAGGTCAGTGTCACTGTACAGCACGTAGAGTTTTCGTTGTTAAATGTCCTTCTGCAAACCCTGTCACACGAAGAATTTTCCGTTCAAAACAGCCAAGGATAAATTCATCTACCATCCGGTATGACTTTTTTTTTTTACAAACTCGCGCGCGCACAAGGGGTTTAGGTACCCTTAAAATGTTTGCACACAGCGCGGGCCAAGGAAATGTAGGGAGGAAAGAGGGATAGGTGTCGATGAAGGTTGGTTTTATATGTCTGAATGTTATAATGACTGGGAAATAGAGAGCTCGGCAGGGCATTCCCCAAGCGAGTTGTTCGGCATTGGAACGAATCACGTTATTTCAGAGTACGTCCAAATATGGACTTGAGGGTATACTGATGAGCATTCATAGCGAGACGGGTGTTACGGTTGAAAGTTTGAATGTGCGGAATGCTACTGGCGACCTCAATGTAGCACTGGTGGTTGAAATAGCGATAAAACAAAGTGAACCAGGAGACAATACGTCGGTGTTCGAGGGTGTCAATTGATTGACTGATATGAGTATCACCAATGAGTTTTATCGCACGGTTTTAAATCCTACCTATCAGGTGCAGAGATGTTTTAGGAGCACCTGACCAGATGTGGGCATTGTACTCCAATTTCGGGCGGATGAATGCCTTATATATTGTGTCCAGATCAGAGCGGGTAAAGTATTTCTTACATCGCTTGAGGAAACCTAGACATTTCGCAACATTTTTGACGACACCGAATATGTGGGCATTCCAACGTAAGTTTTCATTGACACACATACCGAGAATGGAAAGTTTATCGGTTTCGACGATGCAAGTGCCATCCATGGATAATGGCTGGTTGTTTAAATTTCGCTTTAACGACAGCAGAGAGCATTGTGTTTTGGAAGCATTAAATTCTACTTTGTTAGTGGTTCCCCAATTAGTTATGCTAGTAATAACAGAATTTAGTGAACTTAACATACGCTGCCGTTCCCGTTCTACAGCCGAAGAGCAGGGACGTGAGTCCCGGAACGAATACGAAAAGCAGAGAGTACTGTCATCAGCAAAGGAGTATATTGGATTAGAGGTAGCAGACAAGAGATCATTAATGAAAATTAAAAAGAGTGTCGAAGAACGAACGGAGCCCTGGGGCACACCAGCATTTATTTTGTGAATACCAGACTTGAAACCGTCCAAGACAACTTGAATTGAACGTTCCGAAAGGTAATTTCTAATCCATTGAAAAAGAGAGTCGTCGATTCCAAAAGAACGCATTTTCGACAAAAGAGCCTGATGCCAAACTCTGTCAAATGCCTGAGAAGTATCAAGTGCAACTATATTGCTTTCGCCAGAATGGTGTACGCTTTGGTTCCACTTTTCGGTTAGACATGCCATCAGATCACCAGTGGACCTGTTGCTACGAAAGCTGCACTGTCGGTCATTAAGAAGTTTTCGTGTTTCGAGATATTTCATGAGCTGATGGTTTATTAGCGTTTCCATGACCTTGGAAAGAATGAACGTAAGTGCAATGGGTCTGTAGGAGTAGAGAGAAGAAGATTCGCCTTTTTTAGGGACGGACTGGACAAACGCTGTTCTCCATCTGCTCGGAAAGAGTCCTAAAGAGAAGGATTGATGAAAAAGCTTACGCAGTAGTTTTGCCTGTGTGGAAGAACACCTCTTCAGAAGAAGGGGATATATACTATCTGGACCAGCGGATTTGTGAATGTCAAGGTCCTTAAGAACTCTTGCTACTACACGAGTGCGAAAGTGGGTTTGTCCCATTGAAGATTCGACGCAGTCAAGTGTAGGCGGAGACAAAGCACAATCTGGGAGTGTTGAGCTAGCCGCAAAGTGTGCAGCAGGCAGATTGGCCTTGTCCAAAGAGCTGACAGCTGGAATATCATTGTAAATGAGCGTTGGGATGGAGGATAAGGCAGAATTTCTAATATTTTTTACGAACGATCAAAAATTTCTACTACCTTTGGGACATTGTAGTATTTTTTGCCTCAGTTTTTGGTCGTATTGGAATTTCACATGCTTGACAAAGGCGTTGCAGTCATTTCTGGCTCGTTTAAACTTTTTTCGATTTTCCTCAGTTGGGCTGGTCTTGAAGAACCGAAAAAAACTTCTCTAACCCTGACAGCCTCTTCACAGCTCGAGTCGTACCATGCCTTTTCTTTTGGTTTGATACTGTTCATCCGATGAGGGATAAAGCATCTCATTCCAAAGGGAATAGTTTCTGTAGTCATGTCAGCAGCGGCATCCACGTCGTTATCGAGGAAACATAACGACCAGTTAAATTTCCTAAAGGAGGTGTTAAGTCCGCTCCAGTTGGCTTTCTCGTATTGTCATACGGTTCTTTAGGGAATCTTTTCTCTAACTGTGTGGTCGGTGTACGAGAAATTAGCTGATATGACACATTGGTCCGTCGAGTCTAGAGGGGAGAGCACATCAACGGAGTACTTGTCAGGGTGAGAAGCTAAAAACAAGTCTAGGGTGTTGGCGGTATGACTATCAACGTCTGGTATTCGTGTGGGCTCATTTACAAGCTGCGTTAAGTTGTTTTCCGCAGCGAAGATCCCGTCCTTCGGGTGTTGTCTGTCCAGAATGTCGAAGCCACCCAGAATTGTGTATATTGAAATCGCCCGTAATAGCAATTTCAGTATGGAGTCTCCATTTAAAAAATGGAGTTAGACAGGGCATCAAACTCGTAAAAGGTCGAGTTGCTGTCCAGTTTGGGGCTTCTGTAATTAAAGCAGTAGAGGATAATTTCCTTACGGAGATGGAATTTTAACCACATGAAATTGAATTCCGGATTGGAACAGGGACTACATTGTGGGGGAGTTTGGTAAGGTACATCACTACGCACGTAAATGGAGAGACCGGGGTAAGAGAAGAATAATAGCACTATTACGTAGCCAGATAGCTTCAGATGTCCACCCTAAATTCCCGAGTCATTATAGGAAAATAAAAACAAACACAAACAACAGACACCGACGATGCTAAGCAAGGCTGCGAAGTGAAAATTCTGACGTTGACTTACCGAATCCAATTGTTGTAGGTGTTATGCCCTTACAACAATAGAAAACAGTGCACTATCAAAATTCTCACTCACACAACCCGCTATCCATGAGTTATTGTCTACACGCAGCCACTGCCCGTGCCGTATGACAAATACAGCAATGGCAGTGACTGAATGCAAGCAACACTACTGCCGACCAAGAGCGCGAGTGGTGGGATACCAGCACTGTGTAATATTTTTTTTCTTCGCTGCCATGCAGTAATACTGTGAGCTCGGAAAGATTCACGAGTGCACCGGTGGGCATGTGCACTCGGCGGTGGTCGACACGGTACTGTCGACATTTTGGGAAGCCGAGGGTTACGCGATCGCCAATGACATACGAATATGTTTGAAATATTCGTAGACCTATTTGGCAGCATCGCGGTGGGGGTGCGAGTCCATGTTCGCCGCTCGGAACATTTGGACATCTATAACATTGGAAAAAGGTCTTGCGTCTATCGCAAAATGACCAGTAACAAAATCAAACAGGCTTTAAACCGTCTTCAGACGTGGTTTCGTGCAGGGTATGGTTCCCAGCTGTCATCCCTTATTGGTGTTAAAACCATGATCTAAACGTCAGTTTTCGGACGTTGTCTATAAGTTTTGTCGAGTAGCCACTGAAGGTTACTATGATTTGATCAGCTACAAGCTGCCGGTAGTAGGTTCCGTTGAGCGGCAGTACCATCGGTAATCTAGACCAGGACTTAAAACAAGGTATCATGGGGCGGACTTCGGTCCGGGCTCGACTTGTAGAGGTATGCCCCCTAGTGGGAGCGTATATCGCAGGGAGGGTCTACCACGAGTTGGTTGCAAATAAGTACTGGGTGCCGTAATCGTAAGATCGCCAAGAGGCTTTAGATGGGCCTCAACTCAAACTAAGGGGGGAGGTTGTGCCTTCAACGCAGGTTCCGAGCTTGGTATAACCGAAAGATGGGAAGTGATGGCCAGGTGTATATTCTCACTCCCAGGGACCTAAGGGCATTCTGTGAACTTATGTCTCCACAACAGTTCACATTGACACAAACACTGACTTAAACTGACTTCAGCTCCGAATACGTCAAAGCAGCCCTTATAAGGTACCTGCCATACTGACTGTTGAAGCCACAGTTCATTCCATGATGTGTCCCTTGTGCGTCCTCCATGTGAGGTTCAATCACTTCTAAGAGTTAATTTGAATATTTTTATTTTTTCTTGCCAATATTGGTTCTTATGCTATCGTAGTGGTACAATTGGTATGGTATCGTAGTTGGAGTAATAGCCATTTCCAGGTTGACGGCGATCAGCGCCTTCCCTAATCGTACACACCCACCAACCAGTAGTTGATCTAGCTTCAAGAGGACTCCTATATTTTACCCTCAGAGATTACCTCGTTGCCTAGGATTCTGTGATAAGAGAGGTTTTCAAATGAATACAGAACGAACCTGGACCATACGTCATTACCATAAGTGTCCAAATGAATGAGAATTTTTAAAAATTTTCTTTAACAGACCCTACAGTCCAGTCTGCAATGGGCCTGAGCAACAACCAACAAACCAATTCAATGCACAGTATCATTTTAAAGTCACTCTTCGGTTGCCTGCGCTTTTTAGAATATGAGCTTCCTTCAATAGGTATTTTTTACAAGCTTGATTTGGAAACTGCGCTTCACATATATTTCATCAGCCAAAGAAGTCGTTCTTGTTGTTCTCTTCTGACTAGGTCAATATAGCTGCACAGCCTGTAGGTCCGTCATCCCCTAGTCTCTCTTGTCTACAAGACCGAGAATCATTATAATTATTTTTGTTGTTCGGAAGAGGACGATACTACACAATTGCCTCCGCACTGCAAAAAAACACAACGCCTTACATAGGGTATTCCTCGTTTAAGCATTACGTTGCTATTAATGTTTGTTTTAACAGAAGAAGATGGGACAACAAAATTTGTGGCTTTATCGAAGTTGTCTTCGATTTGCCTTTGTTAACGATCAGCGTCATTTTCGCCCAACTTTTGAGCAATATGATGTGCATCTGACAGTGTTTTCCAACTTACACATGCTGATATTGCAGCCCTGTGTTTTAACAATGTTAACGCTTTTCTAGATAAAGGCTGTCCATCCACTAGGTGTCCATTCTTCTCCTGATTACGCATCTTGGCTCTTCGATCTATAATATCGACTCGATATATTATAGACTAAGTTTCTCAAGACGTTAAGATTTAAAGATTTTAGGTTAATATTTAAATATTGATATTTTTCAAGATTCCGCGTTTAAGTTCTAGTTTTGGTGGGGGCTGAGGCCCCCATTAATTGGCTTAATACAAGCTTAATCTAACTTAAAAACTAGGACTAAAAACTAACAGAAAGACTTAAGAGCTAGGGACCAAGGAAGTGATGGAGGAGATCTTGTTTGAGACGAGGAGTGCTCAAAAAGGGAGAGGCTTGAGTTGATCTTTCGCAGCATTCGGGAGATTGGTTCGCTGGAGCCATAAGAGGTGCGGTGGACCGGTAGATAGAGAAGTCGTGGACAACGTAGATTGCGGGGGTTGGTATTGAAGGAAATGGAGTTCAAAATGGGTGCACAGTCGATGGAACCTGAGAGAAGTCGATGAATGGAAAGAATGTCTGCAGTATTCCTACGTTCTTCTAACGAATTCATATTTAGAAGTTTGAGGCGGTCCTGATAGGGAGGTAAGATTAAAGAGTCGTTCCACGGCAGACCACGGAGAGCAAAGCGGAGGAATCGACGTTGAATACACTCGATTCGGGAAATATAAACCCGATGAAAGGTAGACCAAGCTTGACTGGCATACTCAAACAGGGGGCGAACAAAAGTAATGTAGAGAGATCTAAGTGTTGGGAAATTCCTTAGACCACCGTTTAATAAAGCCAAGTGATGAGTTGGCTGTGAGGATCATTTTATCGATATGCGAACGGAAATTAAGCTCACAGTCGAATAATATGCCAAGGTCTTGAATAGACTGAACCAGGGGAATTGGTTGACCATAGAGCAAATAAAGTCGGTGGGGAGACGGGTTGCATTTACGTGAGAAGGTTATAGATTGACATTTGGGTATATTAAGTTTGAGGCAGTTTTTGAGGCGCCAGATTGAAAACCGATCAAGGTCTTCTTGAAGAACGACAGAGACATGGGGAGAGGAAATAGTTTTAAAAATTTTTGTGTCGTCAGCGTAAAGGGAGAGGAAGGAGTCTTTAATGACCCTCTCAACATCGTTAATAGTAAGAAGGTAGAGAAGAGGGCCAAGATGGCTGCCTACTCCAGATGAGGCCAGGAATGGAACAGAAAGGGCGGATCTAAACCTAACACTATAATATCGGTTTACCAGGTAAGAAGAAATCCATTTCAATAAAAGAGGCTCAAAGCCGAGAGCAGACAATTTGAAGAGGATCAATTGATGAGATATCTTACCAAACGTTTTAGTGAAATCAGTTGCCATAGCATCGATTTCTTCACCATTTTCCAAGGCTGAGAGAGCAAAAGGCACGAATTCAACTAGATTTGTGGTAGTTGATCTACCTTTTAGAAAACCATGTTATCGGGGTGAAATAAAAGGCTTGCATTTGAAGCTTAAGGCTTCGTATAAAATGCTTTCAAAGAGTTTGGGTATATGAGAGAGTTTAGCAATGGGACGATAATTGGTAACTTCATGTTTAGATCCCTTTTTGTGTATCAGGATTATAAAAGAGGTCTTTCAAATCCGGGGAAATTCTCCCTGTATAAGGGATAGACGTAAAAGGTAGGAAAGGGGTAAAGACAGACAGACAGACAAATTCATCTTTAAGATTTAGTAACTTTTCTTCAATAACTGCAGGATCGATATTTTGAGTGAGAAAGGGACCAATGGAGAAATTTGGTAAATCATTGAAGTAAGAGGGATCTGGTACGAAGGAGTTGTTGGCAAATGATTGTTTGAAAAATATGGCAAAAAAGTTGGCGATGTTAGGAGGATCACTTGAAGATTTGGTTTCAAAAGCGAGGGAGGAAGGATAACCATCAGTCTTACTTTTGCAATTGACAAATTGGAAAAAGGACTTGGGGTCATTTATGAGATTAGTTTGCGCACTATTCAGGTAGCGCTGATAGAGAGAGTTATAGAGTTATAGAGTTCAATTATACCATGGAGGGGATGTAGAAGAAGTTGTATGGCGGGAATATGGCACATAAAGGGAGATGGATTCGAATATTTCTCTGTAAAAAATGGAGAGGGCAGAGACCAGAGATAGATTAGTAAACTCGAAAGAAGCCCTGCTTAGATAGGTATTGATTTTACGGAAATTAGCTTTGTGAAAATTGTAAGAAGATATAACTGCGGGGGGAGGCGACTGGAGGGGAGAGTTGTGGAAAAATGAGAGAAGAAGTGGAGGATGAAAGTTGTCAATAGTTGCAAGAGATAGGGGACAACACGATACAGAGGAGTTGATCGGATCAGTTGTGAAGATAAAGTCTAATTGCCTTTCCATATAGTTAGAAACGCCACTGACTTGGCATAGACTAAAGTCTATTAACCGATCTAAGAAGAGGCATTCCTTAGTAGCAATGGGATTGGAAGCGATGAAAAAAGATAGGTCTTCAGATGGAGTCCACTTCAAATCGCTGAAGATAGTGATATCATCAAGCGACTCTGATAAGTCGACCAAATTGTCAATTGCTGCAATAGCAAGTTAGTAGGATTCGATAGGTTGCGTCGGAAGAATGTAACAACACATAACATACAAGCATCTATCTGTTAAAGTGAGTAATTGCCACTGATACTAACGCGAAGATCAACTGATTTCAGGAATTTTTTGCAGTGTTGCATGAGCAATTTTTAGAAATAAAAACAATTGCTGCATGAATTCTGTCGGAGTAGAGCACAATATGGTCCAGAAACCAAGAGCCAAATTGTCGGATGAAAGGCGACAAACGCGACAAAGAGTTAATGTACAATTCTTGGTGTTTTGAGAGTGCATCATATTCGTCGTATTGGGCCGGAATATAATGTAAGTTGGCTTTTCTTGCACGATAGTGCGTCATCTCATCGATCGACCTCTGTGTCCGATTTTTTGGCTAAAGATCGCATTTTAACTGTTAACTGCTCCCTGTATTCGCCTGATTTGGTACCGTGCGACTTTTGCCTTTCGGGAATGATGCATTGGCCGATGAAAGGAAAACGTTTTGGCGACGTAGAAGCCATCGAAAAGGCTTGTACCGACATCCTGAAGGACATCCCGGCCGACGATCTAAGACACCGATTTGACGTATTTTTAGAGCGTGCATATCGCTGTATTAAGTCAGAAGGGGACTATTTTGAATAAAATAAATAGATTTTTCAAAAAAAAAGAAATGTTCTTGTTCTTATTTTTAAAAAGTCCTGTTTACCTCGCAACGCACTTTGCATGTGTGCAAAGCAAAACTTATCCACAACAAGACGAATAGCAGGCTCATCTCTCTTCGCGAGTCCGATTTTCAAAATATGATTAAATCATACAAAAGCGTTCTTCTGGCGTTGGTCTTTCTAATAGTGATTCGTCAAACAACACTGAACATAAATAAACACTTTCTCTTATACTTATATGTGTACTTTTGTTAGTGAAAAAAAAGAGTTATATATACACTGGAAGAGGTAAACTGGGACAAATACTAAACGCAGCAATGCGTGCAGTATCAATACTAAACAAAGACGCAGTAGTATTTGGCGCTTCTTGGCATACCCTTATATCGCTGACGAGGACAGAAATTTTGCATTTCTTGAAAACGGATTTGGAAAGATGTGAAAGAAAAATAATTTTATTATTAATTTTTAAATATAACAGCTACTCGTATTTGAATTTCATATATCGGTATCATGCTGTCCCACACTTAATAAACGTGGTTTACGTACATATGTTGTGTAAACGTTTGCATGCTTGTATAAACAACTGCACAGGATTTACTGCATATCTAATATGTGTATGGGCATAAACAAATTTCTTCTTGCTACAGATTTTCTCTCTAAGAATTATTTTAAACAACTTTTTCACCTAAGATATGAGAATGCTGTAGTACTCGTAAAAGCTATTTCGTGTTCAACAAAAATGATTTGTTGAGATATAGTGATAATATTTCTTACAACACTCTTATTTCATTGAAAAAAAATCTATACATGAACTTGTATACACTATAAGATAATTTTCGAGCACGCATTTAAATATTTCGAGTTATAGATTATGGTGCCACAAAATTCTTGCCATCTGATTCGAAACTCTATTTACTTAGTAAGGTGTGGTGATCTGTGCGGCCAAGGGTTGTAGCCATACCTACCAATCCATGGTTCATCGAATTGTTGGTTCAGCAATGGAATTACGTTATTAGGTTCTCTATTATGTTGAAAAATATTCCCCTTTTCTGAATAAGAGGAACATTTTCAAGAAGCTCCGACAATCGGTCTTTTGGGAAGTACAAGCAGAACCTAATTTGAATTGAGTTTTTTTTTGGAAGGGCGTTAGAGCTTATTGGAATTGTTTCTACTACTCCGGATAGATAAATATGCCTCCCTCCTATCTCCTTTTAAATAAACAGGCAATTCTGGTATACGATATTCTTACACAATAATTAAATTCTTACCTTTGAAAAAATGTTGTTGGGATTATAGTAGGACCAATGAAAATTATGATACGGGTAGTGAGTTTCCCCTTTTTCTGGTTAATTCTTATTCGTTCGTCCGCAAAATCGTTTTAATAAAGAGGTCGTAGTCTACTCCTTGATACAGTAACTAGAATTCCACCTTTCCTGGGGTATCTCCTCTATCGGAGTTTAATGAAAAAGGTAAAATCGATTCATTTCCAAAACTTCTCTGAATTCTGGTTCTAGAAAATTGCAACTGTAAGCTCAAAGATTAGCCTTAGTTGAAGTCTCACAGCATGCAAATTCCCGGCTTCACGTCTGTTGTCGATGCATTCGGTTGTCTTTCTTCAATCAGGTACTGTCGAGCCGGTTGGAGGAAGGTGCTCATACACATCTGTGAACGAGATTTGGGTATCACCGTTGGAGCAGTGTGTTTCCGATGTGTTTCCATTACAATTATGGGAAGGTAGATGAACAGTTGTGCGGATTCATGTATTGGAAACATGTTCGAAATCCCAACTTGATGTTGGGAAAAGATTTACTCCCCTGACATAATGGAATATACATTTTAATTGAAACACCAATACGGTGCAAAACTTAACCGAAGAAAGCGTTAAGTAATAAAGCGCGCCTGGTGTCGATAGGGACTTTATATCGAAACTATTGTGATGAGTCTTGGCAATTGATAAATCCATGGTAGCAGAAAGGTATATCAAAAGCAAATTGGGATTCGGTCACATTGTATGGGAGACCAGCAGATATGTATACTAACAGAAACTACTCCAAAACTTGGAGTAGGTGGAAGGACTATTTCAAAGAAATTTATATCCTAAATCATCTCCAGGTTTGATGAGCATAAAAGAGCAGGTTAACCGCAAGACAAAGTAACCAAAGCGAGTTGTCGAATGGATTTGACGAGAACTTGTCTTCGGACCGGATCATATACTTTCCGAAGTAAAGTTGTAATGCCAATTGTGAGATGAGAAATTGATTTGTTTCACTGTAAAAGGCATAGTCGGCACAATAAACTGAGCACATGGGATCGGCTTGCAAAAGTAATCGACAGCCTTTTGAAAAACCTTATATGGACGTCTTAAGATCTCAAAAAGAACGGAGATCTTTGTGCGACTGTAAGGCGGTATGTAAGATGATGTTGGAACAAAAGTAAAGTAACAGCGTGAATAACTAGAGAATTCGGGAAGTTGGAGTATATCAAGGCAATTTGCGAATCCGGATTCTCACACAAATTTCCGGACACTTTGTATTGAGAGGATGTTACTATTTCGAAATGCAAACAAATTTAATCCTTGACGATTGTGAGTGCGAGATGGCTAATCATTGACTATGTTCAATTATCCCTGCCAAGTGTTCATTAAAGCAGATAATTGGAATCACTCCTTTCGTAAAGTGTTCAATATTGCAAAGTTGGATAAACTAATACGTAAACGTCAACGAAAAAAGCGTCAGCGCAAAATTCGTGATTTGTTGTTGATGCTTTGGACAAATAAGGCTTGTGAAGGAGAATAAAAGCAATTATTAATTAATCAGAATAGTTATTTTATCTGCATACATATGTATTTGTTTCAGGGAGAACTTCAATGCTGCACAAAACAAAATTTTCATATCAACGAGATTGAAATATGAGCAAGCCGAGGTACCAGGGTAGTCCCAGAAGTACACGACCTGACATATAAATGGCGGTTATTGAAGCTTAAATGTGAAAATTGGCTACGCTATGTTGTTTAGTATTTGTTCGGCTACCATCAATAGTGAACGCTCTAAATGAATTTTTAAATATGAAAAAATTGGTCATTGTTATGTGATACAATACTTTCATTTGAAAGGCCTCAATCCAAACAACTTCGAAACGGAACTGGATTCTACTCTGGGGGAGTCTGCTCCTTCATTTATAACAATAAAATATAGGGTGGCAGAGTTTAAGCGAGGCTGTACGAGTTGCCAAGATGTATATCGCAGTGGATGGCCAAATGAGGTGAGTTCTCCAGAAATGTTGAAAAAAATTCACAAATTGGTATTGGATGACCGTCGATTGAAAGTGCGTGAACTAGCAAATATGGTAGGCAAAAAGCGCCTGATTGGAAAATTGCACATGAGAAAGCTGTGCTGGAACAAAAACAGCGTCATGACGAGGTTTCAATCGAGTGTTTAGCGAAGTTTCGCACCAATAAAGCCGAATTTTTTTGTCAGTTCATAACCATGAATGAAGCATGGGTCCATCACTTCACACCCAAAAAGAAAAAAACAGTCAAAGCAATGGACACAAAGGGCAGAATCGGCGAAGAAGGCGACGACCGTTCCATTTGCAGGCAAGGTCATGGCGTCCGTTTTTCGGGATGCTCGTGGGATAATTTTTTTTTTATAATAAGCGCGCGTTCAAGAGGCCTGTTTACCCTTGAAATGCATGTACACAGCGCGGGCTAAGGAAATTTAGGGAGGAAGAAAAGGCAGGTACCGATGTATGTTGGTTTTAAATGTTTGTAAGTTATAACGAACAGGAAACACAGAGATCGACAGGGCATTCCATAAGCGAGTTGTACGGCTTAGGAAAGAATCACGATATTTTAGATTACGTCCGAAAATGGGCTTGAGGGTATACTGATGAGCATTCATAGCGAGACGGGTGTTATGGTTGAAAGTTTGAATGGGCGGAATGCTACTAGCGATTTCACTGGAGCTCTTTTGGTGGAAATAGCGATAAAATAAAGTGAGACACGAGACATTTCGTCGGTGTTCGGGGTTGTCCATTGCCTGAATGATATTGGTATCAGCTATGAATTTTGTCGTACGGCTTTGAATCCTTCCTATCAGATGCAGAGATGCTTTAGGAGCACCTGACCAGATGTGGGCATTGTACACCAATTTTGGGCGGATGAATGCCTTATATATTGTTGCCAGATCAGAGGGGGTTAAATATTTCTTACATCGTTTGAGGAAACCTAGACATTTCACAGCATTTTTGACGACATCGAATATGTGGTCATTCCAACGTAAGTTGTCACTGACACACATACCGAGAATGGAAAGTTTATCGGTTTCGACGATGCAAGTGCAATCCATGGATAATGGCTGGGTATTTGAATTTCGCTTTAATGACAGCAGACAGCATTGAGTTTTGGAAGCATTAAATTCCACTCGGTTGATAGTTCCCCAATTGGTTATGTTGTTAATATCGGAATTTAATGAGTTTAACATACGCTGCCGTTCCCGTTCTATAGCCGAAGAGCAGGGGCGTTATGAAAAGCAGAGAGTACTCTCACCAGCAAGGGAATATATTGGATAAGAAGTAGCAGACAAGAGATCATTAATGAAAATTAAGAGGAGTGTTGGAGACAGAACGGAGCCCTGGGGCACACCAGCATTTATTTTGTGAATATAAGACTTAAAACCGCCCCAGACAATGTGAGTGAACGTTCCGAAAGGTAATGTCTAATTCATTGAAGAAGAGAGTCATAGATCCCAAAAGCACGCATTTTCGACAAAACAGCATGATGCCAAACTCCGTCAAATGCCTTAGAAATATCAAGTGCAACTATCTTCCTTTCGCCAGATTGATGTACGCTTCGGTTCCACTTTTCGGTGAGACATGCTATCATGTTGCTACGAAAACCATATTGCCGGTCATTGAGAAGTTTTCGTGTTTCGAGATATTTCATTATCTGACGGTTTATCAGCGTTTCCATGACCTTGGAAAGAAGGGACGTAAGTGCAATGGGTCTGTAGGAGGAGAGAGAGGAAGATTCGCCTTTTTTTAGAGCTGGCTGGACAAATGCTGTTTTTCATCTGCCCGGAAAGAGTTCTAAAGAGTAGGATTGATGAAAAAGCATACGCAATCGTTTTGCAAGCGAGGAAGAACACCTCTTCAGAAGGAGGGGAAATATACCATCTGGACCAGCGGATTTTTGTATATTAAGATCTTTAAGTACTCTTTCTACTATACGAGTGCGAAAATGGATTCGTCCCATTGAAGATTCGAAGCACTCAAGTGTAGGCGGAGACAAAGCACAATTTGCGAGTGTTGAGCTGGCCGCACAGTATGCAGTAAACAGATTGGCCTTGTCCAAGTAGCTGGAATGTCATTGTAAATGGGCGTTGTTACTCCCTTTGGGACTTTGCAGACTACCGGTTGATCAGTAGAGTAGATCGTAAGGGTTGTAATTAGACTTTTGAGATGTTGGACGTGTGATGTGAATTTGTGATAAATAAAATATTTAAAAATATATTCTGTTTATTTTTATCACAAAAAAATAAATATACGTTTAATATTTAACCCCAGACAGTACATCGTGGCAGCTCCCAGGGTATCCAGTAAAAATATCCTGAAAGTGAAATTGACTATCACATATGGTAATTCATGGCATGGCCGCATGGCAATCCAAAAAGCTCCTTTTCGGTCATAGTAATTGCACTTTTATTTGGAGTAGGTATGTTGACATCAACACCGTCTACGCAACCCACAACAAAAGGGAAAGGATCCTCCCTACTCCATGATGATCTTTTGTTTTTCAGAAGAGGACCAGTTTATATCACTTTTCAAATGCAGTTCCTCGTCCAACATTAATGCGATCGAGAGTTATTCGAAAAGTGATCTTGCTTTTGCATAACTTCCATGAAGTGAAAGTAGCATTTTTCTAATGAATAACCAATCCGACTCGTATAAGAAGGTATCCAAAAGAGAAGCGATTTATGTTGCAGATCCTGAATACATTTCTTCTTGAGTAAAAAATGTAAACATATGTATATCAGTGACGTTAAAAGTTGAGCGCTACATGCAAAAATGGCTTTTAAATACGTCACCCGTATATTTTTCAATTATTTTGAAATAGTTTTTAACTTTTGATATATTTCGTTGTTGTGCACTATTCAATTAAGGGGTTTTCCGTTTTAAACGTCGATTCATGCATTTTCAAAACAAAATTATCACTTTTACCACCATTATCATCAATTAAAAGTTTCACTAAAAGGACGTCCATGATTTCGTAAAACAATTGTAAATTGCGTTCTGAAGTGTCAATAAAAAATTCCATCAGCATCGCAACGAAGCAGTGATGCAGGATTGTGTTTACATCCTTTAACGTCGATAAAAAAAAGGTGTTCCGAAACAGAGCGGGACGTAGAAGAATACTAAAGTGTGCTTATTTAGCCAAAAGGCAACCCTTATATGAGTATCCACGAGGGAGAATATTTTCCGCAAGACGAAGTTCAGCATATTAAAAATTTCACCAGTTAGAGAAAATTGCGAAGAATGGCAATAGAGATTGACATATGTATAATACATGTCTGGTTTATTAAAAATGTATAAATAATAAACAAATTTGTAGACACTTGCATACTCGTATGAATATAATTTGTCCTTTCTGAAGTGAAGGCAACCGTTTTAAGTACATCATAGCTGGTTTCATAAAAAAATTAAATACCTTCTTCTACGAGCACTGAATATGAATATTGTATGTATTGTATATGGATATAAAGCAAATTTGGTCAAACGTTGGAAACCATTGATCGGATTGCAGACGTAGGACCAGATACTCTACTGTCGTACAAATAGACTTGGTATTACGTTTAATATTATTAGAAATCCAATTAAAATATAGCATTGCAGAAGACATCTTAAAAACAGACCATTTCATCTGACACCCTCATCAGTTCTTCATAAACAAAGAGAACCAAGTCAAACGTAGTCAATTCAGTACGTGTTTGCATGCGGTTCTTGGTGAGTGCCCCAGGTAGATTAGAGCGTATCGACATGTCGTTCAATATCCCTTGGAGCAGTCTATGCGGCAGGGCATAATGTGGTTTCGATGATGCTGCAGATAAGACAATTCAATTAAATTTAATTATTTTGCCAATGCCATTTATGGGTAATCGAAAATTTTGCGAAATACATAACTCAAGTAATACACGAGTATGTAGTTTGGAGAGAACCGGTGGGGTGGACACAACTTGCACCAACTTATTCTTGTATCTCTATCTAAACAAAATGAACCACACAATTACATGCATATGTATATTTGATATACCACATAACATACATACAATATATGTATATGGTATGGATAAAAAAAAAAGTTAATTACTATATGCTTTAAATATCTTCTTGGAAATACACACACTTTGGCAAACACATAAAGCCGAATCCCTGGTTGGGACATTGTGAATAGCGAGGCACTTGTGCTTAGTTGGCAGGACTAAATTATTAAGGATGCGGTCGGATGCTTTCGAATACTAATTTGATTGGACTTGGGTGAGAGCAATTGAAAAGCAATGGTCGCCTCAAATACTCGTACATATACAAAGTATACGAGTATGTATGTGCAAGAGCATAATAGAGAAAGGTAGGTTCTAATTAAAGCCCTATTCATTTCACGGCTTTTGAAAATGAATGCATTTGGAATATATTAAACGTATACGAGTATACCTATCTGCGTAAATCCAACTGGTAAAAAGACTCTACATTGGAGGGTAAAATAAATATAAATTTTCGTGGACTTCATTAATGGTCATAGCTATTTGCAAGGGGCATTTAGTATATACGAGTACATGCAATAGATATCCATTTAGGTGCATATATGGTTGAGCTGCTCGCTATACAAACTTTGTAGTCTAAGTAACGGAGTAATACATGTTTTTAAAATTAAAATTGTGTATTATATTATAAATCATACCAGTGAATACGGAAAATATCCAGTTGCAACCTAATTTATTTCTTAAGTCGAAACATATGAAACTACCCGAAATGGGTGCGACCGTTGGGTCAGACCAATAACTTCCTGATAAAGAGAACTTGTAGTATTCTCCAATGGTTTTTGATATTTCACATCCACCTATCACCCATACATCCAATTCAGCCTGAATGATGCTCCTCCTAGTCAACCATCATTCCGGAACTACCGGAAAACTGATTGGCCAAAATACAGAGGAATACTGTCAGAAACTCTATCCTCTGAAATATCAAGTCCCCCGCGTGACATCAATGAGCTAGAGGCAAGAAAAAACCACATTGGTGGACATCAGCACTGGGACAGGTCAGAAATAATTGCAAAAAACTTTTCAATTTAAGAAAGAGCACAAGAAAAGTGACTGACTGGGACTCATACAAAGAATCCCTCAAGTTATACAAAAAAGAACTGACGAAGGCAAAGCGACAATCCTGGAGGTTCTTCTGTGACAAAATCACGGAAACCTCTGAAGCATCGCGGCTAAGAAAAATCCTCTCTACTAATACTATGATGCCTAGCTGTTTGAAAAAAACCTATCGCTCTTGGACAACCTCAAGTGATGAATCACTCAACCTGCTACCGGACACCCACTTTACAGGTAGCTCCCAGTAGCAACCCAAACAGGCCTACTGCAACCGGGACCAAAATTCATGGTCTGATCACAAGAAACAAACTGTTCCGGGCGCTGCATAGTTTCAAACCATACAAGTCTGCTTGTCCGGACGGTATAATACCTGCTGAGCTACAGAAGTCCTCAGGTATTATTCTGCCTTCGCTAGAAAATATTATGAGAAGCTGTGTAGAACTGATCCATATTCCACTGTCATGGAGGTAAGTCAATGTCGTTTTCATTCCGAAAGCCGGAAAATATTCTCATGTTGTCCCAAATGACCTCAGACTTATAAGTCTATCAGCTTTTCTTCTGAAAACTCTAGAACGACTGATTGATATCCATATACGAGCTAAAATTGATCCAAGACTTCTGTCAACGGCTCAACATGCCTGCTGTAAAGGAAAGTCGGTGAAAGCGGCTCTGCATTCACTGACTAGCCACATCGAACGATCCCTACAATATAAAGAATACACAATGGTTGCTTTCCTGGACATAGAGGGTGCCTTTAACAACACATCCGCAATCGCGACTGCGCTGTCAACTCTGCATGTAAACGACTCACTTTGAGAACTGATCAGTCTTATCCTAAAAAGCAGGGTGAGACTTCTGCTAAAAGATGTGTCAGCAGAGGTACGCCGCAAGGTGGTGTCCTCTCTCCCCTTCTCTAGAACTTAGTAGTAAATGAACTGCTGATATACCTGGAAACGGGTGATAGCAGGGTGATTGCCAATGCGGATGAAGTTGCTATAGCATCTTAATATCATTAAAGAACCCCTTCAAGTAAATCTCAATAGATTAGCACGTTGGGCAGATCGCTGTGGATTGGGAGTAAGCCACCATAAAACTGATCTTGTCCTCTTTCCCAGGAAATACAAAATTCCAACTATAGACCCTCCTTCAACAAACGGTACCAGTTTAGTGTTTTCCGATACGGCAAAATATCTGGGTCTCATTTTTGACAGGAAAATAAACTGGAAACCTAACATTCAAGAAAGGGTCAATAAAGCTACAATAGCTTTATTCTCTTGCAAAAAAGCTATTGGGAATAAATGGGGCTTTCAACCCCGGATAACCCACTGGCTGTACATCCCGGTCATAAGACCGATACTTACTTATGGGTTGGTAGTGTGGTGGACGGCCTTAGAAAGTGCGGTTAACTGCATTAAACTAAGCAGAGTGCAGAGAACAGCATGTCTATGCATAAGCGGAGCATTGAGGTCTACACCCTCTGCGGCATTAGACATTCTGCTTTATTTGATACCCCTCGATATTTTCAGCAGGCAAATAGCTGCGACAGCGACTAAACAGTGGACAAATAATCCATTTGGCCACGCCAGTTGCCATTAGGAATCCTCACAGAGAACATCGATTACACCACACCTGAACTTTGGTTTGACAAAAACTTCCATGTAAGCTTCCCCTTCAGATCCTTCTGGGGGGAAGATGCTTTCATCTCTACACAGATGGATCTAAAACCTATAGCGGAGTTGGTGGCAGCGTTTTCTCAGTTACGCTAAATCTAAGCCTCTCTTTCCGTCTTCCAAATCACTGTAGCGTGTTCCAGGCGGAAATTTTGGCGATTAAAGGAACCCTGTCCTGGCGGAAGAAAAACGTGATATCTGCAAAGGATATCCGCATCCTTTCGGATAGTGAGGCAGTGGAGTCAGTCTCACTAAATTCGAAAACCGCCCTTGAATGCCGATCATCTCTTATGGAGATGGCAGAGCAGTTCAACCTTCACGTTTGTTGGGTTCCGGGCCACAGAGACGTTCCAGGAAACTGTAGAGCCGATAAACTCACCAAAATGGAACCACTCTACCTATTCTACCGGAAAAGAATAGCATAGATATCTCAATCGCTGCATGCAAACTGAGATTAAAGCTGGATGCGAATTAAAGAACAGACCTTAAGTGGACTGATGGACCAACATGTCTAGCGACCAAACAGATCTGGCCAAAACTGGATCTGTATCGCTCTAAGTGTCTGATGCTTCTAAATAAGGAACATCTCAGCGCCATCATAGGTGTCATCATTGGACACTGCCTCATAGGCAAGCACGCAAGAAGGCTTGGCGCCTTTACAAATGATTTCTGCAGAAGCTGCATGGACGAGGAGGATGAGGAGACATCCTCCACCTACTCTGTATATGTCCGGCTCTCTCCCAGAGAAGAAAACTTCACTTAGGAGCTTTCTTCTACAATGACCTAAACGATCTGAAAAATATAGACGTAAACAGTCTCCTACGCTTCGTCAGAAGCTCAAACTGGTTCCATCAGTAAGAAGATCATAGATCCACGTGGCATCACAATGGGCCAATAGGCCTAAGTTGGTTGGTATATCCAACAGCCACTCTTACCTACCTCCCTACCTACCTATCACCCATAAGAATTTGACCGATCGGATGTGAGACTCGCTGTATTAACGAAATCGTAGTTAGATTGCATTGACGGTTCTAAAATATTTGCTCTTCTATGAGTAATTCACATGATTCTGTCCAGATTTTCTTCTAATTTTCCTTAAATGTGCTTTATTAATAGATCTCAATTATTAGTAATGCAAAAAGTTCGAAAGAGTCCTTACATTTTAAGGAAAAATTAATTGTTTTTTTTTTAATAACTTAAAAGGTCATTGGCGGATTTTCGTCAAAGTCTAATCGACATGGAGACGCATCATTTGAGAGAAAATTCAAATCGAAAGCAGTATTTCTCTGCGAGTCATCATGGGCTAAAGACGTACTTGTACATTAGGGTGTCCCTTATTTTTCAAAGTTAATATTTTCTAACGCATACGCTCCAATTTTTTTTCCATTTGACCATAGAATACTTAAAAATAAAATTTTATCTTATTTGAATCGTAGCAAACCCGTGCCGAGTTGCTCTCGAATTTTATGTTTATACAATTTACGAGGATGGTCCCCATTTTCGTTCTATTTGCCATTTGTTTGCGTTTTAACAGTAAAGTTTCAACATGTCAGTGAAACTAAGAAGTATTAAAAAAAGTATTTTCTTGGTTGGTGAGATAAATCACCAAATAACTGGTGCAAAGATACCGTCTAATCGCCAAGTTCTCCCAGTTCTTTTCTTTAATATTCACGAAGTAAAATTAACTGTAAATGAAAGTGCAAATCTTGTGATTCAGCAGTGCATTATATTTTCGGAAAAGGCAAGACTATCCGCCAGAGCTGTACCTAATTGTGTGAAAAAACTTGTTGTGGATCTTAACTAAGTTTGGAGAGAGCTGCAAAAAAACTGTTAAAAACCACAGGATGTTTATAAGCACCGCGAAGTGAAATTTCAAAAAGATTTAGATAATTTGTTTGATATCGCACACGCTGATGCTCTACAAAAGATCAAAATAGAGGAAGACAAAATTGTTCAACAGAAACAAAGAAAGCCACGGCGTCCGGGCTGTTTAGCGGGTGTTGACAAAAAGTTAGCTGAGAAAGAAGAACGAGTAAGCCAGAGAAAACTAAAAGAAGAGGAAAAAAGACCAAAGTCTTTGACTGCCAAGAACTTCTCGACTTCATACAATGGCCCACCTCAAGATATTCATGAACAGTCTATCAGTTCTGCCGAAACTTTAGATGAAAATTTGCCCTCCACTTTGCAAACGCAACCCGTGAGTTCGCTGTCTACCACAAAAAGAGGAAGGACGTGTTTTATCACCCCTCAATTAGTTGCTGCTTTAGATATGTTGGTGTCAACTAAGCGTAAGGGATTCTATTTATACACTTATGGCTGTAGTAGAAGCACTTGATCTCAGTTGTGAAGATTTTACAATCAACAAGTCTTTTATTCAACGGATTCGGACCCAAACGAGAGAAGGAAGAGCAAAATCGATGAAATCTGATTTTCAGAACAACGTTCCTGAAATTGCGACCGTTCATTGGGATGGAAAGCTGTTGCCAAGTTTAAATGTGACGGGTTCAAAAGAAGAACGCCTTCCAATTCTGATTTCATTCGGAGAAAAAGAACATATTTTAGCAGTGCCCAAACTCGAAAGTTCTACTGGCAAAGACAAAGCTTAAGATATTTTGAATGTGCTTTCTGATTGGGACCTCAAAGATAAGGAACAGATTATGTACTGCGATACAACGGCCTCTAACTAATCCAGGTCGCTTAGAAATAGAAAGAGAATTGTTACTTTTTGCTTGCCGTCATCATACTCGTATATACAAGTATGAACTGATTTTGAGATGTGTATTTGAATCAAAGATCCACCAAGTTACCAGCAGTCTGGATATCCCATTACTTAAAAAAATCAGAGACAATTGGAAGAACGTTGATCCAACTGCTATCGAAACATGGTCTGATTTCGCAAAGAAATATTTCTATTATAAAGAATGATTACTGAAACCAGTTATACGTGACGATTATCGGGAATTGATTGAATTTCTATTGTTTTTTTGGGAGGAGACAATGAAAACAAATTTAAAATCAGACGCGATGCACGATGGATGGCAAGAGCTGTTTACGCTTTAAAGATATGTTTGCTGCAATCCCAGTTTAAAATGTGTGCTAAAACTGCAACATGTTTGCTTATTTATTGCTTGATTATTGAAAGCCCTGTCTTGGGTGCACCTTGGCAGTGAAAGCCCCGAATCAAGATTTATGCTTCTTAAAAACACTGAAGAACTATGAAACAGTCGACAAGGTGAATTCTAAAACAGTTCTGACGAAGTCCAGTCAACATTTATGGTATTTATCAGAAGAAATAGCTTTATTTTCACTATTTGGTTATGAAGTTGATACACAAATGTTGTATCGAATTTACAAAGAGAAAGTTTATATGATTTTGGGAGTGGATATATGTTCCGTCAAAGGAAGAAATATCTGCTTCATTGTTCGGTGAGTCGAATAAGTGTTTTTCATCCTATCCCTAAAAAAACTGTTAATTTTGTTAATAAATAATTTTTCTTATTGTTGCAGAAAAATGTTTGAGTGATTTCGTGACCATTAAGAGCACAAATTTGTTATCGCGGTTAGAAATTGATAACGCTTTTCTACGTTCTACGAAGACGTTTCTTCCTGGGATCAAATTCCTTCCTTTCAGGAAGCTAAACAAAAAGCTATGCACTTGAAGGCAGTCAATGAGACAGCATAGACAGGTGTTAGGCTCATGAAGATTTTGATGGTTTATTTATTGCTGATGAAAAACAAAAGCAGTTCTTGTTACGCTGTGTTCAGAACATAGAAGGTTATACCCAGATTGTAAAAAGGAAACATTGAGAAGAAAGTATCCTGTATAATTTTTATAAATAAACCCATACCCAAATTAATCTTCCATTGTGTTTTTATTTTAAAATAGGAATTTTGTTCTTATATAGCTTATATGCCACTAGATGTTTTAGAACCGTTTAAATAGGAATATATTGAGCCTTTGTCGGCACGGGTTATCGTTGTTATATAACCATGAAATTTTGCACGTGTTTAGCGTTTAGTATTATTAAAAGAATTAGAGGGTACGCGTTACGAAATTTAAAAGGACCATATAAGGGACACTCTATTGTACATACTCTCATCCCTCCATGTATACCAGTCCTACTCATTATTAACTTATGGTCCAAGTTCAAAATCCAACACTAAAATTGTTCACTGGGGGCTAGATTCAGATTGAATGCAACACTAGTCCTTTCAAATTTCAAAAGAGATCTTTTCAACCCAATCTACGGCTATGTCCAAGTCGGCCCTATCATATCTTCAAGTGATAAGAAGTAGCCACAATGGTCTAAAGAGCGCTATGGTAATTATAGCCTTGAAAGAAAGTTTTACTTCGAAGGGCTGCCCTACGCGAATATAAGCGTTTGGGTTAATATTTTAGATAATGGTGCCCAGACTCTAAACGTAACCACTAATGCTTAGGAGAGACAACAAAACCAATTGAAACTTGTCAGCACTGCATGCATGTCAAGGATTTGTATTATACTTTTTAACACTTTGAATGCTTGAATGCTTGTTATGCCATGACTTGTGTTATCCATAAATGGCATACGCAGAAGTAGGATAGTCAAAATGGTCATAATGGCTAAGATAAGATAATGTAAAACGGGGATTAGCATGCACAATTAGCGATTTCCGGAAAGTTTAAAAGTTGTACTCAATAATTACGTAAGGGTGCTCAAAATGGTAGCACTTGATATTTTGGATACGATCCATGGTTTTCCAGCTGCGTGATTTTCCCAATCGCCTACGTCACTTATTTATCCATTGACAATGAATAACATGTCCTTTAGCTCTTGAACTGCTGCTGGCTTATTGGCATAGGCATTACATTTGAGATAACCCCAAAGAAGGGTGTCAAATCGCACGATCTCGGTGGTCAATTGACAACACTGTTTCGCAGCGTAATGTATCACTGGAGCTTCTCATGTAATAAAATCATCGTTGCATTGGCTGTGTAGCATGAAGCACCGCCATGAAAAGTTATGATAATTATCGATAACGTTCACCATTCCCAGTGGAAGGCCGTGGCTCAAGTGGTAGTGTACTGGCTTCTACAAGGCGAATGACATCACTGGCCCGAACCACAAAAATCAAGTCCTTGTGCACAATTTCTACCTTCGAAATGAAATAGTGAACTGGCGATTCGAGAGCTGGGGTTTCACCCAGTTCAGTGTAGAGAATATGGCAAATAATGTCATCGACGACGATAGGGTACTACCCCCGTTCATTTAATTTGCGATGACCGGAAGTTGAAAATCAACTTTCAGAAGTCGAAAACCATTCTGTTTAGGACGTCTTTGTCTGAGGTCTCTAGGGGCACCAGAAAGAATTGGCGAAAGTTTTCGATCGTGGGACAGCACGGGCAGCCAATTGCTTTTCGAAATGTAGTAAGATAGCTTGGAATCTGGCTAAATCAATATTTATGTATATTTTAACAAACATATAGATGTTGCTCTGGCTAGAGCCAAAGGTGCTTTTGCCCTTACAAATAGACTATTTTATAGCAGCCAACTCGATGCGAGGGTGAAGGTGATCTGCCACATGGTCCTTATCCGGCCTATGCTTGTATTTGGATGACCCGTGTGGTTCAACGTGAGAATAAGTTTATTGGAAAATATTCGGGTGTTTGAGAGGGCTTGCCTTAGGGCTTGTCTTCGCTTATACAGATTACTAGAGTCTGAGTACATAAAATTCTATCCCAATGAGGTAATGTACAACAGAGCGAACCTAATAAGAGTGGACATCGTCATTAAGTTGACTCGAAGGCACACTGCAAGAGCAATAACATCGTCAAACAACCTGATATCCGAGGCTTACTACCCCAATTATATGTATCATGTATCATGAGTACGGTTTGATGGCTTTGTTCCTCCAGAAGCGCTCCTCTACCTGGATATGAAAGGTCTGATCCAGGACAGATTAGCGGTGCCAGCTGCGGACATTTAACTCAACTACGACAGAGACGTCGCACTTGGCAGTATGGAGCGTCTTCGTTTCAGTAGGTCGGTAGGGAGTTGCGACTTGAGGGATGTTGCTCGGCAGCATCAACAATTTTGGTGGCTTCTTGAAGGAGAGGAAGCTTCTTTGTCTAATTCCTCCAATACAGGATAGCTTTACTTGGAGCAAACTGGGTCAAACTATTTTTTTTAGCCGTGGCCGGCTTACATAGATTTAGGTAGGATTGGGTCAGATTTAAGAAAAAAAATTTATATAAAAAAAGATAAAAATAAAAAACAATATAAAAGATCAAAAAAGATGGGAGACAATTAAAAAAAGGGGTAATCCACACAAGAAAAAAAAATTTGTATTGTATTATGTATGTTACAATGCGGTAGTATATAAGTAAGTTAAGATTTAGATTTATTTTTTATTTTTTTTTTAGCTACATAATTAGTTTATAAGTTTTAGTTTTATTTTTTTTATAAAAGGAAAAAGTCCATAAATGTATTGGGACTATAACTTAATTCGTGCGGTTTGCTGAGAGATAGCGTAACTTGTGGAAAAGCTACTGTCATTGTGCGTCATTTCAGTATATGTCATTCATTTGAAGCGTAAACAACGATAATTTTTTTTCACTCAAATATGTCGAACTTTGTGCCTGAAAAAGTGTTTTTGCGGAGAGTTCTTCTTCATTACTTTAATATGAAGAAAACTGCTGCCGAAAGTCATTGTATTTTGGTGGAAGTTTATGGTGAACATGCGCTAGCTGATCGAACGTGCCAAAAGTGGTTTGCATGATTTAAAAGTGGTGATTTTGGCTTGGAAGACGATGAACGTCCTGGGCAGCCAAAAAAGTTTTAAGATGAAGAACTGGAAGCATTACTCTATGTAGATTGTTGCCAAACACAAGAAGAGCTCGCAGAATCTTTGGGTATGGCTCAAGCAGCCATTTCAAAACGTTTAAAAGCAGCTGGATATATTCAAAAGCAAGGAAATTGGGTTCAACATGAACGCAAGCCGAGAGACGTCGAAAGGCGGTTTTGCATGTCCAAAATGCTGCTGGAACGCCACAAAAGGAAGTAATTTTTGCATCGGATTGTTACTGGTGATGAAAAATGGATCCATTACGACAACCCCAAGCGCAAAAAATCATATGTGAAACCCGGCCAACCAGCCAAATCAACGGCAAAGCCGAATATCCATGGCGCGAAGGTAATGCTCTGTATTTGGTGGGATTAGATGGGTGTGCTGTATTATGAGCTGCTAAAACTGGGTGAAACCATCAATGGACAACGCTACCGAACACAATTAATCCGTTTGAAGAGAGCAGTGGGCGAAAAACGCCCGGAATATGCGACCAGACACTAGGCAATAATTTTCCATCATGACAACGCTCGGCCCCACGTTGCCATTCCGGTTAAGAACTATTTGGATAGGAAGTCTTACCTCACCCGCCTTATAGCCCTGACCTTGCCCCTTCTGACTACCATTTGTTCCGGTCGATGCAGAACGCCCTCACTGAAATACGGTTCACATCAGAGCAGAATATCAAAAATTGGCTTGATTCATTCTTGGCTGCCAAGCCGGCGCAGTTCTTTTGGGATGGGATCCACAAATTGCCAGAAAGATGGGAAAATGTCATAGCTTCAGATGGGAAATACTTTGAATAATACTATTGTAGATGTTTGTCTTAAATAAACGTTCAAATTTTGAAAAAAAAGGAACCAGAGGCACGAATTAAGTTATATACCCAGATTAAGTTTTTTTTTTCGCTTAATAAAAATGGTTTTGGTAGATCTAGTTTAAAATAAATATAAAAATAAAATTAATAGTGACCATACGAAACGTCGAAAGACATAATTTTAGTATTAGGTTTAACTTATAGTGCCCGTATGGGGCCAGTAAGTTTTAATAAGATTATATTTGAGTAATTCCAGATAATTTTTAAGCGTTTTTTTGTATAGCTTGTAAGTGTCAATTAATGAAGTAAATAAAAATGCATTTAAGATGAAAATAAAATTAGTGGACTGGCTTCCAAATCGGAAGCCAAACCAACTTTTACTAATAATTTAGTCTCCCCATTAAATGTTGGATGTCCCCCATGGAGCGAAATAACCACTGAGCCCAAATATCTTTCTTTCTCTCACTATCCATTTTCCAAAAAAACTTAAAACATGCTGGGGCCTTATAAGTGTATTCTTGCCCACTTGAGTGTTAAGTTCTTTTTTTTTAAGAAAAAACAGCATTACCAATACCATTTTCAAAGAAAAACGTTGCTATAATTTCTCCAGCCCAAAAACCACACCAAACAGTAAGTCTTTGAGGATTCGCCGATTTCTCGATAATCTCTCTTCGGTTTTTATCGGCCATACACGATAATTTTGCTTATTAACGTATCCTCATAGATAAAACTAGGTCTCGTCACTAAACACTCAAAAATTTTCATCAAGTTGTGTTTGCTCAGGCATTCAATCGGCGATCGTACGGCGCGACGCTGGAAATGGTCTGGAGGCTTCAATTCCTCTTGTTAAAATTGTTTTTTTTTTTTTTTAATACTACGTAATGCGGTTCTTGAGAGGATTAATTCCTGCGTATGGTAAATACCCATTGGCTCTGACAGAAAGTCAGAATGGACAGGTTTAAGTTAGACGTAAGTAGGAATTTTGTGTTCCAGGGATCTGTCTGATAATGAAATGAAACGAAGAGTTATACTTCTCAATCACGGTTTCTTTGATAAGACATTGCAAAGAAACATTTGGGAGACTTGAAAATCATGTTCTGTATCACTTATCATCTCTTAGCTATATCTAAAAGTTTCCTAAAAACAATGAATTGTTCTGATCCTGATTCATAAATATGGGTGCAACTTCTTCGGTTCGATTTTAATCGCTTTTCGTCGTGTTTAAATTTGCCGACTTGTCGAATTTCTCTGAGATAAAAACAACATCATGTGAAGTGCGGCGTGAAACATAGTTTAGTTTGTTGCCTATTAGGTTGAGTAATAATACTAGATATTGCCACGCTTCAACCAACCAAGGGCAAGCCCGTGAATTTTAGGGTTTTTATTTATGATGACTTCCTATAATGTCCTTCTGTTCATAATCGATGAAAGAAATGCATGACTTCCGAAACATTTCCGAAACTTGCCGGGTTCAAAAAGTCTCTATATATTGTATGTTTTCCATGAAACATCCAACACCACCATCAATAATTTTGTATGAAAATAACTTTTAAAAACTTTTTTAAGTGTTTTGCATTTGTATACAGTGCCTTTACTGTATATTGTTAATAGACAACGGTTCTGTACCGTGACTATTGGTGGTATTTCCAGTACAAACTAGAACACCAGAATTGAGATAAGTTGGCAGCCTTCCAAGCAGACTCACTTGGAAAATGAAAAGTCTTGGTTAACTGTCGAATTATATCTACTTCTTCAATGTTTATTGGGCGATATTTATACAAGAAATTTGCTTACTCTAACAACAATACAAAAATATATAATACGACGAATTTGCTTACTTCAGTATAATTCTTAGCTTACTCAAATATTATTAATTAATATGACATACAAAAAATAATAAGTGCAAATGTGCAAATTTGCTTACTTTGCAAATACAATTGTTTACGTATGGTGCAAGTTAAGTTTTGTGCAAATATAGTGCAAACATGAATGTAAGTGAACGGAAGTATGTACAAAAAAATAAAGAAAATACAGGTGTTATGTTGCATCCACGTTTGGGTTGAACTCAGTTCAATATCAGGCAAGTGGGTGATCCGATTCAATGTCGGGCAACTGGCAATTGGATGCCGGCGCACTGTGAATACTGACCGTACTCAACAGCATTCTTTAATATAAGTTCTAGAATATAAATTGAAATATAAAACTAAATATCTAAAATTAGGTTTTTTTTTGATAAATGTTAATTTTATTATAAAGTAAAATAACGGATGAAATTCTGAAAAAAAACTGCCTAAAAAAGGTATGAAAAAAATAGCACAGATAACAAATGCAGCGTTCAGACTAAGGTATGTTTCACGTATGTGAAAGGTCGCAGAAGTTATTATGGTACCTAAGCCGGGAAAATTGCCCAGTGAAGTAACGTCATATCAACCGATATCATTGCTGTCAATCCTGTCTAAGCTATTCGAAAAAATCCTTCTAAAACGACTGCATCTGATTCTAGAAGAAAAAGAAGACACTGATCCCAAACCATCAGCTTGGATTCAGAAACAAATACTCAACTTTTGATCAGATCCACAGAATAACTTATATAATAGAAAAAGCTTTAAAAGAAAAACAAATATGCTCTACCATCTTCCTTGATGTACCACAGGCTTTTGATAAAGTACGGCACAAAGGATTAGTCCGTAAGCTTCCAAAACAGTACTATGAAATACTAGAGTCGTATATAATGAAACGATTATTTAGAATTAAGCAAGAAGATGAGTACTCCGCATTGAAACACATCAAAGCTGGAGTACCGCAAGGTAGTGTGTTGGTACCCGTACTGTTCCCCCTATAAACGAACGACCTACCACAAAATGACGAAACTACTGTTGCCACTTTTGTAGATGATACTGCTGTACTTGCAGTAGGAAAAACCGTACAGGAAGGTACAGAAAAACTGCAAAGGGCAATAAATCATACTAGTATATTTAATTGGATCAAAAAATGGCAAATAAAATTAAATGAACTGAAGTCGGTTCATGTTACCTTTACAAATAAAAACGTACAACACATGCCTGTGTACATAAATAATAAAGTAGTTCTGCATTCGAACTCAACTAAGGCTTGACGTTGGACGCAAAGGTGCGCTGGAAAACTCATGTCAAGAAAAAACGTGATGAACTAAATATACTCGTACGATATAATAAAATGTATTGGATCATTGGGAGGTATTCTCTCAATTTACAGTAAACTGCTTCTCTACAAGCAAATATTCAAACCAATTTGGACATATGGCCTCCAGTTATGGGGGTGCACAATAAGACAAATCTTCAAAGCATACACTGCTTTCAAAATAAAGTATTACGCAATATTGTTAATGCACCGTGGTACATACGTAACGATGATCTACTTACTTACTTACTTAACAGGCTCCCGACCCGTGGAGAGTCTCTGCCTGAGACATTTCAGCCTTCCATCCTCTACGATCCCGGGCACGCTGCTTCCAGTTATCCAGACCAAGCGCTCTGGCATCCGCGATAGCTTGGTCTTTGAAACGTAGGTTCGGTCTTCCTTGTCGTCTCGAACCTGAGGGCTGAGATTCGAAAATTCTCTTAGCTGGAGCATTGTTGTCCATTCGCTCGATGTGGCCGAGCCAATGTAGTCGACGTATTTTGGCTTTTTGGACTTGGTATAGCTCATAGAGTTCGCGGTTGTATCTTCTCCTCCATTCGCCCTTCTCGCACACAGGACCAAAAATCCGTCGAAGAATTTCTTTCCTTTCCTGCTTATCGTCCAGCACTCGGCGCCATACAGTAGAACTGGCAGGATAAGGGTTTTGTAAGTCGTACATTTCGTCCTTCGAGTAAGGAATTTTGAACCCAATTGCTCTGCCAAACCGAAGTAGTAGCGGTTTCCTATGGTAATTCTTCGTCGGATTTCCACTAGGGTGTCATTCATGGAGTTCATGTTTACTCCGAGGTAGATGAGCTCCTCGAAATTGTTGCTATCAATAGTGACGCTTTGTCCTAGGCGGTGGACAGAGGATTCTTTGTTTGTTGATAGCATGTACTTGGTCTTGTCCTCGTTTACTTCCAGGCCAACGAATTTCGCCTGTTCTTCAATCGCCGTGAAAGCCTCTATCACGGAACGCTGCGAGCGCCCGATGATATCAATATCGTCCGCATATCCCAGGAGCTGGACGGACTTGTTGAAGATAGTGCCTTCCGTGTTGACACCTGCACTGTGCACTATCTGCTCTAGGACGAGATTGTAAAAATCACATGATAGCGGATCACCTTGCCGAAATCCGGTGTATGTTTGAAATAGTTCTGAGGCGCTACTTCCAAACTGTACCTTGCAGTGCGTATTTTCCAGTGTTACGCGACACAACTGGATCAGTTTTGCCGGGATCCCGAATTCGGCCATCGCTCTATATAAATCTCCTGACGATTAATGCTATCATATGCGGCCTTGAAGTCGATGAAAAGGTGGTGAGTCTCGACTTGAAATTCGTCGGTCTTTTCCAGGATTTATCTCAGTGTGAAAATTTGGTCTATAGTCGATCTGCCGGGCCGGAAGCCACACTGGTACTTGCCGATTAGTGTGTTGCAGAACGGTTTGAGGCGTTCACACAGTACGTTGGATAGAATCTTATATGCGACATTAAGCAGGGATATGCCACGATAGTTCGTGCAAAACATAGGATCGCCTTTTTTGTAGATGGGGCATATGGAGCTGATAGTCCAGTCGTCGGGCATGTTTTCTTCCACCCATAATTGGATGATGATTTGGTGTATGCGCCCTACCAAAACAACGCCACCGTATTTGAAGAGCTCGGCTGGTAAACCATCAGAGCCTGCAGCTTTGTTGTTCTTAAGCTTTTTTATAGCTGAGCCAAATTCTTCTATACTGGGTGGTGGAACTGGTTCTTCATTGACTGGACGTGGGTTCTCTTCTTGCCCTATCACTCTCTCTACATGATGCCGCAGCTGCTGGAAATGCTGCTTAAACACATCTACTATTCCCTGTGCTCCGCTTTTGAAGCCAGCAGCCAGCAGCCAGTTGCCTTGCTTTCTTATAAAACCCCCGGATGTTGTTTCGATCACGAGACTCTTCGATCTCCCTGAGCTGGGATGCTGCGTAGGCCCTCTTTTTTCTACGCAGGATCTTCTTCTCTTCCCTCCTCCTGGCTCGATACTCTTCCCTTGCTGCCCCTGTTTTGCGCTGCAGCATTTTCTTGTATGCATCTTCTGTCACCTTTTTCCTGTAAACGCATTCATCATCATACCACAGGCTCTTTCTATGGGGTGGCTGGTACCTTAAGATGGTTTCGGCTAGCTCCTTGATGATTTCGCGATACTGATGGTTGGCACCACTGATGGTTGGCGTCTGTGGTAGGTGAGTGCACAGTGGAGAGTTTCTCACTCAGGCGCTCCCTGTAGTCTCTGGCTACTCCGGGTGTGCTAAGGCTTCCAACGTTGAATTTCTTTTTCTACGCGGTTCGCAGTTTCTTCTGTTGGACAGTCGAGCTCTGAATTTAGCCGCAACAAGAAAGAGGTCAGAGTCAACATTTGCCCCCTGGAATGTGCGCACGTCGAGGATGTTGGGTGCGTGCCTCGCATCAATTAGCACATGGTCGATTTGGTTGGCGGTTCGACCGCCTGGAGAGAGTCAGGTTGCTATGTGGATCCTTAACCTTGGAAACCTAGTGCTATTTATCACCGTGTTACGACCTGCTCCAAAATCGATTAGGCGGTAGCCGTTGTCTGTTGTCGTTTCGTGGATTCTGTGCTTACCAACTAACCCGTCAAAGATGTTTTCCTTTCCGACTTTAGCATTGAAGTCCCCGAGTACAACTTTGACATCATACTCCGGACAGGCTCCGTCGGCTCCATCCAGGAGCTCATAGAACCCTCCTTGATGGGTTCTTCAGCCTCGTCGGTAGTGGCGTGTGCATATATTAGGCTTATGTTTTGGAAGGTAGCTTTGATGCGGATCACAGACAGGCGATCACTTATCGGCTTGAAGTCAATGACTTTTGACCTGAGCCGATTTGACACGACGAATCCGCACCCTAATACGTGCAATCTTTTATGGCAGCTGTAATAAATTTCGCAATTTTTTCTTTTCATCATATCTGATCCTATCCATCGTATATCCTGGATGGCGGTAATATCTGCCTTATACCGCTCGAGGACAGACTCAAGTTTTTGAGTAGCACCTGGGGTATACAGCGCTCGCACATTCCAGGTACATACTCTCATATCGTAGTCCATTGACGTTCCGGGTCTATTTGCCATTTGAGGAGTTCCATTATCCGAGGCTGGTTGTGTCTCTCTCATAACTATTCTTTCTTTCCATGGTCGGGATGTTACTCCGACGGTACAACTCCCAACTTGGAGGGCCAGGCCCTAGATTTGACCTTAGGACTGCAGGCCGGATATCCCAGTGCCAGTAATCCACTTCGGGATATGAGCGCTGCCGTTGACCCATTAAGGGTTCATTCGCCACCAACTCTTTTCCAATACCCTGACATAGTATTGGAGATCTTTATAGACGAATACGTCGAATCAGCTTATATAGGGATTGCACTTAATAGTTAAACCGGACTGGAACTGTAGACGCCACCGTTTCTTCCATCTAGTGAATTCCTCCGCTGCCGCCTGGAACAAGAGGAAGTGCCCTAGTAAGAGGCCACTCCTCCCCCCTCTCTCGTTCGCTGCCCCCAACGGTTGGTTACCCAATCTTCAGTCGAGGTACTAGGCACCCACCAGTCACCAACGTGGAGGTGAGAATAGGAGTTGGTAGTGAGCGGCTAAAGTGAGAACGCTTGTGATCTCATGTAATCGCATCACTAACCTTAAACCAGCAACGCTGATCTACATAGGGATCTAAAAACTGAAATAGTAGAGGACGAGGTTCGGAAGGTCGCAAGAAGACCTGGTTAGGCTTCGCAACCATGCTAATTCAGAAGTTGTCCAATTACGTTAGTTAGAAGATTACGTTGAGTAAAACCTTTGGAACTAGTTACCTAGGTAAAAAGAAAAGAAATATATATGTGACAACATAATCACACTAACAAACTGATAATGAACTAAAAAAACGAAAGGTAACAAACCAAAGTTAGTTCCTTGAAACAGTACATAAGGACATACTAGAACGAAATTGTTGATTAGTCTGACGACTAGGTGCGATTGCTGGAAGGATTGTAACATCACGCCTTCCCTGGGTGTTTTTAGTGGGTGATTCAAGTCCCACACTATCGCAAAGCTCGCAAGCGATGTCTTTCAACGATTTTCACCTAGCTATCAAGTAAAATCATGATTCAATATTGCTCATGTTGTGTTCCTGTTAAATGAATGATTTTTCTTTCTGAACCCCAATCATGTTCGTAATTTTAAAACATTGTCATCCATTAAAGGCCCGGCTCTTATTAATATTGCTATTCTCTCTCCTTGCCATTTATTAGAAAATTTAAATGAAATGGAATTCAAATGATCAAAATAATCGTTGACTTTTTTTTTTATAGTCAGAGTATCTGCTCGTACTTGTTTTAAATATGGGAATCTAAGCTTTTCAATTGAAACTAATGGAAATTAAAATAGGAACGCCGGAAGTCCGGTTCATTTATTCGTCGCTCGTCTACTTGTCCGCCCGTATGGTACAATATGGGATGCGTTCGCCCGAATGACTTTTCAGTAGATTAAATTTGCTTTAGATTAGAACCTAGTGCACTTTGCTTGATTAATTTTTTATTTGCTATCGCCTCGTTTTTTTTATTTTTTTTGTGCCTCGGTATTAGATCTGCACACGGAATCCTATATGTGGTAGCACAATCTACCAAACCAACTAGCTGATGGTGCCATTGATGACGGTGGTGAATGGTATGGTAGCATTGATGGTGCTGATAGAAAGGAGTCTGATGGAAAATAAATATTTGCAATCCGATAATGGTTAGGGGTAGGATAATGTAGGTATACGTGGATTTTGTCTTCCGCTCTAAGCTGACATCCATTCGGGATGATTGCTTGCCCAACGGCCTTTAAGTACCCGTACTATACTCGCACTACTACCTACTACCTAGTTGTATTTCCATTGTTTTTATTTTTATTTTTTCGAGGCTTTGACTTTATTCACAGCTTTTTCTCCTCTTATACCTATATTACTCGTATTGATCCGCGAGAGGATAGATAGATGTGGCACGAATGTGAGTCAGTTATAAGTTACTTTGGTTGCCATTTCTATTACTCAATGCCACAAAGTGAATTTTGAAGTGATTTGAAAATTTTTTGTTTTAGCTACATATTACACACTTCCGTGCATATGTGTTTTGTAAATATACATACATGTCTATATCTATACCTGCATATGTAGTTATGTTATGTAGTTATCTCTTTCAGTTAATGTTTATTTGTAAATTTTTTTTTAAGCCGTGTGGAAGTATTTCGTTTATACTGGTCAATTGGTAATTCAAGTTGTTTAGCCAGCGTTGGTTAAGTGGTTAAATACTGAGTGTAGAGATATTAGAAAATATTTGTTTAGATCAATCTTTATTTTCTTTTGAATATTTGCACGGTTACAATGTGGCTAGATATCCCAGCGACTAGATAATAAAGCGGGATCATAAGTAAAAAGAATAGCTTACTCCTCTCCAGTAATATTAAATCCAAGCGTATGTTTGAAATTAAATATTCACTCATACATAGAGGCATTCCCAAAAAAACCTTTACACCTTTTATAAAGGGTGCTCCAACAAGCACGGAAAATAAATGAATAAAGTATTGTTTTTTTTCTTTTTGTAAATAATAATAACACTGATCAACAAAAAAAATATTTATTTTTTACTCGGAGATAAAATTATGTGATTCCTAATCGTTGGAATTTATAGAATCAGGAAAACTATTGTATATAAAATAGCCAGGTCACATCGAAATTTAGTGAGAAAACGCTTTTTTGAATTTAAGAATTTAACCAAAAATATTACCGAAAAATGTTATTTCTTGTAAAATTTTGTTGTTTTTTTGGAAGCATCTGCATTCCGTTTATAAGAACACCTCGGAGCCTCTCTTATAAGCGACCAGCAGTAATCTGCCAACATTGATGGCTCCCATTTTCCTTGGTACCGTTGCTCTATTGCAGCAATGTCTTGGTGGAATCTCTCACCGTGCTCATCGCTTTCATCACCCATATTTTCAAGAAAGAAATTGAGATGAGAATGCAAAAAATAAAGTTTTAGCGGCATGTTGCATCCCATTTTATGATAAGCATCCATCAATTTCTTTATATCATCTGCATAACCTGGAGTCTTATTGTTACCAGAAAGTTTTCTGCTACTTTCACAAATGAACACCAGGCCTGTTTTTCTAATGAATCCTAATTCTAAGTAGGATTAAAATTGGATCTTTCCTAAGCTTTCTAAGGTCTGGACCCACAAAAATACCTTCTTTAATTTTTGCTTTGCTTAGTGATGGGAACTTTCTTCATCTTTCTTCATCGCCTTTACAAAGTTTTTTATAAGACCCAATTTGATACGTAATGGTGGTAGAATAACACACTGTGGTTCGATCAATGAAGGATTCCTTATATTTTTTTCTCCACAAATAAAGTTTGTTCTTATAGGCCAATCTACTCTCACAAAGTGCTCCGATCGTGCTCTACTATCCCACTCACATAAAAAATAACAAAATTTGGTGTAACCTAGTTGTAGTCCAAGAAGTAGAGCAACAACTTTTAAATCCGAATATATCGACCAGTTATATTTTTTATATCCAGTGGTTTCCGATATAAATTTCATAACATCGTAGGTTTCTTTTAAATTCACAGCATGCGCTAGAGGTATTGAAGGAAACTTACTACCATTATGAAGCAATACAGCTTTCAAACTAGCCTTTGATGCGTCGATGAATAGCCGCCATTCTTCGGTTTTGTGCTCATAATCCAGTGACAGCATTAAGCCATTAATATCATTACAATACACTAAGTTATTGGCTTTCGAAAAATAAGGAACAAATTAATTTTGTTGCGTACGGTGCTCTGTAATTTTTACCTCAGGCTTGAGCAGATTCCACTGCTTTAACCTTGAGCTCAGTATTTCAGACTTTTGTTTTGACAAATCCATGTCTCTGACGAGATCATTAAGCTCAATCTGACTGATGAGATGTGGTGCATCAGAGGAAGTAGGGAGCTCAAATTCAGGATCATCCATGATTTCTTCTGAACAATATGACGAACTTATTTCTGTGTCCGAAAGGCGTCCGGAACGTGGCTTTGCAACTGGCAGAATTTCTGTATGAGGTGCTGGTCTTGTTACAGAAGAGACATCTGTACAAGACGTTTATGGAATGCTTTGATCTTCGAGAAAATCCCTTCACATTGGTGCAACAAAAGTAACAATCTTTGTGACTCTGGGGCTCTCTCCATATCATAGGCATTCCAAAAGGCATTGCAGAAAATGACCCGTTAAACCAACCACTTAGCTGTCGGTGACACCTAGGGCAGCAAATGTGTGGTGCCCAGAGTTTATCCTGATGGTTTATTTTAAATTTAAAATAAGAAAAGTAACACTTTTCAATAAATGGTGTTATTTTCTTTTTTCGGAAACTTGGTGTAAATTCTCCACAAATATAGCCGAATCAATCTGGACAATTAACACAAGATAGTGGCTTTTTATCACTTTAACCCGGATTATCCCACTGTACCGTATACGGTACATGTCATGAAAAAAAATATGTCGCTTAAACTCAGTTTTTGAATCAATTATTTTCTTAGAAGTAAGTTCTTATCAAAGTGGGTTAAGCAATTTTCCTGTCAATTTCCAAATATTTGTTTTCGTTTTGTGTTAGTAAGTAGTTAAAGTTCTGTTTTCTTATTCATTACAAAACATGTCAAAACAAAAGTAAGTAAAAATATCTATATTACTATCAAGAGGGAACACACCTTATATTTAGACGGTTCAATAGCCAACAATTGTTGAGCAATTGAATATTATTTAAAAAATCCAAATTTTGTTGTAATTTAGTGGATGTCTTTTTTTATGTACCATATACGGTACAGTGGGATAATACACTACTATAGACCAGATCAGAAAATGCTGATGAAGAAGATGATATGCTGCTTTCCTCCTTTACCAAAAGACCTCGAATTTTTGAATATACGTGGGAAAAAAGAGATTTGCAGGAAAGCTTAGCTGATTTTAAGTACGAAATTTGCAACTGGGATCCATCTTTGGCACCGTTGGATCTTTTCACCCCTTTTTGTGATGCACGTTTGTTCGAAATGTTAGCATCAGCAACATAATCTCTTAGCTGATATACAAATCTCTGAAATGAAAGTCTTCATTGGAGTACTGATGGTGAGCGGTTACACTAATGTCTCGAGGCGTAGGATGTACTGGGAAAATGAACAGGATGCGCAGAATTTATTTATAATTTATTATACTTCATTGCTGCGACAATATGCAATTGAATCCCAATGATCGCTATGCCAAAGTACGGCCATTGTTTGATATGCTATTGGAAAGTTCTTGTTGTTTGCCCCAGTCGTTGATAATTACAGTGTCGATGAGGGTATGGTGCCCTACTTCGGATGTTATCCTACAAAACAGTTGATAAGAGGAAAGCCAATTAGATGGGGCTATAAGTTTTGGATTGGCAAAACTCCGAACGGTTATATTGTTTGGTTTGACCCATACGCAGGATCGAAAGACTACTCTCGCGCAATTAAAACAGAGCTTCCTCTTGGAACAAAAGCTGTTTTGGACTTCAGCCAAGCGCTAATTTCGAGAGGATTTAAACTTGAGGTACCATTTATTTTTTGACAATTTCTTTTCATCGCTTCAATTGTTTGAAGAACTGAATATTTTGAATTTGAGAGGAACTGGAACTGTCAGGGAAAATCGTCTAAAAAACTGTTCTGTGCGCGGATCAGATAAGGTTCTCAAGAAAACAGGTCGAGATGCATACAGATTTGAACTATGTTCAGAACTAAATTTAATTGTTAGTAAATGGCACGATAACAGCACTTTAAATATGATTTCAAACTGCATACCAGTCCACCCAACGAAGCGATTCTCTCGTACAGAAAGAAAGGAAGTGACTATACTACAGCCCAAACTTGTGAAAATATTGTGTATAGCAAAAACTTGGAAGATGTCGATAGGTCGGACCAAAATATTGGTCTTTATCACATCGCGATAAGAGGAAAAAAGTGGTATTTTTCGCTATTTCCTCATTGTATCGATATGGACACTTGGATAATCTAGAATTCCGTCGAAGAATAGTAATTGGCTTGCTGGTACGGAAAAAATAACCGGCCAAGAAATTTGAAGCCCTCAAGTGCAGAAAACCAAGAAATCCGATTCAATAAAATTCAACAAATGATTGTTGAACAAGATAAAAGAACAAGATGCAGAATTTGCCATACTAAAACAACTACTGGCTGGGAGAAATGTAATGTTGCACTACATGTTCAGTGTTTAAAGCAATACTATTCTCCTCCATTTTGAAAAGATATTATATATATACTGTACATACTTAAAATGAAAATAAAATGTTGAATTGAAAAAATTTTCTTAATAGTGCATTATCCCACTGTACCATATAGGGTACAGCCCATCCCCATGGTTTGTTAAAAGATAGATTTTTTTAAAGTTTTTATTTGGTGAATGTTAAGTCTAAACATTACATTTTATAAAATGCAACATGGAAATCAAAAAGAAAATCTCTGGGATAATTCGGGTAAAAGCACTTCTAATATTCTTCTTACGCAAATTAGTTTATTTTTTTAAATTACTAACAGAAAAACTAACAAAAAAATGAAAGCTCTGAAGATCTGCTTGCTGCTGCTGCGACGCATCAATGAATATTGTCTATTATACGTAAGCCTATTCATCTATTGTAATTCTGTTGTCTTTATTCCTGTGTTTTTCTCCCCTCCCTTCTTCACTAAACCTCTACCCAAATATTCTTCCTCCTCTCTAGTTGTATTGCACCTTTTTTTTTTTTTTATTTCTTTTTAAATGGATATCACAAGGTCAGGAAATCAATACAGTGTCAATGAAAAATCGACGCACATTATGGTAAATGTTCTATCCAGGAGTTTTGAGGGACTTACGGTTTGTTATTTAAATGCGCGTAGTTTAAACGATAGCAAATTAGACTTTTTAAAATTCTTGTTTTCTTGTTCCTGTATTGATGTTATTTGTGTAAGTGAAACCTGGTTTAAGCCGAACGTACCTGATTTTTGCTATAAGATACCAAATTTTGAAATTTTTAGGAATGATAGATTTACTGATACAACGGGTGGCGGGGTAGTGATTTATTGTATTGGGTCTATAACTTAATTCGTGCGGTTTGCTAAGAGATGGCGTAACTTGTATTGTTCCATTGGAACACGCGTTGGAAAGCTACTGTCATTGTACGTCATTTCAGTATATGTCATTCATTTGAAGCGTAAAAACAATAATTTTTTTCACTCAAAAATGTCGAACTTTGTGCCTGAAAAAGTGTTTTTGCGGGGAGTTCTTTCTCATTACTTCAATATGAAGAAAACTGCTACCGAAAGCCATCGTATTTTGGTGGAAGTTTATGGTGAACATGCGCTAGCTGAGCGAACGTGCCAAAAGTGGTTTGCACGATTTAAAAGTGGTGATTTTGGCTTGGAAGACGATGAACGTCTTGGGCAGCCAAAAAAGTCTGAAGATGAAGAACTGGAAGCATTACTCCATGAAGATTGTTGCCAAACACAAGAAGAGCTCGCAGAATCTTTGGGTGTCACTCAAGCAGCCATTTCAAAACGTTTAAAAGCAGCTGGATATATTCAAAAGCAAGGAAATTGGTTCCACATGAACTCAAGCCGAGAGACGTCGAAAGGCGGTTTTGCATGTCCAAAATGCTGCTGGAACGCCACAAAAGGAAGTCATTTTTGCATCGGATTGTTAGTGGTGATGAAAAATGGATCCATTACGACAACCCCAAGTGCAAAAAATCATATGTGAAACCCGGCCAACCAGCCAACCAGCCAAATCAACGGCAAAGTCGAATATAAATGGCGCGAAGGTAATGCTCTGTATTTGATGGGATCAGATGGGTGTGCTGTATTATGAGCTGCTAAAACCGAGTGAAACCATCAATGGACAACGCTACCGAACACAATTAATCCGTTTGAAGAGAGCAGTGGCCGAAAAACGCCCGGAATATACGACCAGACACGAGGCAATAATTTTTCATCATGACAACACTCGGCCCCACGTTGCTATTCCGGTTAAGAACTATTTGGAAAACAGTGGATGGGAAGTCCTACCCCACCCGCCTTATAGCCCATACCTTGCCCCTTCTGACTGCCATTTGTACCGGTCGATGCAGAACGCCCTCACTGAAATACGGCTCACATCAGAGCAAAATATCAAAAATTGGCTTGATTCATTCTTGGCTGCCAAGCCGGCGCAGTTCTTTTTTGATGGGATCCACAAATTGCCAGAAAGATGGGTACTATTGTACATTGTTTTTTAAATAAACGTTCAAATTTAAAAAAAAACGCACGAATTAAGTTATATAGTGGCAATGGAATCGAATACATTATAATTGAAATACGCCACTGCAATACCAAATGTTTGGTTGCATGTGCGTACAGTAACAATAGACACTGCTCCCCTGTGCCCATCTTTTCAGTTATCTCTGAATACTGTGCACTCTATCAGCACATAATCATCTGCGGTGACTTTAACACCAATTTAATAAAGAATGACTCACTAGCCTTTCAAATGAAGGATTTAGTCTCTTCAGTAGGGATGGAAATAGTAAATACTACTTACCCTACACGTTTTGCTGATAATTGTTAACCCAGTCTTCTAGATTTAGTTATTGTTTCTAATCCGTCGCTTGTTCTACTGTTCGACCAACTATTGTTTGATGTTTCTGACCATGCTCTTCTTTTCTGTACGTATGATGTGAATTTGTCTAAAATAGATTCCTTCACGTTTAAAGATTTCAATTCTATTGATTTAAATGCCCTACAAATAGCTACTTTTTCAGCCCGTTGGGAGCAATGCCGCTTAATGGCTGATCCGAATGAAAAAGTAAAATTGTTTCAAGATATTTTAGCACAATTGTTCGATCAATGTGTACCAACTAAAACGGTCAAAATACAAAACAGAGCATGTCCATGATTTACGTCTGAATTGGTTTGCTCTATTAAAAGAAGAAACAAATTATATAGTAAGTGGAAGCATAGATCATCTAAGGACAACCGGTCTTCGTACAAAGCGGCACGTAATCACACCACCTTAGATGTACGTACTTCAAAGAAAAACTATTTCGTCTCTAAACTAAATATATCCCTCCCTGCTAAGAAACGTTGGATTAATTTGCGTAAAATTGGTATGTCTAGTAGTAACGACAACAACGACAGTATAAATGAATTGGATTTTAGTCAGACTGAGGAAGTAGTGCACTCGCTGCCAAGACTGTAAGATTTTGTAGTAGTCACTGAAGACGAAATTATCCAATCCATAACAGATATCAAATCTGACTCCATAGGTGAAGATGGCGTACCAGTACGCTTTATTAGACTTATCTTACCGCAAATTGTACCTCATCTCAAACATGTAATCAACTGGTGCATAACAACATCAACGTTTCCTCAGTCCTGGAAAATTGCGAGAGTTTTGCCTATCGCAAAGAAAACTCATCCAGCATCTCCTGCCGATTTTAGACCGATTAGTATTCTACCCTGCTTGTCCAAGGCTTTCGAGAAAATTATAGCAAACCAAATTACGATGCACTTGTCTCTCAATAAGTTGCTGAGTGCTCAGCAGTCAGGTTTTAGGGCTAACCACAGCTGTTCCACAGCCACGGTCAATTTACTTGAAGAAATAAGACAAGATTTTGACAGGGGTCATGTTTCATTTCTTTGTCTGCTGGATTTCTCAAAGGAAGCTAAAGACCAATTTTGTGTTTAGTGAAAGGGCAGTGAAATTGCTGAGTAGTTTTCTTTCCGGTAGGTAGTTTCGGGTGAACGTAGTTCTTCACTAGTGGAAATCAAACAAGGTGTGCCACAGGGTTCAATATTGGGACCGATTCTCATCTGCATGTTCATAAATGGCCTGCCATTAGTGTGCAGACATTCTTCAGTACACCTACACGCAGATGACGTTCAACTACACTTAGCGAAACCGTACTGCAACCTTAATGAACTCGCTTTTCTCACTAACGATGACTTAAAACGCATATATTCTTGGTCAGTGTCAAATGGGTTACTACTAAATCCGGCAAAATCTCAAGTAATTCCAATATCCAAGAAAAAATTCAATTTTAATCTCCTACCTATAAGTCAGGTCATCTAAATAATAATAAAATCAAAGTCGTAGAATCAACCACTAGTCTTGGCTATACTATAACTCGAAATCTATCTGGTCACAGTCACATCAACGTGGTCATTGGTCGTATCTACGGATGCCTTCGTAATTTGTGGCTTAGCGCATATTTCACTCCGATTGAAACACGACGAAAGCTGGTAACAACGTTGATATTGCCTCTCATAACATATCATCTGAGGTCGTATATAGTAGTCTTGACTCATTATCTCAGCGTAAATTACAAATAGCTTCTAATGATGCGGCGCGTTACATTCATGGCATTCGTAGATATGAGAATATCTCCGAATACTCTAGGGATTTACTAGGTTGTAATTTGCAACGGTATATCAATGCTAGAAACTGTATATTCTTACACAAAATTATTAATAATCAAAGTCCATCTTATAAGGTTTAATTTCACTCACTACCGCTGCAATTTTCTTAGCTCTTCGCGCTTATTTTTCATTCACACTGTAAGACTGTGGAACTCCTTGCCCACACATCTAAGATCAATATTGTTACCGCCGAATTCTCTGTCCAACGCGTCGTACCACGGAAGAGTGCCCGACCACCACGAGGAGTGGTCGTAGGTTAAGATGGTAAGAATGGGCGCCACGCGATTGCTCTTCCGTTTAACTACCCACACCCAGAATAGCGACTAAATGTGGGATTCGCGCTCCTTTTATTATGACAAATAAATAAAATAAAAAAAAAAAACGAATGTTTTCCCCAACGTTACAAAATTTTCGGTTCCTTTAATTCACTTAAAGTATAATATGTATTACAAAATTCGATCTTACAATCTAGCTTAATCCTACCTTAACAAATTCAAATAGCTTACGAGTAGAATAGAAAAGAAAAAAAAAAAAAAAAAGAAAAGAAAGCAAAGAAAATCTATCATCTATCATTCGCGACACGTACAGCATTCAGTTTTTTTTTTCAGTTTAAATGCATTTTTATTTATTTTACTTAATTTACTCTTACATTCTAGACAGAAAAATGCTTAAAAATTAGCTTAAATAACTTACAAATAGTCTTATTCTAACATACTGGCCCCATGCGGGCACTCTAAGTTAAACCAAACACTTAAACTAAGTCTTTCGACGTACATTACAGTTTATCTTTAATTTTATATTTACGTTAAAACTAAAACTAAGAAAATAAATTTTAATCAAAAACTTAGTATCTGGACTTTTTTCTTTAATTAAACTTACAGACTACCTAAAGAATAAATCTTAATCTACTTAACCTACTTACATATAATACATTCATACACATATATACAATATACAACGCATATACACTTCATATATACATATATGCCTATAGATGTACATATACGTATATATTTATATTTTTTTTGTGTTTTTTTTTTATTTTGTTTTTTTTTCTTAAAATGTAACTTAATACAACCTAAAATTATATAAGCCGGCCATGGCTAAAAAAACAAAAATTAGGCTGACCCACTCTGCTTCACATGAAGCTACCTATCACTGGAGGAGTTCGACGACGAAGCATCCTCGCCTTCATCAAGCCACCAAAATTGCTGGTGCTGCTGAGCAACATCCCTCCTGTCACGACTCCCTACCGCCCTACTGAACCGGAGACGCTCCGCACTGCCATGCGCGACGTCTCTGTCGTAGTTGAGTCGCCTGTCCGCAGCTGTTCGAGCGACGTGGAAGATTAACGGCACCGCCAATCTGTCCTGGATCAGACCTTTACTATCTAGATAGAGGAACGCTTCTGGAGGAATAAAGCCGTCAAGGCGAGCTCTCTCGTGATACATATAATTGGGGTAGTAAGCCCCTGAGATCAGGTTGTTCGATGAGGTCATTGCTCTCGCAATGTGCCTTCGAGTCAACTTAATGATGAAATTGTCCACTCTTATCAGGTTCGCAGTATTGTACAAGACCTCATCAGGATAGAATTTTATGTACTCAGACTCTGGTGTTCTGTATAAGCGAAGACAAGCCCTTTCAAACACCCGAATCTTTTCCAATAAACTTGCTCTCACGTTGAACCACGCGGGACACCCAAATACAAGCATGGGCCTGATAAGGGCCATGTAACAGATTACCTTCACCCCCGCATCGAGTTGGCTGTTATAAAACAGTCTCTTTGTAAGGGCAAAAGCACCTTTGGCTCTGGCCAGAGGAACATCTATATGTTTGTTAAAATACAGATATTGATCTAGCCAGATCCCAAGGTATCTGACTACATTTCGACAAGCAAGTGGCTGTCCATGTTGTCCGACGATAGAGAACTTTCGCCAATTCTTTCTGGTATCCCTAGAGGCCCCAGACAAAGGCGTCCTAAACAGAATGGTTTCCGATTTCTGTAAGTTGATTTTCAACTTCCAGTCATCGCAATATTGTTTAATTTTATCGAAGTCACGCTGCAAAAGTATGTTAAAGACCTCAATCTTTGGACCTGATCTGTACGCGATTAAGTCGTCTGCGTACGCTATGGCATGGTGAAGTGAACCTATCAGATCACTTGTGTAAATGTTGAATAGGATCGGCGAATTTACCGCACCCTGTTGCAGACCGTTTTTAATGTTAAATGTTCCAGCAGAAGTCACATCGCCATTCTTCACGATGAACTATCTACCGGAGAGCATATCAAAAAGAATATACAGCAGTGGTTTACTAATGCCCAACCTGTCCAGGATACGTACAGCATAATCAACTGAACCAACTACTATATAATATACGCCCGCGTATGGAGAATTTTTGTATACTCATATGTGTAATAATATACTCGTATATCATATATACTCGTATAATTTAATACAAATCTATGTATGCTTATCTGCTAAGTATCGCTGCTCCCAGTCCGGCTCGATTCGTCCCGATCCTCACAACTCCAGTTGTTTCTTATTGGAAACTCCAGCACCCAATGGTGCGGGTCACAAAAAATATAAATAGGGCAAAGAACTCGGAATGTCGAACGATCTCCAGCCACCAAGGAAAATTATTTCACGCACAAGAAAATACGTTTTCCGATAGTTTCTATACTTTTTTTCCTTTTTTTTTTATTATGCTACCGAACCACTACCGATTTCCCGCTTGGTTCAAGGGTATGTTCTTCTGCCTTTTTAACTAAGATAACACTTTTCTTTTTTTTTTTTCTTATTCCATGCGTAGGGGAACGAACAAGGGCACTAAGACTGCACTAATCCCGTCTTATCTCACAATCCTTTTTTTCTGTTTTCCTTATATCCGTACACCTTTTCAGTTAATTTTCCTCGACCCTTTTTTTTTTCCTTTTTATTTCGACTACGACCGATCTCCTTAACTGACTCTTCACAACTCAACCTTTCTTTTCCAACCCACCCACCAAGAAGCCTCCAAATTTCACTCAACACTACCAGTTTGCCTCTCGATTGTTTTCGCTCAACTCCAAACGGTACGTCCTTGTCTCCTAACAACTGGTTCATCAGACCACATCTCCTGATCATACCCATCCGCTAATCCCAACAGTAGGTCCTCATACCATAACATGACGATGGAAAGAAAAAAAAAAGCACGACTGCGATCCTACACGGGAACTCGAACCTAGGAACGTATACGACTTTTTGCTGGGTTCGCTACCCGTGGAGCTAAGCTTCGTTAGCAACAGCAGAGTGCTGGTACTCATATCTAGTAATGTTGAAAATAAATGATATTATTCTGCTGATTCCAAAGAGGTGGACGAAAACCTATTAACGCAACCCATAATAATATCAAATCCCTGCAATATTTTTCCACTCAACAACCTATCCACTTCTTCCTATTCATCCATAATGTTTATATATACTATATATATATTAGTTTTAAATTTGTAATAAAATTATATTGTACATCTGAAATTAAAATACCAAATACTAAAAAATATCTTAATGTAAAAACCATTGGAATGAAATAAATGAAATGAAAACAACACATCTGGCAAGTACCCCCGTCGCCTTTGCTGGAACATTTGCCTTCTTTTGACGAAATTTTCAATTACCTTTAGTCATAAATGCGACTGGATTTTAATGATATAGTGTCTTACATCTTCAAAGTCTTGTTAATCGTTAACTTATTCATCTGAACTTTGATTTTCAAAAGAAGAAAGGATATGTGGCAAGTAGAACTATCCGGTTGAAACCACATGTCTTCGAGATCCTCATCATCAATTTGAGGCACAACAAACTGGTTTACAAGCCTTGATACAATTGACCGTTGACGCTAGGCATCAGCGTCGTCGAAAGAAACTTGGCTAATGATATCTATAACTCAATTTTGCCTGTTAACGTAGCCGTCAGTCTTCAAAATTGGGCCTCATCGCTGACTACAACCGTCCACTTGTTGTTGTACAATGAATCAAATGACAAACTGTAATCGCTGGATATGGTCTGTTGGACTATTGAGTTAGTTGGATTTTACAGAGATGGAAGTAAAAGATGAATACGCTGCTAAGTGGTCCTTGAAATGTTAATTTTTTAGGTAACTATATCCCAATGGGTATTCCCGGTCTCTCGCCCGCATTCTGGCATAAAGCCCTAATATTTTCTACTAAACTACGTGGACAAACAAGTGGCAAATGTTTAACATCAGCCATCGACCCACTTTCCTTGAATTTTTCGGTTATTCCCACAGTTCATGTACATAGGAAATTTTGCTAACCAAAAATTAAATGCAACCTGCGAACCCTAGTGGTCAAAGTTTCAACTATTCTGAAACAATGTTTAACAATACGAAATGGTTGTTTTGTTGAATGGCGATTAATTTTTAATAATAGCGGGCTGGTGAAACACAACAGCGAAAATGCTATCAAACTTAAATTGCCCTCGTTTCGTAGGACAAATTTTGGAAAATAATTTTATGTGCGAAATTTACTTTATAACATGAAATACTAAAATCCTGAGTGGATGTTTCAGAAATTTGGAAACAGGATAGGAAATAGTTTTAACAAATTAAGCTTAATAGAACCATCCCGGTGCGGTAAATTGTATGACATACATTAGCTCCTTATGTCATACTCTCACAAAGGATTGTCATAGCTCCAGACTACATATATCCTTTTTCCCGGGTCTTATATTATATTATTCTTTAACATAAAGATTTTAATATGAAAATCATTGATAATTACTAGACTAAAAATTGGATTAATTATGTAGATTAGACTATCTTGTTTTGCCTTACTGGCCCTACGCTGGTACTCAAGCCTTAACCCCAAACGAATTTTATATCCCATCATTTGGATCGTTCCCAAAGAAATCAGATGGGAAAAGGTTTCGTTATGTCAATCCAAGTCATATATATTTCCGAGATACTCGTGAACCGCAAAAGTTTTTCCCATATAAGAAATATTGATTTCGTTTTATTTCTGTTTCTGCGACTAGTAATGGAAATTATAAATACAAATAAAGTATAAGATTAGTTTTAACAATTATCTTGCAATTCCCGACGTATAAGTCCAGCTATCGGGCACTACAGTTTATAAACCGGACATTGTCCTAGATAGGTTCCCACTTTAAGATCTTCAAATCCACTTTCGGTCAACAAATGTCGCAGGAACGAGGTTCAAAAAAAAATATTAAATATTCAAGACACGGTGAAGCTGTACGTCTGCATCGAACGAAATCATCTATGCGAAAACCCTTTTAAAAGACTTTCGTGATTCAAAAGAAAATGGAAACATTTGGCAAGAGTATATACGTAAATTACGAGTATAAATTAAATTTCTTTCTGAGGCACCCCCAAACTTACACATTTCCGTTGTTTGTAGTATCTGATTACCTTAAATGCGTCGATATATCTTCAGATTATTTAAATTTTGGAGCTATGCGAATATGCCTTCTATTCCGTTTTGAAGAGGGTCAGGCAGCTCGTCGTCCTACTGTAGCTGTTGTTAACAAAGTTGTTGCGTGAACATTTTTGTTTTCACAAAAATAAGGGCGAACATGTCAGATGGATCGAAGATTTACACGATTTGTTTTGTGATTTTTGGTGTCATGTTAATATGAGGTCTTCCAAAGAAGCTGTCTACATTAGCCGTCCATGTAAGGCCCAACGTTTTCACTTTACTTTTCACTGAAGTCAACCTTCACATTTAACCTTCCCCAAATATTGAGGAAATTTCGTTGCCAAAAATGGTGCAGAATTTGCGTCATGGATGATAGTCGTCTTCAGCTGATAATAACTTTTTCAATGGATTTGGTTTTTCACACTGTCATCTACTTGATACCTACACTGTGAAGATGTATTCGCAAGGTCTACGACGCAGTAAAATCAAAAAAAGTTTATTTTGGACAGTGGGGGTGGTGTATAAAATCATCCAGAGCTTTATCGGACGAAGTTTTGCTTCATGCGTCTCAGGCCTTAGTACTGAGTTATTAATTTTACATAATGATCCATCACAAGATTCCCACATGGCTGATATGTACTTGTATTCAGTAAATGGCAACCTCACAATAAATCTGTTATCTGATGACATTTTTACATGTTACTTTTTGCAATGTGCTCGGATGTGTGTACACAGTGGTTTTTTGGATTTAAGGGATTCTAAGTTACTTAGTGTTTTGCAGGGTGGGAAATTTTTGCTTGGTTCCATTTGTTTTGACGGATTAAAGAAAAATAATGTTCTGCATCGAGTGCTAACTAAGCCTCCAACCCTGAAGTAACTTTACAAGGATATGACTTAATCTGAATATTAAGGCGGGTTTTCTTCACGCTTGCATTTGTTGAAACCTATAGGCGATAATTACTGGCTATTCTTTCCTATATTAAGTTAACTTGCGCTCATTTAAATATTCAAGCACTCAGCACCATACACAGTTTTCAATATTTGAAACATTTCCGTACTTTAAAACTACGAGGGGCGTTCAAGATATTCTCGGTATCGGGGTGAAGCTGTGGTTGCATATATAAATTGACTTATTTATCAAGTAATACTATTATTTTAGTGCATTCATGTAAAATTTCATTTAAATGTGATTATTAATTCGCGTTTTATCTCTAGTTAAACAGAATCATAATGGCAACTGAGGCGATGATGGTGAAAATTGAGCATCGCGCTGTAATTAAATTTCTCACTAAGCAAGGAAAAAGTCAAAAAAATATTCATGAAGAGATATTGGCTGTTTACCAGGGTTCCGCACCTTCATTATCAACTGTGCAAAAGTGGTCAAGTGAGTTCAAGAGAGGCAGAGAGAGCATTGAGGACGACCCCCGCTCCGGCGCCCCGGCTACTGCTTGTACGGGAGAAAGCATCAAAGAAGTCGAAAAACTTGTTCTTGAGGATGCCCGAATAAAGGTGAAAATGATGGCAGAGATCACCAAGCTTTCAATTGGTACCATTCACACCATTCTTCATGACCATCTTAACCTTTCAAAGGTCAGTGCAAGGTGGGTGCCACGAATGCTCACAGCGCCTCAGATAAAAAGTGAGAATCGCATGCTGTAGAGAGCTTTTGGAGATGTGTAGTGAGAACGCGGACGGTGTTATGGATCGAATTGTTACTGGGGACGAAACATGGGTCCACCACTATGACCCTGAAAGCAAACAACAGTCCATGCAGTGGCATAAAAAAGGAACAGACCTCCCGAAGAAGTTCAAAGTCACTCCGTCTGCCCGAAAGCTCATGGCCACAGTTTTTTGGGACTCAAAGGGAATCTTGCTCATTGAGTACAAAAAAAAAAGGTGAAACCATCAACGCCACATCCTACGCTTCCACTTTGCATAATTTGCGGGAGGAAATTAAAAAGAAAAGACGGGGTAAACTCGCAGCGGGTGTGTTGCTTCTTCATGACAACGCTCCTGTTCACACGGCGCGAGTTTCCAAGGCTGCTGCGCGAGATTGTGGTTTCGAAGAAATCCAACACCCACCCTATAGTCCAGACCTTGCCCCTAGTGATTATTTCCTGTTTCCGGATTTGAAAAAATGTCTTCGTGGAAAAAGATTTTCGGATGATGAAGAACTCAAGTCGGTATTTTGCAGAGAAAGAGGAAATTTATTATTTTGAGGGTTTAAAAAAGCTTATCTCAAGATGTAACAAATGCATTGATGTTAGGGGAGATCATATTGAAAAATAAAAACAATTCAAATTGAATTCGCATTTTCCTTCATATCGATACCGAGAATATATTGAACGCCCCTCGTAAATTTAACAGCAGCTCCATTCCATTGTGTAAAATGTGACGAATACTGTAGGTTTCTAAATGAAGTTATCGCGTTGATATTTTTACAGTGACTTAACCCTTATTCTCCGAAGGCAAGAAATACTTACTCAAACTTGTCGAAATTCAACAACATGCCTTGAAATGGCATAAGAAACTAAAAATATGAATCGAGAAAAAAAATTCAGGCTCGTGGGTGGAGTTAGGGGATGTCCTGATATGAGAACACTATATGTAAAAATAGATAACTAACGAGAAGTTCAATGTTTATAAAAGCATTAGTTTTGTATAGTATGGTATGGCAGAAAACAGCTAATACATAGACCAACATTGCACTTACAGCACTCAGTCCTGACTTTTGATTCGCAGTTGTCTCCAACGAATTTGCTTATTATTTTCAGTGTTTTTGACATAGTGTCCCATTTGGCCAAATCGAATCACTTGCATTCCATGTGGTAGTTTCGGTTTGTTGCTGGTTTTTGGTGGGTTTCTCGCTTGTAATAAATAGGACATGGCCAAATCTCGACGAAAATTTTTCTGCGTTAATTTCTTTGAAATTTTCGACCATGCAAGCAACTAAGCATTTTGTACCGAAATGTCCAGCATCCATGTGAATAATGACTGCCACCATTTTTTTCACGAATTGATATGCGATGTTCGTTTACGTTGTGGTCCATTTTATATGTACCACACAAACCGCTTTGATTAATTTATTCAGAAAATTAAAAATACAAGTTTATTCATCTAAATCTACATATATTGTCCCCTTCAAAGTAATCCCCGTCGACTGCAACACACTTATGCCAGCGCTTGATCCAATCCTCGAAACATTTTTTATATTCGGTTTTCGGTATGTCCATCAGTGCTTCCTGAGATTTTTCCAATACTTCCTCTCGGCAGCTGAAACGCGTTCCCGGTAGTGGTTTTTTAACTCGATTGAACAGAAAGAAGTCACAGGGAGCCAAATCAGGTTGGATGGTATTTGTTGCATTTGTCGTCAAAAAATTGCTACGGTGCGTCATCATGGTGCAAAATCCACGAGTTTTCTGCCCACAATTCTGGTCTTTTTCGGCGAATTGCTTCACGCAAACGTCTCATAATGCCCAAATAATACTCTTTGTATACTGTCTGGCCTTCTGGCAAAAATTCATGATGCACTACACCGTTCCATGAAAACCGTGAGCATTACCTTCTTTTTGACTGAAAACGACGTGGTTATTTTTGGTCTCGGCTCATTTGGTGAACGCCATTCACTTACCTGATGTCTGGATTGCGTGTCGTACTCATAAACCCACGTCTCGTCTCCAGCAATGATCCTTTTGATGAATGTGGGATCGGATTCAGCCTCGCAAATCATCTCTTTTGCGGCCTCAACACGGTCTCTTTTTTGCATGAAATTGAGGTCTTTTGGCACAAACTTTGCTGCTACACTACGGAAACCCAAATCATTAGCCAAAATATCTTGGACGGGTCCATAGGCAATGCTCAAGTCCTCCGCTATCTCTCTGATGGTTTATTTGCGGTTATTGACCAACATTTCTTTTACTTCATCAATGTTTTGATCGGTTTTCGATGTCTGTGGTCTGCCACTGCGTTCATCATCTTCGATTGACTCACGACCACTTTTGAACCGCCCGCGCTCGTGCCACTGGTAAACGACCGTTTTCTTTAGAGAATCGTTGCCGAAACACTTTTCCAACATTTCCAACGTTCGCGCACAATTAAATCCGTTTTTTACGCAAAATGTAATACAAGTTCGTTGTTGCAAATTTAAATCCATTTCTAAAATTGTAAAAAATCGCCAACACACACAGAGAGTTAGATGTACTCTTCGCTACGTAACTTTTGCAAATGTCAAGCTATGAGGCTAAGATTTAGAGGGAATGTCAACAACAGATTTATCAACTTAACAAAAAAAAAACAGAACTCAAATCGGAACAATGGGAGCGCCACACGGTGGTTAATCCGGGAACTTTTTAATGGCTTTCAATTACACGATCAACATTATTGATTGTTAGCATAAATAGCAGAGGGCCAAGATGGATACCTTGGGTACTCCGGAAAAGGCTATAATTGGGTTGGAAATACAGGACCTAAATAAAACGTTGTCAATATTCTAAATATGCTTTAATCTACATAATAAAGCACGACTGAAAGTAATGAGTCTTTAGTTTGAACAAAATAATTTTATGAAAGATTTTGTCGATAGCTTTACTGGAATTAATGGCTATCACATGATCTTCAATCTCACACTCTGGTGCGCACAACGTACTTGAGACGAATTCAGTGAGGTTTGTGGTTGTAGACCGACCTTTCAAAAATCCGTACTGGTTTGGAAAAAAGATAGACTTGCACTGCTATAGTCTCAAACAGCTTAGGAATACAGGAGCGCGTAGAATGGGTTGTTAGCTAGAAATTTCGTCCCTGCCGCCTTTTTTAGGAAGGGAAAATATGTAGGAATTCTTCCAGATTATTGGAAAATTTCCCTGGGATATCGAAAATTGGAAGAGAGCAGTGAGAGTTTGAGCTAAATAAACTGCACAGTTTTTAGTAGTACGGTGGGCAACCCATCCGAGCCAGCGGAGTGGTCGTTCTTGAGATCTTCAATTTGTTTGTTTCCAACAGTTATTTAGCTAGGTTAACTGATTTGACTAGCAAAAGCCTGGCTGAAAAATCGGCAGAAAGATTTGCAATTACTTGGGGATGATTGGAGGATTTGTCCAAAAAACTTAGGGATGGTGGGTAGTTATCAGACTTTCGTTTGGTGAAATGAATTTAAAAAAATTGTTTGTTACCGGAAATGAGGGTGTGACGCATTTGGTGCAGATATTTAAGGTTGAGAGATTGAAGAAGTTCAGAAAAGTAAATATAGATCAGCAAAGCGCCCTGTAAACTCTAAAACCTGGTACTTGTAAACATTTAAAACAACCCAAGTTTTAGTTGATGTTGATCGTCTGCGGGCTGGTACGCGTACCAATTTTTTGGTCTCACCAACATCGCAATTTGGTCTCACTTTGATTTTAGTGGGCGGAGTTTTGTGTTGCTGATACTATATTTGAGGGCCTGCGCTCTTATCTTTCAACATTTACTCGAGCAAGCCATTTTATCAGTAAATTTCGTCGTGTGAGCATACAAAATAATCGGGAAAAAATGGCGAACATTCGAAATACTGATGTTTGGAAAGAATTTTTCGAGTGTTTTCGAGAATTGGTCTCAGCGTCTGCGGGTTTTAGTGGTACCATGTTTACTAGTACCATGTTTTAGAGTTTACAGTCCGCTTAAGAGATCGAGATTGAATATATTTGTACCAGAGCTTATTTGTTTTATTTCGAATATGAAGGGCTCTTGTTTGGTAAGCATGGTACACAATGTGTATCAATTATGTAATAACGAGAGAGTGACGGTGATAATAATGTAGTTCCTTTCTATACAGTATGAGCACCACGCTCATATTAAAGGATTCACTTCCGAAGTTGTGCCATCGCGTGCTGAAACGGTGATTTCGTAGATTAATTTTTCTGTTTTTTGATGTTTTCCGCGTTTTGAAACCAGACTCTCCACTACGTCATGCTTTCATCCTAGATGTAGCTAACTATTAAATTTTTATTGCATTATTATAAATTCATTTATTATACATAAATAAACAAAAATATAAAAATAATTTACTTTTAAATTTGGAGATTTTTCCACAGATTTGATCTATATTCTTCTATGCCTCAATTTTCTGCCATATTGAGCTAGGACTCCACGTAAGTGCATCATCGAAAATAAGTACATCAAACTCAGTGGATTCCAAGCTATGAAGGGGGATACATTCAATTACAACAACAAACGTCGAATGATAATTTTTACAATTTTCTAATCAAAAATAACTCTTATTGTTTATTTGGGGATATAAAATGCATTCAGATTCCCATACGAGTATGTAAGCAGTAATAGAAGTAACAATTACTATGTTCGTTTTGCATTTGTTACGCGTACAGAGTACATCATTTGTTTGTATTCGAAATCACTTCTCAAAAGACTTGCGACGGAATGCGGATTATATCCTCAATAAAAATGTTCAACCCTTTACACATGTTGTTAAATATAAAGGTCGTTGAGGACTTCACTTTTTACGATAATCCTCGCTTGGGTTGTTTGCCCATTTCCACTAATATCGTGACTTCAAGTCTAAAACATGCATACCCATCTTAGCACATGAATACGGTTTTCAATTTACAAATTGGAAGTTTTCTATTATAAATAAATAATAAGACAATTAAACATTTCAACAATCTCCTAGAGGAGTCAAAGATTCCAAACAAATTACTCTTTTCAATATTCCGTTTTGAATTTTTTTTTTTTAATTTACTTGACTTTCAAGTAGCATTCAGCGTTTTTCATTCGTCATGTAAAACTATTTAATATTTAATTAACAAATTGATGTTATCGTAGCGTGCATGACAACTTCAGATTAAATAAATATCCCATGTCAGCAGTTCCGTTAATGCTACAATATTTTTGAGGAAAGTGGACACTTTTGTGTTTCGACCTTAGCGGCCAAGCCCAAAGCGATATAACTAGGTGCTATCCAATTCTCAAAAGTGACGGAAGGGATAATATTGACATCAAGCACGAAACCTGGTGGTCGTCTTTGTATAAACAGTTTTTAGTTGTTGTTTTTTTTTATCAGCATGGTGTTCTATTACCTAAAAATGAGACTCTCTACTAAACGGACAATCAATACACCTCAATTTGATATCAGTTAGCACACCCAATTATTATGAATGTTTTATCACTTTAGGGTAAGAACCCTTGATTATGGTGGACGTTCCTGCTTTCGATTATATTTACGAACTTTTCTTTCGTAAGAAGCTATCTATTAATTATAGTATTGGGCGATAAGGACTTTAAAAGTCGACAGATATTAGTGAAAGGATATATTTACGGGAGCATGTATAGTTACGAATGCATACATGCTCGTATGTATGTACGGATTGTACATTGAAAGTAGTGGTGTTGTTCGATTTGAAGGATTTTAAAGTCGACCTACGTTTTAATGATGGATTGATCGAAAAATTGTATCATTGAAGAGCAGGGTATGTAGACAAATATTTATTATCCCATACATATTCCTGTATGGGATTTTGAACATGTATAGGAACAGAGCACTCAGTAAAAAAAACTAGTCCATTGCACTGCTTGTAGGCTTAGTTTACTGGAATTTTCCATAGAGAATGTGCACCGCGGTGTCTTGGCAAGCATGTGTCACTTATGCCTAGCAAACGTGGTGTGCCCTATTATGATGTCAGTAAGCAGTCTGAGGGATATCAAAACAGCCGTTGACCTTTTAGAGGCATTTCAAAGCATTCTTCTGATTTCTCTGCATCCTGTCGATTGAAGTCCTAACCAAGGGACCTTAAGCCCAAACAAGATTAAGTGAATTCAAACTCCAAACCGAACTCAGAGAAGTTTTGCATTCCCAAATTCTCTTAAAATGGAATGAGGGTTCAGCATGGTCCTAAGTGCAGCTTGGCTCTCGGCACAGATACAGATACTTCGGCCCCCTATCGATTCTTTACAACATAGTTCATTGCTATTAGGAAGACAGACGCAAGTTTTCAAATCTGACGTTGCCTTTTTAGGGAAAGCTAAGAGCGCCGCATTATACACCCTGATTGACTCGAACTGCAACCGACTTCAGATTGCTATAATTTCCAAACCGTCTAAATTTTGACAAGTGGCAGATAATTTTATTATTTACAAGCCTTTTAAACGCTTTGCGTCTCAGTTGTGTTGAAAAATTTTTATTCGCGATGGAATTCAAACGTGACTGCTTTATATTTGGCTGAAAAACCACAAGAGGCTATCGTTAGAGCCCTCCACCACCTCAACGTGAATAAACCATTTGTGTCTCGTAACATAACTCGGTACCGTGATGCTGGCAGCGTTGCAAAACGCCATGGAGGTGGTCATAAAAAAACAGCAACATCGGCAGAAATGGTTCCGAAAGTGAAGGCTCGAATTGGGCGAAATCCGCGTCGAAGTGGAAGAAAAATGGCTCGTGAGCTCAACATATCGTTGGAACGGATGCAACAACACATACTGAAAAATGAGCTTGGGCTCAAGCCATTGAAGTTCCAAAAAGCACACGATCTTACACCGCAACAGAAAAAAGTTAGAATCGAAAGAGCGAAGGAGTTGCTACGCATGCACGAAAGTGGTAAGTTGCCGAATTGGGTTTTTTCCGATGAGTCGCCATTTGTTATCGACCAATATGTCAACAAACAAAATGACCGAGTTTACTTGGCAGAGAGGTCCTTCGAGAATTTACACCTTCGGACAGCCACCAGGAAGCAGGCAGCCCCGATGGTGATGGTTTGGGCCGCCATAACCGCCGATGGTCACTCTACGCTCGTATTTTTGAACCATGGCGTCAAAATTAATGCGATCATATACCGCGAAACTGTCTTAGAGGCAGTATTGAAGCCCTGGACAAACAATCATTTCGGTCGGAGACCGTGGACATTTCAACAAGACTCGGCACGGTCTCACAAAGCGCGCGTCAACCAAGATTGGTTAAAAAACAATGTTCCACACTTCATTTCTTCGACACAATGGATTGCAAATTCTCCGGATGCAAATCCGTTGCATTTCTCTGTCTGGGGTATTTTGAAGGCGAAGGTTAGCACTAAAAAATACCAAAGTTTGGACCACCTCAAACAAGCATTTCGCCGAAAATGGGCCAAAATAGCGCAGAGCCACTTGCGTGCAGCGTGCGATGCTTTCTTCGGCCGTCTCAAGTCCATTATTCGCGCCAAAGGTGGACATATTGAAAACTACTGATACAATTTGAAAATTGATGTATTTTTCAAAATTTTTTGCTTTGGCACAATAAAATTTATCAAAAAATAAAAAAATTATAGCATTTTAAAAAGTTATAGTTCGAGTAAGTCACCCTGTAGATCGGTTTTGGAGCCATCCGTGAAAACCCGTTTAAATTTGCGCTCGGATTCTGATTCTTGAGCTCAGGAAAAATCGAATTCGCCTTTCGAGTCATTGTACCACACAGAAACTTCAAAGGACAATCCCACTTCTTTTTAAACAGAAAATGGGGGTGTTGGTGTAGCTCAGATATATCAGCGGGCGAGCTCTCTTACACCCGACACATTTTTTATTTTTTTTTTAAAGGACCTGATCCGTTAATTGTGGGGGAATTGCGACCTAAAAGATCTTTTGTACCACAAAATCAGTATTATGAAGCCAAGAGAGGATCAAATCTTTTGATGAAATTGAGAATCTCTCTAAAGGGATTCTTTTGATTTTGTACGAAATGGTTTGATGGCTCTTTTAGTATGGCGAAGCCCTGGGATGTTTTTCCAAAGGGATATACACATTTTATTCTCCCAACTTCTATCTCAGGACCAGTAAAGGAATCAGCGGAACCGTTTCTGGTGAGTTCGTAGGATATTTCGTTTCTATTAGTACCTACAGTGTTGGCCAAAACTAAAGCCACTACGTAGTAAATTCACATTTCATAATAATCTCGACGAAACCTTTGTTTTTGATTACTGCACTACACCTTCTTGGCAGACTCTCGATCAGGTTGGAAATTATAGAGCTTGGGATATCTTTTTTAAGCCTGAACTTAAATATAAAGGTCGTCCATATTCCTGCAGTTTTCCCGAACTATTCGCCGATTTACAATCTCTCATAGATCTTCTATCGGGTTGAAATCGGAGGACTGGGCTGGCCATTCCATAACATTGATTTTTTGATCCCAAAACCACTCAGTCTTGCTCTTTTGTTTTTGGTTGAAATAAATGGTTTCTTTGCGATCCTTAATGACAAAAGACCACCATCAACAGCACTCCCATGAAGTGTCCTGGTGCTAAATTTTTTATTAAGCTCGTTTTGTAATTCCCTATATGACAGAGAGGGATTACCAGATTATCCTTTTGACTTACCGGTATGAGGTAACTCTTGGCCTGCCACCTCCGTGAGTCCTTTTGACGGAGTTGTAAACTTTTCTTAAACGGCTTATCACCGATTTTGGGATTGAATACTTTTTGGACAATCCAGATTGTGAAATATCACTTTTACAGTGTGTTTGGCAAAAGCATGTGGCTCGTAAAAATTAACCAGTTAGTCGCAGATGATAAAAATTCTTGGTTCCGGTTAGAATTATTCCTCCTCTAATCCGCAGTCAAGTTTTACTTCAGTTGCTTCTCGTTTTTGAAAGTTACAAGACGTATTACATAATGACTGCTGTATATAAGTTTCGGTTTGAAGTCGTGTTTCTTGTTGCACATCCACGGGGACCAAAATGCAACAAATTATCTCACAAAGTTAGAGAGTTTTGTGAGGAAGTGAGTGAAACGATTTAACGAATATGGAAACGTTGTCGATTTGCCAGAACGGAGGAAAATAGAAACCATTTCGAAAGCCGTTGAGAACAAAGTGCTTAAAATTTGTAAAACTAAACAATTGCAAAAACGCCATGAACACTCAGTCTTCAGCATTCGCAAAATTATCAGAGAAAAGGATTTTAATTAAAAAGCCATTGCGGCCAAGCCGTTGTTAACCGAAAAAGATTTGAGTGGGCTCGCCGTTACAAAGATATGGACTAAACCAAAATTATTTTCACTGACGAAGCTTAATTTTTTTTAAACAATCCCTTGAGATGTGTGTGGACTGCTCACAGTGAAACTGTCGTCTAACGAACAGTGGAACTTCCGGCAAAAGTGCATGTTTATGGCTGTTCTGTTCGGCGGGTTTCGGAAAATTGCCGGGAACCTCAATGCTCAAAAAATGATCCAGCTGTACAAGAAAGGATTTTCTCCAAAGGATAGGCTCCAAAGACAGAAATGATATGTTGGATTGGCCATCGCAGTTTCCAGATACCAATCCGATTGAAAATGTCTGGAGACTTATGAAGTAAAGGCTTAACCTGCCTTTAAAAAGAATTTGGCGACAATCACAGCAGGACTAGGCAGAAAAATTAGCTGTAAATTGTCGATAAAAGTGCGAGGTACATTGCGCATTAAGGGAAATCTTATAAGCTTTAAAATAAGTAATTTTGTTTCCCAAAGTCAAGCGGTTGCTTTCTTTTAAACCACACGCTTTTGTCAAACACACTGTACCATATATTCGCTAATAATTTTTTTCTTAAATCTCATTGGAGTATTTTACTTCTGGCCATTTTAGATAAAATTTAGGGAACAAGGTCTTTAGATCTTGCTGCATGAGGCTAATACACGCGAGTGAGCCAATTACCTTTTTTTTTTAATATGAGTATTAGTGATATGAGGTCAAAGTAACGGAGAACTTTAAGGAAAAATTACGCAGCAAATTGAGTTGCTTTTATTTTGGCCGGCTGAAAAGTAAAGCGAATTCAATTGAATGTCTGTATTTTTTGTTAATGCCGTAAAATTGCTGCTCATTGATTTTATAAATTAATCAATAATACTCCAAGCGATTGGGAACATTTTTTTTGAACTTTGGACTAAATTTATAAGAATTGTATCGCAAAATACGGACTTGCAATTTTAGTTGTTTTAGTTTTGGCCAACACTGTATGTACGAGTACATATATAGTATATATGACCAGGCACCCACCAAAGTTTTACTTTGTTCTTATGATAGAAATGTTGCAGTGAATTGAAGCAGTGCATGACTGATTTAGAGTCCATGAGATTAGAGACTAATGCTTTAATACCTGCTTGACTGTCCGTGAGTTTACGGACGGGGATACCCTTCATTTCCTTATCGAGGATGAGGTTGGCACCCACCAACCAACATGCCATTCAGTATTTCCGCTTGAAATACTGTGGGACTTTTCCCAATTTGTCGCGATATTCTGGTGTTTGGTCCAAATATACCAGCATACACCCAGGTGTTTATCTTTGATCCATTCGTATACCACTAGATACCTTTAAGGTGTAGTTTTATGATATTTTATTGTTTGGGATCAATATATTGAACCTTCTCTCAAGCACAGAGTCTTAGGTAGGTGGTCGCTTACACGTTCATATCAAGTTCGGGGATCTCGGAGAGAAGATTCATTTGATCCATGTGATCTGAGTGATTAATCTCTCCTGTTTGTAGTAGTCTGACCGTGATGCGAATTGCCATTTTTTTTATAAAGAGATGCAGTGGCTTTAAACCATTGAAGGCTTCTATAGTTGCTGTGGGGAATATGTCCATTGTAGCCGATGTAGCTTTTGTATGGCAGATTTTTCTTTTGGTTTGTTCCACCATACTACGATACTTATGAGTAGGTGATGATGGGTCGTATAGTCATTGTGACATTTAGGGTTAATCCCCAGGTCTTACCTTACATACGACGGCAAGTCCATATGGCTGTAGTAGCTTTGGTAATTTTATTATTAATATGTGAATTCAAATTTAGTTTTTTATCGAGAATCATTCCAAGATATTTTACTTCGTTGGTGTACAGTTTAAAGCTCAGATTTCTTTTGCGAGTGAAGGGAACAAGTATAGCTTTATTGGGATTGATTGGGAAACATACCTGTCGTTCGTTTATTATCTTCAGAGCAGTCTATATCTAATAGCAAACAATTATGCGTAACTCGTCGTCATATCGTATTGCTTGATTTCACAACTTAGTAATGTTTTACTAGTAGGTGATCAATGACCAGTGACCATAAGAGAGATGAGAGAACAACTCCTCATGGACAACCTTTGACGGCTGAGTCAGAGATTTTAGTCTCACCGGAAGAAGTGGAGATTTTCCAGCTGACGAGCATCGCTCTAACCAAATGGTTATTGGGATCGTCAATACGGTTTTTGGACATGGATTCCGAAATTGATTTATATCCGGTATAATCAAAAGCACTTTCAATATTTAGGAAGGCATATTACAATCTCACTTTATCGGTAGGCCCCTTTAATCTGTGTTAAAAAATTTAGTGGAGTGCCTTCCGTTTATCTATTTTTCCTGTATGCATATTGGTGAGGGTGCAGACGTGGATTTCTGTTGAGAGGGTCTGTGATGTGTAAATCGATATATTCGATGGTTTTCAAAGAAAATGATATAAGATTTATGCGTTGACAAAATTTAAGTAGTTCACTAGGTTTGTCTGGTTTGGCAATAAAAGCTACGTTTGCTTCCCTCCAGGCTTGTGAGATGTATCCCCGGTTGATGCTATACCTAAATAAGATGGTTAACGTGGGAAGGTTCTGGGCCAGACTTTTTGAATCAGTGCTGGGAAGACTCCATCTGATGCAGGTCCCTTATGTGGTTTAAGTCGGTGGCCGTATCTCAAGTGGCGGTGGACTGGCTTCCAAATCAGAAGGTTCGGTGTTCGAATCCCGAAAGACATATCATCGATTTTTTCAGTTAACGAAAATCAAGTAAGACGAGTAGTTGACTAGAAATTAAATTCAAGCCAACTTCCACTAAGAATTTTGTCTCCCCATTAAATGTTGGATGCCACCTATGAAGCGAAATTCTCTCTCTATCCCATTTTCCAAAAAAAATTACATGCTAAGGCATTATTCATACCCACTTGAGTGTTAAGTTCTTTAACAAAAAAAAAAAAGAAAAAAAAGTGAGTTTACGGCCCATTCAACTTTGTCTATGCTGAACATATTTCTAGATTGGCTGTCAATTCTGTTGTTGTAGGATAAGCTTGTGGCTTCAGAATTGACATGTTGTGTGTTGTAAAGGTGTCTAGTCTGAGAAATGAGCCTTAAGTAGCATCACCCAAGATATACTGTCATTTGGAGTTTGGCGAAGGCAGCAATGACAAATTTACGTAAAAATTGATTGATGCATGAGACAAAATTGATCTTACCAAAGGGTTGTAGATCTAAATACCCTTTCTGTTTTTCGACGAAAACATCTCCTTTACACTGTCATGTAACGGCGTGTAGGGAAAAACGCATCGTGATCCCTCCAATTATGACCGGAAAGAGACATAAAACAGCTTAAAGTACAGTTTTAAGAACCATTGAGTGCGCTAAGCGGTGAGTCGATCATCAAGTAACATAGAAGAGGAAAGACGACCCTGCCTTTGATGGAATCCCTTTTTACCCCCATCATCTGATATTTGCCCGTATTGAGCCTCCGCAGTCAGGGGCTTTTATTGCTCTTATCTACAAAATTTATCTCTGCTGTGTTTTTTTGAAGATTTATACATACCGTCAAAAGCCGCCTTTCTGAAAGGACCCTCTTTGTTGGCAAAAATGTCCAGCTCGTAATCTAGTAGGATCTTCGGCGCTGGTAGGCATGTTGCATCTTGGACAGAGGACACATTCTCAAAATAGTCTTGCGAACATGACACTCAACAATTCTCTTCATGCTATTCAATATAACACCTTGATCAAAAAGTTCTCCTACCACACCACTGTGTGGGGCTCCTATTGTTCCGATTTGAGATGTGTTTTTTTTTTGTTAAGTTGGTAAATCTGTTGTTGACATTCTCTTTAAATCTGAGCACCATAGCTCGACACATGCAAAAGTTACGTAGCCAAGAGTACATCTATCTCTGTGTATGTTGGCGATTTTTTACAATTTTAGAAATGGATTTAAATTTGCAACAACGAACTTGTATTACATTTTGCGTAAAAAACGGATTTAATTGTGCGCGAACGTTGGAAATGTTGGAAAACGGTCGTTTACCAGTGGCATAAGCGGTTCGAAAGTGGTCGTGAGTCAATCGAAGATGATGAACGCAGTGGCAGACCATCGACATCGAAAACCGACGAAAACATTGATGAAGTAAAAGCAATGTTGGTCAATAACCGCAAATTTACCATCAGAGAGATAGCGTAACAAGTAACATTGCCTATGGATTCGTCCAAGACATTTTGGTAAATGGATTGGGTTTCCGTTGTGTAGCAGCAAAGTTGGTGCCAAAAGACCTCAATTTCATGCGAAAAAGAGACCGTGTTGACGTCGCAAAAGAGACGATTTGCGAGGCTGAATCCCATTCCACATTTATCAAAAGGATCATCACTGGAGACGAGACATGGGTTTATGAGTACGACACGCAATCCAGACATCAGGCAAGTGAATGGCAGTCACAAATGAGCCGGGACCAAAAAAACCACGTCGTTTTCAGTCAAGAAAGAAGGCAATGCTCACGGTTTTCATGGATTACCACGGTGTAGTGCGTCATGAATTTTTGCCAGAAGGCCAGACAGTAAACAAAGAGTATTATTTGGGCGTTATGAGACGTTTGCGTGAAGCAATTCGCCGAAAGAGACCAGAATTGTGGGCAGAAAACTCGTGGATTTTGCACCATGATAACGCACCGTCGCACAGTGCCATCATTATTCGTAATTTTTTGACGAAAAATGCAACAAATACCATCCAACAGCCACCCGATTCACCTGATTTGGCTCCCTGTGACTTCTTTCTGTTCAATCGAGTTAAAAAACCACTACAGGGAGCGCGTTTCAGCAGCCGGCATGAGTGTGTTGCAGTCGATGGGGATTACCCTGAAGGGGGTAATATAGATTCAAATGAATAAACTCGTATTTACAATTTTCTGAATATATTCTGGGAACTTTTTGATCAGTATATGTAGGAGGTCAAATTGATAGGTCATAAGTTCGTGGCGAGCATGTAGTCATCTTTCCGGATTTTCGGTATAAAGGCTACATTTACTATCCGCTAAGGTTTCGGTATGTATGTCAATGGCAAGCTAGCAGCGATGAGTTTTTCAGAGTTGCCTGCACCAGATGCATACCTATGTATTTACACCCATCTTAGGAAGCAACAGCGTATTTGATGGCCTCATATGTCACCACAAACGATGACAGATACCAGCTAGAGAGAGTTACGTTGGTCACCACACTTGCCGTTGCAGTTATATGAGCTGTTTGGGAGCCAGTTCTAATCAGGTTACAGGAGAAACTAGTCTGAAGCATGGGACAGAGACTATCGACTGAGTGCTTAAAGTCTGGCTGATTTGCCCCATTGAGGACGTTGGCCAGCTTGTTTGCTTTAACCGAATATTTCAATATTTTCAGAAAAGTCTTTACAAGCTCAATCAGCTTTTTATTTTTCCTTCGATATTTAAAGATTCCAGCCTTCTTCCAAGCAGGTGTTAAACTTACTGGTTGTGAGTTTTTTTTGTTTCATTGTAGTCGCTAAAAATCTGCGTTTCACTTTGGAACGAGCTATCTATAGGAGCTCTCCTGGCAGTATATATCGGTTCAAAACATTTGGTGAGTACATCGCTTAGGCTCTGAACAGCTTCCACTTTCATCTCATTTTGAGTTTAGGAGGAGCGTTAATGAAACTAATGGGCTCCTACTTAAATGGTGCCCAGTTGGCTTTTCTTATATACTCGTACATACTTTTCAAAGTCAAGGCATTGAATCCGATTTACTTTTGGTCAGAAATTAAAGCCACCAACAATACTATTTGGCCGGTAACCTTTAAGTATATATGGATGTGGATGTGCTGTTATATATATGTACCTGTTGGATACCTCGAAGTAGATTATTCGATGGCTTACATTCATACAAGCTTGTTGACAAACAGGTCAGACGATAGTATTAAGTCCTTGAGACGATTGACTCTCATGTTGGATTTGATACTGCCCCAGAGAGTATTCTGAGTATTGATGTGATAAGTTTCATTTTCCTGGAATCACAGTTTACGATGAGTGCAGCTACTGCCATTAGCGGTAGTACTGAAGTACCCGTATAGGCAAAATAAGCTGAAGAAGCGACGAATTTGCGCCCTTCTCCGTTCGTTTCGTAGCTCATGCAGCAATTAAATTTTGATTGCGAAATTGCCCAAGTCTAGGTGATGAGTTGACCACAAAAGGACAAGTTCTCGTTTACACCTATGGTATCTATACGATATTGTGTTAAATCTAATCTAGATAAATACTGCGAATGTGGACTCTTGTTTCCACTCAGTTGGAAATAGAAATAGGCTTGACAGAAGCCCACAATAAGGGAGAAGTCATCCTTGTTCCCCGGTTCTTACTCTCTCTATGAGCGTAGATTTTCCACTTTTCAGTGTCGAGTCCAGAGTTTTGGGTATGAACCCATCTTTTCTGCGAATTGCCCGAAATCCAAAAAAGGCGCTTTGGTGGACCGATAACCTTAAAGTCTTAGCACTAAGGGGGATTAATAACACGGATCCGCTTGCTTAGCCATTCAAAAGTTTTTTGTGCTTCAGAACAACATAAGAAATAAATTCAAACAAGCGTATTGAGTTCCGAAAAAATAAGAAACAAGGGGAGTGTGGTTTGATATGCAGAATATGGAGAGTTATTGTATAATATAATGAATTTCGGAAGGATAGATTTAAGATTTATGTCCTTCACCGTTTATTACAGCTTTTAATAAAACTCTCAAGAACATTCCTTTTATAAATGCTGGTAAGTTACATCCAAGCATGTGTCCCTTACGAAAAGTCATTTCGTTTCTGTCATCAATCAAAATTTGTGTGTTTTTTTTTTCATAAAAACTCTACAAAATCACCACCGCACAAGAAACTACTACTTGTACTTGTAGTAATGTTTATAAAAATATTCCATCCTTATTCTCTAATATCGTATTTTATTTAGGTTATGGTGGCCGTAGAAGAGGCTGTGTGATAGCAGCCGGCTCTTTTTGCTTTAACGCCCATTGAATTTTACAGCGCCGTAAAAACAATTCTTCCATTTTCTCATTTGAACATAGCATATGCACTCAGATGAGAAGCCTGACACTCGCTGATGGTATAGGGTGGTATCTTTCATTCACCATCTCACCATTTCACCAACTAACCACCCACCACCCACCACCCACCACCTTACCATCTTGCCACACAACCTGTGACACACATCCGCACATAAAACGTTACGACTTCTTGAATCATTTACCTTGAAAGCAATTTCCAAAGAAATTACATTCAACCAAATTCGGCAGAAAGGATACTTGAATCCGTACATGTGTGTAATTTCGTTGCGTTGTCGTACTTGGAATTCATGCAAATGTTAAGAAGGGTTACATAGGTACCAACACCAGGCTCAGCACCAGTACCATTAGCATCTACCTATCGAGCTTTGCCCTATCTACCAATGTGGGTTATGTGTTACTCCGCAAAGTTATAACCTTTCGTTGTAATGTAGTTTGATGGCGGCAACCACAACGTAATGTAATGTCCTTAATGTGGTTTGTTTTATGTGGCGGAAGTTGAGTGTGGGCGATTGGATATGACAATGGCTTTCGCTCATAATGGCGTCAAGGATATACTCGTACTCCCTGCTCTATGCCCTTTGTGTATGAGCTTACTGATATTCCGATCTAAATTATCTATGCTCGTATTTGCTTTGCACTTTTGTATCCGGTTTTGTTGCATTCAACGTTTTAGAAACAATCTTTTACCTTGAGCAAGCTATGTAGACCCAAGTATACATCGTACATAGCACATAGCACATAGCACGTACATACGTACGTATGTATTTCGATATAAAGATTTGTGAATATTTATTGTATACACGGGAAATAAGAAAATCTTAATACCACTTGGCAAGGAATGAATTGAAGATTACATCCCCCTATTTAGGCTAAGAAAACTTTATCTCTGATAATTACTTTCGCCTTCATTGAAACGGTAATAATAGTGACCGACAAATTACCTTTGGCCAGCTTAGGGATTACTAATACTTGTCGTTGTTGGAGTGCCGTGTAGTCATCCTGGTGGATGCGTGATGATATTACGGATATTAATATCTGTTAAAAGTTGGAATCGGGTGGCCTAAGGGCTATTTAATATCCTGAGTATACGAGAGTAAGAGAAAAATCCAATATTATTTTAGTCCCTTGAGTCTGAGCAGATTTCGACTAATAAGACACTGCGGGAAGATGATAATTTAGTGTGTGTACGTACAAATATATATCCATACACGTTCCTATATTACCCGTAATGTAAGCCTTCTTAGTGTGTCAGCTTCTGTGGGGGGATTCTTGTCTCTTGGTAGAGATATAGATACATTGGAAGAGCAAAAGCAATTGAAATTCTGAATGGACACGAAAAAGTAATTCTTGTGGTCGGTGAATTGATTATTCGTACTTCGATGCAACTATGTGTAGGACTTACAAACAAAAATTAATTTAGGTACTTTGGAAGGTGTGGGTGTGCGGCACTATTTCCAAAATCTTTTAGCTAGGCCTTAGCGTAGGTATATGTCGTTATTGTTATTGGATATAATATTTTGACACAAAACTATTTGGGAATTAGATGGACTCCGCCATACCTACCCTGGTGGTCATTGTGTCACACCAAGAATTTCCCGATGCTCTTTGATAACAATAAAAAATGTGTGCAATCATATACGAGCACATATGTTATAATTCTCGTACATGTTTGTTCAATATGTTTCACATTGCTTTATTTAGAAGAACAAACGTTCACATTAGTTATGGAATATAACTTAATTGAAAGCCTGCCACGGTTGATTTAGCAGTTACCCATGTCCACCTAATTTTGCAATATATTTCCGATGGTTTGGGGCGGTATTATACAAATAAAGGGATCAATATTTGGTTAATGTGCCTGAATCGTTTTGGATTGCCTACCGTGAAAATAAAGAGTTCAACGGCAGTTAAACTGTGGTTCGGTATCACAGTACTCGTTTTTGAACACAGTTTTTAATATTTTCCAACGTTGTCGAGAATAACTCGAATATCATGGTGTCTTCCACCAGTTTTGCCGTGTAGCAAGGGCTTATAGAATATTGCCGCAATCCGGTCACTCATTTTTCGTAAATTTAGGCACTTTACCACATAAGGAGCGCCTGAAGCGCACAAGAAACTTATAAGACTTACCGAAGTCTGTATGTATGATCGCGCAACTGTGAACTACCGGTGGGGCGCCGCATGGGTGAAAACAGAATAGTACGAAGGTGCGGCAAAAAACGAACATAAAAGCTAGTGAATGCTAGTGAATGCTAGTGAATGCTAGTTGTGCATCTTTTGACAGTTACTTAACGAAGTTTCAGTCATTTTGGATTTGGACGCGCAGTTTTTAGTTGACAGTCGTTTGAGTGAGTAAATGTGAGTGTTTTTTTGTGAAAATGGATAAAATTGAGTATCGAGCTGCTATAAAATTTTTGTTTTTGAAAGGCAATACGCCCACGCAAATCAAAAATGAGTTGAACTCTGTATATTGAGACTTTGCACCATCATTTACCACAGTGAAATTTTTGGACAGCTGAATTTAAACGTGGCCGTAAGAGCTTGGGAGATGATGAACGTTCGGGACGTCCAAAAACTGCAACCACTGACGATAACATTGCTAAAGTTCACAAAATGGTGTTAGACGACCGCCGAATTAAAATGAGGGAGATAGTAGAGATTATGAAAATGTCGAAAGAACGTGTTTGTTACATATTAAATCAAGATTTAGGCATGAGAAAGCTATCCGCGCGTTGGGTGCCGCGTTTGCTTGCGCTAGACCAAAAACGTGTTCGAATGAACATTTCTAATAAATCCGAGTTTTGGCACCGATTAATTACTGTAGATGAAACTTGGATACCCCATTATACGCCCGAAACAAAAATTCTGCCAAAACAGTGGACTGCAAAGTGCGAGCCGGCTCCAAAAAAAGCAAAAACTGTTTTTTCGGCTGGGAAAGTGATGGCGACTGCTTTTTGGGATAGTAAAGGAGTTATCTTAATCGATTATCTTCAAAAAGGAAAAACCATTACAGGAGCTTACTACGCATCATTACTTGTCAAGTTAAGGGCAGAAATTGCGGGAAAACGGCCACATTTGCAGAAAAAGAAAATCCTGTTTCACCAAGACAACGCGCGGTCTTACACCTCAGCGGTTGCCATGGCGACAATCCATGAATTACGGTTTGAACTGCTTGACCATCCGCCTTATTTACCAGATCTAGCCCCGAGCGACTTCTTTTTGTTCCCTCATCTAAAAACTGCGCTCGGACGACAGAGATTTTCGTCAAATGAGGAGGCAATCACCTTCGTGAACAATTATCTTGCAGAGAAAAACGCCAAGTACTATTTGGACGAGTTAGAGAGATGGGAGCATCGCTGGGAGAAATATGTAGAGTTACAAGAAGACTATGTAGAAAAATAAAAAAAAAATTTGAGAATAAATGTCTTGTATCATTGTCCGGTCGGAAACTTTTCAGACAACCCTCGGATATGAATAGGGGAAAGGTGTGATCAGTGAGGGTCACTAGTCACCTTATGTTGTATTGTAAGTGCAAGAGGTCAATACATCCCTCCAATAATGGTTTTCCCGAGGGTTCATTTTAAAGACCATATGCTGTTTGGCGCACCTGTGCGAACGCTTGGATTGGCAAATCCATCCGGCTGGATGAACTCAACATGTTTTGTGAAAGTGATGGAACATTTCGTAAAAGTCACATCCAGTTCAAAAGAAAATCCAACTTCGCGAAAGCAATATCAATTTTGCCGCTCTTAATTATGGAAAGGAACACGGTGTTACAATGCTAACTTTCCCACCACATTCGTCAAATAGAATGCAGCCACTAGATGTTTCCGTCTAGAAGCCCTTTAAAACAGCTTACAAACTTGCAATAGACAATTTTATGATGCAGAATTCCATTTACGACATAGCAAGAGCAGCGGGATACGTTTTTGAAAAATCATTAACACCATCGAACATAATGGCAGGTTTTCGAAATCCCGGAATTTATCCCCCGGATAGAAATGCCTTTACTGATGTGGACTTTACGGGCAGTATGAGGAAACAATACCAAGTGCAAACAGTAATTAAAGGATCTATATATTATTTTGCTATTAAATCCACTTAAAAGGTTGTAAGCTTTTTTCAGTTACAAGTCAAACCGAACCGCTAACAAAGTTTGTTGGAAAAGAGGGAAAAGCACAATATGTTACTTACGGATACACCAGAAAAGAAAGAATTAGAAAAGAAGCAACTTTTAAAAAACAGGCCAAAAAGGAAAGAAAAGGCTATCAAAAAACGAAAGATACTTCAGTCGGAATCTTTAAGATTCTTCTGTAGACGGTTCGTTCGTTAGTATGTGTTCAAAGGAGGATATTGTGAGCCAAGAAATTAAAACCGGGTCCTATGTTCTAGCCCGATTCAATGCTGGAAAAAATAAGTCAGTTTATTTTATTGGCCAAATAAAAAAGGACAAAGACGAGGACAACTGTTATCAAATTTTCTTCCTTCGCAGGAGTGGCACACAAAATAAGTTTATCGAGCCCGAGGTCGAGCATATTGATTCTGTATCGCACAAGGATATTGAGCTAGTGTTGCCAACGCCTACACCATGTGATCATACCTGTCCCCGAAAGGCATCGGTAGTATTTGATGTTGACTTCCAGGGTTACGGAAATAGCCTGAGATAATTAACTTTTTTTTAAACTCATTTTATCTGTGAATTAATTTATGAAACCGAATTTGATATTTTTTTTGTTTTTACTTCTTGCTATTTGTTTGTGGAATAAATATATTTATGTTACTTTTAACGTTTATTTAACGTTTTGGTTTAATGTATTCTGTTTCTTTTTCGCCCGTCTTACTCTTTACCCCACAATGGCTCACTGTTCGCACCGATAGCAGACAGTGAGACAGTTCAACTTTTTCGAAGGATTGGTTTGTTGTGGTTTTACTATGTTTTTTTTCGATACAATATCATTTGCAGCATTAAGGTATAATATGCCTTAAAATATACTAAAAGCTCGGTTAAGATTCCTTTCAAGCGATAAGAGATATACAAATTTAAAAAAAACGTGTTTCACTGTTCGCACCTTTCCCTTACAGAACCCGGACGGGGTTCTGCACAGCTGAGAGTAATCCCGGCGCTAAAAGAAATACTCATATCAGATTTCGACGGTTTCTGGAGCGAGCAATATGATCCTTTCAATAGCTAAATTATGGGTCGCAAGCTGGAAAGGAGAAATAGCTTGGCAACACCCCGATTACCTTTTACATGAAAGGGAATGGAATACTTTTCATAGGTGTAGATTCAGATAGACACGTTGGAGAATCGAATAATAGACACGAAAACGGTTTCGGTACGAGCAACTCAGCTGTTTTTTTATGACCACCTCCATGGCGTTTTGCAACGCTGCTAGTATCACTGTAACGACCTATGGTTCGAGATACAAATGATTGAGGTGCTGGAGGGCTCTAACGATAGCTACTTGTGGTTTTCCAGCCAAATATAAAGCAATCACACTATCACGTTTGAATTCCATCGCGGATAAAATTTTTTGAACACAACTGAGACGCAAATCGTTTAAAAGGCTTGTAAATAATAAAATTATCTGTCCTGTGTCAAAATTTGAGCTCACTGCCATGAACGGTTTGGAAATTAGATCAGTCTGAAGTTGGTTGCAGTTCGAGTCATTCAGGGTGTAGAAACATAAAGAGAGAATTGAAGAGACGAAGGGCAACGAATGTCAGCGGACGTATTAAACCCTGACCCAATTAGATTCCTGAAAAACTCTGTTCAGTAAAGTTGCTTGGAAAGTCTGATTCAAATGGAAGCAGCAGCTCTTGTTTCATCTGAGGTTCATAAAAACAATATAAATTGAATCATTTAACTACATAAGCGATGCAGAGGCAATGTAGATACATAATATTTCAATTGAAAGGAAAGTACCTACTTTACGGGTAATGTCAAGAAGCCATCTTATTTTTTTTTATCAGCTAAGCCCACCTATTTCCATTTCGCACAATTTATTACAATACTCGTATATCTAATTTGTTCCGATATTGTGCCATTTTATTCCACAAAGCCTTATGTAAGTAGGCTGCTTCCTTTCCTTAGACGTGTAGATACATATGTATATGGTATACCAAATTTTCTCCAAAGGCATTTTAACTGAAATATATTTAATTAGAGAAATGTCGTTAAGATCCATCCATCAAGTTTGTATCAACGCTTTAGGCCACTAAGATTCACAGTCAACTGCATGTGCCCACGAGCGAATAAACGAACTACCAATACCAAATATTGACTTTTCGACTCAGATCTGGCTTGGCAAAGCATTGGAAATACGGATGAGAAATAATCCTGTTCTGTCTGTCGCCCACACATTCATTTTGGTCACCACCGCACACCGGTACCGTCGCCAGTGACGTGGCAATCAATCATCTGTGCAAGTAGACAGAATCAATTTCGTTTAAATAAACTTACATTATTGAATGAAAAATCCCCGTCAGATATTTGATTGATGAAAATGACAATTTATTTGTCTTAACTGGCATTAAGGGTAGGAGATCGACTATGAGTACGAGTACATTCAACGCCAACCCTAAAGCAACATATTACGTCCTGTCAAAAACTGAAAAGTCTATATACAACGAGTATGGGCAAAAAAGGCAAACGCACATATGTACTTACGTACTCGTATGTAGTCGTAGGTATGTGTTTGTACGAGTATGTTACATGCGAGTATAAGATGATGGATGGCTTGGCCGGGATATTTAATTATTCAATTTGGTTCGGTGGTAAGCACTTTTTAAGCGAGTAATGATCGTTTTAACATAGAGCAGCACCTGCTGAACAATTGGAAGGGGGAAAGAATTGCTAGGTGTCCTTGTACTTGTAACAGGTGAATAGCTAGGGATATTAAACTTAAATTTTGTCCCTTTAACTGGTAAACGTTGGTGACAGCGAATGACAATAATCATAAAAAGCCCATTTGAAAATGTTAATCAAAAGATAGACAAACCAAGCTACCTACGAATATCCTTTGCGATAACATCATCTAATTTCCTTTCGGGCAAAATTAAATTTCCCCTTGCAATGTGAAACCAAAATGAAAATACGGCAATAAAGAAGGTAAGGTTGTTTGGTTTGGGGGTATGGGTTTGAATTGGCTGAACGAACTTGTAGGAGGAAACGTACGAGTATACTATGTACTCGGAACGAAGGTACGAGTAACAATAATTTGTTTGTCTTTAGTTGCGCAATTTTTTTAAATAACAATCTTCAGGGCAGATACTACTCGTAGCTCTCACCTTACCAATTTACTTGTGAATTAAACTCCCCGTTCTACCAAAGATGGTAGAAAGTCAGAGCTCATAGCGATTGTTAATCGTAGTTTAGATGGAATATAGTACCAACGGCAATACCGAACCGTAGCCGACTTTCGGTGGAATATGTACAAATGTATGTATGTACTTATAAATCAACTGAACCCACCAATCCGGGGTAATACCATATCTGTTGGTCGCCAGAGAGTTCTATCCTATTATAAAGGGGACTGGGGTTCGAGCATAATTTCTTTTTTTTGTTTTTTCCGAGACAAAAAATCTCACTGCCATGCCATTTTGTGCTTACAATTTGATTGAAAGAATACAGTAGTTATTTTTTTTTTGGTCTTTGTTTTCATCTTTGCTGATGCTTAAAAGATGCCTGGAATTGATAGTAACTATTTGTTAACGAGAGGGATTCTCTAGATACGGATCTCTGTGTGAAGACCGAAGAGACTTTGTTTGTTGGTTGCGGTGGCTTTTGTCTTTGTCCTCATTTAGGATGCCCTGCCATGGTGACATTGGCATGAGTTAGAGTTAGTCAACCATTTATCACTGTTGTTATCGTAGTTCGCATCCCTTTCTGTGCTCGTACTATTCGATTTGGTTGTGTAATGCCTTTACCCTACTGAATTCGTACGAGCATTTCGGCTGCTTCAATTAGAAGCAGACAAACATGTAATCGTGTGTTTTCGAAAAACAACAATTCCTTCACCGGTCACAATTCACTTAAATAGAGAGAAAATACGTTTCCGGCTCCGAGATGTCTATCACAAGCCATAGCATATACTCGTAGTCTGGAATGGCTTCATTAATTGCAAATGAAACAAGAGAAAGAAGAGCCAAAACAAAGGATGCTCGTATAATACTTGGCCACACAAGAAGCTTTTTTCTAATACATTTTGCAACTAATTGTTGCGAATTAACTTTACCCCCTTCTTAAAGGACGAACCAAACCAAGAGTACCATATTACTTAGCTGTGTAGTCTTTAGAGTTCATATTAAGAAATATCCTTGAAACTCGTATACAACATATCCCGGCTACTCTGAGTGGCGCGATGTACATAAAAATTTCATTGGTTTTTGCAAACGGTCAACGGTCAACGGAGTGTAGGGAGAGAATAATTTTCGCTCTGCTATCATACCTATTTGATGGCAAAGAAATGCTCTTCCAAAGTAAAGTTTTCGAAATTTTTCTTTTCTTTTGCCTTTGCCTTTGCCTTTCCCGGCACTTCATAGCTTGGATGAAACGACTTCCTGATCCTTTTTATTGGCTGCAAATCCGTTTTGGCAGCTTGCAGTATGTGGTCCATTCCACTGAATGAGTACAGTGGTAATACACATCCAGGAAAAAATCCCTCTAGAGTTCATAACTATGCGTGTTTGTGTGTGTTTTATAATTTGTAGTACTTCAGAAAATGATGGCGACAAATTAATGAGGAGAATCCACACGAAAGTGCACACTTGGCACGTTGTCAACGGAAATCGTTACACAGTGAAGTGTCACTCTAAAGGACTTATGAAATACGAGTTTTTTGCTTGCTCTCTACGAGTACATATGTATTCGTAGCAATGAGCTGTGCAACCTTATTTCATATCAATCTATAATTTATTTACTTAAAGTTCAGTACTGCACTGGCTTTTGTTTATTTGACAGTCTTAATGAATGCCAAATTGGAAGTGTCAGCATATCAAACGCCACAAAGCAGGCATCATCCCTGTCCAGTCTGTGCCCCTGCCTCTGGCCAATTGGACATGGGAAAATAATAATTTCTCGTTATCTCATGTCATGTGGTTGCAATTTTATTTGCGCTTTAAGGCAATGCGGACGTCAAAATGAAACCCTCTACCTCTATCTACCTTCGCAGCTAGGTCTGGCTACTTGTTGACACTTGTCTCGGTGTCCATGCATATGGATGACTTTCGGGCGCGAAAGTACACCACCTCTGAAACAATGTCAATCATTAAGCAAATTTAATGGCCCATAAAGCTCATTTCCCCGATTGAATGACTGGACAATTCATAAGCCATCGATGGAATTTATCATTGTAGTCCCGATTCATCAGAAAATTTGTCGTAAATACATATAGTTGGCAGCTAGGCATACTTTCATGTGACATTCCGCCATGGGAGGCAATATTTTATGAATTAATAAGGATTAAACCAGGATGACTTGACAGTCATTTATAACGCGCGCATACCAACAGATTGGTAAATATGTAATTTCACTACGCTCGCTTCTCTGAGAATAATGACAATTGCAAATGAACATTGTTTGTGAAATTATTAATATTTGTATTCAACTCACCCCCCGTACCCGAAAGAGCAATGCCAATGATAATGCAGGGCAGGCATATTTCCGAGAACAGTAAGGAAGGAAGTAGAAACAGCATGGCAACAGCAGCCGGCGAATGAGGCATTTTAATTTACACCAGCCGGTAGGTGTCCCAGGATGCTGCCGCAAAATTCCCATTGTATTGTATGAAGATCTGATTGGAATGTCAATGCTGGCAATATTATGGCAAAGCATTCACAATTTCCCTTACATGTTCATACTTATTGTAAATACCAATAAGTTTATATCGCATTATGGGTAGGTGAGGCATCTATAAATGGCCGGAGAGTAGCAGTTATGAAAATATTAATCGATTTCGAGATTCTCTTTTGTAATTGAATTGCGAATATTTCCATGGGTTGATTGCCATTTCAGTGTCTAAAGGATTGAGAACAAATCCTACAACAGTTATCAACGCCAATTGTGTAATGGATATAAGTAACAATGCAATATGGTATACTTTTGCATTTCAAAAATGTATGGGAGCTCCACAAGTAAGAAGGATTTCGGCTGATGAAAGAATACTGGAAGCTGTTACAACTGATCCATCAGTCAGCATCAGATGCTTAGCTTTGCAGTTCAATATTTCCAGACATAAAATTTCTAATGTACTGCATGGAGAAAATCTTTATCCATACCACCATATACCTGTACAAGAACTGCTTCCCAATGATTTGGAAAAGAGACTTGAGTTTTCCAACTGGTTGCTGGAGCGGAGCTTGGATGACAACCAGTTTATTAGCAGAATTCTTTGGACGGACGAATCTGAATTTACAGGAGATGGGATAACAAATTTTCGTAATCTTCATACGTGGGCAGCGAACAATCCACATACAAGGAGACATAAATCATTTCAACACAAATTCAGCGTCAATACCATATGTGGGCAGGTGTACTTGGAAACTAGTTAATCGGCCCTCTCAAACTACCACCTAGGCTGAATTCTACAAATTATCTGGAATTTTTTCCGAAATGATTTACCAGAACTATTGGAGGACATTCCAGTGACTCAATTAGCTTCATCTTATTTTCAACAGGACGGTGCTCTAGCCCACTATGGCGATTAAGAATTGGCTATGTGAGGGGTACGGTAACCGTTGGATAGGAAGAAATGGACCAGTTCACTGCCCTGCAAGATCTCCTGACCTTACAGTTTGGATTTTTTTTTGTATGGGGAAGAATGAAAGAACTTGTTTATTCAACCGAAATAGCAACTTTAATTGAAATGATTCGTATTCGCGTATTCTCGAAGCGCCATCAAGAGAGTGGCAGCAGTTAGCATTGATATCCAAAAACGGGCTCTAGCATGCATACAAAACCAAGGAGGACACTTCGAGCACCTGTTATAACTGTTTTAGTACACACATAAAATAAAAATTACCTAAGACCACACAAAATCATTTTTTATTCATAGCCTTTGAAGTTTAAAGCAAAAAAAAACTTTTTTATAAATTTTACCTGCTACAGGTTTTCCCAAGTATCATAAAATCTATGTGGTTTTTCTGCGAACATATTGATGATTTTTTTTGTATTATTGTTTCTTTCAAAATAAAAAAATTGTAAAACGTTATGTTAATTAGGCATTTTCTAGAGAAAAGTGATCTTAAAGTCAAAGATTAGCATGGGCAAAGAAATTGGAAGAAGCTTAGAAATTAGATATCTGAAGACTCAAACTTCTTCTAATAGCAAAGTCCTATAGGAAGCTTCTACCATTAGTACTAACAGAGCAATTTCTATTAATATGGGTCAGGGTACACCAAACTACGCCTTTTCTTAAATCCTCGATAAATGATGTCAACATTGGAGATTTATGGATCACCCAGGAATCATTTCCCACACCCTGTATATTCACGCAAATGTTATTGATCACTCATATATGCGGAAGCATAGCTTCAAATGCATCATAATATGATGATCTTTAGGCTTAGGACTGCTACCAAACGATCTGCCATCGTTGTAATGGGCTGAAGGATAAGAAACTATGCAATCTGCACTGCTGATTGAGGAAAAAGGCAGCGCTTATTTGTATGAGGAACCATTTTTCAAGTTTTAAAAAGACATCGTTTTTGCAGGCAAAGTTGAAAACAAAATGAAAACGGTATAATAGCCATTTAATTTTGAACTCAGTCTGTTGAAATGGTTCGAAAACAGTGCTGGATCGACTTGGATTCAGCCAAATCTTCTGCATTCAAAATCAGAATTAAATGAAAATTTTTCACAATTTTGAGAACAAAATATCATCATCTGGATATACCACTTTGATCAAAAATTTTTCGGAATTTATTCAGAAAATTTTAAATACAAGTTTATCCATCTAAATCTACATATATTGTCCCCTTCAAAGTAATCCCCATCGACTGCAACACACTTATGCCAGCGCTTGATCCAATCCTCGAAACATTTTTTATATTCGGTTTTCGGTATGTCCATCAGTGCTTCCTGCGATTTTTCCATTACTTCCTCTCGGCTGCTGTTTCAGCGTTCCCCGTAGTGGTTTTTTAACTAGATTGAACAGAAAGAACTTACAGTGAGCTAAATCGGTGGCTGTTGGATGGTATTTGTTGCGTTTTTCGTCAACAAATTACGAATAATGATGGCACTGTGCGACGGTGCGTTATCATGGTGCAAAATCCACGAGTTTTCTACCCTCAATTCTGGTCTCTTTCGGCGAATTGCTTTACGCAAACGTCTCATAACGCCCATATAATACTCCTTGTTTACTGTCTGGTCTTCTGGCAAAAATTCATGATGCACTACACCGTTGTAATCCATGAAAACCGTGAGCATTGCCTCATTGGACAGATTCATAGGCAATGTTCAAGTCCTCCGCTATCTCTCTGATGGTTCATTAGCCGAAGAACAGGAGCATGAGTCCGGGAACGAATTTGAAAAGCAGAGAGTACTGTCGTCAGCAAAGGAATATATTAAATTTGAAGTAGCAGACCAGAGATCGTTGATGGAAATTAAAAAGAGTGTCGGAGACAGAATGGAGCCTTGGGTCACGCCAGCATTTATTTTGTAAATATCAGACTTGAAACCGTCCAAGACAACTTGGATTGAACGTTGCGAAAGGTAGTTTCTAATCCATTTAAGAAGAGAGTCATAGATCCCAAAAGCACGCATTTTCGACAAAAGAGCCTGATGCCAAACTCTGTCAAATGCCTTAGAAATATCAAGTGCAACTATCTTGCTTTCGCCAGATTGATGCACGCTTTGGTTCCACTTTTCAGTGAGACATGCCATCAGATCACCAGTGCACCTGTTGCTACGAAAACCGTACTGCCGGTCATTGAGAAGTTTTCGCATTTTGAGATATTTCATGATCTGACAGCTTATCAGCGTTTCCATGACGTTGGAAAGAAGGGACGTAAGCGTAATGAGTCTGTAGGAGGAGAGAGAAGAAGATTCGCCTTTTTTAGGGACGGGCTGGATAAATGCTGTTTTCCGTCTGCTGTTTTCCATCTGCTGGGAAAGAGTCCTAAAGAGTAGGATTGATGAAAAAGTTTACATTGTGATTTTGCCAGTGTTGAAGAACACCTCTTTCGAAGAAGGGGAGATATTCCATCTGGAGCAGCGGATTTGTGAATGTTAAGTTTTTAAGAACTCTTGCTACAACACCAATACGAAAGTGGATTAGTCCCATTGAAGATTCGACGCGCTCAAGTGTAGGCGGAGCTAGCCGCAATGTGGGCAGCAAGCAGATTGGCCTTGTCCAAAGAGCCGACAGCTGGAATGTCATTGTAAATGAGCGCGTTGGGATAGAGGTTGAGGCAGAATTTCTAATGTTTTTGCCGAATGACCAACAATTTTTACTACCTTTGGGACATTGTAGTATTTTCAGCCTCAGTTTTGGGTCGTATTGGAATTTTACTCGCTTAAGAAGACGTTGAAGTCATTCCTGGCTCGTTTAAACTTTTTTCGGTTTTCCTCTATTGGGTTGGTCTTGAAGGACCGAAAAAATATTTCTCTAACCCTGACAGTCTCTTTACAGCTCGAATCGTGCCATGCCTTTTCTTTTGGGTTGATACTCTTCATCCGATGAGGGATAAAGTTTCTCATTCCAAAGACAATAGTTTATGTGATCAGATCAGCAGCGGCATAAACGTCGATTCGAGGAGACATAACGACCAGTTAAATTTCCTAAAGAACTTGTTAAGTCCGTTCCAATTGGCTTTCTCGTATTGCCATACGCTTCTTTTAAGAATCTTTTCTCTAACTGTGTAGTGGGTGTACGAAAATTTAGCTGATATGACACAATGGTCCGACGGGCCTAGAGGGGAGAGTACATCGACTCAGTACTTGTCAGATTGAGAAGTTACAAACAAGTCCAGGGTGTCGGCGGTATGACTTGACTATCAACGTCAAGTATTCGTGTGGGCTCATTTACAAGCTGGGTTAAGTTATTTTACGCAGCGAAGATCTCAACACACCGTCCTTCTGGTATTGTCTTGCTAAACCATGTGTTGCTAATAATAATAAGTAACTGGAAATTGCCCAACTACATTCTAATACATTCATATTGAAGTCTCCAACTAATTCTAATTTTCCAAGAATCAGGAAAATTATTTTACGAATGCCACAACACTGAAAAGTTTCTGACCGCGGCACTCGTCAATAAAAGCAAGTGAATGCTAGTTGTGCATCTTTTTACAGTCACTTACCGAAGTTTCAGTCATTTTGGACCCGCAGTTTTTAATTGACAGTCGTTCGAGTGAGTCGATGTGAGTATTTTTTGTGAAAATGGGAAAAATTGAGTATCGAGCTGCTATTAAATTCTTGTTTTTGAAAGGCAATACGCCTACGCAAATCAAAAATGTGTTGGACTCCGACGTCCAGAAACTGCAACCACTGACGATAACATTGCTAAAGTTCACCAAATGGTGTTAGACGACCGCCGAATTAAAGTGATAGAGATAGTAGAGGTTATGAAAATGTCCAAAGAACGTGTTTGTTACATATTAAATCAAGATTTAGGCATGAGAAAGCTGTCCGCGCGTTGGGTGCCGCGTTTGCTTACGTTAGACCAAAAACCTGTTCGAATGAACATTTCCAACGCTCTGTTGGCGCAGTCTAGGTGCAATAAATCCGAAACAAAAATTCTGTCAAAACAGTGGACTGCAAAGTGCGAGCCGGCTCCAAAAAAAAAAAAAACTGTTTTTGGCTGGGAAAGTGATGGCGATTGTTTTTGGGATAGTAAAGGAGTTATCTTAATCGATTGTCTTCGAAAAAGAAAAACCATTACAGGAGCACACTACGCATCATTACTTGCCAAGCTGAAGGCAGAAATTGCGGAAAACGGTCACATTTGCAGAAAAAGAAAATCCTGTTTCACCAAGACAACGGGCCGTCTCACAACTCAGCGGTTGCCATGGCGAAAATTCATGAATTACGGTTTGAACTGCTTGACCATCCGCCTTATGCACCAGATCTAGCCCCAAGCAACTTCTTTTTGTTCCCTCATTTAAAAACTGCGTTCGGAGGACAGAGATTTTCATGAAATGAGGAGGCAATCACCTTCGTGAACAATTATTTTGCTGAGAAAAAGCGCCAAGTACTATTTGGACGGGTTACAGAGATGGGAGCATCGCTGGGAGAAGTGTGTAGAGTTACAAGGAGACTATGTAGAAAAATAAAAAAAAATTTTGAGAAAAAATGTCTTGTATAGTGTCATTGTTCGGTCGGAAACTTTTCAGACACCCCTCGTATGTAGTCTGTAGACACATAAAAAGACATACGCTTTGGTGAATTTCAACAGAAACTTTCAAAATATCTACGCTCAAGAAATTGAGACACACAACGTCGTGAAACAAACAACACCTGCTGTGTAGTTAGTTTTCATTCGGATTAGCATACAAATTAAGCCCGGGAATAATAACATACGAGTATAATCGCTTTTCTCAAAACCGTAGATTGAGGCACAAACATATATGCGTAGCAAGAGTAACAAAGTTTTCTCGTAAGTCTCTTTTGGTGAATAGTAAAGGGTTTGCTTACGTAAGGGAACTATCTCTAAAAACATTTTCGCAGTTACAATAGTATTAATAAGCTGAGTACACATAATTCTTCATTTAAATTGAATTTATCATTCGTTCCAATAGCTTATAAATAATCGCACTAAATAATCTTTCCAAAAATAATTCGATTGTCTTTGAACCATAAATACTTGGCATCATTTCATAAACTTCGACTTGTTCATGTAACCGCCTTTAATAACTTCCATGCTCCTGCACCATACAGCCCTACTGGAATGATTACGGTCTTAATTAGAGCCTTCTTAGTGTTACTTGACAAGGGATTATTACATAATTGACTTCTTAAGCCAAACAAACAGCGATTGGCAAGTATAACTCTTCGTTTGGTTTCTGATGATTTGTTATTGTCAAAGTTTATGGGGCCGATATCTAGACAAAATCTCTAATTACTTCAAAATTATTGCTGTATTCTGTAATGATCTCTCCGATTCGTTGATGCTGTGCGTTCCTTAATGTTGTCAGCATATACTTGTTTTTGCCTGATTCACAGCTAAATCCATTTTGATCTCTTCGGTTTCAATATTTGCATATGGACCATTGACAACTGGCAGCCTTCTACTTATAACACTGCCCTACACAAATTTTGGTGCCTGGAATTTAAGACGATTTCAGAAATGTTAACTGTTTTTTTTGTATCAGCTCTAATTTACGAGATGGACAAAAAATTGGATTTTTAAAAAAATACGGCTTTATTTTAATATTTTACGTGAAGAAATTGTCTTTTAAGGGATTTTTTTAGAGTGAAGTTGTCTTAGACAATCGCGCATAATTCCCCAGCAATAATCTGCCATCATATGAACGTCCCATCTTCCTTGATACCTGTTCTCCATTGTTTTTATATCTTGATGGAAGCGTTCTCCTTGTTCTTCGCTAAGATCTCATGGGTTATGCCGAAACTGATCTGTATGACTATGGAGGTAGTGTACTTTTATGTTCATATTACAGCCAACATTTTTAAAGTTAAGAAGCATTTTCTTAACTAACTCTTCGTAGTCATTAGCCTTGTAATTTCCGAGAAAATTTTGTACAGCCGCTACAAAAGATTTCCACTCAGTCGTTCTAATTCAGTCATAGATGTCTCAAAATTACTAGAGCATTTAATTAATAAACGTATTTGGGGTCCATCAAAAATGCCAGCTTTTAACTTTTCATCACTTAATCTAGGAAATTTCTGAGAAATACACTGAAAGCATTGTCCATTTTTGACGAGAGCTTTTACAAATTGCTTCATTAGCCCCAATTTTATATGCAAGGGCGGACGAATGATTCTTTCTCGGGGAACTAAAGGCACATTTATCACATTAACCATCTTCAAATCGACATAGATCACCCATTTTGTTCGATATATTTTATTTTCTGCAATAAAACTGAAATTACCTCATATTCTTCTTTCATACAAGTAGAGCGGGCAATTGGAATAGGAGCATGTTTTATGCCATTATGTAAAAGGACAGACTTTAGACGTCAATAAAGAGACGCCAATCACTTGCCTGATAGGTCTCCAAGCCCATGAAAGTCAGTAAGTCATATCACTGCAATATACACAATTTTTACCAGAAGAATTGCAATAAGTTTTGTTCTCTCTTGCGATAGAAAGTAATCAGACGTTAGGCAATTTTTTTTTAACCTTGATGCTAGCAGCTTAGCTGATTCCTTTGAAAGATCTAAGTCTCTAATGGGATTATTAAACTCGTTTTGTGAAAATGTTTTAGGTTTCGATGTTTCTTCAGAGCATTCAAGTCATCACTTACTTGAGAAGCACTAGATCCTTCAATTTCTTCCCCCTGACATTGTGGTAGCTGATGAAAAACTGGTATTGGAACGTCTTCTGAATGAGGAATTGGTCTTATTGCTGAAGAAATATTAGGATATTTCCATTTGTGGCGATTGTTTTTGTTGATGACCACTATACTTGCCATACAGAAGTAACAGTCTTATGATAATTTTTTTGTTCTCGCCAAATCATCGGTACTCCAAGTTTCAAAGATTTTCGTGCACCTTTCTCCCATTGTCGCAAAAGTTCAGTGCACGTTTTACATACGCTGTGAGGCGCCCACGCTTTACCTTGATTGCAAATTTCAATATTGAAGTAAGCAAAATACAAGCGGATCACAGTGTTTTTTTTTATTACTTTTCGCTGATCTTTGAAAATATATTCTCCACAAATGTAACAAAACTTACCAGGGTCGTTAACACAACGTCTTAACTTACTAGCCATTATGAAATATTTAGATTTATTTTATCAGTGTTATTGTGAAATCGAATTAGACTTAAAACAAACTAAACCGGCGAAGTGGCGATTCGATAAATCGGAGGAGAGCGTAGGAACTAAACACATAACATCTCTAAAACAATGCGCTTACAGAAGCTTGAAACTGCGAGGCGTCAACGCTGATATGCAAGTGGATAACGGACCCAAGAAGTGTGAAGTAAATTCATACTGCAGCTTCAAACTTAGTTAGCTGTTTTAATTCATGGATTCGGAATCCATGGTGTCATATTTATTTTCAATTTGACTGGTTTCATTGAAAAAGGACGCACAAGGCGATCTAGATAGCTGGTAGATAGTAAACTAGAGGTGACTAGAGGTTAAAGAAAACTATTGGATATTATACATATGTACTCGTATATTACTTTTCTTATCTACCACAGATACAAACAAAGCTGCACCAATTTTTTTTTATTTTTTTTTGTAGGCTTGTGTAATTGATATCCATGTCGAGAGTAGTTGCACAAACTTATCGAAAGACGTGTCTCAGGTATTTGCTTGAAAGTTTCGCGCAATTTTCTTAACATTAATTAAAGAAGTCACATGACAGCGCATTAACTTCATTGTCTCAACTCCTCTTTGACGACGTTAAGTAGATAGATGCATCTCAAATTGGCGTAGTTAAGGCTTCTCCGACACAATTTTGGATATAAGTTGTTGTATGCTCTCTACTAAGTCATCTCTTTCTGCTTTAAATGTGCTCCAGCAGTCTGATTTTACGTAAGTTCAAATATTTCTGCCTTTACTGCGTGGACGAAAGTCTTGATTTTAATCTGTCTAATGCCCATCCTGGCACACCTCCCTTGATACCTCATATCTCACAACAACCTCACAAGAGAGTGATGAGTCACAATTTGTGTCGTTTTTGTATTCTAAACCTCACAAGTAGTGAGCATCACAACAACTGTCAAAATTGTGATGTCCGGTTGAGCAGCTCAAAAGCCGATCACAAGAGAAAAATAAAGGATAGCATAATGGAGGAAGAATTTTCAATTTTGCTGCTTGTGAATGAAATTAACAAAAACGAGGAAAGGTAAACAAATATATTTATTTTTTATTGAGCAGTATCTATACAAATGTAAAAAACTTTTTAATTCTTTTAGATTACAACGTAGGCGAGTTCTACGAAATTTGCGGGAAAGAAATGATACTTTCCCATTAAGTGATAGCTGATTTATAAAAGTTTTCCGTATTCCGAAAACATTGTGCAGAGATATTATAGAAGAGCTGCGTATTTACGATGACCAAGCAAGTAGTTTGCCATTATTTGTATGTACATGTAATAGCTATACCTTTCCTTACAACAGTTCTTTTCAGTTTTGCATTTTTTCGGGAATGGTTCCTATCAAAAATGCATTGGAAATAACTATACCATTACATTAAGCCAACCTTCGGTTTCTCGATGTGTGCAATACATTTGTAAACTCATATTGCGGGTCAAGGGAAATCTGATAAAATTTCCTACAACAAATAAAGACATAAGAGTCGTAAAAACTGAGTAAATACTCGTATGCACAAATAATGGTTATACAATAATGAAAGTGCGTAGTCCTTTACTTTTTTTTTAAAGGTTTTACCAGCGATTTCACGTAAGAGGTACAATTGGAGCGATCGATTGTACCCACATATCAATTGTTTCCCCGCCTACTAGAGAGCCCATATGCGTATTTATATATGTATGAACAGGAAAGGCTATTATAGCATAAATGTAGCAGCCGTAAGTCATATTTTTCTTTATGATTATTTTCATTATTCACAGTTTCTTTCTTCTTTAAAATTTCTGCATCTAAACGCCAAATTCCGATTCCGGCATCTGGACAACGTCGCCAGTTCGGATGCATCTTATACAAAGCCATACCTGCAGACAATTCAAGTGGCTTTTGGCTGACTTAGGATATGCATTAGAGCCTTGGATAATGACTCCAGTGGATGGTCCCACTTCGCAAGCTGAGCTTCTGTACAACCAGTCGCACATCAGGGCTCGAAATACCATCGGACGAGCTTTAGGCGTTTTAAAGTCTCGCTTTAGATGTTTGTTGAAGGATAGAGTAATGCATTACCCTCACGAAAGTGCAGCACGTATAATTTATGCATGTGGTATTTTGCACAATATAATGCCAACAAACGGGATCGATTTGGTATATGACCACGAAAACCAAACACCAGAACCTCTCCTTGCAATGGCAACAATAGAGGAAAATGAATCCAGTGGAAGAAGCCAATACTTTAATGAAGGAAAACGGCTGCGGCAAAGCTACATAATCACCTTTAACAACTGTAGTTATCTAGCAATCTTTCGTCTAAAATAAATTAATTAAAATTACAAATTAATCAAGCAATTAAGAACACACTTTTTATTTTATTTTATTTTCTGTTAATAAACTCATTTACCAGCTGAGAAACAGCTGCTAAGTCCTCCCCAACTTTTACCAAAGCTTCCGTCATAACACCCTGGTTTATTTAAAATTTGAAGTTGTAATTTGGTGACGCTCCTCCTGTGCTGCTTTCTCTATTTCAAACCTCTTCGCGCAAAGTTCAACAACTTTCGTACAGAGGTCAGTTGTTGAAATTCGTGCGCTGCCCTTTGAAGAAGCTGGAGTCGTCGAACTTCTTGGCTCATGTTCTATTATGTGCTCAAAAGAAAATGAAAACACTGATGTTGGTGTAGCCGGCGACGACTCAATGGGTCCTTCCTTGGAAGCAAGTACCTACATATTCAAGGGAAATATTAACAATTAATAATACATTTACTAAATTTTGGTGGGGACGAAAGCCCCCATTTATTCGGCTTAATACAAGCTATAACTTAAAATTAAACTTAAACTAAAACTTAAAACTAAGGTTGGTTAGAGTGGTGAAGGAGAACGGATTTGAGGTAGGAAGTGGTGTGGTGGAAGTCAAAGACGCTAGGGTTTGAATTAATTTTTCGTAGCATACGCGTAGCATGGTGGGTTGGGAGATAGAAGAGACGAGGGGTACGTAGATTACGAGGGTTAGTGTTGAGGAAAATAGAGTTGTGAAGGGACGCACATTCAACCTGACCTGAAAGAAGTCGATGAATGAAGAGAAAGTCGGCTGCATCTCTGCGTTCCTCAAGGGTGTTTAGGTTAATAAGGTTGAGACGGTTTTGATAGGGGGGCAGAGTAAAAGGATCATCCCAGGGCAAACCTCGAAGAGCAAATCGAAGAAAACGGCGCTGGATGCTTTCGATTCTCGAGATATGAACGCGATGACATGGGGACCATACTTGACAGGCGTACTCTAGGAGGGGACGAACAAAGGTAATATAGAGGGACCTGGTCACGTATGGGTTGGTGAATTCTTTGGACCATCGTTTTACAAAACCTAGTGCAGAGTTGGCTTTAAGGATTATCCCATCCATATGTAAACGGAAGTTGAGCTCCCTATCACACAAAATGCCGAGGTCGCGAAGAGACTCAACGGAGGAGATAGGTTGGTTGTGGAGAGGGTAGAGTCGGGGAGGAGATTTGTGCCGCTTATGTGAAAAGGTGATGGATTGGTATTTGGTGATATTAAGTTCCAAACAATTTTTGAGGCACTAGATAGAAAAACTATCAAGGTCTTGTTGAAGGAGGAAGGAGTCATGGGGAGAGGAAATGGTTTTGGAAAATTTGGTACCGTTGGCGTAAAGGGAGACGAACGAGTGTTTGATAGTCCTATCGAGATCATTTATGGTTAATATAAAAAGAAGGGGACCGAGATGGAGCGGAGTGGGCTGACCTAAAGCGAACACTGTAAAAACGGTTTTCGAGGTAAGAGGATATCCATTTTAACAGTATGGGTTCAAAGCCGACCGCAGACAATTTGAAGAGTATTAATCGATGAGAAATTTTATCGAAGGCTTTGCTAAAATCGGTTGCAACTACATCGACTTCGTTGCCGTTCTCTAGGGCAGAGATGGCAAAGGATACGAATTCAACCAGATTTGTGGTGGTTGACCTACCCATTAGGAAGCCATGTTGTCTAGGGGAAATAAATGATTTGCATTGGAAGCTTAGAGCTTCATACAAAATACTTTCGAGGAGTTTGGGTATATGGGAGAGTTTAGCGATTGGACGATAGTTTGTTATTTCGTTCTTTGATCCCTTTTTGTGGATCGGGGTTATAAAGGAGGTTTTCTAAACCTGAGGAAATTCTCCTTGTGAAAGGGATAGACGAAAGAGGTCAGATAGGGCAAGGGAAAGAGACGAAGAACATTTTTTAAGAAATATGGCAAAGATGGCCTCCCTGGACCGGGTGTAAATTCGTCATTGAGTTGGTGTAATTTATATTCGATATAAGAGGACTCCAAGATGTGAGAGAGAAGTGGGCCATTGGAGAAGTTCAGAAGGTAACGAAAATAGGATGGATCTGGTACAAAGGAGTCGTTGGTGAAGGATTGTTTAAAGAAGCTGGCAAATAGGTTGGCAATGGTGAGTTGATCGGTTGATGACTTGTTGTTGAAAGGGAGGGAAGGAGGGTAACCATCGGACTTTCTTAGGTAGTTAACAAATTGGTAAAAGTACTTAGGGTCATTTATAAGGTTGACTTGCGCATTATTAAAGTAACGCTGGTAAAGGGAATCGTAAAGTTCGGTGAAATGAAGATAAGCACCAAGATAGTTGGAATAGTCGGACAAGGATCTGGTACGCAGAAAAACAGCCCATAACTTGTTTCTCTTGTTTCGTAAGGAACGAAGCTTGCGATTATACCAGGGAGGACTAGTAGGTAAAAGAATTAAATATTTCTTTATAAAAAATGGATAGGCATCATTTACATTTAGGTTGTGAAAGTTAAAGGGGGATCTGCTAAGATAGTCACTGATTTTGTGAAAGTTTGCTTTATGAAAGTACGAGCATCACATCCGATTGTCGGGACGGTTTGCAAGCCGTCTAAGGCGACAGCACCGAACACCTCAAGCGCCTTTTCTTCGAAGGCGGTTATCTTCTCTGATGGCGGTGGACTACCACCAGTTAAATTTTTGTGCACTTTTATTTTTCGTGCACAAGAATGCAACTGCTGCTACCAATGGCTTAAAATCTAAAAAGAAATGCATGCAACATTATGATAACAAAATAACAGATAATAACCAAACTTACTTGTTTCCACTTGGTCACTGGTCGAACTGGTCCCCGCAACGAGTTTATCCAGCACGTTCCATTATGCCTTCATCTTGCTGGGATCAGTTGGATCATTCTTAGTAATGTAAGTAATGATCCAACTGCTCCTGAGACGGTCGCTCATATTTCTCTGAATTTCCTGTAAACTGTTCATTATTAGTACACTAAATATGAATGTTTCTTTTTATCAAAAAAAAATATTACCTTGTCCACAATGATCCTCCATTATTTCTTATATTTTAGGATGTATGTTTCTTAATTTTGTGTATATTTTTCTTTATTTCTGCCAAATGCAAGTGGGCGCAAAAATCACGATTGTAAAAAAACAATATTTTTTTGACAAGACACCGTGGTAACTATTTTAGGTGTTTTCTTGTGAGGGGTTGGTCAGAATAGCAAAACGCTGATCGCTCACAAGAAACCTCACAAGAGAAGCATCACAAATTTCGCATCACTGACATTTGTAAGCTGAATAGTTCGTTTTAGCTGAAAACAAAGTTTGAGTCGTCTCCACGCAACCACGCGCGCTGAATTTGACGCTATTACTAAATTTCTATAGGTTTCTGCTCGATTCTTGCTGGCATGTCAGGAGAGAGAGAGAGAATTATTTTTTCGGTCCTACAAGACCAACCCGACAGAGGAAAACTGGAAAAAATTTAAATGATTGCAACGTCTTTCTCAAGCGTGTGAAATTCCAATACGACCAAAATCTGAGGCAAAAAATACTGCAATGTCCCAAAGGCAGTAACAATTTTTGGTCATTCTTCAAAGACATTAGAAATTCTGCCTCATCCTCCATCCCAACGCGCTCATTTACAGTGACATTCCAGCTGTCAGCTCTTGGGACAAGGTCAATTTGCTTGCTGCCCACTTTGCGGCTAGCTCAACACTCACAGATTGTGCTTTGTCCCCGCCTACACTTGAGTGGGTCGATTCTACAATGGGATGAATCCACTTTCGCACTCGTGTCGTAGCACGAGTACTTAGAGATCTCAACATGCACAAATCCACTGGTCCAGATGGTATATCTCCCCTTCTTCTGAAGAGGTGTTCTTCCACGCTGGCAAAACCACTGCGTAAGCTTTTTCATCAATCCTACTCTTTAGGACTCTTTCCGAGCAGATGGAAAACAGCATTTGTCCAGCTCGTCCCTTAAAAAGATGAATCTTCCTCTCTCTCTTCCTACAGACCTATTGCACTTACGTCCCTTCTTTCCAAGGTCATGGAAACGCTGATAAATCGTCAGCTCATGAAATATCGCAAGGCACGAAAACTTCTCAATGACCGGCAATATGGTTTTCGTAGCAACAGGTCCACTGGTGATTTGATGGCATGTCTCACCGAAAAGTGGAACCAAAGCGTACATCAATCGGATGAAAGCAAGATAGTTGCACTTGATATTTCTAAGGCAATTGAGAGAGTTTGGCATCAGGCTCTTTTGTCAAAAATGTTTGCTTTTGGGATCGATGACTCTCTTCTTCAATGGATTAAAAATTACTTTTCGGAACGTTCAATTCAAGTTGCCTTGGACGGTTTCAAGTCTGATATTCACAAAATAAATGCTGGTGTGCCCCAGGGCTCCGTTCTGTCTCCGACACTCTTTTTAATTTTCATTAATGATCACTTGCCTGCTACTTCTAATCCAATATATTCCTTTGCTGATGACAGCACTATCTGCTTTTCATATTCGTTCCCGGGCTCACGTCCCTTCTCTTCGGCTGTAGAACAGGAACGGCAGCGTATGTTAAGGTCATTAAATTCCGATATTAACAGCATAACCAATTGGGGAACTATCTACCGAGTGGAATTTAATGCTTCCAAAACTTAATGCTGTCTGCTGTCATTAAGGCGAAATTCAAATACCCAGCCATTATCCACGGATGGCACTTGCATCGTTGAAACTGATAAACTTTCCATTCTCGGTATGTGTATCAATGACAACTTACGTTGGAATGACCACATATTCGACGTCGTTAAAAATGCAGCGAAATGTCTTACCCAAAGAAATACTTTACCCATCTGATCTGGCCACTGTATATAAGGCATTTATCCGCCCAAAATTGGAGTGAAATGCCCACATCTGGTCAGGTGCTCCTAAAACATCTCTGCACCTGCTAGGTAGGATTCAAAACCGTGCGATAAAACTCATTGGTGATACTAATATCAGTCAATCAATTGACACCCTCGAACACCGACGTAAAGTCTCCTGTCTCACTTTGTTTTATCGCTATTTCCACCATCAGTGCTCCATTGAAATCGCCAGTAGCATTCCGCCCCTTCAAACTTTTAACCGTATCACCCGTCTCGCTATGAACGCTTATCAGTATACCCTCAAGCCCATTTTCGGACGTACTCTAAAATATCGTGATTCTTTCCTAAGGCGTACAACTCGCTGATGGAATGCCCTACCGATCTCTGTGTTTCCTGGTCGTTATAACTTACAAACATTTAAAAACAATGTTCATCGGTACCTATATTTTCTCCCTCCCTAAATTTCCAAAACAAAAACCCCTTGAGCGCGCGCTAATTATATATATATATAAAAAAAGAAGATGATCTTGTGACCTTTTAGTAAAACTTCTGTACGCTGATCCTTGAGTAGATACCTTTTCTTTTTTCTTCGAAGAAGCCAATGTTCTACCCCTCGTCTTAGAGTTCACGGCCCGTTCTCGTTCTTCTAAGCAGAGCCGCTTCGCAAGGGAGCTGCTTAGCAACATCAGCTCAACTGCAGCTTTCGTTAAACCAGCAGATCAGATTTAGCACTTCTAACGGCTTCGATGCCACTGACTTTATGTAATGTAGGTTGAGGAATACACAATCTAATAACATTTTGGTAGTTTTTTATGATATCAGCTAATCAGCAGTAGTACTCCTCACAGTTTTTCTTCTTAGTTGTGGCATTCAAGATACATGTACACGTACCTTGGCTGTAACTGGAATCTTCATCTTTTGTAATACTAAGAGAGCGCCTTCCATCGATGACAACTCAACTAATTCGGTTGACTGTTTTATAATCAGGTGACCGCTATGTTCCGAGGCTAGCTATGGTGATGTTCTGCTCCACAGCAAAGTCAATTGGCCAATGTACGTTCCTAAAGGTATCATTGTGTTGGCCATGCTTTCCAATATCATCTTTTCTTATCTTGGCATTAAAATCACCTAAATTGGGCTAATTGGTTACTTTGCTAGATTTGGATTTTGATGTGAATGTGTAGTTAATCCCACGCACAAACCTCGCCCTGGAGAGCCAGGACTCATCTAGAATTGCTTGGCAAATGGGCCAGATATTCCGGAGTTAGTAACCCATTCTAAGAACTGCGGTTTTAGTCTAAGGGTTTGTCGAACTTGTAGCTGGAATTTTTGAGTAACGAAGTACCAGAACTACTAAATGTCTAGTTTAAAAGACCCATTTTATGCCAGTGGGATGTCGCACACTGAATATGCTGTTTAAATTTGCTTGATAGGGCTGAGTGTATTTATCATGTAGCTTCAAAAATCTCCGGACTTGTTTCTAATAGATTTTTATTTACAGTATGAAGTCAGATTTGATTGGGCTTGAATAATATTCCACCAGTTACAGCATGACCATAAATTCAAAAGTAGTCATGCTCAATTGCTAAAAAACGGTGTCACCTTCATGCATTTCTGAACCCTCCACTTTTATGCACATTTTGGCTCAAAATATTCGTCCTTTAAAACTACCGATACCTAAAACACTACACCCTGTATACATGTATACATGCTTACTCGCATGTGCTTTCTTTATTCTGGTTCTCCAATATATGTAAATCCATGCAGAAGAAAATAGATATTCAATTAAAAGAGCATTGGTTCTCAGGAATATTGCTTCGGATTCAATTGATTTGCATTTTTAAAGAATTCCTTTGAGTTTGATTTGCATAAAATAGGATTTCGTCCTTTTGTATCAAGTTTTACCGATTTTGCACCTTATCTTATTTCAATTGCGACTATCAAAACAAAGTTCAATTTTCTCTAGAAGATTTCTCTACAGATTTCACAGCAAGGAATGCAAAATAGTAAAATAGATTGAATAACTTACGACAGATGGTCATCTCATTGTTTTTACTTTCACTTATAGCCTGGAGTTTACGTATGCGTAAGATGTTTTGAATCTATTTAAATGTCTTCTATTTTGAGTGATTGTGATGCCAACTAACTCAGGAAGGATTTTCAGTAGTCGTATGGTGATGTGGGCTTTTAACGTTTATTGTACCCGAAGTTGCATATATGAATAGTTCAAAAAGGGTTCACTTAAAATTGGTTGGAACTCTGAAATTTGTAAGCCCCTTGTAGTTTAAAGAAAATCGATTTTTTTCGTCAAATTAGTTCTCAAAAGATGTACTGTTTTTTTTTTTGAAGAAACAACAAACGACCTTTTCGATATTTTCCAAATTTTTATAATTTCACAAGAGTGCATATTTTTACTAAGAGTTAAAAGGGTCTTACTCGTTACGTACGAGAATAAAAGCCGGACTAAATGATAGAAATACCAGTATTTCAAAAAATTCCAAGATATATGTAGGTTCAACGTAAAATTCGCCAAATACTTTCAATCAGTATTAAGACTTTTGGAAAGTTCGATTGCGAATCTAAATAAAGAGTGCTTCTTGTTGCGTACATACGTATATTGCAGAAACGTGATTTTGTCGAAATGATGAGCCGTTTCAATGCACCTTAAGTATTCAATCAATTTAGATAGACGAATGGTAAGAAAACTCACAATATAACACATATGGTATGTACATGCATGCGTATTTATGTTGCGAAAAGTAAGCATCGCTAGGTATTTTTCCTCTCCTTAAGCAATCGCATGTCTAAGACAGACTGTGCATAGTTCAGAATCAAATTTGTGACACGGAAAGTATGGTACAGCATCCTTTTCAAATTGAATTTCTCTCACAATTGAATGGCATATGCAGAAAATATGTTCAACTGTATTTTCTATTGCAGCCTCAAACTCAAAATGATGCATACGAATGAAACATAAACATGATAGGAACAAAGATCTTTCATCAATAAATTGTGTTTGCATTTTAAATTTGTGCACATTGGAAGCTTCAAATTGAATTTTTGCTGGCCACCCCATCATGTGTTTCGATTGGACGGTGACTCTCACACTCTTGGGCATTTAATGTATTTTCACTGTAAGACGCTCTAACATAACATAATACAGCACATAAAATGTGTAAAATAAAATTAGAAATTTATTTTCTATTAGAATTATATGTATATCATTTGTTTGTGTTCACCAACTAACCTTATATCATACCATTTACGCAATGTAACCTCTCTATTCATACACAAATTAATTCACTCCTTTACTTTTGAGCCATATGACTGCTATTCACAAAATTATCACTTAGGAAGATTTATATGATCTTCGTCTTCATTCGGTACACAACTCATCTTTAATCGTAATTATTGTTAATAAATAATCACTCGAATCAACTAGATTCAACAGTTTATTTTTATTGAAAACCAACGTTTTCATATCATCAAAATTGTCGAAAAATGACACAAGACTATCCTTTTTACCACGGTACTGAGTTCTTCAGCTGGCTTCGAATATGAAAGCGCCAGAGTATCTACCGTTTGTATAATTAGACCTGGCTTTTAAAGCGTATCTTAGTGGAAGTTTGGTACAACATCGAATGTAAATGAATTGCGATGCATTTAAAACACGAATCAAGACATTCATTTTTTTTTATTTTTCTATATATATAGTCTCCTTGTAACTCTACACACTTCTCCCAGCGATGCTCCCATCTCTGTAACCCGTCCAAATAGTACTTGGCGTTTTTCTCAGCAAATTAATTGTTCACGAAGGTGATTGCCTCCTCATTTGACGAAAATCTCTGTCCTCCGAGCGCAGTTTTTAGATGGGGAAACAAAAAGAAGTCGCTTGGGGCTAGGTCTGGTGAATAAGGCGGATGGTTAAGCAGTTCAAACCGAAATTCATGGATTTTCGCCATGGCAACCGCTGAGGTGTGAGACGGCGCGTTGTTTTGCTGAAACAGGATTTTCTTTTTCTGCAAATGTGGCTGTTTTTCCGCAATTTCTGCCTTCAGCTTGGCAAGTAATGATGCGTAGTGTGCTCCTGTATTGGTTTTTCCTTTTTGAAGATAATCGATTAAGATAACTCCTTTACTATCCCTAAAAACAGTCGCCATCACTTTCCCAGCCGAAAAAACAGTTTTTGCTTTTTTTGGAGCCGGCTCGCCCTTTGCAGTCCACTGTTTTGACACAATTTTTGTTTCGGGCGTATAATGGTGTATCCAACTTTCATTTACAGTAATTAATCGGCGCCAAAACTCAGATTTATTGCGCCTAAACTGCGTCAACAGAGCATTGGAAATGTTCATTCGAACACGTTTTTGGTCTAACGTAAGCAAACGCGGCACCCAACGCGCGGACAGCTTTCTCATGCCTAAATCTTCATTTAATATATAACAAACACGTTCTTTGGACATTTTCATAACTGCTACTATCTCTCTCACTTTAATTCGGCGGTCGTCTAACACCATTTGGTGAACTTTAGCAATGTTATCATCAGTGGTTGCAGTTTTTGGACTTCGCGAACGTTCATCAACTCCCCAGCTCTTACGGACACGTTTAAGTTCAGCTGCCGAAAAATTTCACTGTGGTAAATGATGGTGCAGAGTCCCCATACACAGAGTCCTACTTATTTCTGATTTGCGTAGGCGTATTGACTTTCAAAAACAAGAATTTAATAAGAGCTCGATACTCAATTTTTTTTCCACTTTCACAAAAAACACCCACATCGACTTAATCAAATAACTGTCAACTAAAATCTGCGCGTCCAAATCCAAAATGACTGAAGCTTCGGTAAGCAACTGCCAAAAGATACACAACTAGCATTCACTAGCTTTTATTGACGAGTGCGCTTTAAATTATTTATAAAATATGAGTATCGACAAATGGCTCGAAAATACTTCGCGTCCAAACCATTTCATCGCAAAAAATTTAAACATAGCACGCAGTACAGTGGATTCTGTTATTAAACGATATTTGGAGACGTTGACCGGACTATGTCATCCAGAGATGTTGCTCGGAAATGTAATACCAACCAAAAAATGGTACAAAAATCTAAAACGTAACGGTCTAAAAACACGAAAAAAAACAAAAAATACCAAAAGTTACTGAAAAGCAAAAAAAAAGTCATAAAAACACGAGCCCGAAAGCTAAATGAGTTGATCGGCAACAAGAAAGCGTGCTTGGTTTTGGATGACGAAACTTATGTCAAAGCCGACTTTATTACTCTTCCAGGTGCGCAGTTTTACAACTCGTTTGAAGCTGAGATTCTTCCGCAATCAACAACATCGATTGAGATGGAAAAATGCGGGTCAAAATATTTTGTTTGGCAGGCCGTTTGCGCATGTGGACACAGAAGCTCATCGTTTATTACAGCGGGAACAATTAACGGTGAAGTGTACATTAACGAGTGCCTAAAAAAACGGTTGGTTCCTTTCTTAAACAAACACGAGGGTTCAACATTAGTTTGGCCAAATTTAGCTTCAGCTCACCATGCTCATGCGACGTTGAGCTTTCTTGTTGCTAAAAATGTCGACTTTGTCCCAAAAGACATGAATCCACCCAATGTTCCACAGTGCCGTCCCATTGAAAGGTATTGGGCTTTGGTCAAACCTAAATTGAGGAAAAGTGAGCAGGCAGTGTGCAAAGGACGTAAAAGATTTTAGTGCTAAATGGAAAAGAGCGTCCAAAAAGATCACGGATGTAACTGTCACCAACCTTATGAAGGACATTCGAAAGAAGTTGATTAAAGAATGGAAACCCAAATAATTTTTTTTATTTTTTGTAATTCTGAATGAATTTAATAAAAACAGAGTTTTAAAGCAAATTAAAAAAAGTTACATGAATTATGAAAATATTTTTTTTTTTTTACTTTAAAGTTTCCAAATTTTATTCGTTTCAGTCCCTATATACTTGGAGCTACTAGAATCAGTGACGCCATTTATAAAAAAAAACACTATACCAATATGAGAGAAGCTATACCAGCTCATGAAAGACTTTGTGCAACTCTTAGATTTTTAGCAAGTGGAAATGCTTACCAAAGCCTTAAATTTCCTACCGCAATATCGGCACCAAGTCTAAGTGCAATTATACCTGAAACTTGCAAAGCAATAATGACAGTAATCAGGGATTATATTAAAATAAGTACTCACATATTGAAAACGTAAGGTAAGTGTAATTTGAAATACAAAAATTCAAATTCATGAAAATTGGGAAAAGTAGCCCGCAGTGGTGGAGTCTTCCGATATATCTGCCGGAGTGGAGCTTGTCATTATGAATTGCGTTGTTGGTGACGCCCTTGGAATTGTCACAAATCGGCTTTCGTTTTGTTGTGTCACAACTTTTGACGTCCTATTCAAAGACTTGAGGTGGCCTTCAAAAATATTGCATCGTTTATAATTTTTTTTACGAATGGCACCATTTCTGGTGACATACTATTTAACTCTTCCGTAATATATTTTCCAAATGCCACATGCTTTCCCTGGTCACTATTTTGTAATCGATCAGCCACCTACTGTAAAACTTGTTTATTGGAAGCATTATTGCGACTGGTTTTGCTTTTCATACTAGTCCTTGAAGTCGAAACCGACCGACTTCCTGTTTCTAGTTCCTGCATAAATGCGATAACTTTTTCAGATGCCAATAAATGAGATGGAATGGAAAAAAATTGCCGAAGGTTTCCAAGGAGCTGTTGATGGGAAACACGTCAGAATAATACCACCAAAAGAAAGTCGGTCACTATTTTGGAACTATAAAAAATTTAATAGCATTGTTCTTATGGCTATTGTAAATTCGAATTACGAATTCATTATATGCGATGTCGGTACAAATGGGAGGATCTCAGATGGTGGAGTAATAAGCAAAACTAGATTTTACGAGAAACTCATTAACGATGATTTAAAATTGCCTCCGGATGAGGGCCCAACCTCAAGTAGCAACAAGCTTCCGTACGCTTTTGTGGGAGATGAAGCATTTGTACTAAGACGCAACTTCTTGAAGCCATTCAATAAAAAACAGTTGAATCATGATCGTATGGTTTTTAACTATAGATTATCAAGAGCTCGACGCATTGTTTAGAACGCGTTTGCCATTTTGACCAATAGATTTCAAATCTTTCAATCTGCTATAAATTTAAAAATTGAAAATGTGGATGTTGTTGTTGAGAACTGAACTGAAACTGAAAATTATCTGACGGCTGAACTGAAAACTGAACGGAATTCCATAAGTATCAGTCTCAGTTTCAGTTTCAGTTAAATGCTTCAGTTTTTGCATTTACACAGCAGTTTAACTGAAAGCTTAACTGGAACTGAAACTGAACTGATCATCTAAATGGGGCTTTATTATGTGAAATAATTTATTTAATTTATTAATTGCGCTTACCCAACGAGCTATTTGTGCACTTCGGTCACCGCTATTGCCTTTCGTGTCGTTATTAGTTTACCTGGTTATTTGCAGTGGCCTCTGCGGTAAATGGTATCATGCTCTTGAACAAATATCGATAATTCTTTTCAAAAACTATAGAAACAATATCAGCTTTTTCTGCGACGAATACAAAGAGACCTCTTTGTCCCTCATAATATGTGCCTTAGTGACTCCTTAAGTGGCATTCACATCGAAAATAAAATATAATTTGAAAAAAATTGGGTCGTCACCAAAATTGTTGAGGACCTCTCCAGCATCAGCACCTCTCCAGAACTCAATTCACCAACATTTAACATCTATAAATCCAAATTTAAAATTTTAGATAAACAACTGATATATTTCACAGAACCTTCAAGGTCAACTGACAATTTCAACATTGATGATATGAAAACTGTTATTAACGCTAGTGTAAAATCGGTTCTTAAGCCTTACATTTCTTCTTTCACTGATGCCTTGAGTTCTCTTAGGTCGTATATCGATATTTATTCTCAAGGTTCATCAAACATTAGTGCTCCTGCCCCTGACCCAACATTATGTGTAATCAGCATCTCATTTACTTTTTGGTGAGATTGCTGATAATATCAGATCGACGTTCAACAAAATTGATAATCTCCCGTACAACTACAGCCTCATTATGGCGAAATGGTGGAATACATATCTGCAAGTTCAAATGGTAGAGGACGCTGTAATCATACTCCTTTACAACCTGAACTGACAACCTCTCGATTTGGTGCTTCTTGAACTTCCTTGGAGTGGAAAAACTAAATACCTGCAACAAATTTGACTATGTTAAACCAGAAGAGATCTAGAGAATACCACATGCCAAGTGTTAACTATAATTCTAGGTTTAGTATTAAATCTAAAAATAAGCCCAGTCACAAGTCTTCTATTAAGCCCAATCCCAATCAAAATCCCGAACCCAACAAACAATCCTTGACTTCTCATCGAGGCTCTAACTCCACCGATTTCTCACCACTCAATTCTCTTTTCGCCCAATAAACGTTCACAAAACTCATCTTTCCACGATCCGTATCGTTCAATCTCAATCACAACTCCGTCCCTACTTAAAGCCAAACTGCTGTTAACTTCTCTTCTCTTATCCTTAATCCTCCCCTTTGACGATCTCAACTCGTTCATCGCTTCTAAAACATCTGCATCTCCTATCTTAGGCCCTATTCTTCCACCCACTGTAAAGCTTACTAAGCAACTAGCCGATATCGGTGACGACGGCCGCTACGTACTTTCCAGCTTAAGATTTTGTGTGATAAGCGCGACTCTATCTGCGTCGATGGTACAACTCGAAAAAATATTATGGTTTCGATCCAAAAAGAAGAACTACCCACCGACCATACAGAGCTTCGACAAATTTTCCTGAACTTCCATCTCCCTCACAGATATTGCTAACGACCTCTCCGTAATACGATTAGCTGAATTTGAATATATTGATGCCAGAGTATATATATTCTGCTGTTACATTCGCCCCTCATGATCAACACGTACGTGGCTACCAGCTTGCGACTAACGTGGTTGACTCTCTTTTTGATATTCTTTAACTGCTACGGACTCAGTTGGATGATGAATCTTATCTCGTTGCCTTAAACGCTGTTTCAGATAAGGAAATCCTCTTTACTGACTACCTTTTAAACTCGGGCTTTTTAAAATAAATGGTATTTCTAAAAGAGCGGATTGTTATTTTCCGGATTTTGTTATTTTATATGACATCAACAATTCTATTACTCACTCAAGAACTTCCTTCCACTTCAATTTCCGTACAACTAATTACACTGAACTCAAAAATCTTCTCAATCCTGATGACTATAGTTGTACACTCCATAAAAACATCTTTGTTGATTCTGTCGTAAAACTTCTTTCACTGTATTACGCAAGCAGTCCCTTACCACCGAAAGAGAGGTCCTTCATCATCTCCTTCTTGGTATAACAAGAACTACGTGCACTTCGCAACAAGAGAAATAAGCTACGCGACGGGTACATTAAATCTGGCTTTGAATTTGACTATCGGAATCACCTTCAAACCCACTACCACTTCTCCCAACTTTGTGATATTTGTTATAACGGATACCTCAGCCAAATGCAATCTACCCTCATCTCTGATCCCATGGAGGACAACATTTGCCGGCGCATCCAAAATAATGTATGTAAAAAGTTTCGTCTTACGTATCAAAACATTTAAAAGGAAAAACTCAATAAACTCTTGACCAGTGGCTTCATCATTTAGGTCCTGCTGAAAGATAGTACAGCGAGGCAGGCACGCAGACAGAACCCCGGACCACGAAATTGTGAGGTCTATAATGCATAGGAATTGCCTCATGAGACATTTGCCAACTTTTCCGCAGACATACGCTCGAGTACGGGTCATATGATAAACCGATCTCACGAACTAGGCTTAGTTGGTATAGTTAGGCAAAATATTGAAGACCGTGTCGCTACTCTCATCTTCGGTTGCTACATAAGGCGATACTAAGGCTTCTGCGACGAGCGCTATAACGTTGTAAACGCCACGTGATATAAATCGATGAATCACATTCCGACAGAAGGGTTAATTTACACTAACGACCCCAACTAAGATTTCCCGAACAATGACAATAAAGAGACACCAGCACGTCCTTCGGGATTCCAGATTTCCTTCAATGGTGGGGGCAAGGTAATAATATAAAAATAAAAACGCCAAAAGTGAGGGATACCTTCAGATCGGCTGAGCTACCGGTAGGAACCGCTGATACCGACCACTGTTTGGTGACTCCAGACAGATACATATTTTTGGGGAAGAAGTATCGGCGCCGGTGGTACGAGTAACTACAAGAAATTATAAAAAAATATAATGGCTAAGGTAACAATGTGCAATAAATTATTTCCGACGGCACGTCCCTTGTCCATTCTTCCTACTGATATGCTTATTGCTTATTACATAGGCAACAGCCAACGGAATGTTATTTCGCGGAAATTCTTCATAAAATAAAGCCTTTAAATATAACTTAAAGGCATCCTTACTCGTTTTCAATCTATTTCGGAGAATAAATGTTTTGTGGGTTTTTTCCGCAATCTTAAAAAAATATTATGTCGTTCACTTTCTACTTCTTCTGTTGGTTGTCGCCTGTTTATAGGTTACGGGGATACATCTTCTAATTTCTGATATAAGCACGTTCTCTAGTTACAGTTTTCTTTGACACCATTTCGCTGCTGCCTTGTTTGATCGAAGGTGATTTTATCCAAGCGAATCCAGTAGTTGAATCTTCGTTAAAAATTGGAGCAATCTTTCCACTAATTTGACCATGAGAACAGCCCCTTACAATGCTTATGGTTTTTAGAGATCCTATTTGTACACACGCACCAAAGGCGCTTAGGCTGCTATCTGAACGTACAAGTAGTTTAATTACCTTGACTACTAGAGTTAACGTGGAATGTCCACAGTATAGTTTTTTTACGGTAAAGGATATTTTTTTTAAAATGTTTTCCTTCTTAGGTCATAGTATAATAGGTTTTCACTATGGGAACACAGTTATTATTAAATGAATGAACGCCGTTGCTTGTTACCTGTTACTTTTCAAAATAACAGAAGACGGTAATAGTTTTTCGCGACGTAGGTAAGAGTTAATTATGTTTATTTCTAAATATTTTGCTTACAAATATGTAAACAAGTGATAATTTTATTGTTATGAGACTATAGAAATATAATGTTACTTTTGCATTACCATTGTTATCTTGAATGCTAAGTTTGCGAATTTTGTACCGTCCGATTTATCGGACGTTATGCATAGCGGTTTTTGTTAAATTATTTCAGTTTGCAAGTTCATGAAATATTGTCTGCTTTGAGCCCCCGATTGAAGATGCAAATCAAGTGACTGATGAAGATAGTGATAGGTCTGATGAGGAGCATGATGTGAAATTAGGACACTTACGACGAAAATTGCTGCAAATTACTTGTGAAGTGCGACGTTTTCGTGGTGAAGATGATGTTTTTACTCCATCAACATCTACATGTTCAAATCGACAACCTTCATCGAGGGATTTTACATCATATAGCGATAATGAAGATGACGTATGTACCTCTATCTACTTTTACTCCTCTTGTGTCAACAACAAGCAAGTCGACAAGGCCTGCTCCTCCAGCCAAAAAGAAAAAAACTACACATTGGACGAAAGAAGAATCGGCTTTTATTTGTAAAGTATGTCACCCACAACCAGTTGTCAAGATCCTTTGGAATATTTCAAGCTATTTTTTCACCAAGATCTTACCAAGCATGTTGTCCATTAAACAAATATTTACTCCCTTGATGGTAACTAAAGATGAAGATAGTTTTGGGCTATGTCAAATTACCAAACAAAAGACTTTATTTTTCTAAAGATAATAACGTGCCCAAAACTTTGTAAGATAGTGTTAGATGTAATCGGTTTGAATTAATACCGCAAAATATTCACTTGTTCACGACAAGTTACGTCCTCTTCTAGAAAACCTCGGTGATTCTTTTCGGAAGCATTATGGATTGGATGAAAACTACAGCGTTGACGAGCGTATGATTCCGTATTACGGAAAACACTACGCTAAAAAGTTTATACGTGGAAAGCCGATTAGGTTCGGATTCAAAAACTGGGCAATGTGTACAAGTACTGGATACATGATACGAGTAGCTTTTAGCTTATATACTGGGAAGAGCACAGGAAAAAAAAAGACTTTGGACTAGCCATCAGCCATCATTTATTTCAAACAATAAACGTATGGGTGGAGTAGACAAATGCGTTCAATCTGTGGCAAATTTACGTACTCGGATGCGTATAAAGAAGTGATGGTGGCCTATATTTGCATATTTAGTAGATGTGTCGGTAGTAGTAACGCCTGGTTACTTGCTCGAAAAAATGGCTGCACAAAAGACACTGAATCCTTGTTTGTTTTTAGGTGCTTTATAGCAAGGAGCTTATTAACAACACATGGGACTTTGCCATATCAAGGACGTAAACCAGCAAAACAATGAGATATGACGGCAGAGATCACTGGCTTGTTCCAATAAATACAGATCGACGTTGTGCTAACAAATGTGGAGGGAAAACTTAATTTGATTTGAAGATGCTCATCCCAAGACAATTTAGTTTTCCACAGCTCCTGCAGAAGTACAACAACTTGCCAATTACTATAACTGGACCAAGTAATCCTAGTGGATCAAACGGGTAGGCAAGATCAGCTAAATCAGTTCGTTTATATACTCGTGCATCCGATTTATTGATTTTTCCCGAATTGAAGTTGCATTTAAATACATCTAGCAACGGATCCCAAATGAATCCACATGCTTTGACTACATCTTTTCCTTTTCCTAATGTTCTGCAGGAATTTTCTCCGGAATTACAGGGTTCTTAGTTCCAAATCATTCGTATCGGCTTTTAACAAAGGAATGATTGTGACTTCACAACTCTTGTGGACCTTTGACTATCTCTGTATCTGCAAGACAGCAGTCAACGTGTACTCGTATATTGTTCTTGACTGTTAACGAAGCGTTACGGTACTTGTTCTGATTTTCATCCGCCAGTTTCCCTTGGAATTTAGTAGCTAAATAGGATGCCGTCCCTGACGTAATGGTGGTTAATTGATATGCAAGCAGGGGACGATCGTTCCGCGATCTCCATGGAATGAGCTGAAGCACCCCATCCCATATGAAAACATATTTAAGAGTTCGAAATGTTACAATAACAGAGAACAAGTCTGGCTGGACTGTTGGACCCAGACGTGTTCTTGGCCGAGGCATCGAAGGCCACGCGCAGCTGTTTGGATGTACTTTCAGATTTCGTTACACAATGATGAGGAAGTACGTAGTCAGTTTTAGGTATTTTGTCCTGGGAAATTGAACTCATATGACCCAGCGATTCACATACCTCCATGAACTCCGCTTAGGATTTCTTTAGTTCCTCGTCTCCCTGAAATTTTTCTCTAATGACAGAAATCGTCTCCTTGCCATTTCTCGTGAATCTCCTTGAAGCATCGTTTTTGACGGGTAATTGAAGAATGAAGTACCCATCCCTGCTCATTCGGGTGTTGTATTTAAAATGTTCCTCACAAACATGCTCTTTTTTGCTAAAAGTGATTATGGGAGCATCATGCTCTTCCGTTTACCAGAACATTCCTACAAGTTTATCCAATGCACTCAGAGACGGCTTTGTAATCACATGTCAATGTGCAATCAATCCATCCGACTTTGTGTTGCGTAGAGCTGGAATCTTGTTGGATATCTTAAATTCTCCTGACGAAAGCAAACTGAAGAACAATTTGGCTCCTACCAACAAGTCGATGCGTTGAGACTAGTAGTAGGAAGGATCTGCCAACTGGACGTTTGCGTCAATCTCCCGATGTGACATTTCCACCTTACAGCTTGGTTGATAGTCGCTGATTCAAGGCATGATGCTTGCCGCTATCGTTGCCTTTAAAGTTGAAATTCTAGACCCAAATGCAGTTATAGCATTTCGCTGATGGGAAAGCAGCTTGACTCCCAATTCTTGCGCGAAGGCTGTTGTTATGAAATGGAATTGTGATCCAGAATGTAAAAGTGTCAGACAAGGAGTTCGCTCGCCGCTGAAGGAAAATACATTAACCACGGAGCGAGATAATGTTTTTTCAATACATGTAAACTCGATTTTGTTTTGTTTTTTTTATAATGAGTGCGCGCTCAAGGGGTTTTTGTACCCTTAATGAAATTTAGGGAGGAAAAAAAGTGCCGATGAACATTGTTTTTAAGTGTATGTAAGTTATAACGACCAGGAAACACAGAGATCGACAGGGCATTCCATAAGCGAGTTGTACGCCTTAGGAGAGAATCACGATATTTTGGAGTACGTCCGAAAATGGGCTTGAGGGTATACTGATAAGCGTTCATAGCAAGACGGGTGATACGGTTAAAAGTTTGAAGGGGCGGAATGCTACTGGCGATTTCTATGGAGCACTGGTGGTGGAAATAGCGATTAAACAAAGTGAGATACGAGACATTACGTCGGTGTTCGAGGGTGTCCATTGTTTGAGCGATATTGGTATCACCTATGAGCTTTATCGCACAGTTTTGGATCCTATCTAGCAGGTGCAGAGATGTTTTGGGCGCACCCGACCAGATGTGGGCATTGTACTCCAATTTCGGGCGGATAAACACCTTATATGTATATTGTGGCCAGATCAGAGGAGGTAAAATATTTCTTACATAGCTTCAGGAAACCTAGACACTTCGCAGCATTTTTGAGGATACCGAATATGTGGTCATTCCAACGTAAGTCGTCATTGACACACATAATGGAAAGTTTATCGGTTTCGACGATTCAAGTGCCATCCATGGATAATGGCTGGGTGTTTAAATTTCGCTTTAACGACAGCAGACAGCATTGTGTTTTTGAAGCTTTAAATTCTACTCTGTTAGTAGTTCCCCAATTAGTTATTCTGGTAATATTAGAATTTAGTGAGCTTAACATACGGTGCCGTTCCCGTTCTACAGTCGACGAGCAGCGACGTGAGTCTGGGAACGAATATGAAAAGCAGAGAGTACTGTCGTCAGCAAAGGAGTGTATTGGATTAGAGGTAGCAGACAAGAGATCGTTGATGAAAATTAAAAAGAGTGTCGGAGACAGAACGGAGCCCTGGGGTACGCCAGCATTTATTTTGTGGATATCAAACTTGAAACCATCCAAGACAACTTGAATTGAACGTTCCGAAAGGTAATTTCTAATCCAATGAAGAAGAGAGTCGTCGATCCCAAAAGAACGCATTTTCGACAAAAGAGCCTGATGCCAAACTCTGTCAATGGGCTTAGAAATATCAAGTGCAACTATGATGTAAGCTTTGGTTCCACTTTTCGGTGAGACATGCCATCAAATCACCAGTGGATCTGTTGCTACGAAAACCATATTGCCGGTCTACTTCTCAATAAGTTTTCGTGTTTCGAGATATTTGATGAGCTGACGGTTTATCAGCGTTTCCATGACCTTGGAAAGAAGGGACGTAAGTGCAATGGGTCTGCAGGAGGAGAAGGAAGAAGATTCGCCTGTTTTAGGGACGGGCTGGACAAATGCTGTTCTCCATCTGCTCGGAAAGAGTCCTAAAGAGTAGGATTTATGAAAAAGCATACGCAGCGGTTTTGCCAGCGTGGAAGAACACCTCTTCAGAAGAAGGGGAGATATACCATCTGGACCAGCGGATTTGTGAATGTAAAGGTCTTTAAGTACTCTTGCTATTACACGAGTGCGAAAGTGGATTCGTCCCATTGTAGATGCGGCGCACTCAAGTGTAGGCGGGGACAAAGCACAATCTCTTGTGAGCTGGCCGCAAAGTGTGCAGCAAGCAGATTGGCCTTGTCCAAAGGGCTGACAGCTGGAATGTCATTGTAAATGAGCGTATGGATGGAGGATGAATCAGAATTTCTGATATTTTTGGCGAACGACCAAAAATTTTTACTACCTTTGGGACATTGTAGTATTTTTTGCCTCAGTTTTTGGTCGTATTGGAATTTCACACGCTTGAGAAAGTTGCAGTCATTTCTGGCTCGTTTAAACTTTTTTCGGTTTTGCTCTGTCAGGTTGGTCTTGAAGAGCCGAAAAGACATTTCTCTAACCCTGACAGCCCCTTTAGAGCTCGAGTCGTACCATGCTTTTTCTCGTCGTTATCGAGGAAACATAACGACCAGTTAAAATTCCTAAAGAAACAGTTAAGATGGCTTCAGTTGGCTTTCTCGTATTGCCATACGGTTCTTTTAGGAATCTTTTCTCTAACTGTGTGGTCGGTGTACGAGAAATTAGCTGATATGACACAATGGTCCGACGAGCCTAGAGGGGAGAACACATCAACGATGTACTTATCAGGGTGAGAAGTTAAAAACGAGTCCAGGGTGTTGGCGGTATGACAATATACGTCTGGTATTCGTGTGGGTTCATTTACAAGTTGGGTTAAATTATTTTCCGCATTGAAGATCTCAACACACCGTCCTTCGGGCGTTATAGGTCCAGAATGTCGAAGCCAACCAAAATTGTGTATATTGAAATCGCCCGTAATAACGATTTCAGTATGAGGTTACAGGGATACAATTCTTTGAATGGAGTCAGACAGCGCATCAAACTCGTTAAAAGTCGAATTGCTGTCTAGCTTTCTGTAATTAAAGCAGTGGTGGATAATTTGCTAACGAAGATGGACTTTTAACTACATGAAATTGAGTTCTGGATTGGAACAGGGACTGCATTGTGGTGGAGTTTGGTAAGCTACATCACTACGCACGTAAATGGCGAGACCGCGGTGAGAGCAGAATAATGGCACTAGTTCGTAGTCAGGTAGCTTCATATCAGAGTGATCTCAGAGGTGTGGGCGGGGATCAACCTGTGTTCCACTAAGTGCCAAAATAGCTGGTCTGTATTTACAGACGTGGACGTACGCAGAAAAGTGATTACTTTTTAGCCCGCGTATTATAAAGAAAGACGAGTCATTATAAAGAAAGACAAACACAAAAAACACAAACACCGACGTAACTAAGCACAGCTGTGAAGTATAAATTCAGAGTTGGTTTTGCCGAATCAAGTTGTTGTAGTTCTTATGCCCTTACAACAATACGAAACAGCACACCAACAAAATTCATACCCACAGCCCGCTATCCATCGGTTGTTACATACACTCTGTCACTGCACGCGCTGTATGACAATGTAATAGAGCAACTGCAGATCACACTAATAGCCTCATCAGATATAAACAATTTTGGTAGGAACATTTACAGTGTAGAGATGTTATACAATATAAGCATCCTAAAATAATCCAGTTTTCTGTTAGGATTAGCACTTAACCTCCATTGGTCCCAGGGAGCAAAGTTGGATGCAGCTTAAGGTGAACATAAGTCTATAGCAATAAATTGCTTATATTGGAAAGATTTTGGGAAAGCTGTTGGTAAGAAAACGATAGAAATGGCGCTTAAAGAAATTTGGTCGAACAGGATAACCGACAGAGGGTCAGATACAATAGCGAGATCAATCATACTAGGTGATGCATACAGCTTAAAACAGGTAGGGCTAAAAAAATTAACTATTGTTATTAAATTAACTACGCGATATACGAGAAAAATCATTAATTTGGCCATCATACGAGTCTCTCAATAGAAAAGTTCTGATATTGTTCCCCACAAACCACCACTTTATCATACATAACCGGGACTTCTGACAGATACGAGAAAAAAGGCTAAGGCGAGAACATCCAATTTGGTTTATGTTCGTATCCACATGGGACCAAAATTTAGCACTAACATCAAAAATTTCTAGAATTATACAATCTATTCACCACCCGTACCAGAAGAAGATTTACCAATCACCTTGAAGTAGAGGGATTTTCGGAACTCCGTTCTTATTTTCTTCCGTTCTGTAATAATATATTTTGTACACCTCCGTTTGCAATTTTAAGTAGCAGGTCCTTTTTGCGACATTTCGCCACTCGAACGCATGTTCTATCGATTTTACTGGCACGCTGCCGTAATACATCTTGTAGTTGGAAACTTTTACCCGTCATTGTAACAACGTTCCAGCTGCGATACGTTGATAGAAAAAACTTTGCTTACTTTTAGATTATAAATGCGAGGAAAGTAGCTTTTCCAAAAGTGGGCAGCGAACTCTTTCGACAATACGGCCTCCCCTACTGCAAAGTTTTCCAAGTACTATATGTGTGTATATGTCCTAAGTATAGTAAATACCGATGACATTAAATGGTCTACATCGACAACAAAATAAAAACTGAGAAGCGTACAAAAATAGGCAGGAAATTTCAATTATTCAAGAAAATATCCAAAGAAAGAGTAGGTATCCAAACTAAAATAATTTTTGAATAAAAAGGGAAGTAGATGGTAATTTTAAAAGTCGTCTTTTCAAAGACTACATGCATATGCATACACATGTGTGAATGTTAGACCTCAATTCAAATGGTATAATCTCTTTTACTTCCCTAATAATCTAACATTTATTTAAATTCAATTTAAAGAGGTTACCTTAACGAAAGTTAACACACCTTCAATACACATTTGACCATATGTATTGTGTCATTTTAATGAAATAGACTTGGAACTACGAGTATTTCGATCCGATCCCAAGTTCATTCAAGAAAAACATTTCACTTTTTGGGTGTAGAAAACTACATTTTGGTATTTATAGAATGAAGAATCACCTTTTGAGCTGTTTTGCACAAAAGTTCTGCATTATAAAAAATTCAAACAAAAAGTTTTTTTTTTGGAAATCTTCAATTCCCCTTAGTTCAGTGAATCCTTATGAATCATTTAAACTGTCTCCGAACGTTTGTATCATTGTATCGACACATACAAACAAATGTAGTGTACATAAACATGCACATTTCTAAAGAGAACTTAACAAATGACTTGATTGTGCCCTAATTGGGTTGGACATGGAACATTTCCTGTTCGTACCAACGTTAAACAAATACCTAAAAAGGTGTAAAATTGAGAAAGGATGAAATACTGGTTTCCGGAACCGTTTTGGTAGAATTCCTTTGCCTTGCTCGGTTCTACTTTGCTTATCCTACGAATTTTCGATTAACCATAAGTCCGTTTCTCATCAAAAAACCACTGCTCAGATAGTTTTCTCCCCCTTTTGGGATATAAACGAACAGTTCTATATGTATGTATATTTGGATTTATGTGTGTATGTAGTATATGTCTATGTATAGACTCATATAAACTACTGCACAGACACTAATTATAGAGATTTCAGTTCATGAATATTCACAAGAACGCACCTATCTTCATGTTCCTTGCAATCCTTTCGCCAACTACTCGATATCGGCTTCAAAACTCAACTCCAATGTAGGTGGGTCGGAGTGAGTTGCGAGCCCAGAAGAGGAACCAAATTTCCTCTCGAATGCTAATAAGAAAAGTTTCAATGATATAACTTTTCTCGTTTAAATTAAAATTGACATGAAATTTGTAGCTAATGTTATGTGGAACGATGATGGTACATACGGACGTGCAAAGCGGATTGAGATTAGTCAAGTTTCACGTTGATGAGGTATGATGGTAACCCAAATTTTCTAAAGGGATTCGATGTTTTTTTTTTTTTTAGTTTGATGTTCAGTTAAATTGTTAAACGCCTGCCATTTTGACTCACCTTAAAAGTTTTGTTGTCCAATCAATTATTCTTTGGAAGGTTTAGAAGCAAACTGCTTTCTTACCGTTTCTGTGATTAAATTTTCGTAATAGATTTCGAGTGACAACTTATTATCAACTACCATGAAGTAGAAGATATTTAGATATTAATATTAATGCAACTGCATCCGCTTCGCTGTCAAGGTTATAAAGTATTTTCGAATGACGCTGGAAAATCGTATACACACGTAGCAGCATACAATCATCTATAAGTCACCATCCACAACTTGTGCAACTTAAAGTATCTTGATTCACTGCTAACTTATTCTATTGATGGGTATGATTCCGCCGTTTCCTTATCGCCAACAACGTCGACAAAATATTTTTTTTTTTTAATGTCTCCTTTCACTGTGGGAAGAATATGGGGCTTTTGGTTAAAAATTTGCGCATAGGTATCCCTTCATTAGCAGGTGTGTTATCGTAGTGGAAAAACCAGTCGCCCGACTGCCACAATTCAATCTTCTTAAAACTTCCAGATAGAAAGCCTGGTTAATGGCCTGACCCGATGGAAGAAACTCTGAATGGGCCTCTCACATCGAAAGAGCAAATCAGTAATCTTCTGACATTTCATCTTCTACTGGCCTGAGTTTTGCTTCGTTTCTGTGAAGACCTTGGAAAAAAATGCACAGCATGCTCTCACGCAACCTTGTTCTTATTTAGCAGACAGTAGTCAGTGGACGAATTTGGCGGCCACCCTTTTCATCCCCAAATCTTCCGCATCGCTGAACTAAACTCCAAGTCACTCCAGATAGTTTCACAACTTTTTTAATGGTCTGTCGTCGATCTTTCAGCATTATTTCGCGAATTTTTCCATCATTTTCATCGGTTCTGGCCGTAGGACAACCTCCAGAGCAAGGTTGAACACCAATTGACATTCCACCTCATTTGAAATGAGAAAACAAATCAAACAATTACGTTTTCCCAATAGCATTATGCATGCAGGCCGTTTTTAGCATTTCAAGAGTTTCTGAAGCAGTTTTTCCGAGCACGATGCAAGATGCAGGATTGCGGCGCGGTGTTCACGAGAATCAGCCATTGCCAAAACAGCGAGCACACAAAAGAAGTTCTCACAAGTCGAACGGAACCTTCTTTACCGACGACTCTTAGATAACAGAATCGGCATTGGTAATTCTATAATGTGTTACTACAAAAACACTATCCGCTATAACACCAACTCCGTTTCTTTTGGGGGGGTACCTTACATAGAAGGTGTAATCAAAAAGTGCGCAACGATTCTTCGGTAAAATAAGATCGACGCGAACTCCTGTCTTAAACCATGGTTTCGTGACTTTAGTTCTTACACTAGCCAGATCATATACTAGTATAGGTCGGTATCTTTTCGTAAAATTCTTCATGTAGTGGACGGAGGAAGAACAAACTGCTGCGATCGATGCTGAAGTGACAATTTCGGATCTTTCCGCACAGTACGTTAATGCTTTGTTGGCCTTATTTCGTAATGTGAGACGTTGGTCGGTTGTGAGGACAATTAAAGTCACGGTATATTCTATACGTTTCGCGAACTGAAGACCGAGGTATCATAAGTCTTCTACGGTGATTTGTTTCGGTTGCTAAGTTATATTACCCAATCCCACTTCACTCTATAAAGAAAGAAAAAAAAAAACGCGTCTGGTCAGAGGACCCCCATTAGGAACGAAGTTCCTTTCGCTTTTTCTTTGACTCCTAATGTAAAAATACAAAGTTATTGAAATTTTTTTTAGTGCGTCCCCTGCTATATAACCTTAACATACATACATACATATAATTTTATTTTGTTTTGTATTTTCAATTGAAATAATGTAAAAACAAGATTCTTTAAAAATAGGAAAAATATCAATTTATTGAAAATTAGTTAAAAAATAGTGAATTACAAATTTTAAAATTATATAAAACACATGTAAAAAAATAGTTTAGATGTTACCATGTTTTATCGTGGTAATTATTGGCTTATGGTAACTAAAATAAGATACATACATATAATTCAGAGTCAGTATTGTCCAAGTATCTCGAAAAATGAGCATTATGAGCATACGGAACGACAGTATTTTGTTGTGTGCTGTGCGGGACCACTACTTATAGACAAATCAAATTTTTCTGATAAAAATGCTGTGAGTTCTTCAAATAGTCCTTTCTTACTGAAGTCAATGTGGAAATCTCCAGCTAATATGAGTGGAAGCTTATGAACCTGCTGCTTAAGTAATTTAGAACCCCCTCAGTATATTCTAACAGCGCTCGATGAATAAATAATATACGAGGGCTATTCAAAAATCAATCTCCGATGTGTTACAATTCATTACATACGTGCACTTCGGTGAAGTATTTCTGCATGCCGCAACCAATATATTGTTCCCTAATAATATGCAAAGCTTTGACCGTTTTCGTTCAGTATTTTTCCAATAGATGCAGTTTTAACATGGAGAATACAATTTTATCTCCAGCCGCCTGTGAGGTACGAAGTGTAATTCGTTTATTGCAAGCCGAAGGAAATGGCACAGCTCAAATTCATCGTCGGTTATGTGCCGTTTACGGCAATACAGTGATGAGTGATGGTTCGGTACGTGATTGGTGTAGACAATCTAAAAACGGACGCACAGATGTGCATAATGAAGGAGGCCAAGGGCGCAAATCGATCATGAATCAAGACGTGGTTCACCAAATTGACCAATTTGTTCGAGAAAACAGGCGTTTTACGATTTCAGATCTTGCGACAAGATTTTCCGAAATTTCTCGAACTACTCTATACAGAATCGTGTCTGAAAACTTGGGTTACCACAAGTTCTGTGCCCGTTGGGTCCCAAAACAGCTCACAGCTCACAGCATTTCTCGAACGTTTAGAAATGGAAGGTGAAGAATTTTTACAGCAAATTGTGACTGGAGATGAGACTTGGGTCCAGTATGTAAACTTAAAAAGCAAAGAACAGTCAATGCAATGGATGCACACTCATTCTTCAAACAAGCCAAAAAAATTCAAACAAACTTTTTCCTATCGAAAAATGATGGCCACAGTTTTTTGGGACAGTAAAGGCATATTGTTTGACCGAGTTTATAGAACCTAGAAACACAATAAATGCAGCGGATTACTGTGAAACTCTACGTAAGTTGAGAAGAGCAATCCAGAGCAAAAGACGAGAAATGCTTACCAAGTGATTATCACCTTTTCCCAAAATTGAAATCATCCATTGCATCTCAACATTTTGGAAGTAATGAGGAACTTATGACGGTGCCATTTTTTAAGGAGAGTATACAAAAGCTCGTTCCACGTTACCAAAAATGTATAGAGTTAAATGGAGACTATGCAGAAAAATAACTTAGATGTTAATAAAACTATTTTATGCAAAAAATTAATGTTTTTGGTTTTTTTAAAAAATATTTTTCACTTCGGAGGTTGATTTTGGAATAGCCCTCGTAATATCCTCAATATTTTGATTGGGGGATTTATAAATAGCTACTATAACTACTTCAACGCCGTATCCCATATTACAAACAACAGAACAAATGTCACCGACTGACGAATGCCTAGTTCTCAATTCTGTAATGTTTGATAAACTCATTTCCATATTTTCTGTACAAATGTGGACAGGATCTTGAGAGTTCTGGCATATTGCGACTCCAACTGGCAGAACATTTTTTCTTTTATATTGAAAAATGCAATTGAAATATGAGACAGAAATTTTTTCTTCAATTTTCATCCACTTTTAATTTCTGAAAGAAAGTAAAAGAAGATCTGAATTGTGAACAACTGGATCCATTATATCCAAGATATGATTTCTTAAACTTTGACAGTTAAAAGTGAATATTGATAGGCCTCTTGAATTACGAATCATATTCAGGATCTCTTGTGTTCTGCTCTGCAATATGTTTAAAGATAATTTTGCAGCAACTTCTCTATTGATGTAGCTTGCCTTCTATTATGATAAAACTAAAATTTCGTTGGATCGTCTTGAGATGTTATAATATACAATTTTTCGATTATTTTTTACACGAGATAACGCAACGTTCTTACGAATATTCTTTGCTGAACTCGTACACAATTTCACCCTGTGATTTACCACCTTGATCAAAAATTAAAAATACAAGTTTATTCATCTAAATCTATATTGTTCCCTTCAAAGTAATCCCCATCGACTGCAACACACTTATGCCAGCGCTTGATCCAATCCTCGAAACATTTTTTATATTCGGTTTTCGGTATGTCCATCAGTGCTTCCTGAGATTTTTTCATTACTTCCTCTCGGCTGCTGAAACACGTTCCCTGCAGTGGTTTTTTAACTCGATTGAATAGAAAGAAGTCACAGGGAGCCAAATCAGGTGAATTCGGTGGCTGTTGGATGGTATTTGTTGCATTTTTCGTCAAAAAATTGTGAATAATGATGGCACTGTGCGACGGTGCGTTATCATGGTGCAAAATCCACGAGTTTTCTGCCACAATTCTGGTCTCTTTCGACGAATTGATTCACGCAAACGTCTCATAACGCCCAAATAATACTCGTACTCTTTGTTTACTGTCTGGCCTTCTGGCAAAAATTCATTATGCACTACACCGTTGTAATCCATGAAAACCGTGAGCATTGCCTTCTTTTTTGACTGGATTGCGTGTCGTACTCATAAACCCACGGCCACGTCTCGTCTCCAGTAATGATCCTTTTGATGAATGTGGGGTCGGATCCAGCCTCGCAAATCATCTCTTTTGCGACGTCAACACGGTCTCCTTTTTGCTGCTACACGACGGAAAACCAAATCATTAACCAAAATGTCTTGGACTGATCCATAGGCAATGTTCAAGTCCTCCGCTATCTCTCTGATGGTTAATTCGCAGTTATTGACCAAAATTTCTTTTATTCGTACTTCATCAATGTTTTCGTCGGTTTTCGATGTCGATGGTCTGTCTGCCACTGCGTTCATCATCTTCGATTGACTCACGACCACTTTTGAACCGCTCGTGCCACTGGTAAACGACCGTTTTCTTTAGAGAATCGTTGCCGAAACACTTTTCCAACATTTCCAACGTTCGCGCACCATTAAATCCGTTTTTTACGCAAAATGTAATACAAATTCGTTGTTGCAAATTTAAATCCATTTCTAAAATTGTAAAAAACCGCCAACAAACACAAAGATAGATATTAGTTTTAGTTTTAAATGCATTTTATTATCTTAATCATTAACCCTTACATACTAACAAAAAATGCTTAAATGCTAGCTTAAAATTACTTAACAATCTTTTGCAAATGTCAAGCTATGGTACTAAGATTTAGAAAAAATATCAACAACAGATTTACCAACTTAACAAAAAAAAACAGAACTCAAATCGGAATAATGGGAGCGCCACACGGTGGTATGGTGCGGGAACTTTTTGATCAAGGTGGTATGTATAGTCATAGCACAAGCTGCTATCAAAGGAAACTGCTTTCGACTAGCAACAATTTTCTTACCTGATGTCAACGAAATATTCGCTTAGCAAGATTACTAACTCCACTTTCTACAGCTAATTGAACAGCGTTTCTACTCTTCTTAGGACCAATATTTGTTAAGTCACAAAACTCCAACCAAACACTAACTACAATTTTATTTGTATCCAAATCTAAATGCATTAATTTGCCAGTTGAACCGTTACATAAACCATCTGATACATCAATGGTTGTTGTAATAAGATAAAACTTGCCTTTAATAAAAGTAATTTCGTATGGCAAACCGCCAGTATCGATAACTGATGTTTTATGTAATTTTGCTCGAAAGTTGGCATCTTGCCATGGTTTTTAGACGCAGTAATTGTGTCAGTAGCTGTGGAGATAATTTTGTCTTCAAATTGTTGTAAAAGAGGCGAATCCCATTTGGGCATAATCTTTGCGTATCGGCTTTTGAAAAAAATCTTAATCCTATCAACTTAGTTCATGTTTTTCTAATGGTTCACCATTGCCTATTTTAGTTAGTAAATTAGAAAATGCAACTTAGCACGAAATTAAGTCGTCTGCGTACCCTATGGCATGGTGAAGTGAACCAAACAGATCACTTGTGTAAATGTTGAATAGGATCGTCGAATTTACCGCATCTTATTGCAGACTGTTTTTGTGTGAAATGTTCCAGCAGAAGTCACATCGCCGTTTTCTACGATGAACTGTCTATCTGTGAGCATATTGAAAAGAATATACAGAAGTGGCTTATTATTATATTATTATTATTATAATCTTTATTGTTATGTAAGTAAATTACAAGAACAATATTTGCTTAGCCATAGCTACCAGGACTATCAGCTAATATAATACATGGATAATTATATAGATAGTGTTAATGAAGTTATAATTGTGGGGGTTATAATATTAAACAAAATAATATACATAATTGTTTAGATGTCATTAACAAAATTTAAATACTTAAGCAGCATAAAAGTTTTCTTGATGTTGGTTTCTGATGGTGTCATTAGCAGTTCTTTAAGTGAAAGAGAGCAAGATGTGCTTGTGAGTGCGTCCTTAATCTTCTGGCAGTCGAGGAGATGTTGCATGGATTGTGGTGTATTGTTGCAGCATAGTTGACAGTTGGATGGTGTGGTTTTGTTTAGGAGGTACCCATGAGTAATTTGGGTATGTCCCATTCGGAGACGCAGAAAACATGTTAGCATTTTTTTTGAACAGCTGGATGGGTATATTGTCGAAAGGCCAGAAGTGGCTTACTAATGCCTAAACTGTTCAGCCTTAAAACTGGATTGATTATCCGGAACTATATGTTTGTCATCAACCCACTCTCTATGGATCACCTTCTCGGAAACCTAATTGATGGAAGAAGACTGATCGACCGGAGATTCGCCTGATTAGATGTGTCTTTATCCTTTTTAGGGATGTGGTGTACCACCGCAGTTCCAATGCGCTGGATAATGGGCATTATACCTTGCATTATTAGAAAGGGTGGTACAAATATCCACCGCTTCTAGTGGGAGATGTCGAAGCAAAAAGTTCGGTATTCTATCGGTTCCAACTGATCTTTTATTTCTAAGTGATTCGAAAATCATTTGGAGCTCTTCCTTCTAGATGCACGGGGGTAGTACCCTATCGTCGGCAATGACATTATTTGATGTATTCTCGTCACTGAACTGGGTGAAACCCGAGATCTTGAATTGCCAGTTCACTGTTTCCTTTTTAAGGTAGAAGAACTCGATTTTCCAAGTTATGGTTCGGGCCAATGATGTCGAAATACCTTTGAACCAATTCTTCCAATTCCGCAGTTTCGTTGGTAACAGTTTTATGGGTGCTAAGACCGCAATGGTTCCTGTCATACACGAAAGTGCGTGGACAGTTTGCAGTATGTTGGTTAGTGCCAGTTAGTTCTCCAATCAGCCCCAAAAATTCACATTCAGTAAATTTACCGAATCTGTTCCCAAATTGAGAGACACTGAAAAAGTGATGCCTAATAAGGATAGCATTCTGGATTTGAAGCCAATTTCAAAAATATTTATGTGTTGCTTCAAGAATCATTGTGTAGTAATGTTTAATTTAATCTTTTTCTTTCTTTCTCTTTCTTTTTTCATTGATGTTCTTTTTATTTCCCTTCGGAGCAAGTTAGATTGCACATCGAAAAAAAAAAAACAAATCTTCGTGGTCCATTTAAAATGGATGGGGGTACAGATCAACCAGTCGGTCATAGACCTAGTATTGTAAGATCAATAAAAAAGACTTTTCAGGAATTTTATATAGGCTCCAATTAGCACAGTGGCAGTGTGTTCCGTTTCATTAATTCAAAAAATCCATTTTGGGCGCTCTTTCTTCGAACCCTGCTTTGACTTTATTCACTGTTAAAATCATTTTATCTGCTTCGATCTCTAAATTCGGTGTCTACTGCAGACATCTCCAAACATATCCAGTCTTGCACAATTATTGAATATTTAGTCAATAGTCGGCTTTTAAATAAAATTATTAGCAGAAGACTTCAAACGTTCAGGGATCACGGGCGATAAGATCCTCTAGGCGATTCTTTGAAGCTGATATCTTCGTAGTTGGAATTTTTAGGTTCGGACTAACAATACTATCATCATTAATTGGGTATGCTTTTATTCCACCATAGTTTACGTGTGAGTTGCTGCTCACTCTCAAGTAAGATATTTCCCGCTGCGTTGAAGAAATTTGTAGCAAAGCCGCCAGTTCCTGTAGCGTTCTTTGGCGTAGGTCCAGACGGTATAATAGCTATCGAATATCGGGTTTGTAACATGGGAATATGAATATTTATTAATACATTTCTTATAAAAAGTTACTCGCCAAACTTCGGGGAGTAGTTGCTTGGGAGTAATGATGATATGTGTAACTTCGGCTGGTCCATAAAATGTTTACCTATCACATGTCCTTATTCGGATGTAAAATGTGTGGCGGTCTTATGCGATTCTGAATAAGCAAACGGGAATAGGACATGCATGATACGAGTATTTTGAATGCGAATAAACATTTCCAGACAGTTAATACTTGGCAACAGGTTTAACAAAATGTGTGCAATGCGCTACCTTTTAAAAAACAAATTAAATTTGTTATTAAAGAGAACTGCATTACGTAAAAGTGTCCAAACAGAAGCTGACCGACCGCTTCAGTGGTTAGATATCAGATCGTAGTGACGGGAAACTTTAAATAATTATAGGAATGTTCAGTTTTCGTCTTACGAGGGTTGTCTGAAAAGTTTCCGACCGAACAATGATACAAGACATTTTTTCTCAATTTTGTTTTTTTATTTTTCTACATAGTCTCCTTGTAACTCTACACACTTCTCCCAGCCATGCTCCCATCTCTCTAACCCGTCCAAATAGTACTTGGCGTTTTTCTCTGCAAAATAATTGTTCACGAAGATGACTGCCTCCTCATTTGACCCAAATCTCTGTCCTCCGAGGGCAGTTTTTAGATGAGGAAACAAAAAGAAGTCGCAGATCTGTTGAATAAGGCAGATGGCCAAGCAGTTCAAACCGTAATTCATGGATTTTCGCCATGGCAACCGCTGAGGTGTGAGACGGCGCGTTGTCTTGGTGAAACAGGATTTTCTTTTTCTGCAAATGTGGCCGTTTTTCCGCAATTTCTGCCTTCAGCTTGACAAGTAATGATGCGTAGTATGCTCCTGTAATGGTTTTTCCGTTTTAAAGATAATCGATTAAGATAACTCCTTTACTATCCCAAAAAACAGTTGCCATCACTTTCCCAGCCGAAAAAACAGTTTTTGCTTTTTTTTGGAGCCGGCTCGCCCTTTGCAGTCCACTGTTTTGACTGAATTTTTGTTTCGGTATAATGGTGTATCCAGGTTTCATCTACAGTAATTAATCGGCACCAAAAGTCTGATTTTTTGCGCATAAACTGCGCCAACACAGCGTTGGAAATGTTCATTCGAACACGTTTTTGGTCTGACGTAAACACACGCGGCAGCCAACGCGCGGACAGCTTTCTCATACCTAAATCTTGATTTAACATGTAACACACACGTTCTTTGGACATTTTCATAACCTCTACTATCTCTCTCACTTTAATTCGGCGGTCGTCTAACACCTTTTGTTGAACTTAAACAATGTTATCGTCAGTGGTTGCAGTTTTTGGACGTCCCGAACGTTCATCATCCCCCCAGCTCTTACGGACACGTTTAAATTCAGCTGCCCAAAATTTCACTGTGGTAAATGATGGTGCAGAGTCCTCATACACAGAGTCCAATTCATTTTTGAATTGCGCAGGCGTATTGCCTTTCAAAAACAAGAATTTACTCGTAATAACAGCTCGATACTAAATTTTTTCCATTTTCACAAAAAAACACTCACATCGACTCAATCAAACGACTGTCAACTAAAAATTGCGCGTCCAAAATGACTGAAACTTCGGTAGGTAACTATCAAAAGATGCACAACTAGCATTCACTAGCTTTTATTGACGAGTGCCGCTATCTTTACGTTGTCGGAAACATTTCAGACAACCCTCGTATTAGCTTTCTTCATTTCATTTGCAAGGTCTGAAATGAAATATAAAATTAATTGATAATAAATTGTTGAAAATAAATTGCAGGCAAAGCCAATGGAAATAGTCATTGACATTCCATATTTTATTTCTTTCACACGACCACTTTGTTTCTCTTCCTTAATGCAAGGAAGAAAAAAAAACAGGTCATATTCATCGGACCTACTGCTCATGCTCATTTCTGATTTGTAGCGACTGATGTATTAGGAGGAAAATCACTTTAATAATCGAATCGCTTAAGGCTGCCAGCGTGCGTTGAGATTGAAGGAGGCTTAAGGAAAACTTAAAATTTGCATTAAATTGTAGCCTCGCAAGCTCTACATATATTTATATGCAAAGTTATTTGCTGATGCGATGTAACACTTATGGAATGGTATAGGTAGAGAGATTTACAATGAATGCATGAATCAACTGTAGCTTGCTGTGGGGTTTTTCACAACTTGTAACAAGGTGGTGTATCCCTGAAAATGGTAATCAACCTCAACCTTCATTCTACATTTTTTTCAATAACCTAGGCCAATACCATCGAAAACTAGCTTTATATTGATGACTAAATAATTTATGTATTTATTGATCAAAGACTAATATACGGTTTTTTCTCATGTGCTTTAATATGAATAATAATCTATGGAGATAGGGGAAAATAAAATTTTAGATCTATCATAGTTTCATATATGTATTTTTTTGATAAACCAGTAGACCCCGATGGCTTTGCGCCTGATGGTTCTCACTGCCTTACACCGACGTTTTAATTTTGAAATAAAATTTATATCGAGGTAAATGGTAACCTACATATTGTTGGATGAAAAAAACTCTGAACTTCCAAGAAAATCTCGCCGTAACTAGTCCTATCCAAAACTAATCAGGTAAACAAGCAGTCATATAAACATTTTGCAAATTTCTTGTGAGAACACTAACTAGTAAAGTAACGCGCACTAACCGATAGTGATAGAGTGAATGTACTTTAAAAATTGTCTCATGAACTTTTCGAAAAGATACCTACGATTTGTTGATCCTTTCATACACCCTCTTACCATATGTATAAATACAAGGTCTTTCAATAGGGACTTCCGAACTTTGACAGTTGATGCGGAAACATTGTTGAAGCTACATCTGTCAAATTGGCTGTCATTTATTCAGACTATTTTGCCAAATCACCATGGATGACATAGCGTTCAACAACACGTGCAAATGATAAAATTGTTTTATCAAATTAATGAGTGTTCTGTTCGGGTAACGATGCGAGCGCTTCATCCATTTTACGGTCGCCATAATCGTCCTACCGAGAGGATTATTCACAGTGTGATGGATAAATCTGAGTCCACTGGTTCAGTAAACGATAAACCAACAACCGTACGTCGACGAAAAGCAAGATCTGCCGAAAACATCGCCGCTGTCCGTGAGAGTGTGCAGGACAATCCGAGGCAGTCGATTTCGCGTCGCTCACAAGAAGTCGGCCTTTCGCAGATCACAACCTGGCGAATTTTGTGTCGTAACTTGGGCGTGCACCCGTACAAAATTCAACTGACCCAGGAGCTGGAGGTAAACGACCATAGACAACGACGTGTGTTCGCTGAATGGGCTCTGGAACAGTTGGAAGCTGACCCTAATATTCATCGAAAAATCATCTTCAGCGATGAGGCCCATTTCTGGATGAATGGGTACGTCCACAAACAAAATTATCGAATTTGGGACGATATCAATCCACATGCATCCTGAAAAAGTGGTGTGGATTTTGGGCTGGCGGCGCATCCGTCCATATTTCTTTGAGAACGACGTTGGCCAGGCCATCACTGTTAACGGGGAGTGTTATAGGTCGATGATTAGCAACTTCGTTTGGCCTGAATTGGATGATGTGGACACCAAAGACATGTGGTTTCAACAAGACGGCGCTACGTGGTACACAGCTCACGCCAGATTTTAAATTCACTTCGAGCGATTCGAGGGCATGGTCACCTCACGTGGAGGTGATGTGAACTGGCCACCGAGATCGTGCGGTTTGACCCCGTTAGACTTTTTCTGGTGGGGTTTTCTGAAGTCGCAGGTCTATGCGAATAAGCCACAAACCACAGCCAACATAACCCATGCCATCGGTCAAATTCAGCCTGATTTATGCGCCAGAGTCATGGGAAATTGGACATTTCGGATGCGCGCCACCCAGAGAAGCCGCGGCGGATATTTGAATGATGTTATATTCCATACATAATGGCATCGATAGGACTTTCAAACGAATACAAAATTTCGATGATATCTCACACACACTTTGTTTTATTTAAATTTAAAGCTAGGAAGCGCTTAATGAAAGACCCTTTACATAGTGATGTATGTGAGAAAAAAGAAGTTATGTTCTGACTGAAATATCAATATGTCGGACATTTTGTCATATAGAAAAGGGTTGGTTAACTGTTTTGCAAAATGGTATTCCCATCAATGACCGATATCACAAAATTGCTACTCAATTTCTCACTTCAGGATACTCTCACTGCCACACAAAATGAAAAAGTATGCAAATCTCAACGGAATTTTAGAAGTAGTTAGTTTATTTCATATGAATTATTAGTGAATGGCAGAAGCTCACTTTCAGAATTTTTTTAAAAATTATATTGGCACAGTCTTATGAAAAATGTAAGAATAAAAATAATATGTTTTATTTAGCAACAGAGTGAATACCGGTTTGTATTGGTAAGATGTGTATTATTTAGTGAAAAGTGAGATATGTTTATAATGTGAACTCGACATACGAGTATATTGTTGGTAACTTTATGTGCCATAGGGTGTATTGAACGTCTCTCGCGCTGCTGTTAGATTTTGGCTGTAAATTATTTTGTTTGCGAATTTTTTGTATAATATTAGGTCGACATTCAAGATTGGTCTTACACTTGAGGAAGTACTAGAGGAGTTTGAAAGGTTAGACGATACTGGTAAGGATGAACGGCCTGTTGTTTGTATTATTCCGCTGGTCGAAACTGCAGATCAACACACGGATGAAGATTCCGACCATTATGATACCGAGGCAACAGGAAATTTTGTCCATTTGCCTTCAAGAATATTACTGTGTAGTGTTGAACATATACGTTCAGGTAATAATGAAGAGCCAGACATGGGTGAACCATCACAGTTAGTTCAAGAATCTCCGAAAAAGAGAACAAAGTCTTCAGTACCTCGGGGAAATGATATGCCAGATATCAACTTGTCTCCTTTTGATTCAAGCCACAAGCACTTCTCAGAAGAGATTTTATTGCAAAATATGTTTGTGAAAACCCCTGCTGTGGTGTTTGTTACGTTTTTCTCGGAAAATTTCATCAAAAATATTGCAGAACAGACAAATCTATTTGCGGGACAAAAAGGGAATGACTCTTTTTGTGTAAGCGTAGAACAATTCAAAGCGTTTCTTCGTGTTTTATTGCTTAGTGGCTACCACCCATTACCAGCTCGTCGTATGTGTTGGAAGAATGATGAAGATGGTTTTTCTTCACATGTCTTGAATGCAATGAGAGGAATCGATTTGATGATATTCTCTGGTATTTGCATATGGCAGACAACACGAAGATTAGTTTAGATGATCGCTTATATAAAATTCAACCCATCTTTGGTGAGCTAAATTCAAATTTTAAGAATTGGTTACAGTGGTCTTCTAAGCATCGAGGAAAGCATGATGTCCTACTATGAATGGGCAAAACAATTCATTCACGGTAAACCCATTAAGTTCGGTTTCAAGTTACGGTGTTTGGGGGATAACAATGCTTCACGCAGAACATTACTGTGGATCTTTAACAAAAATTTTAACTCTGGGGTTTGGACTTGCTTCTCACTTTCGATGAGCGGCAAGAACACAACTTTTTTTGATCAGGTCTTCAGAAATTTTCATAACAAAAAAAATGTGTTCTCCAAGTCGGAGAGGGTCGCTTACTCTATATCCTCAACCAACAATCTTCTGGCCGTTAGATATGTTATTACTATATTGACAAATTCTATTCCGCTAGAGCCAATAAAAAATTGGAACAAAGTACTACAGGCGAGAAAAAAAGGGAGCTGGTGTGCCAATACCTGGTCAGATCTTGTCGTTAAATAAGCATTTTGGTACCGTCGATCTGAGTAATCAATATCTGAAAACATATACGAGTATGTAGGTGCAAGGTTCGTACAATAAAATGGAGGTGGACTTTTTTCGCATAGGCTGTGGATGTAAGTTGCATCCAAGTTGCTCCTCCGAAAATCGAAAGTTCCGCTTTTGGAGTTTAGAAAGCAATGCAGAAAAGTCTAGGATAGCACCGTCGACCTCTTCGACTGTAACAGCGGTATTACAAGGCTTACTCGTTGATAGGAGAGACCACTTGATAATTATATGTAAAAAGTCACTAAAAAAAGTGTTTGACTTTGACGAAAGAAATACCCCAAGAGTCAACCGCCAAAGAAGTTTTGCAAGCTTGGGAATAGGTGGAAATTTAAGAGTGTTAAATCTAGAAAATAAGACGGAAGCACACATTTTGCCGAACTTAACTCCTGTGAATGTGTGCAGGTTTTCTTAGCTGTATGAGGGCCAGCGTTATCCTGATGGAATGGAACACTCCTTCGATTAACAAGAAACGGCCGTTTCTGCCCTTGTGCCAACGTTAATCTGCACAGCTGTTGGCAGTAGACTTCTGTGGTCATAGTCCAGGTACGTACGTGACAACAGCTGAAATTTATTATTCCCTCATAGTCTGTAAGTCCATCTCTGCGTCATTTTTCTGGTCTCTCTTCTGCACAAAACCATTGGTGGTAAACTTTAATGTTGTTGTAAAGATCCTATTTTTCATCTACAGTAACGATCGGGTTCAAAAAGTGCTCTTGTTCCTGACGCGACAGAAGTGCAGTATGGATTCTTTGTGTGAAGATTATTTTGCGATTGTTGCTGTTTCCAAATTTTGTGACTGGAGTTGATGGATGGTCATATGGCTCATCTGGAACGAGGGTCATCTTTTAGGTCAAAATTGCCATTTTTAAACGTTGCAAACCAATGCCACTTGAACTCGCTGAGAACAGCCTTTCCATGCACATTTTGGATTTCTGTAGCAACTTCACTTCCATTCTGGTTTTTCCGGGATAAAAGCAATAAAACGTGCAGAATTTGCTCTTCCAATGCTATTCCAATGAAATTTTCAGACTGAAAGACCCTTATACAGCGCCCTTCGAAAAATTGTGATCGAACTTTTTTTTTCGAATTTTGTCAAACTTGTTGCAATGACTACATATTTTTTAATGACGATTTGTTTTCTTATGCAGTTTCAATCGTTTCATAATACATTTAGAGTGTTAAAATTTTTCACACTCGGTCACGGGAGCAAAAAGTTGATAGACCGAAAAATGGGTTGTTTTAGGTACCTGCCTCATTTTTGGGGATTAAAGAAAAATGCTTTATTGACGAAGTGGTTTTGTTTTATTTTATTGCTTCTCAGAAACATTCTCTATCCAATTAGTACTTTGTTGGACCTCCTCTTGGTTTTATTACAGCTGCGCACTGGCGAGACGTTGACTCAGATAGGTTTTTCCATGTGGAAGCAGGTATGGTGTTCCAGGTCCGGATAAGTAATTTTTTGAGGTTTTCTATTGACTCTGGACGCTTCTTCTCTTAAGTTTCATTATTGACCAGATATTCTCAATTGGATTGAGATCTGGACTGTAGGGAAGCCAAGTTAATACATCGACATTATTTTCTTCGAATTACTTTTTAACTTAAGAAATAAAATAAAAAATGCAAATATTATTTTTAGTCATAAAAGTTCTAGCTAATTTAAAAGCTTGATATCAGTCCTTCATACTAAAAAACAAAACAAGTTGAAAAATGAATCTGCAAGTGTCACCAAAAAGCTCCAGCGCAGAGGGCTCTAATACATTTTTCGGAACCCGTAGGTAAACTTCTGCAGTGACTTTCGATTCTAGGAAGACCATTCTACCTTTTTTATCTCCAGAGAAGCATCCCTAGACCATCACACCTTCAGTTTTGGGGTGCATCCTTAAGATGCATTCAGAGCTCAGTCTTTCCTTTGCTTCTCTTCACGCAACAGTCCTCCCATCTCCAACATGCAGCTTAGACTTTGATTCGTTGGAAAAGATAACATCGTTCCACATGTCTTGAGTCCAATTAAGATGCTCTTGAGCAATCGTTTTTCTCTTACTTTTTTTGGAAAATCCGGCTTCAGTACTGGCTTCAATTCTCTTCTTTCCTCACTGAGCATGACGAAATTATTTTTCCTGTAGCTCCACGCAGATCGTTTTTAAGATCTACCGATGTCTTGAACCGATGCCGACGGCTGTACAGCACCAAAAAACGGTCTTCCACTGGCATCGTCTTTTTTGTCCCCCCTGGGCCTTTCTCTCTGCTGGTAGTCCCGGTCTCACGATATTTTTTTAAATTCCATGCCACAGTTTGTTGAGCGGCATTTAGTCTTCTAAAAATTGCACGTGTTGTCAAATTTTTTTTTCACTAAATTACTTCGGTTCATTTCGGACTGCTAAATGTACCTCTTATTCATAATAACATCATCTTTTATACACTGTTTGAACAACATTTTGCTACCTAGTGCTAAAAAACCCCGTAGCTCTCATAAATTTCAACACCTGCGCCTGAAAAGGGTAATAATATGTTTGACCAAAATTTGTCGAACGGCTCTGTACTCGTATATAATAAATAAAACAAATCGAGAACTTAGATCGAGTTCATAAAAATAGGAAAGGTTGCAATCTCACAAAAGTTTTGCCTTGGGAATACGGGTTTATTGTTAAATATGATATTTTCCAGCAAATGAAGAAGTTTACTTGTTAATGTGACTCCCCTCTGGAAAATAAGTCGACTTTACCAAACCGAGCTTATGCAAGTAGCAGATAATCCTAGCTGTATGGAGGCCGCTTTAACCCAGGTATTGACAGAAGACATTAGATGTGATAATGTCTTTATGAAGCAAAAGGTCAAAGTAGATTTTTCTCTCTGTACTTTACCATACATACAGAAACGCCTTCAGCAGGCTCTATATTTAGTTTAATGTTATTGTAAGTCCATTTTACATCTCCGGAAAAAATTCAGTCCAAAGACGACCCATCGACTCATTTCTAACATTTTTTATTTTTTTATGACAGGTGCAAATATTCCAAACTTAAAGCCTCGGCTTTGTGGGGTGCTAATAGATGGTCATTACGTTGAGCTCTCATAACAGTGAGATTTCTTCGACGGTGGACTTCAGAAACCCATGTTGCCTGAACAAGTTTCATCCTTTAGAACAAAATTATAATTTTTTTATAATATATAGGGTGTGCCCTAATTTATCAAGTATAATTTGGGAAACGATTTTTGGGTATATTCTAAAAAACAAATCGTTCAACATTAAGAGTCTATTTCCAATGTTGGCATCATTTGTCGAGGATTTAAGAAAAGGCTTACTTTGGTGTACCTTGACCCCTATTAACGAATATTTTTCATTAATGCTAATGGTAGAAACTTCGTTTAGGACTTCATTTTTAGAACAAATAATAGCCTTTGTAACTGCGTTCAATTAAAGTTGATATTTTATTTAAGTCTTCAGATATTCAATTTCAAAAACTGTTCCATTTTTCTTTCCCATGCTAATTTTTGAATTTGAGGTCTTTTTTCTCCAGAAAATGCGTAATAAACATATCATTTTATTATTTTGCTTTTATGGACGTAACAATAATAAAAAAAAGTCATCAACAAGTTTGCAGAAAAACCACATAGATTTTATGATACTTGGGAAAACCTGTAGCAGGTAAAATTAAAAAGGGGTTTTTTGCTTTAAGCTCCAAAGTATATGGTACATAGCCTGTGTGATTTTAGATAACTTTTATTTTATGTGTGTGCTAAAATTGTTATAACAGGTGCTCAAAGATTCCTTTTTGGTTTTGTATGCATGCTAGAGCTCGTGTTTGGATTTCACTGCGAATGTTTATTGATGCTAATTGCTGCCTCACTTTTGATGACGCTTAGGGAATACGCTCTTCCAATTGAATAAACAAGTTTTTTCGTTCTCCCCAATACAAGAAAATTCAATACTGTAAAGACCGGAGATCTTGCAGGCCAGTGAACTTGTCCATTTCTTCCAATCCAATGATTACTGTACTCTTCATCCAGGAAATATGATGGAGCTAGTTGAATCTCAAGAAGAAAACTCAACTCAAACCATTGAGAAGCAGTTCTTGCAGATGTGTATGATGTTATAGATGAAATCGTCGGTTAGGATAAAGTTCATACTATCTTTGGGGCCCATAAACGTAAATAATGTCTGCGTATTCTTGGTTTGTAAATGCAGACATTTCAAATAGCGTTTCTACTGTAACCTTGGCGTAAAAAATTAAGCATTGTTTGGTAAATATCCCAAAAGGCCTTCGTAAGTGAAACCTCATAACTTTTAAGGAGCATGGTAAGGAAATGCATGTATTGACAGCTAGACAAGCTAAACAATTTTAAAAAATTATTGGAAAATTATTCATTTTTCGAAAACCTTTTTTACCTGCTGCGGTTTTGCCAAGTATTATCAAATCTATGGGTGTCCTAAACGAAGTTTCAAGCTTTAATATTAACAGAGCAATTTCCCTTAACATGCGTCAGGATACACCAAAGTAAGCCTTTTCTTAAATCCTCAACAAATGATGTCAACATTGGAGATATACCGTTACTTTAGTACGATTTTTTTCTGAAAATATATCCAAAAATCATTTCCAAAGTTATCCCTGACGAATTAGGGGACACCCTTTATAATAAACGTATTTCTTCATCTGCACTGCTTAAAACAGATGATAAGTGCTACTACCGAGAGCCGTCCAAGCGCTTCAACGGCTTTTCCACAAGATATGACCACAGGGTAGTAGATACTATCGCATAAAATTATTACTTCGTGGGGTTTACTATTTCAGCGGATTCTTTTGTCATGTGGAAACCATCTTGCAGAAACGTTTAAATCATTCGACGGGGAAGTGCTTCCAGAGAATGTCAATACGCTAGACGTGACGACAAACTTTCCAGTAGAAAAGGCTACACTTAGGGAACTTAGACAAGTTATAGACCCGCTTAAGCCCAATAAAGCCCCGGGATATGACTTAATAACGGGAGAGATACTTAAAACGTTGCCGAAAAAAGGTTTGCTAAAGCTGCTCTATCTTATAAATGCTAGCATTAGACTAGAGCATGTACCGCACCAGTGGAAAGTAGCCGAAGTTATTATGGTTCCGAAAGCCGGTAAACCGCTGACTAAAGTCAAGTCATATAGACCAATATCGCTTCTCCCGATTACATCGAAGGTCTTCGAGCGAATCCTTCTTAATCGTCTTAAAGCAATTACACAAATTCCCTCTTGCCTGATCATCAATTTGGCTTTAGAAGCCAACACTCTACAGTTGACCAAGTGCATCGAAAAACCGATTTAATTAAACGAGCAATCGAGTGTAAGTTAGTATGTTCAAGCGCATTCCTTGACGTTTCGCGAGCCTTTGACAAGGTATGGCACGAAGGCCTAAAATATAAACTTCGGCAAGCCCTACCCCAGCAATTGTCTTGTACTTTAGGTTCATACCTGGAAGACCGACTCTTCCGTTTGAGACACGGAAACGAATATTCCACTCTTAAACAATAAAGGCGGGGTGCCGCAAGGAAGTGTACTTGGCCCTCTGCTATATTTGCTTTTTACCCATCACATTTGCTGATGACACTGCCATTTTGGCAACGGCTAAAACAGTCGAAGAAACAACTGCCAAGTTGCAAGGCCAAATATCTCGGTATGACACTCGACGCTAAACTAAAATGGAGAGCACACGTCAAGAAAAAACGTGAAGAGCTTGAAATCAAATATAGAGATATTTACTGGCTTATTGGAAAGTATTCCAAGCTTAGCTTAGAGAACAAACTGCTGTTATACAAGCAAGTGCTAAAACCGATCTGGGCATATGGTGTACAACTTTGGGGTTGTACTAAAAATAGTAACATTAATGTATTACAGACATTCCAAAACAAAGTTCTTCAAGGTACATATTGTTAATGCGCCGTGGTACATTAGAAAGGATGATATCCACAGAGACTTAGGAGTCGAAAACGTTCAGAACGTAATTAAAACGTTTGCATACATAATAATCGATTACAAGGTCATACGAATATTTCTGTTCAACAGATCCTCGACGAGACAAATTTATTGCGCCGTCTGAAAAGGACTAAGCCTCTCGATCTAGCGCGGTGATAAGCAGCGGAAAATCGCCTGTAGGATATCTTATAAAAACAAAATAAAATGCGATAGAAGAACTGCTTGTTGAGTGTGAACTCAGTCGTGGTTTGCAGAAGCGAGGTGTTTTTTAGTGAGTAAGAATCTCACACTACTATAGGTTCCGGGCCTATAGTGTCTATGAAGATTTCTCACCTTCCCACAAAAAAAAAAAAAAAAATGTGGAAACCTAAGTTTTGCAAGGCTGATTAAAATGCGAACCTTAGGCTATCTCCGCTCTTAGTTTCGTCTCCATGTACCAGCAGATAATTATGCCTCACAGCGATTTATTGATAAGATCTTCTGCTCCGGTTGCAAATATACTTTTCGTTGCTCATTTTTGTTAGGCTATCAGGAAGACCCCTACAGATCTCATATATCGACTGGCTGCTGAAAAGCGTTCAATATGTCGCTAGTCAAAGCCTATCAATATAAAACCAGCTATTATTCTGAGCTCGTTTATTATCAGACTAAGGTATTGAAAGGACGTAGCTTGTGTGCTTGTGCGGGGTCCCAGTCGAGAGGACTAGATGACCTCAGCAGATGAGAACACTGTTTTCCAAGCCATCCGTGTATAGACAAATATCTATGTTATTATGATTGAAGGCAGACAAGTTACCACTTATTATAAAAAACAAGTTTTACAGCTGTTATTTCATTGTCATACAGGGTGTCCCAAAAATCAACGTCAAGCCGGAAACGGGTGATAGGCCAAGTGGTGTCGGCTATCACAAAATTATAAACAAAAATCTAAATCATTTACTTTTAAAATTATTGACATTCAAACAAAATCGTGAAATCTGACACCATGTGAGGATCTTTCAAGTACTGTGACCGCCAATCTTTGTTTCTCTTCGATTTTTTTATTGCCACGTAACCCTGAGTAACTCTTCTGTAAATTACGGTTCAAAATTGAAACATACTCGTAACTATATCGGTTTTGACTCAAATATTGCTTTTTTATCCATCCATGTATGTTATCTCAAATCATTAATCACGTAACTTGAACCGACTGTACTGACAAAAAAATGTACTGCGCCATTTTTGCAAGTAACTTGAAAAGATGGCGTATTTAGTCTGGATTCCAAAATGGTATGACACTTGCTAGACTAACGCTTAATTGAGGACAAAAAAAATATTTTGTTAAAGAAACTCGATTAATAGTTAAAATGAGTACAAAGTGTGAGCGAGACAGACAGTAACGCCGTGATTGAGACGGATAAGTACGCCATTTCGACTAGTGTGAGTGAAACAAATGGAAATGCCACCCTTGTCAAGCAGTGACGCATAGGCACTCGTGCAATACTGCAGTGGGTATGTTACGCTCCCTCGCTTAGAGCGCAGTATTATGTATTCGTGCCGATTTCGTGCTTACAACTTTGGCTTTCTTTATTGGACTTCATTGCATTGCGACTTTGGTTTGCAATCTGACCGTTTCTGTCGAACCTGGATTTCTTCTGGGCTATTATTGATCGTTGCTCCCGTGATTGTGTAGTGTGAACGCCATCATGCCATCTCGATACACTGCTCAGGAATATGCTAACATGCATCTCATTTATGGGGAATACAGGTGTAGGTGCCAGTGCTGCAGCCAGACTTTATCATGAGAGATACCCAAATGCTCAGTGTCATCCGGACCATCGAGTGTTTGTAAATGTGCACCGGTTATTCCTTTCCCAGAGTGTCGCTTTCGAAATCGAATAGTTAGCGAGGGAAGACCCGTAATGCCCTACGAGGACGAAGTCTTACAAGTAGTCGCACAAAACCCTAGTACCTCAGTACCTGCAATTAAAGAAAGCATATGAGTGCCCAAAAGTACAGCACACCGAATTCTAAGGAATAACCAGCTCCATCCGTACCATGTACAACGAGCGCAAAGCCTGCTACCCCGAGATTATACAGACAGAGTGCAATTTTGTCAAACGATGTTGCAGAGGTTCAGAGAGGATCCGAGAATCTTCGAAAAAATTCTTTGTATGGTTGGGCGTATCCCAATTTGCACGAGCGGCACCTGGAAAATCCACATTTGATGCGGGAAGATAGATCACAGTACAGTTTTAAAGTAAACATGTGGACGGGAGTTTTAAATGGTCCATTCGAGCTGCCGTAGAATTTGAACGCCGAGGTTTATTTAGATTTTTTGGAGAACCACTTACCAAATTTATTAGAAGACGTGCCACTAAATATTTATTCTTGCATGTGGTATCAACAAGATGGCTGCCCAGCGCATTGTGCTCGCACAGTACGAGAGTTCCTCGATCGGGAATACTCCAATAGCTGGATAGGGCGGTCTGGTAAAATTTCGTGGCCAGCCCGTTCACCTGATTTAAATCCACTCGATTTTTTTTACTGGGGAGCAGTAAAAGAAAAAGTTTATTCTAAGTCGATAGAAAATTTAAACGAGGTGCGCCAAAAAAATTGCAGAAGCCGGTGCAGACATTAACTCCAGAAGATATGCCCGTCTTATTACCAGATCATTTGTAAGAATATGCAGAGCTTGCATTGCCGCTGAAGGCGAACAGTTTAAACGTTTGTTGTAAGATAGAAGATCGGTAGATGGCGTTTAGTCGCGCAACAAACAACAGTTGTGTAAAGCTATCCTGAGAGTACACACCAAGAAAACGTAGTGTTCTGTGTGCTCTGTGATGGAAAAAAATGAAATGAAATGACAAGGGTTTATCCGTCTCAATCCCGGCGGCACTGTCTGTCTCGCTCACACTTGGTACTTATTTTAACTTATTAAAAAGATTTAACTATGAGTCGGGTTTCTTTAACAAAATATTTTTTTTGTCCTCAATTAAGCGTTAGTCTAGCAAGTGTCATACCATTTTGGAATCCAGACTAAATACGCCATCTTTTCAGGTTACTTGCCAAAATGGCATAGCACATTTTTTTGTCAGTACAGTCAGCTCAAGGTACGTGATTAATGATTTCAGATACATGGATAGGCAAAAAAGCAATATTTCAGATAAAACCGATATACGAGTGTTGGCTGAAAAGTTTCCGACCGCACAATGATACAAGACATTTTTTCTCAATTTTTTTTTTATTTTTCTACATAGTCTCCTTGTAACTCTACACACTTCTCTCAGTGATGCTCCCATCTCTCTAACCCGTCCAGATAGTACTTGGCGTTTTTCCCTGCAAAATAATTGTTCACGATGGTGATTGCCTCCTCATTTAACGAAAATCTCTGTCCTCCGAGCGCAATTTTTAGATGAGGGAACAAAAAGAAGTCGCTTGGGGCTAGATCTGACGAATAAGGAGGATGGTCAAGCAATTCAAACCGTAATTCATGGGTTCTCGCCATGGCAACCGCTGAGGTGTGAGACGGCGCGTTGTCTTGGTGGAACAGGATTTTCTTTTTCTGCAAATGTGGCTGTTTTTCCGCAATTTCTGTCTTCAGCTTTGCAAGTAATAATGCGTAGTATGCTCCTGCAATGGTTTTTCCTTTTTGAAGATAATCGATTAAGATAACTCCTTTACTATCCGAAAAAACAGTGGCCATCACTTTTCCAGCCGAAAAAACAGTTTTTGCTTTTCTTGGAGCCGGCTCGCCATTTGCAGTCCACTGTTTTGACTGAATTTTTGTTTCGGCCGTATAATGGGGTATCCAAGTTTCATCTACAGTAATTAATCGGTGCCAAAACTCGGATTTATTGGAAATGTTCATTCGAACACGTTTTTGGTCTAGCGCAAGCAAACGCGGCACACAACGCACGAACAGCTTTCCCATGCCTAAATCTTGATTTAGTATGTAACAAACACGTTCTTTGGACATTTTCATAACCTCTACTATCTCTCTCACTTTAATTCGGCGGTCGTCTAACACCATTTGGTGAACTTTAGCAATGTGATTGTCAGTGGTTGCAGTTTTTGGACGTCCCGATCGTTCATCATCTCCCAAGCTCTTACGGACACGTTTAAATTCAGCTGCCCAAAAATTTCACTGTGGTAAATGATGGTGCAGAGTCCCCATACACAGAGTCCTACTTATTTCCGATTTGCGTGGGAGTATTGCCTTTCAAAAACAAGAATTTAATAACTGCTCGATACTCAATTTTTTCCATTTTCACAAAATCAACTGACTCAATCGACTGTCAACCAAAAACTGCGCGTTCAAAATGACTGAAACTTTGGTAAGTAACTGTCAAAAGATGCACAACTAGGATTCAGTATCTTTTATTGACGAGTGCCGCTACCTTTATGTTGCGGTCGAAAACCCTCGTAGTAATGTTTCAATTTTAGACCGTAATTTTGTAAGTTACTCAGGCTTACGTGGCAAAAAAAAATTGAAGAAACGCAAAGATTTACGGTCACAGTACTTGAAAGATCGTCACAGGGTGTCAGATTTCTCGATCTTTTTTTGAATGGCAATAATTTTGAAAGTACATGACTTAGATTTTTTTTTATAATTTTGTGATAACCGACACCACTTGGCCTATAACCCGTTTCCGGTTTGACGTTGATTTTTGGGGTACCATGCATACCGGATAAGATATTTAATTCATATATGAAATACCTGTCACTTCCTATGATTTAATGTTGACTCATTTTCTACTGACCACTTCTGTATTTGGTCAAGGTCCTCATTAACAATAAGCGCACTGCAGCATAGATTTGCTACATCATCTGCATGAAGTTGAACTGAAATATGCTTGCATACAAATAGAAGAACATTCATAACAATTTAAAATAGTAGCGGCTATACAATTAACCGCTGCGGTACTCCCTATGAAACTATTTTTAGTGAAGAATGGTTTTCATTTGATAACGCCTTTGCTACTCCCCAGAAGAAATGTATTGATTAGTATGAATGGCCTGTCACTAAAACAGAAAAAGTTGTTAACTCCCAAGAAACCACAATAATTTAGTGTACAATCAATCTGATTCATCAAAGATACGAGTACATCTTCCAGAAAAAAGTTATTTATTTCACCTAGATCTAAAAGACATTTAAAGTCACTTGAAGATCACTTTAGCTGCACATTGAGTTTTGGAAAATTTCAAGCATTCTTGAACTGAAGCTTGGAACAGCTGCTTAACAACTGCATATTGCTATAATTCCGATTTAATTAAGGAATTGACAATAATTATCTACTCCAAAAGGCGTAAAATTGTTCAAGTTAATGTAGAAAAGCAAAGAAATGTTGTCTCTCTCGGGTTTTCCATTATTAAAATACGAAAATAGAGCTAAGCGTGCTTATTTATTAAATGCACTTTATTCTTTCTCACTATCGTTATCTGACGCACTTTCATAGAAAATACTTTAATTAGTTTTAACTTCTCGTACTTGTATTTCCTCTTCCCGGTATAATGCTGATTTTCTTCTTTCCTTAGCTATAAATTGTAATTAGGATCAACCGCTAATAAAGAACTTTGCGCAAATAAGCCATTAATCCTACAGAGCTCATATATGTATATTCCAGATGTAGGCAATAAAGTGGATTTCATTGCCCGTCTTGTTTGCACCTTGCCATCATTTCTAATTAACTTGGATGGTTTTATCATAGAGAATGAGGGAGCGTGGATAGCAAATATACGCCATCTCTGTGCGCCTCCTTCCTATTATTCTATTCTGGGTAAACTGACTGAAAAGGATGCGACTCGTTTACTTAAAAAAAAAAACAGAAAAAGAAAAAATCACAACAACAAAAAAAAAAAAAAACGTGTCGTCAGGGTACATTACTCCACAAAAGCATACGAATAAACTCGTGTACGCGGCGGAACAACAAACGACAAGAACATAACATAAATTTGCTTTTCGGTTTTGTTTTCTCAGAGAGATATAATTAAGTTTTGCCGTTGTTATTATTCCTGGCAATGACGACAATGATTGCGGCGACAATGAAGCTCTTTGCAATATGCTTGCTCGTTGGTTACATAATGTCGCAGTAGGAGTTGCACGCCCCATCTTGCCAAGTCATCCATTTTAAAACGTTTTTTATTTGCGCCGCAATCAAGTGTGAAGTGCTTATTCTGATTAAAACTTTGATATATTGTATCACACACACTTAACCACGGGGTGAAAAAGGACGTACACCCCGTAGTCATACAATACTTGTACGATATACGACGAACTCGTCTCGCATTGTTACATTTTTAACGGCTAGCCATAATTTTATGAGATCAGATACATACATATTATAGTTGGTTTTCATGTTGAGAATACAGTCATATTGGCGTTTACTGTTTTTTTTTTTTTGAACATGGTTCATAAGTAGAAAATCCGCCCTTTAGGTCTGCCTCCCCTACCAATTTTGTAACTTTAAAGCCAACAATCCTGAATATCTCAGCTGTACAATCTTGCTTCCCCTGGCAAACACATCAAAAACTGTTTTACCTCACGGTGTTAAAAAGAAATATTTCATTAATTACCTTCTTAACTTTTTTGAAGAAATCTTTCCTTTGCAACTGAAACTTTGTTACTTGCTACCTACCAAATGCATCTGTGTTGGGAATGCGTCAGACCTACACACTGTACAGTATCGATGCATTTTGTGTTAGAGTTGCGCAGGGATGGTAACAGATTCACGGATGCTAGTTGCCTACGATCTCCGTATCTATCCTCTAGCTTGTGTGCGACTATAGAGCGCTCTGACAAAGGAACGCATTAAAAAGTGGTATAAAGTTACGAAACTAATTTTGAGTCATTTTTACTGGCAAAGTACAATTTTGCGCAAATATCCTTGCATCGTCTGAAATTATCGCAAACTCAAACAGTAATTCGGAAGAAATTTGCAACTACGCAAATCTTAGTCGGAAGTAAACAGGCATGCATTATACGAGTACATTAGCCGAAGCGGGGGTACGAATAGAGACGAAATATTTAATTTACAGATTGTCTATCGAAACTTTTATAGGAGTACGGAACGGATACATTCTTAACGACAATATTTTCATTTTGAATTATACAATAGTTTTTTTTTTGATGTTTTTAAGTTTCTATCTCAATTAATTGTGTAGTAAGCTGAATGTTGCGGATTTCATAAATTAGCTTCAATTTGGCATCGTCTAGCCGGATCTATTGGAAGGTCAAAGGGTGAACTCGATTCAAATTAATGTGCATCATGAATGGGTACAAAGTCAGCATATAGATTCGAAATTTAAATGCAAAGGAAGTACGGATATTCCCATTGATGGATTTTCTCCGATGCGGTATATTCGTTTCGTATCTCGGCTCCTCGGTTATATTGCCAAATGAAATGCTATCATGAATTATGTATTTTCCTTCCGGATAATAAAACCGCAATATTTACCCTTTAAATTCTTGATAATATGTTTTTGTACACGAATCCGAAAGGATTATTATTATTATCATCATCATCGTTCCCATCTCTTTTGGTGAATGCCAATATCTGGTAAATTAATGCAGGAAAGGCATACCTCAAAAGGGATTTTTGAAAGCATACTCGTCGTATATTTCATTTTATTTATATTTTTCCTTTAGCTTTTTGGCACGGAGTGAATACAAAATTTCAATTGATGTACAAGATGTTTTCTGGATGGTTTTGGCAATCCGAAAAGGCCGAAAGGGTAGTTCTTTTGCGGAAAGAGTAGTTGGAAACCGAAAAGAAAGCAACCGACGATGGTATTATTGGATTAAAAGTAGCAACCAAGGAAAAAGGAAATGCTTTTGGTGTATGAGTGCCTATGTATGTTGTCGTTCATAGACATACATATGTATAACATCAGTGAGTGAGTATTGGTGTCGTTATAAATAAATTGTATTCATAAGCTGGGGATGGACAAGTGAAGACTAAGTATAAAGCGGAGTAAAACCGCATCAACACTTTTCAACGGCACCTGTTGGCTAGCAACCTAAAGCTGCCTAATTGAAAAGAAAACCTTGACTGTATCCTGAACGTCCTTGTTTATATTAAGTTAAAAATCCACAGACTTCTGAGACCACACCCGAATGAATAAAAAAACTGATGTGGCATTTTCGTCGGCTTGATTGGTTTGTGATTGTCCCGCAAAACCTCTATGGTTTGGATTTTGAATATCTTCTTATAACTACAAATAATCACCAAGTCGGGTATCTTTCCTTCCACGCTAAAAGGAAACTATGGAAGAGACATCAACCTCAAAGTGTGGAAATATTTACCCAAGAAATCAAAGAAGTACAAAATACGAGTACCACCTTGATCAAAAAGTTCCCGCACCACACCACCGTGTGGCGCTCCCATTATTCCGATTTGAGTTCCGTTTTTTTTGTTAAGTTGGTAAGTCTGTTGTTGACATTTCCTCTAAATCTTAGCGTCATAGCTTGAAATTTGCAAAAGTTCCGTAGCCAAGAGTACATCTATCTCTGTGTGTGTTGGCGATTTTTTACAATTTTAGAAATGGATTTAAATTTGCAACAACGAACTTGTATTAAATTTTGCGTAAAAAACGGATTTAATGTTGGAAATGTTGGAATAATGTTTCGGCAACGATTCTCTAAAGAAAACGGTCGTTTACCAGTGGCCCGAGCGGTCCAAAAGTGGTCGTGAGTCAATCGAAGATGATGAACGCAATGGCAATGGCAGACCATCGACATCGAATAACTATCAGAGAGGTAGCAGAGGACTTGAACATTGCCTATGGATCCGTCCAAGACATTTTGGTTAATGATTTGGGTTTCCGTCGTGTAGCAGCAAAGTTGGTGCCAAAAGACCTCAATTTCATGCAAAAAAGACACGTTGACGTCGCAAAAGAGATGATTTGCTGAGGCTGGGTCCGATCCCACATTCATCAAAAGGATCATTACTGGAGACGAGACGTGGATTTATGAGTACGACACGCAATCCAGACATCAGGCAAGTGAATGGCGTTCACCAAATGACCTGAGACCAAATGCGCACGGTTTTCATGGATTGCAACGGTGTAGTGAATCATGAATTTTTGCCAGAAGGCCAGACAGTAAACAAAGAGTACGAGTATTATTTGGGCGTTATGAGACGTTTGCGTGAAGTAATTCGCCGAAAGAGACCAGAATTGTGTGCAGAAAACTCGTGGATTTTGCACCATGATAACGCACCGTCGCACAGTGCCAGCATTATTCGTAATTTTTTGACGAAAAATGCAACAAATACCATCCAACAACCTCCAAATTCACCTGGTTTGGCTCCCTGTGACTTCTTTCTGTTCAATTGATTTAAAAAACTACTACGGGGAACGCATTTCAGCAGCCGAGAGGAAGTAATGGAAAAATCGCAGGAAGCACTGATGGACATACCGAAAACCGAATATAACAAATGTTTCGAGGATTGGATCAAGCGCTGGCATAAGTGTGTTGCAGTCGATGGGGATTACTTTGAAGGGGACAATATAGATTTAGATGAATAAACTAGTATTTTTAATTTTCTGACTAAACTTTTTGATCAAGAGGTAAGTATAGACGGCAAGGGGGCAAATCTTTTAACGTGCCCCACAAACGGAGCCGCGATCCATTAGGCGGAATGAGTAGGAGGGAAGTGCATAAATGACAAATCTGCGATATTTTATATTTAAAACTATTACAGCAGTTGCCCGTGATAGGAGGCGCTCAGCTATTGCCGGAAGTCATTGCCTACAATCTGTAGGTGACTGCTTGGCTGTGATCTGCATCCGATATACTGTTCTGCGTCTGCGCTATGTTCTTCCCAACATCATTCAACGTTTTCAACGGTATAATATAATATAACGTGAGAGCACATGCTAGGCGACAAAGCAAGTTTGGAGGTCAATACCTGGGATCAAACGCTGATAACCTGTGTTGCCAGAACTCAGATTACTTATCAACATGTCTACAAGAATCGTGATCTTTTCGAGACTAACTGTGGAGATACAGACTCAATTTCCAGAATGGAATATCAGTATAGTCCAACATCTAAACTTGCTTAATTTTCTCAAAGTGCAGGAGGCTATTCATCGAGGTAATAGGAATCAACAAGAAAAAGTGGAACTCATTGGCGAAAAACGGATAGCAAGCGGCTAGAATTTTATCTGAGTAAAGAAAGAAAGACCGTACTGTTGGGAAGGAAAGCTGTATCCAAGCAAAGAAAGCTTAGAGTCAACACAAACAAAAGTCACAAGTGCTCAGTACTTCAACAAATAGAACAAATTTGCAGTACGTTGGACACTGTACTCATGCATGTAAACTACAACGAACTCATCATGTTGATACAAAGCCAGTGTTGCAAACAACAACCTTTATCTAAAGGATGTGATTAGCTATCATGGACTAGGAAACGGGAGCGAAAATTATGATCGACTATTTGAGACTCACGCAAACCACCATATGAGAATCACTGTATTCCAATTATGCATAATAGTCTTATTTCTGATCCCAAACGCTTTTTTCAGTTTATGAACTCTGAAAGAAAGTCGGACAGTTATGCCTCCATCCTGAATTTTAACAATTCATCGTCTGATGATCCACAAAGAATAGCAAACTTATTTGCCGAATTCGTTGGCCAATCGTTTGCTTGCCACATCCAAAACCCGGATCTGTCTTATATGTATTTGAACAGCTGTCCACAGACATCCTTTACTTCGGTGGGTATCTCAATGGCATTAGTAGATGAAAAGATAGGTAATCTAAAAAGTGAATGTTCCGCTGGGCCTGATGGTGTACCTCTCATAGTTTTAAAAAACTGCGCCGCCTACTTGGTAAAACTTTTCACTACTTTATTCAGACTTTCCTTATCTCAATGCGCCTTTCCTCATTCCTGGAAAAACTCTTATATAATCCCTGTACATAAAAAGGGCTACAAAGGTTAAATCTCAAATTACACACCAATTGCGAGGCTCTCCACAGTACCCAAACTCTTCGAGAGCATTATTTACGAGTATGATGTATGTCTTCTTATTGTAAACCAGTGATCTCATTGAATTTGTATCAAGTACTCTATGTGCGTTAGAAGATGGCAGAGAAGTAGATGTAATAACCACCGACTTCAGCAGAGCTTTCGATAAAATCTCGCATAAAGTAATTCTTTTAAAACTTTACGCACTTGGCTTTCGATCAGATTTCGTTACATGGATTTCCTCATATTTAAATGATAGACACTACAGTGCCCTGTTTACGTCTACATTATCTATACCTTTCAAAGCCACCTCGGGTGTTCCCCAAGGAAGTCATCTCGGTCCCCTGTTATTTATATTAACAATTAATGATGTTGATACCATCGTTAACAATTCTTTTATCTCTGTCTATGCTGACGACATCAAAATCTTTCGTCACATATTGTCTCACTCTGACTTTTCTCTGTTGCAAGTTGATTTCAATCGATTTTCCACTTGGTGTCTTCATAATTTTCTTGAGTTAAATGTTGACAAATGTCAAGCTTTAACTTTCACTAGAAAACGTCATACAACTGTACGGGGTTGACCCGTGCCTAAATTAAACGCATTATCCTTATTTGACTACATAGGGCTCCCAGTTTGACAAAATTTGTGATAGCAAGTGACCACAACGGTTGACCTTGATTTCTTTTCTAGCATTAGACAAAGGAGACTGCCGTTACTGGCCCTCACAGTAAAGTAGAAATTGTTTTAATTACCCTAAACCGTCTTGTCGAATGAAAGCCTCATACTTGTAGTATGGCAATCCATCGAATTCAGCACTGCACGCTGTCTTCATTGGCCACTTCATATTCAATCAAACCGGGCCGCAGCCAGAGAGGTCTTGAAAGACACAGGATCTCTCGCAAAATCACAAGTCTTTTTGAATATAACATATGTAGTTAGAATACTGTACAATGGAACCTTAAGCGTTCATTACCACTTTTTTCATGGTAGTTTTTGGCAGGGTTCTTAGAACTTGAAGTAGAACTGTGTTTTCAATGCTACGCTGAAACTGTGTAAATTGCATCCTGTGCAGGAACTGTTGTGAAGAGGTAGAAGAGGAGGCTATTTCCTACTTTCTATGCACGTGTATTGCACTCACCAAAGTCAGAACGGTTTAACTGAGGCTTCGCCTTTATAAGATCTAAGCGATCTCAGCAGTTCCTGAATGCCTTATATTAACCATCTTATTAGCAAATATTATACTGTCTGATACATGTAAAAAACTATGAAAACCTGATTTGGAAATTTCAATCCATCATCAATCACCACTCAAAATTCATCGCCTATTGCCTCGGCAGTTCTAGAGTCAGTGAGGATGTGACATAAGGAGATGCTTTCAGGTGATAGCAACTTTAATGAAACTGTCGATCAAAATTTACGATGGCTATTGCAAAATCCGAAGTTAAATGATTTTATATTTTTTTTTACAGTATACCGCCAAGCAACAAAAAAAAAATCGATGCACGCCCATACGCAAACTTTTCTCGTTGATAGAAATCGTCCTTCATTGCATAGGAACAATTTACAGAACAGCTGTCAACATTGACTTTTAAATAAATGACAGATGATTGTCTGAAATTGAATTCAGTCCACTGCCATATTACCGAACGAACCAACCACGGCGCGATCTAGTCCACCAACTGTTTGCTTATGAATCCTCATACATATTTCTTTCAAACTTTGACTTACGATTCATTCTAAAGCATAGTTTACATCGCTTATACGTATTTGACTCTAGAAAAACATCAAGTACTCGTAAAAGCTAAAAGTTTGAAGATTCAACCACCACCAAAAAAAAAAACTTTTAAAAAAAAGCGTACGAGTATCTCTTTGGAGAACAACGATGCCTAGTATGTCGCGTCGTCGACTTACCAAAGATTATCTTCCATGCCACTCACATCTCCTAACCACGAAACACAAACACATATGTACTCGTATCTATATGTACACAATCCTGTGCACACGTTCTCCACGTCGCTCGTCGTCATGCCTGTTAAATCAACATAGCTAGCACACCTTAGAAAATAATTTCATTTTAATCAGGTCTATCTAAACATTAAATCTGACCTTTTTCAGAACTCTCAAGAAGAACACATCCATGTAAAGTTTCCAGCCATAGTTCAGAGGACAGGACCACATTTTGGCTTGTGTGCGTCTGTCTGTATGGTTTCTATTCATCGTTACGTTGCTTGCAACAGCAAAATGAGATGACAAAAATAAAGAAAGAAAATGGGGCAACAAAAAAAAAAAAAAGGTGGAAAACCCGAACAAGAAACCGCCAGGAAAAGTTATTCTGTGCTTAGTACAATGAGATGAAATAAAGGCAGCAGTGAATACCTTCGATAACCGACATGGATCTGGCAGAGGCGTTATCATACTATTCAGATCAAATGAAAGTAGCGCACATAACGGAGCTTCTGATAAATCTTGTCATTTAAAAAAATGATTATAGCTACCGTGTTTGATACTTCAAAGGAAGTTATGTTGTGGTGGCATGAGAAGTGAGAGGCTATGCAAGGTGAACGCAAAATCCTCCATTCAAACCACTGTCTTCGGTAATCCAACAGGATGATACTTAATGGGACGGCAATGCCTCTGCCTTCTGGATAGAGATCTTTGAATATTTGATTTTTTACATAAAATGTTCCTTAAATTTGATGGGCTAAAAGGCAGTGTCATCAATTCTCAAGTCATCAATTAAATTCGTTCTATTCAGTAACTCAAACACAGAAATGTTGGATTTAATTGTAATACTCGTACGCGAACTCTGGAGCGATGAAATAAAATTTATTGATTTCAAACTGAAAATACCGTGGTGGTGGAGAGGTAGGTGCAGTCAATAGTTTTGGTGATCTCCCCAGAGGAGTTCCTCTTATTATATTTGAATAAAAGAGCTAATCCAGCGGACTTATTGTATCTTCACGCTGCTTGAACTGTTTCGGGCAACTGACTGAACTAAGGCAGATGCATCGCATACGTGTCAAATGTATCCGGTCCAGTAGGGCGATAGGTTGTGGTGACATCAGCAATGCCTCCTGGCATTATCCGATATTTTGGTGGCTTGTTGCTGGAAAGGAAAACCATTTCTTGTGTCGTTTAAATTTAGGTAAGCGCTGTCTGGACATAGACAGCTTTTCGCTTATTTGGCCGACTGACCGAGTTGGATAGTAAAATAAGTATAGTATTGTGAATTTAAACAAATCAGTCCCGGACCGAAATCCGGGGGCTCCTGACTCCCATGGTCCTGGTAGGGACTACCGGTGGTCCTACCTCCAACAAGACCTATGCCCGGCAACTTGTTCTTAATGATACAGTAGTTGGTTCAGCGTTTAGGACGACGAAGTAAAGTCTGTGTTCAATTCCAGGTAGTACACCAAAAAAACGTAAGAAATAGTTCGGTCAGCCTTGCCAAACATCTGCCAATGACAAAAATGACAAAACAAATAACACAGTGATTAGAGGGTTTAGGCAAGGACAGTCGCTATCAGTTTTTTTTATTTTCTTATTTAATCAGAAGTACGAGTATTTCGTGCTTGAAAATCAATCAGCAAAATGTTATCTGTTGTCGTGCAGTAGAGCCTATACTTGTTGAATTTCGAGTTGCTAGATTGTACTCTTGAAAACCTTCGTAGGCTTCATCCTGCGACAATAGTACACTCCTTCTTAAAAGAGTCTTCTGTCTCATTTCAGAAACTTGCATATTTTATTACAATTCCGTACTCCTTTGAGGAGTTTGTGGTATTTATCTTTCATGTATAATCTAAGCTCGTTAGCGAGTTTGCCAGTTTTAGTCAGAATTGTTCTCACTCCTGTGGGTTCAATGTTAGAGCTGTGTTTGATATTTCTTCATATTATGTTATTTACATAATACATGTCGTATCGCTACATACATTTCTTTCTTTAGTCGTTCTTAAAGATCTAAACATTCACAAATCCGCTGGTAAAGAGAGAATATCTCCCCTTCTTCTGAATAAGTGTTCTTCCACAACTGGCAAAATTACTGCGTAAACTTTTTCATCACTCCTACTCTTTAGGACTCTTTCCCACCAGATGGAAAACAGGATTTGTCCAGCCCGTCCCTATAAAAGACGAATGTTCTTCTCTCTCCTCCTATAGGCCCATTACACTTACGTCCCTCCTCTCCAAGGTCATGGAAACGCTGATAAACGGTAAGCTCATGAAATATCTCGGAACAAGAAAACTTCTTAATGATCGGCAGTACAATTTTCGTAGCAACAGGTCCACTGGTAATCTGATGGCATGTCCCACCGAAAATTGGAACCAAAGCGCACATCATTCTGGCTAAAGCAAGATAGTTGCGCTTGATATTTCTAAGGCATTTTACAGAGTTTGGCATCCGGCTCTTTTGCCGAAAAGGGATCGACGACTCGCTTCTTCAATGTATTAGAAATTACCTTTCGGAACGTTCAATTCAAGTTGTCTTAGATGGTTTCAAGTCGGATGTTCACAAAATAAATGCTGGTGTGCCCCAGGGCTCCGTACTGTCTCCAACACTCTTTTTAATTTTCACCAACGATCTCTTGTCTGCTACCACTAATCCAATATATTCCTTTGCTGAGGACAGCACTCTCATTCCCGGACTCACGTCCCTGCTCTTCGGCTGTAGAACGGGAACGACAGCGTCTGTTAAGCTCATTAAATTCAGATATCAACAGCATAACCAATTGGGGAACTATCAACAGAGTGAAATTTAATGCTTCCAAAACACAATGCTGTCTGCTGTCGTTAAAGCGAAATTTAAACACCCAGCCATTATCCATGGATAGCACTTGCATCGCCGAAACCGATAAACTTTCCATTCTCGGTATGTGTGTCAATGATAACTTACGTTAGAATGACCACATATTCGATGTCGTCAAAAATGCTGCGAAAGGTCTACTTTACATCCTCTGATCTGGTCACAATATATAAGGCATTCATCTGCTTAAAATTGGAGTACAATGCCCACATCTGGTCAGATGATCCTAAAACATCACTGCACCTGCTAGATAGGACTCCAAACAGTGTGATACTAATAGCGGTCAATCAATTGACACCCTTGAACACCGAAGTAATGTCTCCTGTCTCACTTTGTTTTATCGCTATTTCCACCGCCAGTGTTCCATAGAAACTGCCAGTAGGATTCCGCCCCTTCAAACCTTTAACTAAACACACGTCTCGCTATGAATGCTCATCAGTATACCCTCAAGTCCACTTTCGGACGTACTATAAAATATCGTGATTCATTCCTAAGCCGTACAACTCGCTTATGGAATGCCCTGCGTAGCTCTTTATTTAATAGTCACTATAACCTTCAAACATTTAAAAGCAACGTTGACCGGTACCTCTCTTTCCATCCTCGCTGATTTTGTTTCGCCCGCGCTGTGAGCAAACATCCCTTGAGCGCACGCAAATTATATAAAAAAAAAAAAAAGTTATTCGTTTGTCCTCGGGTATTACATGAGCACTTGTAGTACTTATACTCGTGTTACGAAGGCCCCTGTTGATGGACAAATGCCATTTAGTTTTGATCTCAGTTGTAACCAACCAGGACTATGAACCGAAAGCAGTAGAGATTTTACACAGGTTCAAATACCACCTTGATCAATTTATTCAGAAAATTAAAAATACAAGTTTATTCATCTAAATCTATATTGTCCCCTTCAAAGTAATCCCCATCGAACACACTTATGCCAGTGCTTGATCCAATCCTCGAAACATTTTTTTATATTCGGTTTTCGGTGTGTCCATCAGTGCTTCCTGCGATTTTTCCATTACTTCCTCTCGGCTGCTGAAACGCGTTCCCTGTAGCGGTTTTTTAACTCGATTGAACAGAAAGAAGTCACAGGGAGCCAAACCAGGTGAATTTGGAGGTTGTTGGATGGTATTTGTTGCATTTTTCGTCAAAAAATTACGAATAATGATGGCACTGTGCGACGGTGCGTTATCATGGTGCAAAATCCACGAGTTTTCTGCCCACAATTCTGGTCTCTTTCGGCGAATTGTTTCACGTAAACGTCTTATAACGCCCAAATAATACGAGTACTCTTTGTTTACTGTCTGGCCTTCTGGCAAAAATTCATGATGCACTACACCGTTGTAATCCATGAAAACCGTGAGCATTGCCTTCTTTTTTGACTGAAAACGACGAGGTTTTTTTGGTCTCGGCTCATTTGGTGAACGCCATTCACTTGCCTGAGGTCTGGACTGCGTGTCGTACTCATAAGCCCACGTCTCGTCTCCAGTAATGATCCTTTTGATGAATGTGGGATCGGACCCAGCCTCGCAAATCATCTCTTTTGCGACGTCAACACGGTCTCCTTTTTGCTGCTACACGACGGAAACCCAAGTCATTAACCAAAATGTCTTGGACGGATCCATAGGCAATGCTCAAGTCCTCCGCTATCTCTCTGATGGTTAATTTGCGGTTATTGACCAACATTTCTTTTACTCGTACTTCATCACTGTTTTCGTCGGTTTTCGATGTCGATGGTCTGCCACTGCGTTCATCATCTTCGATTGACTCACGACCACTTTCGAACCGCTCGTGCCACTGGTAAACGACCGTTTTCTTTAGAGAATCGTTGCCGAAACACTTTCCAACATTTCCAACGTTCTCGGATCATTAAATCAGTTTTTTTACGCAAAATTTAATACGAGTTCGTTGTTGCAAATTTAAATCCATTTCTAAAATTGTAAAAAATAGCCAACACACACAGAAATAGATGTACTCTTGGCTACGTAACTTTTGCAAATGTCAAGCTATGACGCTAAGATTTAGAGGGAACTACAACAACTTTATAAAAAACAGAACTCAAGTCGGAACAATGAGAGCGCCACACGATGGTGTCCCCCGGGAACATTTTGATCAAGGTGGTATTGATGACTCGGTGCAATATGTGCGGCGTTATTTCATCAATAGCGTGTTGAATATTGGCCTCGAGCGCATCCAAAATGGTTGGCTTGTTATCGCAGACTAAGGACTTGCCATAGCCCAGAGAAAATAATCGAGTGATGTTAAGCCGCACGATCGCGGCGGCCATTGATGAACGCTCGCGGTGAGATGAACCATTCGCCAAATTACTCCTTCACAACTTCGACCGTTGTGTCGCTTATAAGACATTAGCGCCGTCTTGTTGGAACCACAGGTCGGATGTATCGGTGTTTTCGAGCTCTGACCACAAAAAGTCGGTTGACATAGCTTTAAACCTGAGACCATTGACGGTAGCTGTGTCGACCTCCTCATTTCGAAAGAAATAAGGTCCGATGATGCCACCATTCCATAAACCGCACCAAACAGTAAATCTTAGTGGATGCATTAATGCTTGGCCGAACACTTGTGGATAGTATTTCTTCCAAAAATGGGAATTTTGCTTGTTGACGTAGCCGCTGAGACAAAATGGGCCTCGTGCGAGATGATTTTTTGGCCAAAATCCGGATCTCCGCCCGAATAGCGAACTCACGATTGTCCGGCTTCAGATCCAACAGCAAAATAAGCCGCTGGACTCTCTGGCGATGCTCAATTCAGCTGACCGGTCTTCTTCGATACTGGCCGCTACGGCGGCTATGTGCTCTTCATTTCGCATCAATCTCTGTCTTGTTTGTGGTTTAAGATCTAAAACTTTTCCACGGTGCGACGAATTGCCTGCACACTGAAGACTTGATGACCACCGACCTCACGACTAAATTCACGCTGCGTATTTACACCTGAGCCGGAATGCCGAAATTTTTTAATAATTTGCGAACGTTCGGCAAGCCTAAAACGATGCATGATGAAATGGCAAACGTTACTGAATACTTTGACAGCTAGATGTCAAGGAGATACATGTAAGCATATAACGAACTTGTAACTAGAGACAGATATACCTCCGAGGAAATGACTATCCGTCATTGATTGATTCCTTTTCCTTGCTGTTATGTTTCGTCTTCCATTCGATATGGTGAATTTGAGAGGTCTTTACGCAGCATGTGCTATTAAGACCTGACCAAAATTTTCTCTGAGGAAGAATCACTCAGTTGATATACTCGTACCGCAGGGACTTATCGTCGGATCAGTGGTGTTCTGGTATCCCGGGTTCATATTCGTAGTTTAAAACCAACGTGGTACAAGTCACCAGGAATTATTATTTTTGCTTTTCTGCTTTTCTGATATTGCTGTAGAATACTTAATAAAGTTTATGGATCTGTTAGGCATACGTATGTAAAGAAAGTACATGGTATTCCTTAAATTAGATTTTAAATGGTCCTGCGCGTTCTACTACCCATACAAGAGGTTGAGAGAGAAATCTAGATAAGAAATATATGTGTCCTGATAAAGTAAAACTTAAGAAATGATTGACGTGAATCGATTAGAGATCTATTAATAATTGTAATTGGACAAAGGACATGGTGAATAATTGACATTTAATATCGTTTATCATATTATAGGTAAGGTTTTGTAAGTACCGAGGGACAAAACTCTATAAACAGACGTAGATCCAATTGATATGCATTTATCAGAACTGTCGTGGAGACGACAATTGGAGCTAAATTTTAATCCTACTCTTAAAGCGGCAATGATGAGTCTAACAGATATTGGGATTCTGTGATTGGTGTAGAAAACTAACACTTATGCTACTTGCTACTGGCTTAATAAATGATGGTGGTACAGCCTGGGTTCCAAGTTCATGTACGTTATGTGTCACTACATTCTCCTGGCTTAGCCTTTCAAATCCTACAACCGTACTATTAAAGAGGTTGACCAACTAATTGACCTAAGTAATTCAATCGACGATATCCTAATCTCTTGTGACTTTAATCTGCGACTTTTTTACTGCGTCAAAAGCCAGTTCAACAAAGGATTGTCTATTCGTTGATAGAATAAGAGACTTAAGCCCATGCCGAATACATAAGTGGGGTCCCTAACTCTATCGGTTGGCAGCTAGACCTTATTTTCATTACTGGTCCCATTAACTCCACAGTAACGTAACGTCCCTTAATTCTATCAAGTCAATAAGTTTCGCACCCCTCTTCTTCTGTCATATTTCCATAACCCTCCACTCCAGTCCTCTTTTTCGCCTACCCACTCTTCTTATAAATTCCATAGTCACAACATGAATGTCTATTTCAACAAATCTTCTACCAACCCATTCACTCCAATACACCCAGCTCTACAACTGTCTCTAGAAGCGCTTACTGCGCAGACCAACCTCAGCAATGATCTAAATCTTTTTATTAACTCGTCAATTTGACGGTTGCCTCCTGTTTTTCGCGTTCGGTAATTTATTATCTACCGTCCTACATACCATTGGCAACTATAAAGCTTTACAGCCTTTTTTAAACATTCATTTACAGACAACTTCTGCGTACCGGAATCCATGTACAATATTTTAATTACCTTTCCTATTTCTCTATTGGCCCCTCTCTCTCCCTCTCTTAATCGTTTGATCCTACTCTTATCGAAGAAAATTTACAAAAACTTAATAAAGAATTTTTACCCAACCCAGACGAGCTCACCGCAATATTTCTTAAAAAGTGTGCCTTTAATCCTTCTCTCTCACTTTCCTCCTATTTCATCTATCCCTCACATAAAGGGAATTCCCCAAAGTTTCGAAGACCTCTTTCCTAACCCCGGTTCACAAAAAGGGATCAAAGGGTGAAGTAACTAATTACCGTCCTATTGCTAAATTTTCTCACATACCCAAAATGTTCGAAAGTATTTTATATGAAGTGCTAAGCTAGCAGTGTAAATCTCGTATATCCCCCAGTCAGCATGGATTTGTGGAAGGTTGATCAACTACTACAAACTTGGTTCAATTCGTATCCTTTGCGTTTTGACCAGATATTACTACCGTACATTGCATATATATACTTTATATATATGGCCTCTCATCTCCGTTTTTAGCCACTTCAGGTTTCCCACAAGGCAGCTATCTAGGCCCCCTGTACTTTCATTTTAACTATAAACGATCTTGAGAGGATTATAAAACGCTGCCCTCTATCGATTTATGTTATGGCGACGACACCACGTTCTCTAAAACCATTTCTTCACCCCAAGACTCTATTTTTCACTTGGTGTCTAAAAAATTGCTTTGAGCTTAATGTCTCCAAAAGTTAATCTATGACTTTGTCACATAAGTGCAATAATTTCTTCCTTGACTTTATTTTATGCATGACCAGCTAATACTCCAGGTCCAATCCATTCGCGGCCTTGGAATATTGTTCGACAGTGAGTTAAACCTTCGCTCAAATATTGGTGAAATAATCCCTAAAGCCAACTCAGTACTTGGTTTTCACAAACGATGATCCAAAGAATTTTCCAACCCCTATGTTCGCTCGGCCGCTTCTCGAGTATGACAGCCAAGTGTGGTCCCGATCATATATCCCGAATCGAGAACATTCAAAAGCGTTTTCATCGATTTGTTTTTCGAGAGTTCCCTAACATTTTTATTTTACCTCCCTACCGAGACCTTAGAGACGTAGCTGGCATTCTCTTCATTCATCGACTGCTCTCTAGTTCGATGGATTGCACGTCGAATTACAACTTTATTTACTTCAACACTGTGCTGATAAGCAACCTCCTCCTACTTTAACAGAGACACCACCAAATACAACCTTAGATTTTGGAGCGTCGATATCCTTTCCAAAAATGGATAGCGACGACTCCAATCTATCCGAGGTGACAAGCAAGCCGTCGATTTCTTTATCTGACACTCCGTCGGAAATGGAAACCGATGACGAAGCAAAACGAGGTCCTATACGATCAGAGGAAGAAGATGAGCTCTTGGGCACATCTTGGACACATCTTTAGAATCGGAGGATCTTAACAACACCGTGGTGGAGGCCACTCTGGTAAACTGTAGCAATGATACGATTTCTCCAGATTAATCTCCATCACTCAAAAGAGGTTTCGGCCGCACTCATTCTGCGTCTCTCCAAAAACGTAGAAGACATTATCCTAATCCAGGAACGATGGATTGTGGAAGACATGGTTCGTGGACTTAGGACACCTGTATACGTTACGCTCTATACAAGAGACAAGGGTAAGATTAGAGCTTGTATATTAGTGAAACGTAGCCTTAATGCATTTTTACTTCCTAATCTCAGCGACCAAAACTTAACCATTGTCAGACTAGAGACTGCTAAAGGCTCCTACTGGCTGGCATCCGCATTCCATCCTTGGCCGCCATCTGTGATAACCTAGAAAGGGTGGTACTGGAAGCTGGAAGTGAAAAACTGGTCTCATCACGATATGGGGTAGTACCGAAATCAACGATAGAGGTGAGTTACTTTTTGATTATATAATATTGGGTATATAACGCTGTTTTTTTTTTTCAAAATTCGAACGTTTATTTAAGAAAAACATGTACAATAGTATTATTCAAAGTATTGCCCATCTGAAGCTATGACTTTTTCCCATCTTTCTGGCAATTTTTGGATCCCATCCCAAAAGAACTGCGCCGGCTTGGCAGCCAAGAATGAATCAAGTCAATTTTTGATATTCTGCTCTGATGTGAACCGTATTTCAGTGAGGGCGTTCTGCATCGACCGGAACAAATGGTAGTCAGAAGGGGCAAGGTCTGGGCTATAAGGCGGGTGGGGTAAGACTTCCCATCCACTGTTTTCCAAATAGTTCTTAACCGGAATACAACGTGGGGCCGAGCGTTCTCATGATGGAAAATTATTGCCTCGTGTCTGGTCGCTTATTTCGGGCGTTTTTCGGCCACTGCTCTCTTCAAACGGATTAATTGTGTTCGGTAGCGTTGTCCATTAATGGTTTCACTCGGTTTTAGCAGCTCATAATACAGCACACCCATCTGATCCCACCAAACCAAACAGAGCATTACCTTCGTGCCATGGATATTCGGCTTTGCCGTTGATTTGGCTGGTTGGCCGGGTTTCACATATGATTTTTTGCGCTTGGGGTTGTCGTAATGGATCCATTTTTCATCAAAAGTAACAAAATCCGATGCAAAAATGACTTCCTTTTGTGGCGTTCCAGCAGTATTTCGGACATGCAAAACCGCCTTTCGACGTCTCTCGGCTTGGTTCATATGGAACCCAATTTCCTTGTTTTTGAATATATCCAGCTGCTTTTAAACGTTTTGAAATGGCCGTTTGAGTCACACCCAAAGATTCTGCAAGCTCTTCTTGTATTTGGCAACAATCTTTATAGAGTAATGCTTCCAGTTCTTCATCTTCAAACTTTTTTGGCTGCCCAGGACGTTCATCGTCTTCCAAGCCAAAATCACCACTTTTAAATCGTGCAAACCACTTTTGGCACGTTCGCTCAGCTAGCGCATGTTCACCATAAACTTCCCCCAAATATGATGACTTTCGGCAGCAGTTTTCTTCATGAAGAAGTTCGACATATTTAAGTGAAAAAAAATTATTGTTGTTTACGCTTCAAATGAATGACATATACTGAAATGACGTACAATGACAGTAGCTTTCCAATGCATGTTCCAATGGAATAATACAAGTTACGGCATCTCTTAGCAAACCGCACGAGTTAAGTTGTAGACCCAATATATTTGCTACAACCTTGGGTTTAAAAAGGTGTTTGCTACCTGGCACTAGTTTCCTGGTCTTGCGGCTCATAAGCAATTCTGCTGGCGAGGCATTTATTTCTTTAAGTGGTATATTCCGATATTTCAGGAGAGCCTTCCACAATTCAGCGTTCATGTCGTGAGATTTTTTAATTAAATTTTTAGCAATACCTACCGCTTTTTCGGCAAAACCATTCGCTTGTGAATACAATGGACTTGTTGTTGTAAGTTTTATATCGTTTTCACGGCAAAATTTTTGAAATTCACTGGATCCAAATGGAACATTGTCCATAATTATTTCTATTGGCATGTTTGTCCCGCAGTTTTGACTTTTAATGGCATAATGTCTAAAAATCTGGAGTAATAATCAGAAACGACTAAATATGATTTAGCTGCAAATTGGCAGATGTCAATAGCAATTTTGTGGAACGGCAAACTTGGTACACTGTGCGAGATCATCGGTTCTTTAACATTTTTCGACCGATATTTCTGACAAACGGAGCATTTTGCAATAATGTTTTCAATTGAATCATTGGACCCCGGCCAGTACACAAAATTTCGGGTTCTTTTTTTAATTTTCTCCACACTCATATGGGGTTCATGTAGGTGTTGTAATACATACTCACGAAGGTTAATAGGCACGATTACCCTCTGGTTCAAAAATATAATATCATTTTCTATAACAAGGTCATCTCGGTACGGTTATAGACCCATTGTTTACAACATTGGCAATGAGTCCACTTTTATAGCAAGAAATCGACAGGAAGTGCTAACATACATATCACTCTTGCCTTCGACAGCATCACTCAAATGCTAACGAACTTGATGGTATCGTCTGAACACTCTTTTTCAGACCACATATACATCCAATTCAATTTGAGTGATGCTGCTCCCAGCCAACCAGTATTCCGGAACTATCGGAAAACTGATTGGCCAAAATACAGAGGAATACTGTCAGAAACAAAATCCTCTGAACTCTCAAGTCCCCCGCGTGACACCAATGAGGCTGACATGAAAGTCAGGCTATGGCCGCTTCCTGCCCTCTTATTCAACCTAGAGGCAAGAAAAAGCCGCACTGGTGGACATCAGTACTGGGACCGCTAGAAACACTTGCAGAAAACTTTTCCACATAGGAAACAGCACAAGAATAGTGACTGACTTGGACTCGTGCAAAGAATCCCTCAAATTATACAAAAAAGAACTGAGAAAGCCAAAGCGACAACTGGAGGTTCTTCTGTGACAAAATCACGGAAACCTCTGGAGCATCGCGGCTAAGAAAAATCCTCTCTACAAATCCTGTTTGAAAAAAACCGATGGCCCTTGGACAATCTCAAGTGATGAATCACTCAACCTGCTACTGGACACCCACTTTCCAGGTAGCTCCCAATTCACAGCTGGTAGCAACCCAAATAGGCCTACTGCAACCGGGACCAAAATTCACGGTCGGGTCACAAGAGACAAACTGCTCTGGGCGCTGCATAGCTTCAAACCATACGAGTCTGCTGGTCCGGACGGCATAATACCTGCCGAGCTACAGAGGTCCTCAGATATTATTCTGCCTGCGCTAGAAAATATTATGAGAAGCTGTGTAGAACTGATCCATATTCCACTGTCATGGAGGTAAGTCAATGTCGTTTTCATTCCGAAAGCCGGAAAATGTTTCTATGTTGTCCCAAAGGACCTCAAAACTATAAGTCTATCATCTTCCTTCTGAAAACTCTAGAACGACTGATTGATATCCATATACGAGCTAAAATTGATCCTAGACTTCTGTCAACGGCTCAACATGCCTACTGTAAAGGAAAGTCGGTGAAAGCGGCTCTGCATTCACTGCCTAGCCACATCGAACGATCCCTACAATATAGAGAGTACACAATGGTTGCTTTCCTGGACACAAAGGGTGCATTTAACAACGTCAACACAACGTAGACGACTCACTTGGGGTGTTGGTCAGTCTTATGCTAAACAGCAGGATTATTAACTCCAAACTGGGTGGGACTTCTGCCGCCGCAACGAGGTGTCCTCTCTCTACTTCCCTGGAACTTATTGGTTAATGTACTGCTGTTACCAGGAAGCGGGTGGTAGCAGGGTGATTGCCTATGCGGATGACGTTGCTATAGCCATCTCAGGTAAGCATCTCAGTATCATTAAAGAACTCCTTCAAGTAAATCTCAATAGATTAGCACGTTGGGCAGATCGCTGTGGATTGAGATCAAACCCACATAAAACAGATCGTGTCCTCTTTTCCAAGAAATACAAGATTCCACTTATAGAACCTCTCTCAATAAATGGTTCCGATACAGCAAAGTATCTGGGTCTCATTTTTGACAGGAAACTAAACTGGAAACCTAACATTCAAGAAAGAGTCAATAAAACAACAACAGCTTTATTCTCTTGCAAAAAAGCCATTGGGAATAAACGAGGCCTTCAACCCCGCATAATCCACTGGCTATATATCTCTGTCATAAGACCGATACTTCCTTCCGGGTTTTCGTTTGGTGGACGGCCTTAGACCATGTAGTCAACTGCAGTAAACCAAGCAGAGTCCAAAGAACAACATGTCTATGCATAAGCGGAGTCTTACGGTCTACTCCTTCTGCGGCATTAGGCATTCTGTTTCATTTGACACCCCTCGATATTTTCAGCAGCGAGTAGCTGCGACTGCAGCTACAGTGGACGAATAATTCATTTTGCCACGCTAACATTCTTAAAACATTAGGACATCGATTACACCATACCCGAACTTTGGTTTGACAAGGACTTCCATGTAAGCTACTCTTCTAGATCCTTCTGGGAGGAAGATGCTTTCATGGAGGACCAGTCAATCCATTTCTACACAGACCGATCTAAAACCGATAGCGGGGTTGGTGGTGGTGTTTTCTCAGATAAAATACATCTAAGCCTCTCTTTCCGTCTTCCAAATCACTGTAGCATGTTCCAGGCGGAAATTTTGGCGATTAAAGGAACCCTGTCCTGGCGGAAGAAAAACGTGATATCTGCAAAGGATATCCGCATCCTTTCGGATAGTGAGGCAGTGGAATCAGTCTCACTAAATTCGAAAACCGCCCTTGAATGCCGATCATCTCTTATAGAGATGGCAGAGCAGTTCAACTTTCACCTCTGCTGGGTGTCGGGCCACAGAGACATTTCAGGGAACTGTAGGACTGTTGAACTCACTAAAATTGGAACCACTCTACCTATTCTACTAGAAAAGGGTAGCATAGGCTTACCAATCGCTACGTGCAAATTAATATTAAAGCTGGATGCCTATAAAAGAACGGACCTTAGGTGGACTGTTGGACCAACATGTCTCGCGACTAAACAGATCTGGCCAAAACTAGATCCGAATCGCTCTAAGAGTCTGATCTTTCTAAATAGAAAGCATCTCAGGGCCATGATACGTGTCATCACTGGACACTGCTTCATAGGCAAGCACGCAAGAAGGCTTGACATTCTACAAACGGGTTTTGTAGAAGCTGCATGAATGATGAGGAAGAGGAGACAATCCTCCACCTTCTCTATACATAGCCAGCTCTCTGCGTAGAAGCTTTGTTCCAGAATGGCCTAAATGATCTAAAAAATATAGCCGTGAACAGTCTTCTACGGTTCATCGTAAGCTCAAACTGGTTCCTTGAGTAAGAGAATCATAGATCCACGTGGCAACACAATGGGCCAATAGGCCTAAGTGGGTTGGTGTTTCCAACAGTCACTCTTACCTACTTCAACACTAACCCTCGTAATCTACGACGTCCCCGTTTCTTCTATGGCATATTCCACCTCATATGGTTCCAAGGAACCAACCGATCTCCCGCATGCTCCGAAAGGCTGACTCAAACCTTTCCGTTTTTGATTTCAACCTGAGCACTTCTCGCCTCAAACTACAATAGATCTCCTCCACCATTAAATTAGTCCCTAAATCCTTTTGAAGTCCTAGTTGTTAAGTTGGATTAAGCTTGTATTAAGCCAAATGCAAATTAAAAATCAGGCTTGGACTAATAGACTTTTCCGGGTTTTCTCTAGTTTTTTTATCCATCAGCCATTGATGCTTATGATGCTTATTGCAACTGCATGACACTGTTTTGATGAATACTAAGTTAAACCTGTTACCTGGATGATTCCATTTTAATATACGTGAACGGCATTGGGTTGATTAAGGCTCCAAATCTACTTGCATACGAATGCGACTATCTAAGTCGACTTTGAAGTTTCGTTTTATTTACACTCTGCTGCTTATTGGGGTCATTTCAAGTGAAGAAGCATATGTTACACACAAAAGCAGCACATTAACACAAACGTATGTATGCATTTGGTCCCCAAAACTAAAGTCCTTACCATCGTGTCCATTTCTGTCTGTTAATCTGTCTTCGAATAGATTTAGTATTGATGTGAAAATAATTGACAGATCGTTGCTTTTAAAAATAATTCCCAAGAGCCTTTAAATCTTTACATCGCATCGGTGTGCTTGTGATGAATGTCCTTCCATCCTTCACATAAATTGATAAATGTCTCCACACTTAAGGTTTTATAGTGCTCCTGGGCATTTATTCGGTTTCGCTTTTGGCATGTCCGCCCCCACAGTTTCGATCCGAAGTCCTAAGTAGGTTGCCCCTATGTCGAATTCTTTCAATTGTTGATGGTAACAGTAAAAGTGGTCCCGCGAGGAAGAGGGTGACAGGGCGACAAATAGAAACATTAATAATGAGAAGCATAAGGGCATACACCCAAATTCCATAATGACGTGACGCTTATTGGTTTTTATTGAAAATTCATGTTCTTCGTTAAGTGGTGATAGCAGCAGTAGCAGCAGCGGCGGCGACCGTCGATGGCGTTCGATGGCGGTCGATGGCGGTCGGTGGCGGCCATTGGCCTTGGTTATGTTGATGTTGATGTTGATGTTGATGTTGATATTGATGTTGATGTTCTCATGGTGGTGGTTTCAAAAATTAATTGCCGATCATTGTTATCGGAGCTCACAGGATGAATGGGATTGTATTGTAGTAGATGTAACATTCGTGGATGAATCTGAAAGCGCTTCGGTTTGGTATTCTGTTTTAATGATGCGGGGTGTTAGAATACATGAAGCCAAACGAATTGCTATCCTCAGATACATACTCGTATCTATGAGTATGTATGTATGTACAATACAATATAATGTACGTTGATGGATTCGCTAGCGTAGGCGATGGCGAGTGTTTTGTGGAGATATGGGAGAAAAACAGATACTAACGCAATTAAATTTATTTACATGGCTAATTAATGGACTGGAATTGCTGTAAATTAATGCACCTACATACAACATACGTACTATACCACCAAGTAGACAGGGCGGATCGGGTGCACACTTTACTTTTGTTTACTATCGCTGTTCCAAAACGTCAAGTCGCAATCATGCGGAGAATTCGTGTTGGCTTTCTGTTTAATTAGGCTAATGAGTAAATGGACACACCCAATTTTAGGGGCAGCACCGTTAGTTATCCAATCGAGGAAATCTCCTACCACCCTTCTGTAGCAGAAATTTGATTTTATCGTGTTTACTCAATTTGCTACTACGGTGCCCTAACAGATGCTATCGCAAGTTGATATACAGATGAAACTCCAACTGACAATCATACAATAGAATCTTATCTATATAAAAGATACTCAGATATATGTATCAACATCGGGGTATGTGCATACTCGTACTCCTTTCATTTTTAATCCATGTCCAATGGAAAAATTGACAGAATTCCACGTGCACAGGGAACCGGCTGGGCATCACAATTTCCGCACGATTATTGCTTCAATTGTTTTCTGGATTCTGGTCTTCTTACTAGATTGCTGGATATAAATCTTAATTGTCTTTCAACAGTAGCAAGGAAATCGATGACATTGATGTCAACACAAAAAAGCCTCACCCCTAACACCACCATTACTGGCATCGCCAATTTCACCATCGCTGGCAACCATCTTCAGGACTTAATGTGATACAACACCGAGCGGACAACACAGAGCAAGAGATTAATGCCTTTTTGCTTCCTTGCAAATGCAGATTACAATGGGCGGAAGGCAGTGCGGGCTGGTGATGATAATTTCAATCCATCATTTTGAATTATGAATGAAATAGATCTCGTTTATGGGGCTGTAATGAATTTTCGCAAGGTATTTAGCAAAGAACAGGATCTACCTATCAGTTTGTGTCAGAGAAACGCATAACTTACAGGGATTCGTTTGTTTGTCGTATCTGCTTTATTTTGCGGCAAACGATCTGAAATATTAGCGTGATATTTGAGCGACAATAGCAATGGTAATTAAATGGGGTACCTACTATGATGCTGTTGTCGGTTGTTATCTGGAAAAGTAAAAGCTGTGAGATTTTGTTGCTTCAGGTGGAAAACGAATGTTCAAAGCTAATGAGAATGTACGAGTATAAGAAATCTACGCACTTCGTATGTCTTTGTACAATTAAAAGCTATTACTCTTGAGATTTGTCATGTTTCCCTTAAAGACAAATATGTATGTGGGTACTCGTACGTGTAAGCAGGTATGTGCCAATGACAAAGTGTTAACTTCAAATATTTCGAATGGCTTAAGGCATTTTACGAAGTGTGAAATAGTTAATTTGTTATATTCTTCAGACATGTTGGGCTGTTTTCTTGTGGTTCAAAGGAAAAAGAACACTAAAAACGAATTAATGTAAAACGCAACATCACGGTTCATGAAATTTCTGTAATATTGTGTTATTGAAACGACAACGAAGTTGTAATGAGTAAGTAAGTAACCATAATTGCATTGAGGCCTTGGACTTTTTTGAATATTGATTTTGATTTGATTTGCGGCCCGGGTCAACCCCGGACAGATCTATTAATGCTTATTGCAAGCTTATTCTTAAAACTAACAATTTTCACTTAAAACTAAAGATAAAAATTAAAGGGTGGGAGTGGTTAAAAAAAATTAGGACGTGAGGCATAACATAGGTGGAAATAAGAATGTTCTTAAGAAAAAGTTTGCTGAGATAGTAGTGGAAGACAGGCAGAATATCGTTAACTTCATGAAGCATTCTAGACATTGGCTCCGTAATTCGTTCTGTGAAGATTGAGCCGGAAAAGTGGCACAGACCTAAGATTTCGTGGGTAGGTGTTAAAGTTGAAGTAAAGAAGGACAATCGATACTACCAACTAAAATTTGATGAATAAAGTGAATGTCGGCAACTTTTCGACGTATAGAAAGGGGTTGTAAATTTATAAGTTTCACTCGGTCAGTATAAGGTGGTAAGTTTTGGCTATCATCCCACGTAAAACAAATCGTAAAAACCTGCTCCTATCCGGAGGACGTGTGTTCTGTAGTAGGGTGACCAAATTTGGTTTGCATATTCAAGAAGAGGCCTAGAAATGTTATGTAAAGAGATTTGGTAACATAAGGATTGGAAAACTCCTTAGACTAGCGCTTGATGAAGACAAGGGCAGAGTTGGCTTTTTTTATTATACTCGTATTATCAATGTGAGAATAGAAATTGAGTTCCTTATCACAAATAACACCTAAATCAGTTATCTCATTCACTAAGGGAACAGGCAGATTAAAGATTAGATAGTAGCGTGGTGAAGTAGGGGGCTGCTTAGGGATATACGTTATAGCCTGACACTTATTGACGTTAAGCTCAAGAAAATTCTTGTGACAATAAGTACAAAATCTGTCAAGATCTTCATGCAGTGGTAGGCTGTCTGAGGAAGAAGATATTCTATATATCTTAAGATTTTCATATCGTCTGAGTAAACAGATATGTATAAATTTTTAATGATGCGATCAATATCATTAATTTCCAGAATCAATAGTAAGGGGCCAAGCTGCCTACCTTGAGGGACACCAGAATAGACTTTAATCGGGTCAGAAACCATGGACCTAAACACATACTCGTAGTAATGTCGTTCATTTAAATAGGATAGAACCTATGTTATAAAGTTTATTTGGAAACCAAGAGCTTTTAACTTCAGAAGGATTATATCATGGGAAATCCTATCAAAGGCTTTGCTGAAATCGGTGGCAATTGCATCAACTTCATTTCCAGATTTCAGTGCACATAAAGTGCTTCATACGAATTCCGTTAAATTGGTGGTCGTAGATCTAACTTTTTAGAAATCCGTGCTGGTTTTGGGAAACAATAGGTTTACAACGGAAAAGCATTATGTCATAAATAATGCTCTCGAAAAGTTTAGGTATGCAGGACAGCTTAGCAATTGGTCGATAGTTGGAAATATCATCTTTTCGGCCTTTTTTTATGTAGGGGAATAATAAAAGACCTTTTTAGGGTCGAGGGAAATAACCCCTGGGTGATAGAAAGCTCAAAGAGAGCTGTAAGAGGTTGGGCTAGGCGCACTCTTCAATAAAAGCTAGCGAATGCTAGTTGTGCATCTTTCGACAGTTACTTACCGAAGTTTCAGTCATTTTGGATTTGGACGCGCAGTTTTTAGTTGACAGTCGTTTGAGTGAGTCGATGTGAGTGTTTTTTGTGAAAATGGAAAAAATTGAGTATCGAGCTGTTATTAAATTCTTGTTTTTGAAAGGCAATACGCCTACGCAAATCAAAAATAAGTTGGACTCTGTATATGGAGACTCTGCACCATCATTTACCACAGTGAAATTTTGAGCAGCTGAATTTAAACGTGGCCGTAAGAGCTTGGGAGATGATGAACGTTCGGGACCTCCAAAAACTGCTACCACTGACAATAACATTGCTACAGTTCACCAAATGGTGTTAGACTACCGCCGAATTAAAGCGAGAGAGATAGTAGAGGTTATGGAAATGTCCAAAGAACGTGTAAATCAAGATTTAGGCATGAGAAAACTTTCCGCTCGTTGGGTGTCGCGTTTGCCTACGTTAGACCAAAAACGTGTTCGAATGAACATTTCCAACGCTCTGTTGGCGCAGTTTAGGCGCAATAAATCCGAGATTTGGCACCGATTAATTACTGTAGATGCAACTTGGATACACCATTATACGCCCGAAACAAAAATTCAGTCAAAACCGTGGACTGCAAGGGCGAGCCGGCTCCAAAAAAAAGCAAAAACTGTTTTTTCGGCTGGGAAAGTGATGGCGGCTGTTTTTTGGGATAGTAAAGGAGTCATCTTAATCAATTATCTTCAAAAAAGAAAAACCAAGCTGAAGGCAGAAATTGCGGAAAAACGGCTACATTTGCAGAAAAAGAAAATCCTGTTTCACCAAGACAACGCGCCGTCTCACACCTTAGCGGTTGCCATGGCGAAAATACATGAATTACTTTGAACTGCTTGACCATTAGCCTTATTCGCCAGATCTAGCCCCAAGCGACTTCTTTTTGTTCCATGATCTAAAAACTGCGCTCGAAGGACAGATATTTTCGTCAAATGAGGAGGCAATCACCTTCGTGAACAATTATTTTGCAGAGAAAAAGGCCAAGTACTATTTGGACGGGTTAGAGAGATGGGAGCATCGCTGGGAGAACTGTGTAGAGTTACAAGGAGACTATGTAGAAAAATAAAAAAAAAAATTGGGAAAAAATGTCCTGTGTAATTTTTCGGCCGGATACTTTTCAGACAACACTCGTATAGGGGGAAGATCATCAGGACCAGCAGAATAATCATCTTTGAGGTTTATTATTTTATCTTTAACTTGCTCTCAAGTTAGAGACACAGATTCCAAAGTTATTTGTTGGCAGCTATTTAAGTAGGAAAAGTAAGAGTGGTCTGGCTCTAGGGAATGTATATTTCACCTCTATTTCAAGTCAGTATAAAGTTGTTTATCCCAACTATCCAGAGGGACTTAATTATAATTGTTACTCAAATTTTTCTTAGCCAACTACCTGGGTACTTACTTTTATGATGATGGACTTTAACTTGACTGGAAAAATTAATGTCATCGAGTCTGAAGACCGAGTCACTACTGTTTAAGCCACGACTACCTACAGGCTCCTGGTGCATAGCTTCCAAAAGTCAGATTTCGATTCATCTTAAAGAAGTTAAGTTTATTTTATAGATCTTAAAACTTGTCAACGATATGGAAATAGGTAAACGTAAAGTTGTTTTTATAGTCCTTAAATAATCTGGAGGTATTTGTACATATTTTGTTTTCACTTAAAGTGAATGAGTACAAATGTGTGTTAAAACCTGTGCTTCCTACACAAGATTATTAAGACAGTTGACAAGCTTTTAAAGAATAATTGAACTTATTTAAAGAACTGGATTTCCTCAAGGAAGCCATCTTGGACCACTTTCGTCACTTCTTTTTATAAATGATGACGTAAAGTTGTTTGCCCTAGTCAAATCTTCCCTTGATGCAGTCCTATTTCAAATGAGATAAAGGGATTTTTTATATGGTGCGGTAAAAATCAGCTGCAGCTAAACCTTAAAAAGTTTAAGCAAATTTATTTTTACAAACATTGCTCTCCTATACAAACTCAATTTTCTTTTTTTTTAAAGAACTTAATACTCGAGTGGGTATGAATACACTTATAATGCCTCAGCATGTGTTAAGTTTTTTGAAAAATGATTAAGAGAGAAAAAGAAAGATGTTTGGGCTTAGTGGTTATTTCGCACCATGGGTGACAACCAACATTTAATGGAAAGACTAAATTCCTAGTGGAAGTTGGCTTGATGTTGATTTCTAGTCAACTACTCGTCTTACTTGATTTTCGTTAACTGGAAAAATGAATGATATGTCTTTCGGGCGAGGCTGGGATTCGAACACCGAACCTTCCGATTTTTAAGTTGGTCCACTACCATTTGAGCCACGACCACCAGTACTTTAATAATGATGCTCTTATTATATGTAAATTTGTCGATGATTTAGGCGTTACGTTTGATGGAAAACTCAACTCCAATACTCACGTTGATCAAATTATAAGAAAAGCCTATTCAATGATGAGATTCATTAAGAGAAGTAACAAAGAATTCTCGGATCCTTATACTCTTAAATCTCTTTTCATTTCTCTAGTTTGACCGATCTTGGAATACTGTGTCGTCACTTTTAATCCATATCACAACATTCATATATTAAGAATTGAAAAAGTCCAGAAATCATTCACTCGATACATGATACGCAAATTTAATTGGGAAGGATTTTTTACCCTCCTATAAGGAAAGACGTGTTCTCATTGACTTAAAAATGTTGTCTGTTAGACGAAAAATCCTGGAAATTCTCTTCGTAAGAGATACACCTAGTTCTAAAATTACATGTCCAAGGCTTTTATTGAAATTTGGTCTCTACGGTACAAGATAGACCCTTACTGTATATATATAGAAGCACATAGAATAGTATACGGTCAAAATGAGCCAATAAATCGCTGTTGTAAATCGTTTAATAGTGTTTTTAAAAAAGAAACTAAATACTCTATCATAGCTTAAATTAAATATAACTATCCTACCCTACTGGGTGGTAAGACCCTGTCAGGATCGCCTCAAACTTATCAATTTGAATACCTTTGAAGAACGTAGGAATATAGCTGACATTCTTTCCGTTCAGCTTGTAAATGAGCCCACATGAATACCAGACGTTGATTGTCATATCGCCAACACCCTGGACTTGTTTTTAACTTCTCACCCTGATAAGTACATCGTTGATGTGCTCTCCCCTCTAGGCTCATCGGACCATTGTGCCATATCAGCTAATTCCTCGTACAGCGACCACACAGTTAGGGAAAAGATTCCTAAGAGGAAGCCCACTGGAGCGGTCTTAACAGCTTCTTTAGGAATTTTAACTGGTCGTTATGTTTCTTCGATAACGACGAGAAAAAGTATGGTACGACTCGAGCTGTAAAGAGGCTGTCAGGTCGTTCAAGACCAACCAAATAGTATAAAACCGATAAAAGTTTAAACGAGCCAGAAATGACTGCAACTTTCTCAAGCGTGTGAAATTCCAATACGACCAAAAACTGAGGCAAAAAATACTACAATGTCCCAAAGGTAGTAAAAATTTTTGGTCGTTCGCCAAAAATATCAGAAATTCTGATTCATCCTCCATCCATACGCTCATTTACAATGACATTCCAGCTGTCAGCTCTTTGAATAAGGCCAATCCGCTTGCTGCACACTTTGCGGCCAGCTCAACACTATCAGATTGTGTTTTGTCTCCACCTACACAATCTGATTATCCTCCACAAGTGATAAATCCACTTTCGGACTCGTCGCAAGAGTTCTTAATGATCATAACATTCACAAATCCGCTGGTCCAGATGGAATATCTCGCCTCCTTCTGAAGAGGTATTCTTCCACGCTGGTAAAACCACTGCGTAAGCTTTTTCAGCATTTGTCCAGCCCTTCCCTGAAAAAGGCGAATCTTCCTCTCTTACTTCCTACAGACCCATTGCACTTACGTCCCTTCTTTCCAACGTCATGGAAACGCTGATAAATCATCAGCTCATGAAATATCTCGAAACACGAAAACTTCTCAATGACCGGCTATATGGTTTTCGTAGCAACAGGTCCACTGGTGATTTGATGGCATGTCTCACTGAAAAGTGGAACCAAACCGTTCATTTCGAAGGAAGAGCTCCATGAGATCTTCGACACAATCAGGGCTAAGAAATGAGTGGGGACCGATGGTATTCCGTACATCATGCTTCGACATCTTCCTCTAGAAGCGGTGGACATTTACACCACCCTGTTTATTAATGCAATGAATAATGCACATTATCCAGTGCATTGGAAAACGGCGGTGGTTCAACCTATCCCCAAAAAGGGAAAGAATATATCCAATCCGGCGAATCTCCGGTCGATAAGTCTCCTTCCGAATATCAGTAAGGTGTTTGAAAAAGTAATCAATAGAGCTCTGTCTAGGTGGGTTGAGGACAAACATATAGTTCCGGATAATCAATTCGGTTTTAAGGCGGGACATGATATTTCACATGCCGCGTCTAAACTGGTGTCCGATATCCAATGTTGACTTATGGTTAGAGGGTCTTTTCTATAGGCTGACTAGGCTAGTGATCAGTAAACCACTCTTGTACAGACTTTATAATATGCTAACCAACAGACAGTTCATCGTGAAAAATGGTGATGTGACTTCTGTTGGAATATTTCAAATTAAAAATGGTCCTCAGCAAGGCGCGGTCAATTTGCCGATCCTATTCAACATTTGCGAGGGGCGTTCAAGATATTCTCGGTATCGGGGTGAAGCTGTGGTTGCATATATAAATTGACTTATTTATCAAGTAATACTATTATTTTAGTGCATTCTTGTGAAATTTCATATAAATGTGATTATTAATTCGCGTTTTATCTCTAGTTAAACAGAATCATAATGGCAACTGAGACGATGATGGTGAAAATTGAGCATCGCGCTGTAATTAAATTTCTCACTAAGCAAGGAAAAAGTCAAAAAACTATTAATGAAGAGATGGTGGCTGTTTACCAGGGTTCCGCACCTTCATTATCAACTGTGCAAAAGTGGTCAAGTGAGTTCAAGAGAGGCAGAGAGAGCATTGAGGACGACCCCCGCTCCGGCGCCCCGGCTACTGCTTGTACGGGAGAAAGCATCCAAGAAGTCGAAAAACTTGTTCTTGAGGATGCCCGAATAAAGGTGAAAATGATGGCAGAGATCACCAAGCTTTCAATTGGTACCATTCACACCATTCTTCATGACCATCTTAACCTTTCAAAGGTCAGTGCAAGGTGGGTGCCACGAATGCTCACAGCGCCTCAGATAAAAAGTGAGAATCGCATGCTGTAGAGAGCTTTTGGAGATGTGTAGTGAGAACGCGGATGGTGTTATGGATCGAATTGTTACTGGGGACGAAGCATGGGTCCACCACTATGACCCTGAAAGCAAACAAGAGTCCATGCAGTGGCATAAAAAAGGAACAGACCCCCCGAAGAAGTTCAAAGTCACTCCGTCTGCCCGAAAGCTCATGGCCACAGTTTTTTTGGACTCAAAGGGAATGTTGCTCATTGAGTACAAAAAAAAAGGTGAAACCATCAACGCCACATCCTACGCTTCTACTTTGCATAATTTGCGGGAGGAAATTAAAAAGAAAAGACGGGGTAAACTCGCAGCGGGTGTATTGCTTCTTCATGACAACGCTCCTGTTCACACGGCGCGAGTTTCCAAGGCTGCTGCGCGAGATTGTGGTTTCGAAGAAATCCAACACCCACCCTATAGTCCAGACCTTGCCCCTAGTGATTATTTCCTGTTTCCGGATTTGAAAAAATGTGTTCGTGGAAAAAGATTTTCGGATGATGAAGAACTCAAGTCGGCAATAAATGGAGGAGGAGGAAATTTATTTTTTTGAGGGTTTAAAAAAGCTTATCTCAAGATGTAACAAATGCATTGATGTTAGGGGAGTTCATATTGCAAAATAAAAACAATTTAAATTGAATTCGCATTTTCCTTCATATCGATACCGAGAATATATTGAACGCCCCTCGTATACAAGCGACTTGAGAGGATCACTTCCGCATACTATTGCGTACGCAGACGATTTGATAGCGCACAGAACAGGTCCAAAAATCGAGGTCTTTAATACTCTCTTGCAGCGTGACTTCGATAAGATAAGACGATTTTGCGAGGACTGGAAGTTGAAAATCAAGTTTCAGAAGTCGGAAACCATTCTCTTTAGGACGCCGTTATCTGGAGCCTCTGGGATACCAGAAAAAATTGGCGAAAGTTTTCGATCATTGGATAACACGGACAGCCTCTTGCCTGTCGAAATCTGGTCAGATACCTTGGAATATTCGGTATCTTCAAAAATGCTGCGAAATGTCTAGGTTTCCTCAAACGATGTAAGAAATATTTCACCTCCTCTGATCTGGCCTCAATGTATAAGGCGTTTATCCGTCCGAAATTGGAGTACAATGGCCACATCTGGTCGGGTGCGCCCAAAACCGACCGATGTAAGGTCTCGTGTGTCACTCGCTGTTTTACCGCTATTTCCTCCACCAGTGGTCCACAGAAATCTTCAGTAGCTATGAATGCTCATTAGTATACCCTCAAGCCCACTATCGTGATTCGTTCCTAAGCCGTCCAACTCGCTTATGGAATGCCCTACATAGCTCCTTATTTCCTAGTCATTATAACCTTCAAACATTTAAAACCAACGTTCACCGGTACCTCTCTTTCTATCCTCCTGCTCTCAGGTTCCATCGACTGCGCCCACGTAATTTACGTTGTTCTCGTCTCTTCTTATGGTTCCAACGAGCCAATCCTCCGTATAACCCGAAAGGTCAACTCAAAGCTCTCCGTTTTTGATTTCAAGCTAAGCACGCCTCGTCGCAAACTATTGCAGATCGCCTCCACCATGCCCTTGTTCTTAAGCCCTTAAGTCTTTTTGTTAGTTTTTAGTCCTTAAGTCCCAGCCCCTACCAAAATTTAGCAATATGACAAAATAATTTTGTTATCCGACAGAAAAGTGTAAGTTTTGCGTTAAAGTTGAACATGCACAATACGAATATGCAAACGTTCTTCGCTCATTCATCTTCAATTCTGTAGAGAACATCAAGTACCGTCGTCGTCGGTCGTCTGCTCTTCTTGTAAATTGCAAAATGTTGCTTTCCCCTTGTGTAATATGTTTTCCTTTTTGTTTTTGTTTTTTTGTTTTTTTTAAATTAAATAATGATTTATCACACTTACCCAGTTACGGGCAATTGTCAAGCAAGCAAGCGGTGAGACCAAGTGCCGGTACAAGGATAGTGCAAAGCACAAGTGAATGAGTACAGATGACAGAAGAAAATTACCAAACACAAGAAATTAAAAGGTCACGAAAGGGGAAAGCTCAAGAAAAACGTACGAAACCCCAGTCACGTATACGGTGATGTCCCTTCACCTTACGCCAAACAATGTCCTATATTTCTTAATTAGGTGTTCATTGTTATAAATGGCCTGCCATTTTATCGTGTGCAATTTTCCGGAGCTGTCACTGTATTTTCGTTTTCGTTGTTATGTGAGTAGCATAAATTCCACTTAGGAATTCAATAAAACAGTAACAACCTCAAATAAGGGTACACAAGTCGGTGCGAAGCAATTAAATTTCAGGAGCACTTTCTTTAAAAGCAGCCAGCTCATGTAAACGTATCGGCTTCGGTAGCGGCAGCGGTAGCGGCAGTGGCATTCGAAATACGAGTATTGTATGTTATGTACGAGTATTTGTATCTACTCGTAATACGACACCATCATTGCCGGCAAAAATAAAAACCCATATTATTAATGGGCTTTCAATTTGGCAAGTTAGTTCTATGCGAGAACGTAGTGCCTCCTCAAAAACTGTAATCATTCATCGATAGAGGACGTCTTTTTACTATACACTACCTCCTGATTGAGGAATTTCTTTCGTCCTCGAAAACCAAGCCGATGGTCATGCTTGGTTTGGCGAACAATAAATTAAATAAATGACTATCCATCAATCAAACGGTGAAGGTATGTTCATAGATATTTGTAGATGCTTTTATATGGCTGGTACTCGTATGTATGTACGAGTATTGTACGAGTATGTATTTTTGTGTTGCCGATATTGTTGACTGATTTTTTTTCAATTATATGTTACATGATTATTTAACTGTTTCTAAAAGTCCTTGCCGTGCAATCAACACTTGCCACATTGGCCCAAGCACAAGTACTCGTATTATACCAGCACACTAACAAATGATGGATGACAGATGATGAATGGAGCGGAAGTGGCGCCTCAGCTGCCAAATTTGCATAATCCAAGTAACGAACGCAATGTGAATGCGAAGGTTCACTGTCGTGTCGGGGTCGGTGTCGGCTTCTGGATGTCGGGATTGCCATTTACGACAATCTGAAAATGTACTCCAGAGCGGGACATTACTTCACTGTTAAGGGATCATTCCAACGCTGTAGGAGTGTACGAAAGTAAGTGTACGAGTATGTATGAGTAGGTGTGTTGGAAGACGGTTTATTGGCTGACATTTCTGCATGCAAGCCACGAAGATTATGACTTTTTGAATGCGACAATGTTTTTACGAGCAATCGTAGAAGCACGGTATTAATTTTTGATTACACCAGGATCGTCCTGAAGATTCTTGCAGCACTCTGTAATGGCCTAATTAGTACCACTTTCATACACATAGCATGTCTGGTTGTCGGTTGATGGAGGATGTTGAACACGTTTATTATTCGCAGCTATAACCAGTCCTGCAATTCCCACGTTCTACTGCTCCATCAAGTTGAGTGCGGATCTTCTTTGATTTTATATTGAAGGTTGCCTTTATTGCTAGAAGCTATGTATGTGATAGCTCTTCGTACGTTCGAAGGAGGAAATTTTAACATTCGCCAAAGGCGCTGTGATGAATGTACGAATATGTATGCGGTACGGTGTGTGCCTCCGAAAGTTGAGGATGTCCAACGATTGATGGATATGGAAAATTGGAAAGCGCTTTTTGCACACTTGAAAGATGATTGAGATGCGGCGAATGAGTTCTGTGATGATGAAAGCATGTTCAGTTGCCACTTGCCGCTTTCCATATTCGGCTTTCGGCTTTCGGCTTTCGGCTTTCGACTTTCGACTTTTTATGAGGTGTAAATTTATGCAGGATTTACGGGCGAACTGAAAATACCCCCTACACATATTCAATTTGAATATTTAACTGCCAATCGGATGGATACATGAATATCTACTCTCCCTGTGGTGCGATTGACGGGCGATTTTAATTTAGTGGTTGTTGAGTTATTTTCAGACTGTTGTCTGTAGTAGTAGGTAGTTTTATTAAAATAATAAAATTTATTACAATTTGAGACAAATCAAATTGCCTCTGTTGAAATACAAAGCGATGCAACTACTGGTAACAAATTGAAAACAAGCATTTTAAGCACGAGTGCTCAAATGTGGTATTTGTTGCTGAGTTAAAACGAGTACTCAATAGCTTAGGTGGTAAATTCAGGAAATAGCTGAGCATAAGAAAAAAATTATTATGTGTTGTAAAAACGCCTGTAAAACACCAAAACACCTTTTGTGATGCAGGGAGGCGGATAGGTTATAGCAGTACAAATAAAAAATGCATGAAAAATGCTAGAATTTTAGTTAATTTTGTACACAGGATTCAATTTGCAGCGGTCGTAAAGCAATCAAGTTTGGTTTCACGGACCAAAAGCAGTAGCCTGCCAACCCTTATAGGTTTAGTTTACAAAAACTCCTGTAAATCGTGGCGGAACAAAGAATTTCAGAGACTTGAATTCAAAAATATTAAAAAATTTCTACGTTGCAATTTCTTCAATGGAGAATGTGTTTGGAATAAAGAATGTTGCTTTTAGATCGCATAATGGATCAACCATTTCCAAATTTACGATTCGTGCAACGATTCATGAGCAGGCCTATGGTTACCCCAAAATAGCTCACGATGACGTTTTATGCACAGGTTTTAGCTGGTCATTTTAGTACTGTGTATGGTATATTGTTGGATTAAACCATCATGCGTCGTTGTTGGTGAATTACAATAATTTATCGGCATTGTTATGTGGAAACCTTCAGTCGCACGAGGCCAATGCACAGCCAACGGTTTGATGCATTTTGATCAGTACAAATTATTTCAGACTCAGGCGGGTGTAGTTTTGACATTTCTCGGGCAGGGAACAGTATCTGAGCTTAGACTCAAAGGAGTACAACCGAGTACTAGGTGCCTGTCAAAAGCGGTAACAGTGTAGTTTCACACTTGTTGATAATGGAGACTTACGATTATACCTACTACACTTTTTTCCACCGCAGTGATATTCCCTTTTCCGCGCTTTGCGGATGTCGGTTTTTAAACTTATTATGATTACTATTATTAGTACTGAAGTACCTGCTCTACTTTATTGTTCCTTATGTCTTGGATCAGATGGCTATGCGGGTTTTTTTTTTTTATAATTAACGCGCGCCTAAGGGGTTATGAATACCCTTATACTGTTGCCAAGGCGCGGGCGGAAAGATAGAAGGAGGAGAAAGGAAAGTTTGTGATGTTTGAAACTCAGGTGTGTTTGGTTTCGATATTGACTCTCCAGGGGGTGGGAGTCCGAATAGGACGGAGAGATTTTCTTCACTCGGAATGATTCAGGTTGTGAATTTTAACGGTTGTTTTGTGCTTGAAAACCCTACAACAGCCAAATCTAAATGTCAGTGCTATGCCTTCACACGCAGATTTTTCTGACTCGAGTGAGAAGCGATTGCTAGTACCACTACACCACGGCCACCCACGGTAGGAAATCAACGATTTCCTTTTTATTAAACGCTAGCTTTTACCCGCGACCTCGTCGGCGTGAAACTTAGGAAATAAAAGTTGAGTTCTTTAGTTTTTTAAAATCTAGCATTGTCCAACTAACTTTCCGTGGGAACACTATGAGAATTAGCTTAATTGCGATTAGAAATGATGTAGACTAAGACGCAAAAGACAAAAATAGACATACGTCTATTTTATGAAATATACTATACAGATATAAAGGGCTGGGTGTACGTGGATATGGTGTATACGAGTACACACACATAGAAAATAGGTGTAAAATGATGTCTAATTTATGTAGAATATCGAACTCATCGAAGAACTAGGTACAATATTACAAATTCACTGTAATGCCTCTTATTGCTAAGATACTAACATTTTTGGCATCGCGTCTGGGTATTTTCCCTCGCCAGTATCTAGGATGTTTCAAATGAGGCTTTTCAATATGTTTCCAAAATACTGAGCATGTCAAACACCCATTAATCTCATTTGCTCGTGTTCCTTTAGCGAGGACTGGCAACGTTGGTCGAAAATCGCCTGCGAATAAAATGTTAATCTTAATATTTAAATCCAGTATTGTTCTATTGACAGCTTCAATAGGTGCTTTGTTTGCAATAGTACATTCATTCCGCACAACCAAAACACAGTCTTCTAAGACTTTGGCTTTGTGGCTATGTTTGGATACACTACAGGCTGAATTATCCATACGATCTGCTTCAACTTATGTCTGTAAAGTACCATTGACAGGCCAGTGTTGGCCCAAAGTTAATCTGATTAACGATTAAAAATTAATGATTAAAAATTTGATCAAATAAAATTATTAATCATTAATCATTAATCGTTAATTTGAATATTTGATTAACTTTTACCTGTGTCCAAATTAAACTCTCTCTAATTAAGCTCATTATTCGTTTGAATAGACATATACTACAATAGATGGAGGAAAACTGACCTCCTTGGGATTTAAAAAAATTTTTTTTTTTATTTTATTCAATATAGTTTAGTTTAATATAGTCCTCTTTTAGTTTGATACACTTATTCCAACGATTTTCCAAATTCTTGATCCCGTCCGAAAAGTAATTTTCCGGAAGGTCTGCAAAATACTCCTCCGTGGCGTCGATGATTTCCTCGCGTGAGCTGAATTTTTTATTGATGAGCCATCTTTTGAGGTTTGGGAAGAGATAATAGTCCGAGGGATCCAAATCCAGTTACCAATCCAAAAGTTCGCCCGATTCCGCATCAGCAAGTCCAAACACTCTTTCGAAGTGGTCTCGCCTTCGTGGTTTTGGTCATTCGCGGCACCCAGCGACACCCAGAGGCAGGTTAACTTTTTCATATGCAGAATATTGCCCAAAATATGGTGTATGCGCTCAGTACTAATTTTTGTGGTATCTGCTAGCTGGCGCACCTTCACTTTCCGCTCAGGCAACACCATTTGATGTATTTTTTTGACATAGTCCTCTGTAACCGCATCGGAGGGCCTGCCGCTGCGGACTTGATCGGTAGTGGAGTTGCGGCCACCACGAAACTCTCGAAACCAATATTTGACGGTGTAATCTGACGGAGTATTAGCCCCATAATATTTATCCAACTTTTCTTTTCTTTCCTTCGCCGTTTTGCCTCTCACAAAATAATGTTTTATGAGAGAACGAAAATCGTTTTTGTCCATACTCAACATGATGCCAAACACGTCAACAACAATCAGCTGTCAAAACAAAACTAAAGACAGTATCGCACTGAAATTTGGCATGTCTGCCTAAATACGAACGGACTTCAAGGCACCATAACCTTTTTTGCAGTAGCAGCGCATTGTGGCGATCAAGGAGGTCACTTTTCACTCCATCTAGTATAAAAGTGCGCACATTGCAACGGCTCCGAGTCGGCCGGTAATAAAGTTTGATTTGCTACACGATTGCTTTAAAAGTAAACTATCGGCCGGTTACATAATCAGTGGCGGATACAGGCGCGATCGTATCCACTCAGCTATTGAGAATTAAAAATAGGAAGGGCTGATGGATTAATTATGTTGGTATTTAGTACGTGAAGAGAGTGGATCCCTCCTCAAATTTATTTCTGAGTCCGCCCCTGTGCTTAATCAATATGAAGCTTATCCCCGCGCACACATAACGCCGATTTTTTAATCACTATAGCACTAAACTAGAAATGGTGAGAAAGAGAGAGAAGCTGGCGATGCGTTGCTCATGCACAGGAGTCAGTCACGTTTTAAAACTATCTGGCTGGCCCATGCTTACCTCGCGCTAGCTACGATAGTTAACATCAAACATACCGCATACTCAATAAAACAATGGAAATTCATAATTATAACGAGGAGAACATTATTTCCAAGAAAACCATTAAAAAATGGCAGACCGCAATAAATAAATAAACAGTAAATATCCAGACGGACAATATGGGAAAACCCTGACCCGAAGACAACAAATATAAAAGGAAGCACCTTTCAAGTTCGGGGCAGTTTTCAAGAGTACATTGTTGTGTTATTAAGCAAAATTTGTGTAAAAACATAATTCGCTCATTGGCTATACATTTTTCGGATTTTGCAAAGGTTTGTGTTATTGTTTTACTCAGTAATTAATTTAAAAATCATGAATTCTGATGATGAATATATTAATACTAATAGTTGTGGTCTGGCAGGTGAGCCGCTGATTTTTAGGTGTTACAGTGCACTGGATTGATCGTAACTACAGCTTTAGCTTGCCGCCGGTTTACCGGGGCACACACCTTTGACCGCATAAAAGATTTGCTTCTGGAAATATTTTCAGATTTTTGCATTGACCCCCCCCACGAAAATATTATGCTCTGTTACTGACAATGGGTCCGGAGTAAATACAATATCTTTAATTGGATATGATGAAGTTAATGAATCTTGAACTCCAAGTGGCAACGAGAACGAGTTGAGCGGCAATGAACTTGAAGAGTTTGAAGGAGAGTTCGGCGTAAGGCAGGGGCACGATTATGATGATCTTCAGTTACTGGAAAATTTAATATACGACCATTCACAAAACAGATCGTTACCATTTCACTCCAGATGCAATGCGCACATTTTAAATCTGAGTGCTAGCAAGGACGTCCAAGGCTTGTTGACCGACAAATTAAACTGTCTTGCAAAAATGCATTCCGCATTAATGGAAAAATGTAATGATTTGTGGAGTGCTACTGCTCGCCCAAAATCAGCTGAGGTGATACATACTATTTTGGGACATACGTTAACACGACCTGGCATAACAAGATGGAATAGTTACTATGACGCTTTGAAGAATATATCAAAAATCAAAATTGTCCCGAGCACTTGGTATAAGAAATCCATTACGAATTTCAATATATTGAGGAATACTGCCAATGCGCTGCTCCAGTTGCAACCGCTTTGGACATTTTGCAGGGCGATGACTCATTTTATGGAATATTGTTACCCTGTCTCTATGCATGAAAGAAAAAATTACAGAAGATCACGACGACTCCAAATCTAAAATTCTGGGGACCACTTGCTGTAAAATACTTACAAAGCGTGGAGAAAAGATTTGAAGAGTTTTACACTTTATCAAGTGAAACTAGTAAACATGCGGCCGTTACAGCTCTGTGCTACCCAAGGTTTAAGAAAAAGTGGCTAACTGCCGTTGATCAAAAGAAATGCATAACAAATTTTCCATTCTTACTGCATCGCTGTTGCCTCCGCCTATGTCTTGGCTAATGTCACAGATCGCAGACCAAAAAACCACATCGTTTTCAGTCAAAAAAGAAGGCAAAGCTGACGGTTTTCATGGATTACAACGGTGTAGTGCATCATGAATTTTTGCCAGAAGGCCAGACAGTAAACAAAGAGTTTGCGTGAAGCAATTCGCCGAAAGAGACCAGAATTGTGAGCAGAAAACTCGTGAATTTTGCACCATGATAACGCACCGTCGCACAGTGACATCATTATTCGTAATTTTTTGACAAAAAATGCAACAAATACCATCCAACAGCCCCCGAATTCACCTGATTTGGCTCCCTGTGACTTTTTTCTGTTCAATCGAGTTAAAAAACCACCACGGGGAACGCGTTTCAGCAGCCGAGAGGAAGTAATGGAAAAATCGCAGGAAGCACTGATGGACATACCGCAAACCGAATACCGAAAAATGTTTGAGGATTGGATCAAGCGCTGGGATAAGTGTGTTGCAGTCGATGGGGATTGCCTTAAAGGAGACAATATACAAATTCCGGGAATTTATTCCCGGTGGTAGATCTGGTTCATACTCGTATAATTCCGTAGTTTGGTGATGAATGCAGGCAACCACATGAAGCAAAACATCTCATCTATGAAGCAACGCTGAACAAAAACCAGACGCAGAGATGCAACTCTAGGAATATGGTTTACCAAATAGAAAAAAGAATGTGTCAAGCCAACAAGATTGAACAGTAACCCATAGACACTTCTGCAGACGCTTAAGATCGAGCGATGAGAGCCGAGATTTCTATCCTCAAATGCAGCACAAAGTAAAGATTTAAGGCTAAGGAGATGACTTGGTAGATTTCTTCAGTGATTTTTGTCTCGTTTTTGTGAAGGGGCTTTGGAGTAGGAGATGGATGTGTCACTGAACTCTAAGAGGTGTAAGATATTCACATAGTCAGAAAATGCAGCGGCCCAAATAGTCCTTGATTTGCACTTGGAGTGACAGCACAGTAGAGAAAGATCCCATACTAGTTGACGCAAACTATAGAAAGGGCAGACCATTGACGAAAAATTGTCCTAACTGGAAAGATCTATTGGTTGGACCCACTCCCGGCTGCAACGTCATCTAATCTAATGTTTTAAGGCAAGCTGTCTAATCCGCCTTACGAGTACATGAATTCAATTTGAATTTTTCTCAGCAAGTTATGTGTTGCTCGAGACACTTTTTTATTATTTTCTTCTTTCGTTGCTGTTACCTCCATTCTGTTTGTGCTAAAATCTTACATGCAACAAAATACCACGAAACAATGTAAGATTTATGGCCTGGCGGACAGTTAGACACAGTATGTTGAGGAGCATAAAATTCGTTCGTACTACAAAGAAGTATTAACATATGTATGGACGTACATACATGTATGTACATATGTGGGTATGTATAGCTGAGATTCTGAAAAATTTGATTTCAATTTTCATAAAAGCAGAACAACACAGTTCACAATATAATGTCAGTTTCATATTAAGCTGATAAGTCATAAATTTGACAACAGAGCCACGACAACTACGTCCCAGGGCTATGCTCTCCGAGTCTGGTACACCGACAGTATATAATGCGTGAAACCCACATGTCGCAACGAAGAGCCATCGCCATCGCCATCGTCAGTGCCATTGCCATTGCCATCTCTATGCTCTACTCCACATCCTCAAAAGAAGGAACCGCCACATGGTTTTTTTTTTTTTGTGTTTTTTTTAAGCGCTCTGCGTGCATTCATCCTTGTTCTTTGCCTCACCGTTGTGACTCTGCTGTCGCGGTTTTAATAGCATATAGCTGGAAGATAAGGGGAAAATAATGGTGAAATATTACACATGACGTTTTGACATTGCACAAATGATATATGAAATGATAATCTATTCGCGGGTGGCATCTACTAACCCCCCTTAAATGTTGAAGTGGCCTGCCCCTACCACTCCTATCTAGAGTTATTTTATACAGGCCATTAAACCTACATACTGGCAGACAAACCTTCAGATACCCGCGTGTGCTTACTAAAGGAACATATGTGCATGTACGTATGTATGTACTCGTATAAGTATATGTACATATGTACGTTTGTAACTGAATGTGTTTAGTGTCTTTCTCGCTACTCGATTAATTCGCAGTTTATTGATCACGTCACCGTTAGTGGTTGGCAAATATCAGTAATTGATTACCAAATTATTGGCTTTGAAGTTTCAGATCACGTATATGCAGGAAGAACAGAGGAACTAGCACAGGAAGTGCGGAATAAAGCTCCGAATCTCCATTGAGATACCCATAAATAAAATATTTGTTTTTCTCTCATCCTGGCTCTTTTCGTGGGGCGATTTGTTGGGGTTCCTGGTGTTTGCGAAGCAGGTAACATCTATGGAATAATTTAATAAGGAGAGCCCTGCGTCTTGGAAGTGCTTCAATTCCCCAGAGTGAAGTTCTTTCTGGCACGATAACAAGGCAAAAATTATTTTTTGATTATTTATCAAGTGTTCGAATAAACCAAGAGAATACGACTAACTTTAAGAGTGTTGGGATAAATACACGTCCGTACATCGTACATCTTCTAGATACTGGTATCCGTTCATCCTCATTGGTCATTGGCTTAGCCTTGTTGCTTTCATATTGGGGGCCGTAGTGTGGAATAATAAACTTTGTCTAGCCGATACCATTGTACGTCGTATCCAAACAGAAACGAACAAACAATTTAGTTTTTGCGAAAACGGATGCATGTGTTTTATACAAAGCCAGTATTCGATACAATGGCTGGATGGTGCATTGATCTTATGTGCGTGACAAAGATTAAAAGTTGCCGCAACACATCTCCGTGATGCAATATACGAGTATTTGAATATATTCGAAGTAGAATTTAATTTCAGATATTTTTTTGCAAATTCAAGGAAAATTATAGGTTACACAAAAATCAGGATGTTATTGAAGCATTCTCCAGAAAGATTCAAGTCATAATGTCAACCGATTTCAACAAGAGATGTTACGGAGCTGGATTAAGTCGAAGAAAACGGACTTAAGTAGTTTCTCAGGTGTTACGTCTTTGGCCAACTTCGGCCAACAATTGTGCGGTCGAAAATCATTGAGATTCAACCCACTTAATATGAGTCTTGCTCTACTGCATTATCCTTGAAAACTCTTCGTTATACATGTGATAGCTATTTCAGTGTTCTGAGTTTGATTTCAAGACCATTCGTCTTTTTATATCTGACATACCTTGTCAGAGTTAATAGCGGAGACGAGGTAGATCAAATTGCCTCAAAGTTATAGCTGTCTACTGGGACATTTTGTCTTATTCGTCAGAGTTGAGCGTCCTTTCTCTTAATGTCAAGTTGACAACATACGTTAAATACAAGCATTGCTGTACGTCTTATCACAAAAAATTAGCAATGGCATAAGCTTGTCGACTGCGCACAAGGAACTGTTAATCAAGCGACTCTTTCCTTTTAATTAGGGAGTCAATCCCTTTCTAAATACGTCGACAAAGATATTAAAACTCACATTAATACGCATCGGTGAGATAACCCGCTCCTGAAAAAGTTTTAAGCTAGGTTTCGGTCTTGTTACGCTACACGGATCATATTTTATTTCCTTCGGAATAAAGTTAAGGCATTCATCGCGCGTAGATAGAAGCTACTGACTTTTTTTTATTGACTTCAAAATAGCCTTCGCTACCATTATCATTAATAGCATGCCAGGAATAGTCACATTAGCCACTACTTCTATTAAGACCACTTCAATATGCTAACGATATGTGCCTGTTAGCAACGAGGGTTGTCCGACCGCAATGTAAAGATAGCGGCACTCGTCAATAAAAGCTAGTGAATGCTAGTTGGTCATCTTTTGAAAGCTACTTACCGAAGTTTCAGTCTTTTGGATTTGGACGCGCAGTTTTTAGTTGACAGTCGATTGAGTGAGTCGATGTGAGTGTTTTTTGTGAAAACGGAAAAAAATGAGTAACGAGCTGTTATTAAATTCTTGTTTCTGAAAGGCAATACGCCTACGCAAACCAAAAATGAGTTGGACTCTGTGTATGGGGACTCTGCTTCATCACTTGCCGCAGTGAAATTTTGGGCAGCTGAATTTAAACGTGGCCGTAAGAGCTTGGGAGATGATGAACGTTCGCGACGTCCAAAAACTGCAACCACTGACGATAACATTGCTAAAGTTCACCAAATGGTGTTAGACGACCGCCGAATTAAAGTGAGAGAGATAGTAGAGATTATGGAAATGTTCAAGGAACGTGTTTGTTACATATTAAATCAAGATTTAGGCAAGAGAAAGCTGTCCGAGTGTTGGGTGCCGCGTTTGCTTACGTTAGACCAAAAACGTGTTCGAATGAACATTTCCAACGCTCTGTTGGCGCAGTTTAGGCGCAATAAATCTGAGTTTTGGCGCCGATTAATTACTGTAGATGAAACTTGGATACACCATTATACGCCCGAAACAAAAATTCTGTCAAAACAGTGGACTGCAAAGGGCGAGTCGGCTCCAAAAAAAGCAAAAGCTGTTTTTTCGGCTGGGAAAGTGATGGCGACTGTTTTTTAGGATAGTAAAGGAGTTATCTTAATCGATCATCTTCAAAAAGGAAAAACCATTACAGGAGCATACTACACATCATTACTTGCGTGAATTACGGTTTGAACTGCTTGACCATCCGCCTTATTCACCAGATCTAGCCCCAAGCGACTTCTTTTTGTTCCCTCATCTAAAAACTACGCTCGGAGGACAGAGATTTTCGTCAAATGAGGAGGCAATCACCTTCGTGAGCAATTATTTTGCAGAGAAAAACGCCAAGTACTATTTGAACGGGTTAGAGAGATGGGAGCATCGCCGGGAGAAGTGTGTAGAGTTACAAGGAGAATATGTAGAAAAATAAAAAAAATTTGAGAAAAAATTTCTTGTATTATTGTTCGGCCGGAAGCTTTTCGTATATCTCTGGATTCTTTACAATTAAACCTGATTTGCCATAAATGCTCACTTTGGAAATTAACACCTAACCTGAACAAATCTAGAACTAAAATGTATAGAAGAGGAAGAAGCAGGCTGTGAAATTTTAGTATTTAACAGTGAGCCTTTTAAAGTAGTTAAACAGTACAACTTCTTTTCTACAAGGCATCATCGTAGATAACTTAAGTTTGCACCTACTTTTCCGAACCATATGCTCACAGCTTTCATCATTGTTCATATAAACTCCTAAACATAGATCATACCACCTTGATCAAAAAGTTTTCTGAATTTATTCAGAAAATTAAGAAATACAAGTTTATTCATCTAAATCTATATTGTCCCCTTCAAAGTTATCCCCATCGACTGCAACACACTTATGCTAGCGCTTGATCCAATCCTCGAAACATTTTTTATATTCGATTTTCGGTACGTCCATCTTTGCTTCCTGCGATTTTTCCATTACTTCCTCTCGGCTGCTGAAACGCGTTCCCTGTAGCGGTTTTTTAACTCGATTGAACAGAAAGAAGTCACAGGGAGCCAAATCAGGTGAATTTGGTGGCTGTTGGATGGTATTTGTTGCATTTTTCGTCAAAAAATTACGAATAATGATGGCACTGTGCGACGGTGCGTTATCATGGTGCAAAATCCACGAGTTTTCTGCCCACAATTCTGGTCTCTTTCGGCGGATTGCTTCACGCAAACGTCTCATAACGCCCAAATAATACCATACTCTGGCCTTCTGGCAAAAATTCCTGATGCACTACGTCGTTGTAATCCATGAAAACCGTGAGCATTGCCTGCTTTTTTGCCTGAAAACGACTTTTTTTTTTTGGTCTCGGCTCATTTGGTGAACGCCATTCACTTAGCTGATGTCTGGATTGCGTGTTGTACTCATAAGCCAACGTATCGTCTCCAGTAACGATCCTTTCGATAAATGTGGGATCGGATTCAGCCTCGCAAATCATCTCTTTTGCGACGTCAACACGGTCTCTTTTTTGCATGAAATTGAGGTCTTTTAGCACCAACTTTGCTGCTACACGACGGAAACCCAAATCATTAACCAAAATGTCTTGGGCGGATCCATAGGCAATGTTCAAGTCCTCCGCTATCTCTCTGATGGTTAATTTGCAGTTATTGACCAACATTTCTTTTACTTCATCAATGTTTTCGTCAGTTTTCGATGTCGATGGTCTGCCACTGCGTTCATCATCTTCGATTGCCACTGGTAAACGACCGTTTCCTTTAGAGAATCGTTGCCGAAACACTTTTCCAACATTGCCAACGTTCGCGCACCATTAAATCCGTTTTTTACGCAAAATTTAGTACAAGTTCGTTGTTGCAAATTTAAATCCATTTCTAAAATTGTAAAAAATCGCAAACACACACAGAGATAGATGTACTCTTGGCTACGTAACTTTTGCAAATGTCAAGCTAGGATGCTAAAATTTAGAGGGAATGTCAACAGCAGATTTATCAACTTAATAAAGAAAACAAAACTCAAATCGGAATAACGGGAGCGCCACACGGTGGTGTGGTGCGGGAACTTTTTGATCAAGGTAGTATAAACTAAGTATGACCTCAAGATATAAAGAGCAGGAGAAGACAGACTGACTAGGAAGACGGTAATATTCGCTGTAAGAACTCGAAGTCTATGCTATAAAGAGACGCTTAATATGGCCTAAACTTATGAAAACGAATTCCATTTAGAACTGGATGCTTGAAGTGCTCTTTGACTTTCTAAAATATCTTAGTCAGATACAGGTGTGTTTTTCAGATACCATATATCAATGAAACAGAGGTTAAATTTAGACTGTTGTAATTATTTTACAAACGATATCAGATGCATCTTGTTGATTTTCCATGCTAAAGAAACCATATGGCCTCTTGACTTCCTGCAAATCCCCTCTATATCTATACCTTTCAATTTTATACGCAGTCAGCGCAGTTTTACCTGATTATTTGCACAAAAATCCGAGATGTGAAGAGACTTTGCTTACTTCCAATTAAGAACTTGTTTTGCACTTTAAATGTGTGGGAAAAGAACCATTGAGCGTGATTTATATATATATATATCAGATATTCGTACTAAAAGGTTGACGGTCTTTTGTAGACCGCTTTAAGCTTTTGCACTGATATAGATTTGAGTACTATTTATCACATAATAATATAGTATAAAATATGGGGTTTATAAATCTTATATAGTCTAATATACTACTATCAAATTTAATCTCAAACAGCCTTAAGGACACAAATTAGACAGAGCTTTGAGATTGGTCCAATTTCTTTTACAACCACAAAATCTTTAATTAACTTAAGACCATAGACATAAATCACACACTGACCAAGCTCACATGTGTAGGTACTTCCTGTGAAACACCAAAGGTGCAAGAAATGGCTTTCAATGGCTACACTTTAAACTCTTCCTCGAAAACAGCGGTTTCAATTTAGCATCGCACAGCGAAAATCAAAATATCCCAACACATTCCTGAGAAATTTTACTTTCGAAGTCGAAAACCTGAGGACATAGTCTTGTTCTTGTCCCTTATCGGATGAAGAGTATCAAACCAAAAGAAAAGTCGTAGTAGAACTCGAACTTTTAAGAGGCTAAGAGGACTGTTTAATCTCACAAGTCCAAGAAGAGAAAACCCGAAAAGATATTAACTAAGCCGGAAATGACTGGAACTAAAGGGTATTTATTATTATTATAGTTTAGTTTAGTTTTAAATGCATTTTATTATCTTAATCATTAACCCTTACATACTAACAAAAAATGCTTAAATGCTAGCTTAAAATTACTTAACAATCTTATACTAACTTACTGGCCCCACACAGGCACTCTAAGCTACTCTAAATTCTTGTATTTATGTCTTTCGACTTTATTTACATTTATTTTTTTACATATATATCTTGTATACTTAAGACTAAGAAAAAAATTGTTAACAAAAACTTAGCATATGGACTTAATTATAAAACTTAATATCTAACTTAAAATATACCTTAGTCTACCTAACCTACATTTTATTATTATTATTATTATTATCAAGTGAACGATACAAATTAACTTGTTGGGTCCGGTATTTAACGCCGGGGTACTATGCCCATGTGACGCGTTTTTTTTGTCAACAGCACGCGGAGTACTGAGTTCCCATGCAGTCAACCACCTACGAACTTACCGCCCCCAACACTGCTTAATTTCGGTTATCTAGTGGGAACCGATGCTTTCAGTGTAGCGAGGCGAGGTATTTTTTTTAGAGGTTTAGTTTTTAAACTGGCAACACTGTTTCTGCAGATTGCCAATTTGAAGTTGAAGGTTGATTTGTGGTTAGTACGCTTTACCAATTTACGATGAATAGACTAACGCCAGAACAACGCGTGTAAATTGTGCAAACTTATTTGAAAATACATGGTTCGGTTCGCCAAACTTATCGTGCGCTACGTCCGATGGTCGACATAATCGTCCATCTGAGCAAGTTATTCGGAACACGATGAATCGTTTTCACACCACGTGCACTCTAGAGTCTAGTGGATAATACGCATCCCCAAAGATGACAAAGAGTGCGAACAGAAGAAATTTAAATTGGAAAGGAGGGCATCTTTACTAAGACGAAATGTGACTATAGCAAGTACACGGTTTCGTCATCTCAATATACATACATGGCGGTCTTCGGATCATGAAGACGTAAGGCATGCCTGCAGTATTCTGTACATCAGAACCTTCCGGGCAGCCATCATTGTATCGGATGTAACTGATGTACTGGGTTTCACATTTAATTTAGGTGATGATTACCAAAACTTCCGTTCACCTGAGCAAAACGGAGTGCGGATATTAATATCTCATAGAAGCTGAAATCCAAACTGACGAAAATGACTTTGTGTTTAGCATACACCAAGTCATTTCTTAGATCTGGTCGGAGGAGTGTATATGACTGATGAATGAAATTTCAGTATCGTTTGCCCGATCCACAAAACACAAAAAAATTTGCGGAACTCACAATTGCTGTTTTTTGGGCCATCCATTTGGGCTCTTTATAAGATCTTGCTCATCCCAGTCCTACTTTATGGCACATAAACATGGACTCTATTGAAAACGGATGAAGATATGTTCGGTCGTTTCGAGATCAAAATTCTTCGTAAGGTATTCAGTCTCATTTGCGTTGACGAAGAAATTCGGCAGCTAATTGTACGAGCTATGCAGCGACATTCGCGTAGTCAGAAAACTGCACATCAGTCACTTGAGATGGCTAGGAAATGTAGAGCCCACAAGTGGAAGGCGACCTCTGGACTTATGACCTATGAATGCGGTTAGCTAAAGACCGAGCTAACTGGGTAAGCTTGTTAGTTGATGCCCATGTTCATTCCGAACTGTAGCACCTAAGTAGGTAAGTAAGTAAGATGTTTCCAAAATGTCATTAAGCTGATAAGTTAAAACGTTCTTTGTTCCAAGATGAGTTACCATTGATCTGTCTCTCAAGTTTTATACATGCAAGTGGGTGTGTCGCAATAGTTTCATCCCAATCTTCACTTAACTGGCGGGTGTCGATCCGATAGAGTCGTCGGGCTACTCGTATACTCGGTATACTCGTAAGTCGCTTAAGCCGAGCGGAATCGAATCATGATGACTAATTTTTTATGGACTTGATTTAAAAAGCTTAACTTAGAAAATATTGTACGAGTACGTGGCTAGAAAAGGAACGGGCACAACATACTCGTACATCACAAATCATTTAACAATCGCTTTATTGCGCTCTATTTCAACCGGTACCCAGCTTAAAGATTTCACAACGTCAATTGGTCACCAAGAGTGTGCAGTTTGACACCGACTTTAGACTTTTTGCTCGGGGGTTATCCAAAGGACTGTTTTTATGCCATCATTTCATAAATGCTTTTCCAATGCATGGTCGAAATAATGGCCGAAAATCTGTATCGGTTTGAAAAATCATGTGTCCTTCTTAAAAAAAAAAACAAATTCTACCGCTCTAATTAAATTAACATTTTGCTCTAAGCTAAAATAAACGTCTTACTGTATGCACCATCATGATCTTAAGTACGACAAAATGTGTAGTCATTCGGCCAGTTCTGAGAGTTTTCTTCGTCCAATAATGGAAATTTAAATTTTCTAAAAATGTAAATAAATCAACACATTATACATTTGCTGGCTTACGGTAACTGCAAGGCAGTTTGCATATTTTATTGTTGAATATGTATCATAGTGGAAGCTATAACATTGTCTGCCTCTTACTTAGAGAAATTTTTCGACTGCAAATAATATATTATGCCCAAGTGGTCGCAATTAGATTATACGTACATAAATACATATCTACATCTATTTGTATGTGTGGCAGAGTACGTATAGCATAATTTAGAAGACAGGATACACAACTTGTGAAGTTTACCACCGACTTAATGTTAACATTGTTTGCAGCCATAATTTGATGTCGTCTTCACCGAAATAATAAACTACATCTACGACTTTTGTTGCATCATTTCTCATTTGCCGACGCTTAGGCATCTCTCGTTCTGGAAGTCGAAACCAAGCACCAGACACATATCATATGCAAATTTCAAACACTAGAAAACACTCCTTCACTGGATTTTCTGTTACTTCTGTTACACCCACATGGCATATAAACATATGCTTAATTGCACAGTAATGGTTCCTGTTGACAAGGAAAAGGCATCGCAGCTCCAAATTAGCATAAAACTATTCAGCCACATACTACATTCTCCGCTTATTTGACACTTTCCTGATAAAATACAGTCGCACACTCAGCACTCATGTCACCACATCGTATCATACAGAATTCTAGAAATTGGGATGAAAAAACGAAAACCATCACTTACGATCCCAATTAAAGTTTCATCTGTATCCTTTATTACTTCATCACCCTGTTCGAAAATGTCATAGAATGTCTTTGCTTGTAGGATTTATCGACTTTTAATAACTTCCGCTCATCTTCAAACTGACAGACCACATTCTCATATTCAGACACAATTCCCGCTTACCGTTTCCCATTGACTACCATATACTCATATCCGTATAGGACGACGATAAACAATTCCTTTTTTATACTTTTTATTATACTCGTATCTATGCTATTGTATATGTATCCGTATTTGGAGTCGTACCTAAGTATGTACGTATACCTGTCATCGTTTATGAAAAAGTTTATCTGTCGATTTTGTTTGGATCCCGCCTTTCATATTATTGTCCAGTTGCCTGCAAAAATGTTGATAACCATTTGACAATGTGTTGCCATAGTTGGGGCAAAAACTTTAAACTCTCGTCTGCTGCAGCGGACAAAGTATACGAGAATAAGAACGAGAATGAGAACGAGAACGAGAACGAGAATGAGAACGGGAACGAGACTTGGAATAAGAAAAATATCAATACGGTTACGAGAATCCTCTATGAGAAACTTTTCTCCTAATCAAAACTTTTCCATGGGTTCGGCTTTATCCGATCTTGGCATGTCTATCGCCCCATCAATTTGAACCGTCCACCTAAAATATTTTGCCAGAAAAATACGTAAAATAAAAAAAAAAGGAAAACCAAACGAACGGAAAAGTTTTGCGTCTTTTCTTCGTCTTTTGTCAAAATAAAAGATTGTCTTTAAAAATAAGGAAGATAACAGTTTCCCTTAGAGCTTCCGCAGTTCCTCACAAGGTGACTCCATTCATAAAATCTCTGTGACACTCGGGTCAAATTCAATCATTATACGAGCACGACATACGGAGATACAGGCATGCAGATGCGGAAAAAGAAAAAAAAACACAACACAGTTCTTTTTCCATAAAATACCCCGGGTACATGGTTAATAAGAATCTCTTAAAATACGAGTATTCGAAGTATCGTATCATTAATCTTCGGCAAGTTGCTGTTAGTGTCCAAATTTCGTGCCATTACATAAGAGCAGGCTCTCTATAGCCTCTTCAGCTGTCAATAGCTCTTTGCCGGATTTTGTAAGCGGAAAACGGCTTTTTGCAAAAATACTCATTTGTTGGGTAAATAAACCATCAGCACTGTTGCCGCAGGCCGCGTTAATTTCTTTCCCCTAAAACGGCCATCTCCGGCACTGGCTACATAATCTCATCTGAAGCTGCTGTGTCACGTTTGATTGAAAAGGACGACAATGGAGGGTGGCAAAGCTGCTACGAATATGGTATACATAGCAACTGCCTGTGTACGGACACATTTCTCAATATGGCTGCATTAACACATTCAGGCATTCAGGCAGATACACTACGAGTATGCCCGTAGGATGATGGTGCTTGAATTCTGACGGCAACATGTTCCATCCATGTGCACCTCAGTTGCTCTTGAATCGAAATCCACCAGATTGGACGACAGAAACTCCAGCGCAAAGTATAATACGAATGACAAATAAAAAACACAAAAACAAAAAAAAAAAAGACAATCCTCCGATAAGCCAAGGTTATAAAATGAAAAATAGTGCGAGTATAATGTGGAAAAGAAAATAGGAGTAAAGTTGCGACATCTCTAATGAGGAAACTTTTAAGAGTATGATGAGCGTGGCTAATAAAAAGTTTTCTTAATTAATGGCTAAACGGAAAATGTGTTTATTTGGTAAAGTTTCGGCTGCAGGGGTGTGACACTGTGCCATATGCATCCGTCCACATTCTCATATGAGTCTAGCTCTAATCGATAGTTGATGGACTTGATTATTTATTTGGAAATTAAAAAAGTTTTACTGGATGTTTAATCTACCCACCATCATGTAAGGCGGCTCATATTAATCACTTGGAAATACCATATTTTAGATATTTTAGCATACATAAATCAAACTACTCGTACGTTTTTTGATGGAGTAGAAGGTTTGTTTATTTGAAACGTTTTTAATTGCAATGAGGGTTTAATTAAATGTTACTATGCAGTGGATTTTCGTGCATTTGTTGATTACAGAGCTTATGGCAATAAATACGTATTTAATCGCATGGAAACATCGTTATTTTCAATATGCTAAATAGCACTTTTTGCTTGATGATTATACTTGGACCCATGAATACGTATATTTACATATAAGCTCGTATGTAATTGAATGCAACTGATGTGTTTTCAATAAATTGTAAAGTGACACAATTTGTTCTGCATAGTTTTTTTTTTAGTAATTCCTAATTTGTGCTTAGTCACAGAGATGGAGTATGATAATAGTGAGGAGGTCTTATGCATCATTTATCTTGATCATAAGGATAAAGGCTGAGTGCCAAATGGCAGTAACTCCGCAGTGCTGGAACGTCAAGCGTGATGCAAAGTATCGCGTTCTAAAACGCATCATGAAAGAAACCGCTGCGGAAACAAAAGCCAAACAACGTATCATGAGTTATTGTGATGCGATGTAATTTGACAGCAATTGTTTACTCGTAGTTCGGCAAAAAATGAAAGCATCTCGGAATTCGTAAGAAATTTATTATTTTAAGCTTAGTTATTAATTACAATAATAAAATATTTTCTTTTGAATTTTTCAGGAAAAAATAGACACATGGGTACATAAGAATGTTAATAAGAACGAGACTGGATTTTGAGCAGGAGTTCACATCAAAAACGAGGAAGAAAACGGTTATTTGGAGGCAAGTGTACAAATCGATTTCGGGGATTGTCCCAGAATTTCCCTTTTCAGCCGATGAAATCATTAGGAAATATCTTTGAACATTATGGTGATCTACAAAAGGGTTAAAGCAAGAAATAAGACGTCAGGTGAAGCAGCAACCTATTGGGAATTTTTCGACATGCTAGATGAAAAATATGAAAGGAAGCATTCTATCTCAGTGCCGCCAATGAATTTATATGCATCTGTTGAAGAATCTGTGGAGGGGAAGGATATATGGGCTATAAGATCACCCCTATCAGCAAAGAAGCAAAAAACAAATGCAATTTTGGGTTTCTTAAAATTAGAGGCTGACAAAGACCGGGCAAGTTTAAACCAGCTTATAGAAATTGAGCATGAGAGACTAAAAGTGGACAGAAAAAGACAAGAGAGTGGAAAAGATGCGAGACGTAAAGGCTTATCTGAAATATCTGCTGGAAATGTGATCTGCTGAATTTGGCTGTCACTTAACTGAATTTAACTTACATAAATGAAATGAATTGTGATTTAATTTTGTAGTGAATTAGTTTGCTTTTTTGTTTATTCATAATAAATTTGAGTACAAATAAAATTAGTTTCTTTTATTGAGGTAGTTAAAAATATTTTAGGCAGAGAAAAGTATAGTTAACTGTTCACTTTTAAGCTTAGCTTCATTGTTTTCAACAGGAATGTTTTCGTTTTGTAAATAGTCTTCGTTTGGTTGGGAATCTACGGAGTTGTTGTCTACGTAATCTGGTGTTTCGTGCGTAATTATGAAGTTATGAATCATAACACATGTCATAACGATTTGCTACAAGAGGCTCTAGTTCAGAATTCGGAATTTATTTTTCAAAACACCAAATCTCTGCTCAATGAAAACGCGAGAGGAACTATGACAATACGAGTAGTTGAATCGCTTTTGTTCTGGTCTTAAATGACCATAATTTCAAGGGGATAAGCTGAGTCTCCAAGCTGATGGCATTCCTGTGGTATTTTTATATCATGATTTCGTATAGCCTTTTGCAGTGGACTATCACGCCATATACTAGCATAATGTCACGAGCCTGGGTAACCAACGAAGACATCCAGAAAAACTAAGTTGCTGTCACATACCCCTGTTGAGAATACTTCATAAAAAAAAGACTCCAGAATTTTTAAATCAATGTACCTGCATGATTATTGAGTGTGTCCCTTCACTATTATAGTAACTCGAAGAATCTTCTTTTGGGGATGGAATTTTAAAATGAGTTACATCTAAACATTCCAATATAAAGGGGAATGGATTAGAAAGTTTTTCCTCAAATTTTTCAATAGTTCTGTGTTGCGATTCTTCACTCTTAGGCCATTTGATTATACGTTTCTCTAATTTTAATAAGCTTGCTATTGTACACTTCTAAAAATGCTGTGCACTCTTCCCTTCCTTATCCCAAATCGATCAGATACCTCTCGGAAGCTGTACTGATTGGCAAGTTTCCAGAGCGTTACATATAAGCATTTCTGCAATGAGTTAGTCGGTCTGCCAGTTTCTGAAAATTTACACACGTTTTTCAACACCGTCTCAAGGGCCTGAAAAAAAGTAAGTTAAATATTTAATTTTTGTAAGGCATAGCGAACTTATGGGAGAAAATGGGAGAAAGAAACATCATCGGGATTGGACTTTATAACTTTGAAAAAACGTTTACACTTTGGAATAAAGTTTTAAAGCTGTGGTAAAATGTTACCCTGCGAATTAAAAAAAACCCAGGTAAACGGTAAATGGGGGTTAGATGTGGCAAATTTATTCACATAAAATTAAGCGAACGTTTTGTATTGACCACATCATACAGTAAAAAAAAAATATTTTATGGACAAATGCAGATAAAATTAAACATTTGATGGCAAATTGTTCGATAAACAGGTGATATTTTCATTTCGCGCGCATTTTGCACTGGTAATACGTTCTTCGAGCACTTGTCGCACTGTATTTTAGACTTCTTGTCGGTCGACAAATGGAACATCTAGCCTGCGATACGTGTATGAATAAAATAGAAATAGTAAATATTAGCACAGTATACAAGTATACATACAGCATACATACGTATGCCAATGAGCAAGCATGCGGAATGCTTCTTGAACCGATCTCGTCCCTGAAGTATTCTAACGAATATCGCCAAACAAGCTTGATCAGTTTTAAATTTCGGAAACCTTTCGGGTTGGCTGATGGTGGGTGAAAATGGCGTAAGTAAATGACTCCGCCAAATGCAGCGAAATAAACAAATACCACCTTGATCAAGTTCAGAAAATTAAACATACAAGTTTATTCATCTAAATCTATATTGTCCCCTTCAAAGTAATCCCCATCGACTGCAACACACTTACGAGTATGCCAGCGCTTGATCTAATCCTCGAAACATTTTTTATATTCGGTTTTCGGTATATCGATTAGTGCTTCCTGCGATTTTCCCATTACTTCCTCTCGGCTGCTGAAACGCGTTCCCCGTAGTGCTTTTTTAGCTCGATTGAACAGAAACAGAAAAGAATTCGGTGGCTGTTGGATGGCGGGCCCCCGCCCAATTATCAAGGCTTCGCCCATCAATGAGGTTGTCTAATAAAAAGCGGGGGTAGATTATTCTATAACCGGTCTTATCGTAAACATCTTCAGATTACAGCCTCTGAATGGTTGCTACGATTTGACCAGTTACAAGTTGCCGGTCATAGGTCTTGTTGGCGGCTTGACCACCGGTAGTCCATACCAGGACTTAAATCACGGTACCATGGGAGTCAGGAGCCCCCCGGATTTCGGTCCGGGTCTGACTTGTTAGAGGTAGGCCCCCTTGTGGGAGCGTCATGGTGGCTGTGGTTTAAACCCAAATCGCGGGTACGGGTTTCCTTTTTGGTTTAGCCCATTGTAGAGTTGCAAATAAAGTACTGGATGCTGCGACCCTAAGAGCAGCAAGAGGTTTTAGGTCGGCCTCGAATCATACCAAGGGAGGAACTTGTGCCTCCAACACAAGTTCTGCTTTGGTATAATATATAAGCGGGTATAAGTATATATATTAAGGGAGTTATTAGCGATGGCAGGGCGTATCCTTGCTCCCAATGGGTGTATGGGCATCTCGTAAACATAAGGTCTTATGACAGGTGGTTTACGTTAAAAAATCCAGGTACGTTCTGTTGGATGGCACTGTGCGACGGTGCGTTATCATCGTGCAAAATCCCCGAGTATTCTGGCCACAATTCTAGTCTCTTTCGACGAATTTCTTCACGCAAACGCCTCATAACGCCCGAATAATACTCGTACTCTTTGTTTACTGTCTGGCCTTCTGACAAAAATTCATGATGCACTACACCGTTGTAATTCATGAAAACCGTGAGCATTGCCTTCTTTTTTGACTGAAAACGACTTGTTTTTTTTGGTCTCGGCTCATTGGGTGAACGCCATTCACTTGCCTGATGTCTGAATTGCGTGTCGTACTCATAAACCCACGTCTCGTCTCCAGTAATGATCCTTTTGATGAATGTGGGATCGGATTCAGCCTCGCAAATCATCTCTTTTGCGGCGTCAACACGGTGTCTTTTTTGCATGAAATTGAGGTCTTGTGGCACCAACTTTGCTGCGACGGAAACCCAAATCATTAACCAAAATATCTTGGACGGATCCATAGGCAATTTTCAAGTCCTCTGCTATCTCTCTGATGGTTAATTTGCGGTTATTGACCAACATTTCTTTTACTCGTGCTTCATCAATTTTTTCGTCGGTTTTCGATGTCGATGGTCTGCCACTGCGCGTTCATCATCTTTCATTGACTCACGACTGCTATTGAATCGCTCGTGCCACTGGTAAACGACTGTTTTCTTTAGAGAATCGTTGCCGAAACACTTTTCCAACATTTCCAACGTTCGCGCACCATTAAATCAGTTTTTTTTACGCAGAATTTAATACAAGTACGTTGTTGCAAATTGAAATCCATTTCTAAAATTTTAAAAAATCGCCAACACACGCATTTATTACTACTCTTGGCTACGTAATTCGCGTGAGCTGAATTTTTTATTGATGAGCCATCTTTTGAGGTTTGGGAAGAGATAATAGTCCGAGGAATCCAAATCCAGTTACCAATCGACACCAAAAGTCCGCCCGATTCCGCATCAGCAAGTCCAAACACTCTTTCGAAGTGGTCTCGCCTTCGTGTTTTCGGTCATTTGCTGCAGCCAGCGGCAGGCTAACTTTTTCTTATGCAGAATATTGCCCAAAATATGGTGTATGCGCTCAGTACTAATTTTTGTGGTATCTGCTAGCTGGCGCACCTTCACTTTCCGGTCAGGCAACACCATTTGATGTATTTTTTTGACATTGTCCTCTGTAACCGCATCGGATGGCCTGCCGCTGCGGACTTGATCGGTAGTGGAGTTGCGGCCACCACGAAACTCTCGAAACCAATATTTGATGGTGTAATCTGACGGAACATTAGCATCATAATATTTATCCAACTTTTCTTTTGTTTCCTTCGCCGTTTTGCCTCTCAAAAAATAATGTTTTATGAGAGAAGGAAAATCGTTTTTATCCATACTCAATAATCAGCTGTCAAAACAAAACTAAAGACAGTATCGCACTGAAATTTAGCATGTATGCCTAAATATGAACGGACTTCAAGGCACCATAACCTTTTTTGCAGTAGCAGCGCATTCTGGCCAAGGATGTCACTTTTCACTCCATCTAGTATGTGATGAGATTCCATAACTGGAACACTTTCAATATGCAAGTTTCAAGTATTCTTTACATGCCAAGTAGACCTAATTGGTTCATTTGAAATACATAAGGTTTTAAAAAAAAAATAAATGTTTGCAAACTCTGTGTTTATGACTGGTATTTTCTAGATTCTAAGATTTCGATAGACCCCGAGCACCGATTTCAGCCTTCTATGGTTGTTGCATACTTAATACGGAAATCGTTTTGTGTGCTAAAATTTGCACACTTTAATTCAATCTGATTCTGTAAAATAGAGTGTGCCTTTGAACCTTGTACTCTCAACCTTCTTGGGTGTTTTAGATGCGCATGTTTTCTTTTTGTTGGCATAAGGAATACATTTTGCTCGTTTAGACTTCGTAACGTTTACTTTCTTTACCTTTTTCTATATTTCCCTTTCTTCGTCACATGAAATTGCTAGCAGTTATATTCTGGTCCGCATGGTCTGAAAAGCCAGGATCATATAGTGATGATACACTGAAATCTTCCTCATCACCCTTTCAATTGGATAGTCTATAAATCTAACTGAGCTGCTTGGAAGCTTCTTTACCTATAAAATCAAAATATAAAAGTATTATTTTATGTATACAGACGTTCTGCATTTACCGTTCCGAACCAACAGCTTTTACAAATCCTCCGGATTCGTTGTAGAGTACATTAGCTATCCCACTTTATGTGGTATTCTAAACCACAGTCAATAGGTCTATAAAAAAAAAAGTAAGAAAAAAGATTACTTTTATAGTTACATTGCTATGGATCATTTCCCTCGTAGAATTTGTTTCCAGGTTACTAAAAGGGGTCCCACTTGACTTAGATTTCTTTTGGTTTAATTCTTCCATCGATGTTGGATTGATTGATATAAGGGAAAAGCTTCCTTTGCACAAACGTTTTAGCACGAGAAAACCTATTGATAGTTACAACAAAATTACTTAAACTTTCATCTTTTGATTTCTTTTCGAGCACAGATGCCTTAATTTACCCCAGGAAAACATTTATACACGACCTTATCTTATTAATGATTTCGCAATTAAATCGCTTTATTACTTCGACAGTAGGCAAAAGAACGCGCGCAAATTAAAAAAATTACAGGTTTTCGCGAAAATTATGGCTGTTAGATCCGTTAGACACTGAAATGATTATAAGTAGACAACAAAACGAACCGTCAAGTCCTAGATACTCGTATTGTAGTGAAAGATAAAACTACTCGTAGGTGAGTTAATGATTTTTTCCTCTGAAGAGAAATTAAATACTTGGACGTAATGAGTTTTACAATTTTGTAATTCCCGTAAAAATGATAATTATGCCTCGTTAATTTTTCCCAGTTGCAGAACGTGAAAAATTATAATCATCTTCCTAAAAAACTCATTTTCACGAATTTCGTACTTAACGACTTATACTTTTGAACCGATGATTTAGTTTTGTTTGACGAACTAACATACGTTTGTAAATATTATTGTAAGTTCTTAACAGGCGACCGATTAAAACAATTTTTCCCTCCTATTCCTGGCAGGAAACTTTGATCATGTCAGTTAAACTATAGGAAAGTGGAATTAAAAAAATTTCCCAAAAATGATATTGCCGTATTTTCAACATCTTTCTACAGTTCGTCCTCATTGCAGTGGGACCAAGACCTTTTCAGTTATCGCCCAACACCTAGTTCCGCTGATTATGACTCAGAGGGTTACGGTTTTGTAGGCCGTCATTTTTGTGTTTAGGTTCTGAAGCTCGTAGCCTTGGTTTGCTAAAATCGATTTTCAGAAGATCCTCACTAATGTGACAGTTGTGAGGCCGTCATTTACTTTGAGGTTGGCAAGCTACTTCGAATTCTTAATTATCGGGACATACGTATGTTTTATTGCAAACGGTTGTTTGTTTTTTGCATACTCGTATATTCTATCTTTTCCTCATTTCCTTTTCATTCATATTTAAAATGTCGTAAAAAATTCTTCAATATCAGATTAGATGAGACTCATGGTGTCAATGTTGTAGGCATATCTTCACGGGTATATTTTAAAACAGGACACCGAGTTATTCAGTCAACAGCTAGAGACAAAGGCGTCTATTCATAGTTATTATATGTACTTATATAAAAAAGAAACTCTTTTCTAACTGAAACAAGTTTAAAGTTAATGTACAGGTTGAACGCCGCTCTCATTCATAGACAATTCCTTAGCTGTGTTTAATAAGATATAACTTTATTACACAACATACGAGCCTGAATTATGAACGACAATATTTTTTTGAAGTCAAATCTGTCAAATTTGAAAACGGTATTTTGAATCCACAGTACATACGTTTTCACTGTGATTAAAAAAGGTAAATTTGATGAATAACAAGGAAAATTTGAAAAATTCTGAAGAGCGAAACTGGCGTCCACAAGACAAGGAATTGCTGAGGGAATTGGTGGGAAGACATTTACATATCATCGGTGATAAGCAAACAAAAAAAAATACATCATGGCAATCCATTTAAAACGAGACGCAAGCTGCAGGCTACCAGACGGAAATACTTAAATTGCGGGAGCAGTGGCATCACATAAAAAACTCGGCCAATAAAAGCGTCAGTGCTATTGCACAGCAAGCCACTGGTAACATATTGACTTTGGTACCTACAGCCGACGGAAGATGTTCTTGTGAAAGATATGATAACCGAAGATTTCATTGAGGACACAATTTTAATAGATGGCAACGATGTCGAAATTGAATTTTTGAATGAAAGCATTGATGCTGTCAAATCTGACATGTGAAACAGGAGTAACTAACCTGAGTAACTTCATTTCAACGACTGAAACGCTTCCTAAAGGCAACGGCAAAGCTAGCCGTTGATGTTCTTCCATGAAGAACGGCATAGCCCAGAACTTCACAATCTTCGTTTGGAATCGCTGCGAAATCCATTTCAATACGAAAACAACATGTTCGAAATGGATATGAAAATAAAACAAACTATACTGAAACGAGAAAAGGGGAAGGGAAGCAAACAATATTAAATATACATATACGAGTATATAGTATGTATATCTATGTACAATAAAAAAATTAAAAAACACTACGACTAAATGAAAGGGAAAACTTTATTACGCATGTCAAAATAAGCGTGAAAGCAGGCGCAGACCAATTGAAAAGTAATACTCATGAATCGCAAAGTCTGTGCCTAATCTCACGCTTGAAACTTCACCTATATATCTAAGATTAAATGCGACGTGAGAACGGACATAAAGCTGCGTTTTGCTAAATACGAGTAGTGTAAATTATTATTATGTCTTTTCTCTCGCATGCTATATTGTGCATGTGCATTAGTCATCCAAACTTATCTTATTTCTTTTGTTTTTTTTTTATTTCTATGTTTTGTATTTAGTGAGTTATAAGTATTATGGAATTTAAACACTCAAGATAAAATAAAAAAATGTATTATTTAACTGAAGAACTGGTTGATGAAACTAAATAAATTAAACAAATATTTTATTATTCTGCAGGAATAATTTTATCAAAATGTTCGTCTACATCGTCGCTAAAAACAGGAACAAATATATTAAGCATAACCACAATGACAAATAAAATTTATCACCTACAGTATAGATTTCTCTACTTAGCTATGTTGTGCAAACAGCTACTGCCACAAATATATTCTTAGCTATGTATATCCAGATCAACTTTAAGTCTTTCAACAATTGGACGAAATTCGAACTTGATTTGCCCATTCAAGAACTTTACTTTATTCCTGGTCGCAATGTTATAGATGTTAAATGCTTGCTCTCGTAGACTTTGCAGATTTCTTACCGGAGAAACAATGGGTAGCCAATGTCTTCAAGTAGTATTCCAAGAACAGTTAGTTCAAGCGTTGGAGCTTGATTTGTACCACATACGGACACGATCTAGAACCTCGAGATAACGCAATTAAATACATCTTAAAATGTTACTAATATTACAGATATTTTAGCTTATAAAATTAAATACTTAACATTAAAACTGGAACTTTCATATCCACTCTTAAATGTGCTATTGCATTACGCCTTTTTAAAAAGGAAAACGGAATGATAAAAATAATTACATTCTGATTTCCCTATTGGAAGAGGAACCAGAGTTTTTGAGAAATCCATTAAAAACAAAATGCTGACATATCGTATTAAAATAAAATTTTTTAGTCCGCAGCAATTCGCTTTCAAGTAGGGCCTCTCTACAGAAGATGCCTTATTAATGTTTTCTTCTTTGCTTATTAATGTTTTCTACTTTTATTATTCTTTTATTAGCAAAGGTCTAGATGACGGAAAATGTTGCGCAATCTTTTTGATGGCATTTTAAAAGCGTTCGATATGGTAGATCCCGCCATTCTTTTAAACAAATTGCAATGTGCGGGCTTTCGTGGTCTTATACACATCTCAAGGGTAAAACGCAAGTATTTGGAGTTGAAGATGATCTTAGTTACAAGAAAATCGTAAACTCCCGTACCGTTTCTTATATACACTTGCGGTCATAAAAACCGCACCATATCAAAATGATTGAAAAATTGTTAATAACTACGATAATAATTTTTATAATGAAATTAATTTTTTGTTGAGTACTCCGCAGTAGTTTATAAGTATTTCTATCTAACTTCCATCTATTTATTGAATGTTTGAAAAAAGATATTAACAAAGAAAGAAAAACCAGTTAATTTTCTTATTTTTTTTTAAATATTTTAATACAGTCATTGGTTAACAAAATCAAACGATACATTTTTTTATGTATGTGTATATAAGATGTTTAGATATGCCACTTTTACCAAAAAATTATCAATACCAAGTTGTTCCTCCTTTGGCGGTTATAATCGCTTTTATTCTAGAAGGCATCGAGTTTACTAGAAGTTCAGTAATATCTTGAAATTTCAGTATTCCATACATGTTCCAGAATTTTATTTAGCTTTTTTTTGACTCTCTGGTTTATGTTCAGCCACCTTACGTTTCATTACATGCCACAAGTGTTCGATTGGGTTTAAATCGGGCGAATTAGCTGGCCAGTCTAGTCTGGTAATTCCGAGGTCATTAAACGTTGTCTTGAGCTGAAAATTATTGAAAGACTCTAGTTACTTGTCTGTTTATTATTTATAAAGTGGACATCTACGAGTAAAAGTTGATTTATAACACTTTACTTACGGATTTGGCGCGGTGGCAAGGTACAGAATCATCTTGAAAAATGCACTTGTCAGTATACGAATGATGCTGTTCAATTGCTGGTACCAAAAACTCGCTTACTACTTCTCCATACTTTTGAGCGTTCATAGTTCCATTAACAAAGTGCAAAGGGCCCAAAACGTAAAAAGAAAAACATTCCCAAACTATCTGGCTTTGAGGAAACTTCACTGTTTCGACTATGCACTAGTCCTTAAACCTTTCACCTGCTGACCGTCGTACGTATGGCAAATTGTCGACACACAACAAATTAAATTTACTTTCATCGGACCATATCACACATCGCCAATCATCCTGCGTCCAATTTTCGTACTTTTTTACATACGTCAAGCGAGCTTTTTTCATTTTTGTGGTTAGGAGAGGTTTTTTCGCTGGTCGTCTTCCATATAAACCTATCTCCCGTAGCCGTCGGCGCATGGTTTCGGCACTTAGATCAACTTGATGAAATTCACTCAGCTCTGCTCTCATACGGACAGCACTTTTAAAGCAATCTTTCATGCCAATTCGTTGTCCGTCTTCTGGGCTGTTTTACGTTTTCGTCCCGAGCCGTTTTCCCTTTCCAGTGGATCCAAATTTTCTTTTTTCTTCATCAGTCGTACGATAGTTGAATGACAGCATCCTATTTTAACCGCAATCTCACGATAGCCAAGCCTTTCTTCGACTAAAGTCAATATTTGAACTTTTTCGTCCCGAGTCAGTTGATGATATTTACCAGACATTTCACTTTTTTTTACTTGTCACCGTCACAACTCAATTCAAACTGATTTTTTTTTGCACTGAATACAAGACCGAACTCCGCTATGGGGAATACCCTTCATTAGTATGGGAGAAACTCTTACGATCTGATGTAATTAGGCATTTTTTGAGAACTCATTAGGTGGTGCGGTTTTTATGACCGCAAGTGTATGTACATTAACTCTATACAGGGTGTCCCAGTTTAGGTTTTCCTCCTGATATCTGAAGATTCCTGAAGATTGCCTGAGCAAAATAGTGGCTTGCAATAACTTCTGTTCGTAGAAGAGAAAACAAAAGTTTTGATAAAAAATATTAACCTAAGAGTTGAAAATTTCGAGATAAACGCATTTTTCTGATGAAATTGGTCCAACGATTTTTCAAAATGTTAGCTTTAAAATGCCATAATTTTGGCTGACGTCCATCGAACACGACAAATTTTAGTATTTTATGCACAGTGAAATTCTCTTTCAAAAATGTGCACAACGGTTTCTTTAGCTGAATCCATTAGAAAGCTAAGGCCGGACTCAGATGAGTACATACCTTCTCATGGAAATTCTAGTGATTCAGACCTCCAGAAAGATTCCGAATCGTCTGAAGAAAAAGAGATACTTGAGCCAATACAAATACACGGAGCTCCTGATGGATCACACGGATGGAAAACGAATCGACAATCACTAAAATCTTTTATTTTTGAGCCAAACGCAGCAACGGATATTCAACCACAGTCCTCAGCGATGCGATCTTTCGATGCTTTTAGTCTTATGATAACTGAAGAGATTTTTCAGCTTATAATTACCGAGACCAATGCAAACGCCAACGAATTCTTGTGAAATAACACAGTTACACGTAACTTTCGGTCAAGAGAATGGGAAGATACGAACAATCCAGAGATAAACAAAAGTTCTAGGAATCGTTATGTATATGGGGATTGTAAAATACTCTTCCGTTTTTCACTACTGGAGCACTGATAATTTTTTCTAGAGCTCTTTCGTGCCCCAAGTGATGTCATGAAATAGCTCAATCTTAAATCCCTGCGCTTTGCAGACAACTCCACTATTAGTGTAAACCGATTAGGAAAGGTTAGTTGACTTTTGGAGGTTCTTGAAAATAGCTTCGTCAACGCAAGAAGTCCTAACGATATCTTAGTTGTTGACGAATCTATTATTCCTGGACGAGGAAGGCTCCAATTTCGGTAGTATAATCCCGGAAAATCACACAAATATAGTGTGTATGTTTACGCAAGCCAAAAAATTTTACTACTGCTAAACTAAAAAAATTAAATAAAAGGCCGTGAAAACTCGAGAATAGTAGTTGCAGAGTGGAAAGACAAACGCGATGTTCTTAACATATGCTAACGACAAAATATGGCTTACAAGAAGTGGAAACCGGAAAAAGAACAAGAAGTGGTCAGGAAATGAAAAAGTTAGGTATGATAGTTGAGTATAATCATGCAAAGCAAGGAATCCATATATCTGACCAAATGGCTTGTTACTTTTGGAGTTGGGACAGACAGTTTGTAAGGCGTTATGTGACTTCAGTCCTGAAGAACAAGCACAAACGGCATCAAGAATGAAACCTGTATGGACGAAAGCTGAAGGCAAGGACTCAAGAAATCGGAAAATAAAAAAAAGATGCAGGGATTGTTATGACGTTATAAATAAAAATGAAGACCAAGAAGCTGCTGCAAAAAAAAATGAAGAAGGTTACCTCATTTTGTTCTACAATACTTCTGAAGGAAGAGGTTCTTTATGTTTGGAGTGTTTTAGTAAGCACTAAAAGTAATTTTCTATTTACATTTTTTGTATTACCATTTTTTTTTTGATTTTGTTATCAATAAAGTGAATTCTAATAAATACTTGCATATAAATAGATTTTACTCTGAAATTATTTTTTTTCTGACAACTATGGACTTATACGCAGGTGCCAACGTTCAAAAGTAAGCGTTTGTTTAACAGGCCCCTCCAAATAAAATTAAAAAAAAATGTATACGAGTAACTTGCGACCGCCGGCAGTTCATATGGCCTCTCAGAAAGTAAAAGTTGTGACAGCCGGTGGGTCACACGGCAACGAACGTGTTAAAGAAATCGATTATAGTTCCAGTGGAGAAAATCGAAGATCGAAAAGTTTCCACTGACTTTAGACACATACAAATGTTAACAACACTAGAGAAAATGTTGGAAGATGCAGTAAACAAACAATATCTGGCCTCAATGTTTAAGGCATTCATCTGCCCAAAATTGGAATATAATGCTTACATCTGGTCAGGTGGGCCTAAAACATCACTGCACCTGCTAGATAGGACTACAAAAAGTGTGATACTAATAGCGGTCAATCAATTGACACCCTTAAACACCGAAGTAATGTCTCGTGTCCCACTTTGTTTTATCGCTATTTCCACCACCAGTGCTCCATAGAAATCGCCAGTAGCATTCCGCCCCTTCAAACTTTTAACCGTAACACCCGTCTCGCTATGAACGCTTATCAGTATATCCTCAAGCCCACTTTCGGAAGTACTCTGAAATATCGTGATTCGTTCCTAAGCCGAACAACTCGCTTGTGGAATGCCCTGCCCTATCTTACCTATCGTACCTATCGTCGCCCGCGGTGTGTGCAAACGTTTTAAGGATACCTTAACCCCTTGAGAGCGCGCTAATTTATAAAAAAAAAGTAAAACATTAAACAAACATTAAAACATATTAAACAACAATCTGGGCTTAGAAAATGTCATTCTTGTGGAACAGCCTTAATATGGACAATACACAATTAAATATAAGCTACTGACGTCGGCAAGAAACTGGGAAAAACGTTTTTAATTTTTTTTATTGGTTCGTCACATCTTTTGATTGTACAACATCTTAAGATTGCAACTACGATATAGAACTTTAAGCGTTCGTTGCTGCGATACCGTTTAGTACACCTGCCCAGCAGCTGCGAGGCAGGCATACAAAACTTTAAAGCGATTTTCTGACTGTTGTCATTTTTGAAGCCGGTGAACGATTTAAATCAAAATCTACTGGGCCGATTCTTTTGATTTTTAGTATACTACTTCCTTACATAAATGACCAGATCACCATAAAATAAAATAATCCAAAAAAAATGTCCTCCCAGTGATAACTTGGAAAAGCGATCATCTAATGATAGAATTTGGATTTTTTTGACTTCAGATGATCTAGCCATGAGTTATACGGTGGACAACTTTTTTTCGAAGCGCTTCCGAAGATTTGCTGCTGTCGGCTTAATTATAAATATTTTACTTCCAAAAATTAAGAAATTATTCTTCATATGTTGTACTATAATGCCAGAATCAATTATATAAATTTGTATTACCTGTAGCGTCTAAAAAACATCTTAACAATGGGCTTTTTCTCAAAACAGCGTTTAATATTAATAGTTCTAATATTTGTGTTTAACGTAAAATATAATCACGTTCCTTGTTATCTTCAAGAGTATTTAGTATACGCTCGGAAAGTTTAACCATACAATTTAAGAACAGCAACAAATTTTAGATACAATAGTATCACACAAAATTCAATGTTGCACAAAGGACCAAATTATTCAACTTCTACCGCCAAACATCACAGTGGTTGAATGTTTGCCCTTCATATTTTCAAGAAACTATCAACTCTATTCAGAAAATTAAATATGTATAAGCTAGATTGTAATTTTCGACAAAGTTGATTCAATCCTTTAGAGAAATCGTTATTCCATTCCAATCTGAATCGCAGAATTTTCTTATTAGCACGGACTCTACTAATTCCTAATACCAGCTGAACTCGTGGCGGGACATGGTTCCTCTGTGTGCAGATTCGACTTTCCGTCTATTTGTGCGAGTTTGTTTTTCTTATAAATATAATTTAAGCTTAAAAGAGAATTCAAGAAAAATGATTTAAAAAAACGATAAAAATCATATCTTGAATGTTCAAGTTTACTAATAAAAATGGATTCTGAGAATACGACTACTATCCATCCACCTTTTGAATAAATAAAAATGAAAATGAGATAATACAAATATAAATTACAACCGCCCTGATACTCGTACATTTTAAATTTACAATTTTCTGTATTCATTTAACAACTTTCAAATCCGAAATAAATTTCCTGTTCCTTGGAATCGGAACCTGCGGAAATTAACTTATGCCGAGAGTCTGCCAAACACCATTCCTCCGAAGATAATCCCTTTCATGTGCCAGGGCTTCTGCGTCAGAATGAAAAAGCTTTCAATAAAAACACTTCCGTACGTTCAGCCGAAAATAAAATGGATTGCTTCTATTTAGATGTGTCAATTAATTAGAAGTTGGCACGCAAATATGTGTAAAACGTTCAGAGTTCTCTTTGATTTTTCCGTAACAAGGTGCCACAACACACCTCCATTGCATATATTCACATAGATACTCGTGCATGTGTATGGCTGTATCCACAAGTATATTCGTACTTCCATATGTATGAATATTCACACATTCGTATGCATACTAACACCGGACGTCAATTAATCGTTTCGAATTAATTGCAAAAGCCTTTCGTTAGCATTTCTAGGAGGTGTGTGCAAATGGCTTCACATATTTCCGGCTATCTGTCAGCGCTTGGCTAAAGGGTTAATGTCTCGTCACTTTCACTCGAATATGTGGATTTGAGGTGACAAAACATGCTATCGGCTCTGGAAATACCCGGTGGTTTTTCCTATTTTGGTTGGTGGATTTATTTTTTTAGTTTGAAACGTACTCGTACATACACAGGAAAACTTTATGAAAATCATTAAATTTAAAAGCATCGTGTCGTTTTCGGTCGAAACCAATAAACGTTAAACACATATGCATCCGTTACGTATCCAAAAGTTTTTCTGTAATTGGATAACGTGTGTAGTGTTTCCCAAGTGAAATGCCGCAGCAAATTTATTTGACTCACAAACTCCAATAAACATGCGATGATATACATAAATAAGTCATAAAAACTTGGCTCTTGAACAAGTTATTAATGCAAACGCAATTCTTGTTTTATTCATCATCAAAATAACAGTTTATATCATAGTTTAGATTTGAAATAGAAAACCGGAGTTTTGGTTTCTAATTGAACAACTTGGACGATTTTAAAAGTTTCAAATCTAGAATAAGTTAACGCTTTGGTCACTACTCCCAGAATTGCAGCCCTACCACACGCGTTCGCACCGATCCAAGAGCGAGCTATTATTCCTTTTCCGATACTCAATGTTTGATCGATGCGAATATTGGGTGTGCGTTAACGCTCGCTCGCAGCACGATCGCTCTCTTTAGTCCCTTCTCTCTATGAAGATGTTGGGGAGATCGATCCGCGCATTCAGGCAGTTGATTTTTAGTCCTCAAAAATAATAGAACTCTCACAATAAAGATTAGCGTGAAGTATAACTTTGTTTTTTTTCTTTGCACAATATTAAGTATAATAGACATACATATTGTATGTACGAGGGCTGTTTGATGAGTACCCGGATTCGAAGATATGCGGCGCTACTGAACCAAAATGAGTGAACTATCATTTAGTATAACCTCTTTTATCCCGCCTGTCAAAATTTGGTGACAATCCGACTCTTAGTTTTGTTTCGACACCTTTTCGGCCAAAGGTACGGTCTTCGTCTTCTTTGGAGCACGTTCACCGGGTAAAGCCCATTGCTTCGATTGTTCTTTGGTTTCAGTTGTTGAATCCATGTCTCATCGATGGTCACGAAACAATGCAGAAACTCCTACGGATTCCGATTAAACAGGGCCAAGCACGTCTTTAAAGTGGTCTCACTATTGGGCTTGTTCTACGGCACTCATCGCGCGGACAGCTTTCTCATGCCCAAAATCTCTTGCAGGATATGGCTAAGGCGTTCAGTTGAGATGCCTGCTATCTCAGCCAGCTCGCGAATTTTCACTCGTTGGTCCGTCAATACGAGATCATGGATTTTTTCCACGGTTTCCTCTGTGTAACCGTTTTTGGGCCATCTGGGCACGGTTCATCAAAACCCGACGTGCGGCCACTGCGAAACTCTACGAACCAATGGTAAACGGTTGTATGGATAGATGAATGGGTCCCATACACACCATCGAGAATAAGCTTGATTTCCTCGCAGGTTTTGTCACTCAAAAACGGAGCGATACTGCTTTTTTTCCACTATCTCAAGAAACACTAACACGATGTTTTGAAATGGGTGTCAAAACAAAACTAAGCGTCGGACTATCACCAAATTTTGAAAGGCCGGCTAAAAGAGGTTATACTAAATGATGGTTCACTCATTTCGACTCAGTATCACGACTTACCTTCCAATCCGGGTACTCATCAAACAGCCCTCGTATGTATCTATATGAAGACTTACTAAAATGACATATGCTATGTATACAATAAGATAATTGTTCTACCCAGCGCATCAGCTAGCATATTCTATTCGTTCGCGGCATTGAATATAAACTCTAGTCCTCTATCATTTTTAACATGTTGCTCTCAAGAACTTATATTTACCTAACATTTAACCCGTGGAAAATCCCTACGTGAGACTCAGCAGGCATCTATCCTCCTTAATGGCTGTTTTAAGTTCTAATTTTCTCTATATAAGAGACCAACTGTGTGGCGATTGATTGTGGGCCAGCAGCGCGAAAATCATATTCGTAGCGAAGTGCTTGCCTTACCTCCCAGTGGCGATCCCCCAGCATTGGGCTCCAAACTGTATTCGGAAGAGATTAAAAAGATGTGACGAACCAACAAGAGGCCTCGGATATAAACAGATTCACTGTTGACCACTCTTTCAAACGACCGACGGATCTGCACTTAGCAGAGGCTCTTGACTACTATCAGATATCACCACCATCCAGAAAGTGCGATCATAAGGAGCATGAAAAACTGTGATAGAGTATACTATGATGATGACTATAGGGAGAAGATACAGCGCTTATTCAGATGCGGATTTGTCATATGGGGTAGACCCAAGAAGCCTTGCGCTTCCGACATGTGAGCGAGCGTCTAATAACAATCCACATCAAGGCCAAATTCGCTAACATAAGCCCAATATGCGCTCATGCCCCTACGGAACACAAAGACGACGCCACCATATCCGAAGTTTGATGTTAAAATCGTACTAGGCGTTTTAACACCAGGATAGGAATAGAAGACATTTTTGGTAGGACAGTTAGTAAGCATAGCGTATACGACACCACGCCTGGCAACGAACGTTGGCTTATTGCGGCGAGATGAAAAATTACTACTTCAAGCACGCGATTTCCTCATCTCATCACGCTTCATACACACAAGGGGAATTGGCGATCTCTGGATCATGAAGCGCTAAATCAAATTGATCATTTGGGATAGACGTAAAGCATGCCTCCAGTATTCTCGATGCCCGAACGTTTTTTGCTGCCAACATTGACTCGTATCACCACCTTGCTGCTACCAAGGTGTGAATGCGGATTTCCCAATCAGAATCTTCGCTGAAAGCGTATCCCGAAATCTTTTAACAACTCCTTTGCTGTCAGCATCTAGTACCGAAGAACAGTAGCAACGGAGACACAGTAAGCGAAGTGCCGGGGTTCACACGACAACCACTAAGAAATTCCTGGTTTGATGAAGACTCCCGGCAAGCACATGAAGCTAAACAAGAAGCAAATAAAGTGGCGCTGCTGCAAAATACGAGAGCTGAGAGAATAGACCGGACGAACATCGGCTTTTCCAGAAGAAGGAAAAAGAGCACGAGAATCGCGCGATTGAAGATACTGAGAGGTTGTACTCCAGGAATACTAACATTACGGAAGAATAAGTACAGGTAAAAGAAACGAGATGACCTGTAAACAAGGCTGTAGAGATGAAGAAAGAAGTCTTGTGGTAAAATCACAGTCGGTGCTAAGAATATGAAAAAACTTTTTCTGCGGATTGCATAACGGCCAAGAAGCCCAACAACCCGCCATCAGGCAGAATAGACCATTCAACATAGACGATGATAGCCAACATTTCCGTCCACCTGACCAAAATGAAGTAACAATAGCAACATCTAGACTCAAATCCAACAAGGCAGCTGACAGCTTACCGACGAAGGTATTCAAAGCTGTTGGAAGTGACTTTGCTGGGAGCATACAGTAACTCATTCCTAAATTCTGATTAGAAGAGTGTATGCCTGATGAACGCAATCTCAGCGCCGCTTGCCCAATCCATAAAAGAGGAGATCCCCTCTACTTCATCAGCATTAGATACAAGGTCTTATCTGCCATATTACGTAAATGCCTGAAACCCTTCGTCAACAACCTGATTGACCCCTATCAGTGCGATTTCAGACCAAGAAAATATACAATCAACCAAATCTGTACACTCCGTGGGTAGGTCTGGCTCAAGTGGTAGTGGACTGGCTTCCAAATCGGAAGGTTCGGTGTTCGAGTCCCAACCATACCCGAAAGACATTAATTTTTTTCAGTTAACGAAAATCAAGTAGTTGACTAGAAATCAACATCAAGCCACTTCCACTAAGAATTTAGTCTCCGCAGTAAATGTTGGATGCCATTCATGAAGCGAAATAACCACTGAGCCCAACCATCTTTCTTTCTCTCTCTATCCCATTTTCCAAAAAAAAAACTAACACGCGCTGAAGCATTGAGTGTTAAGTTTTTTATAAAAAAAAACTCAACAAGTCCAAATCGATACCCACCATCATTTCATCGATTTTAAGGCCGCATATGACAGCATTTATACAGGCGAAATATATAGATCTTTAGCCTCGGCATCCCTGCCAAACTCGTCGGTCTGTGCAGAATGACGATTGAGAACGTTCTCCGCTCCGTCAAGGTCTACAGCGATTTGACCGATACCTTTGATGCCAAAAAAGGTTGCAGGCAAGGTGACGCACTGTCATGTGACTTCTTTACCATCAGACAGAAAGAATTTTTCAAAACACATAATTGGAAGAATACAGCGGGCTGTCACCAGTACGTTCGCTAGTATTGAAACTGAAGCTGTCAAAATGGGTATAGCGGTAAATGAGGGCAAAGCCAAGTATATGCTGTCAACACGAACGGACGCAAAACATCGGTGAGTTGGGCACAATCGACAGTTATAATTTCGAGGTAGTAAGAGATTTTGTCCTTTCTTTATTCCTTTTCTGCTACGAATTCTGCCAACAACAAATCAGCAGAAGTAAAACCAAGAGGACCCTATATAAGACCTTGATCATGGCAGTTCTACATTATCGCGCTGAAGCGTGGACCCTACCTAAAGCGGTCCGTTTGCGTTGACGGGCTTTGCAGTTGAAGATTAAATGACGAACTATACGAACTGTACAGCGACATCGACCGAGTTAGAAAACTGCGTATCAGTCGCCTAAGATGGCTAGGATATGCCTACAGAGTCTTCGAATCTAACCCGGGGGGACAACGCAGTAGAGAAAGACCTCACCTTAGGTGGCGCGCATACGTAGAAGGGGACCCCAACCAACTTGAATTGCGCAATTGGAGGCAGTTAGTTAAAGACCGGACTAATGGATGGATGCTTGTTAGTTGAATAAGTAAGTTTTCGCTATATCCTGGCAGATCAGTCTTCGTTTTTGTCTAGAAATCAAACGTTGGGGCTGTAAAAATTTCTTGGTAGCAGTTCACGGATGGCACGATGTGGCCGAGAAAGTACGTTGTGGGTTGCTTTTACATTATGTTCAATCCGTAGAACACATGTTCAGTTCCCTCCTATAGGGCGTACCCGTATATTTGCTTAAATATCAGACGGAGGAAGTCATCCGTGGACTTAATTGACTATAATATTCGTTTCAGAAGTTTACTAAGAGTTGCTCAGATTGGATGCGATCCGATGACTCATCAGTGGAGTGGATGTCATCATACTCCACTATATAAAGCAAAAGGTACGAGTAACACGAGAAATAGCAATTTTGAATGTTGCTCACTACAAAAATATACTATACATACGTGTGGGTGTTTTAGACAGTCATGAACTCCATGACAGTCATTGAGGCACTTTGTGAGGCAGGTGGACAGCACACATCATCGTGAGGAAGTGCAAACAATTTAAATATTCACGCTTTGTTGTAAAAAAATTGCGATTACGATGTCGCATACAGTGTAAGCGTGGGATGACTTGGCAGTATTTTGTGACAAACAAACTCGAATAAAATTGAAAGGATGTTTGACATGGCAGTCGTTTGTCTTTCTTTAACATACAATACCTGCCGTAATGTTGGACGATATATGTATGCAAGTACAAAGGAAAAATTACGGTGACGGAAGTGAAAATAGTACGAATGACAACAGATGTTACAAAATATAATCTAAAATGAATTAAAAAAATTGATAGTACCAACTCGGAGAATATCTTTGTCATCCAAGAATGGGTTAAGTGAAAGTAGTCGGCTTGAGTTCGATAATCTGGAAGCACTCCGAAGTTGAAGTATGTTATTAGCAAAGCATTTATCCTGTTCCAAGCGGATTAGAATTTTCAGGGCTTCATACAGGTCTTCAGGGCCAATTACCAACCTTCGCAGAAGTTGACGTCGTGTCAGCGTCCAGCGTCTGCTACGCGCTACGCGCTACGGTTCGTAGAAGACAGGAAACGTTCCATCTAGTAGAATGATTTTCCCATTTCGCCTTCGAGGTGTAAGTTCGGGGGTAACTGTAGCCAACACTGCACTCAAAAATTTCTTATTCGCTGAGTATATTATATTATTGTTATTATATTATTGTTATTGTGTTGTGAAGTGAGTGGTTCGTCCATCAACTACTCCGGTCCATGCAGGTATAAGCGATGTTTTAAAAGTGCATTTGCCCAGATGCCTCGACTGGCGCAATCCGCCGAATTCTGCGCCAAACGAATATGGTCCCATCGGTCAGGAGGTGTAAGCTCTTGTATCTGTACAACTCGGTTTGAAACGTATGGTTTAAGTGTTGCAGGATGCTTGCGTACCCAATAGAGCACAATATTTGAATCCGACCATAAACAATACGGTGTGTTCTGCAGTCCAAATTCAATGCGAACGTTCTGTAGCGTCACAGCAAAAAAGTGCGCTGTGCATAACTCTAATCGAGAAATCGTAATACCCTTTAGTTGAGCTACCTTGGTGCCAGCAGTCAGAAGCAAAACATACGGTGGTTCCTTCGGACGAGTTATTCTGGTGTAAAGAACAGCGACATAAGCTCTTAATCTTGCCTCGCAAAAACCGTGAATTATTGTTATTTCCCCATATGTCCTGCTCATCCACCTGGATACTCGAGAATGGTGTAGTGCGTGGAGTATTCCGAAATCCCTCATAATGACTGGTGCGAGCAGACCTGTTGGATCAAACAACTGTGTAACTTCACTAAGAACTCGCCTCCTCCTAGGAGATTAGGTAGGTTAAACTAGATTTACGCTGAAGAGCAATTCGTCGCTCCTTAGATCCCAACTTAATCTAAGCACCGAAGCTGTCGCAGGATCGATGACATGTTCAGCTGCTGATTGCATCTTACCCTTGATGTCTCGAATAGCCTGGAACTCCACTTCCGAACTTCATAAATGGAATTGCAACTACATAAACAAGCTTCAGATAGAAAAAATGGCTAGTTTTGCTACTCGTATGTTCGACGAAGATCTTCGAAGATCTGGTCCATAAAGCATAAAAGGCCCAATTTGTAGCCCAGGGTTCGAAGAAGAGGCAGAAAGACTTGCTTACAGTTCAAGATGAAGCTTATAAAGAATGATTTTGTTTTTACTGATACATCCATCCAAGTCTACTGTCTCTTTGTCGTTTATGCTCAGTTTTAAATAGATTTACACCAGAAGAATGCTGCTGTATCATTCAAAATTATTTTGAAAATTGGTCTTCAATTCACGCAACGTATAGGAGATTAAGAGCTCATTATTCGTTGGGTTGATACGAGCATAGCAAAATTTTGTTTCATATAAATTCTACATGACGCGAGGCCAATGTGCGGACAGAAGAAACCGTAACTGCTGTGAGGGACAGAGAGATGGAGATATGTAATTGTCAATTTGGCGTCGATCGATATAGGACTTGGACGGACGTACTACCTATGTGAAAAATCTCGGCCTGCAGCCATATTAGATCCATCTGGTGCAAGAACTATTGCCACTATACCATGGCTTGGGATTGGAGTTATCGCTCAAACTCGACTCTTATTTTTATAGAATAATCGTGGTTAGTGATGAAGCTCACTTGAAGCTCAATGTAATTGTGAACAAGCAAAAGTGCCATATCTAGAATGAGGGATGCCCAAAACCGGCTCATTAGACTCAACTACACCCACAAAAGTGCACCTTTTGGTGAGATCTTCACGTTGGCTTTCAGGTCAATGTCACTGGATAATGATCAATGATTACTTTTTTGAGAACATAGAACATGACGTTGATCCGGATGTCATTCCAGAAAAGTTGGAGCTATATACGAGTATCATACAGTTCATGTGACCAATGACCAATTATATCGCGAAATGGAGCAGTGAGTTAGCCACTGATTTCAACATACATAACAAGTGGGCTGTGCTGTTTCTAAGAGAGAGCACTACTAGAATTAAATCCATACCATTCTCAGTTAGTACAAACCTTCAAAAGATACGTGTATAAATTTGACAGCTGTCGGACGCTTAGTTCTCGAGATATAGCGTTGTGAGTGAAGCAACTTTTGTTATTGTGAAAAAAAAATGGATTCAAAGCAATTTCGTGTGCTTTTGATGGGAAAAAATACAGCCGATGCAAAGAAATGGCTTGATAAGTGTTACCCGGACTCTGCACCAGCCGAACGAACCATTCGCAAGTGGATTGAAAAATTTAAAAGTGGTCATACAAGCACCGAAGATGATGGACGTCCAAAAGAGGCTGTTTCAGATGAAAACATCAAAAAAGTCCACAAAATGATTACGAATGACCGTAAAGTGAAGTTGATCGATATAGCTGAGGCTCTGAAGATATCAAAAGAGCGTGTTGGATATATCATACACGAATATTTGGACATGCGAAAGCTCTGTTCAAAGTGGGTGCCGCGTTTGCTCACAGTCGTCCAAAAACAACAACGTGTTGATGATTCAGAAGAGTGTTAAAAGCTGTTCAACCGCAATAAAGCCGAATTTTTGCTTCGGTATGTGACAATGGATGAAACTTGGCTCCATCACTTCACACCAGAGTCAAGTCGGCAGTCAGGTGAGTGGCGAGCAGGCGACGAACCTCGTCCAAAACGACCAAAAACTCAACAGTCGGCTGGCAAGGTTATTGCATTCGTATTTTGGGATGAACATGGAATAATTTTCATCGACTAAACTCCAAAAGGGGCAAACTATCAACAGCGACTATTACATTGCGTTGTTGGAGCGATTGAAGGACGAAATCGCAGGAAAACGGCTGCTTTTGAAGAAAAAGAAAGTGCTGTTTCATCAAGACAATGCACCGTGTCACAAGTCGATGAAAACGATGGCAAAATTGAATGAATTCGGCTACGAAGTGCTTCCCCACCCACCGTATTCTCTAGATTTGGCCCCCAGCGACTATTTCCTGTTCGCAGACCTCAAAAGAATGGTCGCCGGAAAGAGATTTAAGACCGATGAAGAAGTAATCGCCGAAACAGAGGCCTATTTTGAGGATAAATCGAAATCGTACTACAAAACTGGTATCGTAAGATTGAAAAATCGTTTCAATCAGTGTATCGCCCTCGAAGGCAACTATATTGATAAATAAAGTTGAACTTTGCAAAAATTTTGTGTTTTACTATAAAATGGCACAGACTTTTCAGCCCATGTGTTAAATGCGCTGGTCCAGATTTTATACCACCTGGATCAAAAAGTTTCCGCACCACACCAACGTGTGGCGCTCCCATTGTTCCGACTTGAGTTCTGTTTTTTTGTTAAGTTGGTAAACCTGTTGTTGACATTCCATCTAAATCTTAGCGTCATAGCTTGACATTTGCAAAAGTTACGTAGCCAAGAGTACCTCCGTGTGTGTTAGCAATTTTTTTACAATTTTAGAAATGGATTTGAATTTGCAACAAAGTACTTGTGTTAAATTTTGCGTAAAACACGGATTTAATGGTGCGCGAACGTTGGAAATGTTCGAAAAGTGTTTCGGCAACGATTCTCTAAAGAAAACGGTCGTTTACCAGTGGCACGAGCGGTCCAAAAGTGGTCGTGAGCCAATCGAAGATGATGAACGCAGTGGTAGACCATCGACATCGAAAACCAACGAAAACATTGGAAGTAAAAGAAATGTTGGTCAATAACCGCAAATTAATCATCAGAGAGATAGCGGAGGACTTGAACATTGCCTATGGATCCGTCCAAGACTTTTGGTTAATGATTTGGGTTTTCGCCGTGTAGCAGCAAAGTTGGTGCCAAAAGACCTCAATTTCATGCAAAAAAGAGACCGTGCTGACGTCGCAAAATAGATGATTTTCGAGGCTGAATCCGATCCCACATTCATCAAAAGGATCATTACTGGAGACGAGACGTGGGTTTATGAGTACGACACACAATCCAGACATCAGGCAAGTGAATGGCATTCACCAAAAAACCCACGTCGTTTTCAGTCAAAAAAGAAGGCAATGCTCACGGTTTTCATGCATTACAACGGTTGAGTGCATCATGAATTTTTGCCAGAAGGCCAGGCACTAAACAAAGAGTGTTATTTGGGCGTTATGTGACGTTTGCGTGAAGCAATTCGCCGAAAGAGACCAGAATAGTGGGCAGAAAACTCGTGAATTTTGCACCATGATAACGCACCCTCGCACAGTGCCATCATTATTCGTAACTTTTTGACGAAAAATGCAACAAATACCATCCAAAAGCCACCGAATTCACCTGATTTGGCTCCCTGTGACTTTTTTCTATTCAATCGAGTTAAAAAACCACTACAGGGAACGCGTTTCAGCAGCCGAGAGGAAGTAATGGAAAAACCGCAGGAAGCACTGATGGACATACCGAAAACCGAATATAAAAAATGTTTCGAGGATTGGATCAAGCGCTGGCACAAGTGTGTTGCAGTCGATGGTGATTACTTTGAAGGGGACTATATAGATTTAGATGAATAAACTTGTATTTCTAATTTTCTGGACGCATTCCGGAAACATTTTGATTAAAGTAGTATCTCCCCTTTCTTCCACGCTGGCAAAACCACTGCGTAACTTTTTCATCAATTCTACTCTTTAGGTCTCTTTCCGAGCAGATGGAAAACAGCATTTGTTCAGCCCGTCAATTCTTCTTCTCTCCCCTCCTACAGACCCATTGCACTTACGTCCCTTCTTTACGAGGTCATGGAAGCGCTGATAAACCGTCAGCTCATGAAATATCTCGAAACACGAACACTTCTCAATGACCGGCAATATGGTTTTCACAGCAAATGCTGGTGTGCCCCAGGGCTCCGTTCTGTCTCCGACACTCTTTTTAATTTTCATCAACGTCTCTTGTCTTCTACCTCTAATCCAGTATACTCCTTTGCTGACGACAGTACTCTCTGCTTTTCATATTCGTTCCCGGACTCACGCCCCTGCTCTTCGGCTGTAGAACGGGAACGGCAGCGTATGTTAAGCTCATTAAATTGCGGTATTAACAGAATAACCAATTGGGGAACTATCAACCGAGTGGAATTTAACGCTTCCAAAACTCAATGCTGTCTGCTGTCATTAAAGCGAAATTGAAATACCCAGCCATTATCCATGAATGGCACTTGCATCGTCGAAACCGATAAACTTTCAATTCTCGGTATGTGTGTCAGTGACAACTTACGTTGGAATGACCACATATTCGATGTCGTCAAAAATGCTGCGAAATGTGTAGGTTTCCTCAAGCGATGTAAGAAATATTTTACCCCTTCTGATCTGGTCACAATTCATAAGGCATTCATCCGCCCAAAATTGGTGTACAATGCCCACATCTGGTCAGGTGCGCCCAAAATATCTCTGCATCTGCTATACCGGATAAAGCTCACAGATGATACTAATAACACTCAAACAATGGACAGCCTAACACCGACGTAATGTCTCGTGTCTCATTCTGTTTTATCGCTATTTCCACCACCAGTGCTCCATAGAAATCGCCAGTAGGATTCCGCCCCTTCAAACCTTTAACCGTAACACACGTCTTGCTATAAATGCTCATCAGTATACCCTCAAGCCCATTTTCGGACGTACTCTAAAATATCGTGACTCTTTCCTAAGAAGGACAACTCGCTTATGGAATGCCTGCCGATCTCTGTGTTTCCCGGTCATTATAACATTCAGACGTATAAAACCAACGTACATCAGTACCTATCCCTCTTTCCTCCCTAAATTTCCTTCGCCCGCGCAGTGTGCAAATATTTTAAGGGTACCATAACCCATTGAGCGCGCGCTACTTTGTAGGACTTTATAAAATCTTCTCTGTATAGACTTGGCAATCAATATTCTGCGAGTTATTGGTGATATAGAGCCACAAATGCTAGCAGAAGTGGCTCAAAATTGAATCGACAGGACGAGTTTCGTCAAAAACAGCCGGGTAAGCCGAATGCCTAAAATTTCTTTCAATATTATTTAAAAAAGAAAAGAGTTCTTTATTTCGTAAGAAACACTCTTTACATACTACAAGTGCTTTATTTTCCTACACTTGTTCTCATAATTAAAGGAGCAGTGCAATAATCGCTATTATAAAATTAGAGCCATGACTACCGCTGTTCTCTGTAAAAGGTTTTTTTTTGGACTGATTCATCAATATGTCTGTGCCACTCGCAGCTATGTTGAATTTTAGTTAAAATGGCGGCACAATTATATTAGTTTCGCATTTCGAATTATAAGCTTCATTTGCATGGCAGGCTCTAGAAAAACGACTTTCTGTGCCATGAACAGCATTAATAATTGATTGGAAACAGGCTTCGGATTTTACATACGAGTAATATGGCGAATCTTATAGGCTATGCTAAGGAGATTGATGCCTTTTTAGTTCAGAGGGATCGCGCAACGATACCGAGATTCAACTTATTGCTTTCTCCACACAAACTTTTGCGCTGAGTTTTTACCTGCTGTTGTAAATAGGTCAGCGGGATTTTTCGACAGACAAGTTTTTGATTTGAGGAATTCTTTCTACCATTTAATTGTCTACTACTTACGGCTGTTCTTGGATCTGGGAGAAGTTTCCGTTGTCAGTCAGTCCATATGAACTAAGCAATAATGCAGATATTTGACTTTGTTCCAGACTTTAGATGAATGCAAAAAGAGGTCCTTTGTCCGCATTTTGATTTCCTACGAATAATTACTTCTGTAATTGTTACTTTAATAGTCCCACCTATTTCCTTATCCTAGTTTTAGTAGAGCAAATATAGGGAAACTAAGAATACTACGCTCATTTTGAATGTAGGTACCATATATTAATAAATAGCGGCGTTTTAAAATATTTTCAGTGTAACAACTAAGGATATTCATTTGGTTTGCTTTTCAATTAAACTGTCATAATAAATCGCAATTGATTCCTTCAATCATGGAAGATTGATTATCCTCTGTCTCCACCTCCGAGTTAGTCCTGTTGCATAACAACTTGGAGTTATGTTTCTTTCATAGTCTTTAATGTCTTGACATTTCCTTTTTATTCGCGTTTCCCCATTATCCACATATTGCTCTAAAAAGGAGCAAAGAACAACAAAAAAAAGGAAAAAAAAAAAAAAATAAAATAATGAACCAGTGAAACGGAAAGACCTAAAGGGAAGACGAACGGTGAAAGAGCGCTTACAGGAATTCCCTCCAAGAGATGATGAATGTAGATTCTGTCTTCTTCGAACTTTGAATATTCGTTGATGTAGCAAATTTCCTAAGAAAAATGTAAAGCCATTTTTACAGGTAAGGTATGGCAGATACAAGACGTCTGGGAAAAGATAGGTGAATAAATTCTGGAATCCGAAAATGGTGACGATTCGGCAATCTTTGCAAAATATCAACATTAACCAAGTGACGGATGATTCATCACCTTAATGATTTCCCCAATGCAATATAACTACAGAGCCATTATCCTGTTGAAAGTGTTGGCTGCGTAATTCTTGGGGTAATGGAGTCTAGGGCTTTGGTAGTAAATGCAAAATGAAACCATCGTAATACGAGTAGAGTTGATATTGCACAAACCATTTAGTTCTTGGAATCAAAGATGTAAAAGTATTCTGAAATGCATGAGCATTGGACAGACATCATAATCCTGTAAATTCCCCAAAGAGCATCATTTCATTATTAATATCATCTGTCATTTGGACATCGCATCCTCCCGTAGTGAATTGTAATGCTTTGCCTGTCTGTGTTGATTTGCATAACTTTCTCTTGCTTACTGCAGGAGGTGGTCGGTCATCTTATGCCGCCCACATTTTGCCTGAAGCAAGGAAAGCAATCCATTCAACATCAAGGTAATCACACGAATGCCTTCCCATTGGCACCGAATGGAATGATTGCCAAGATACGAGTATAAGACTGAAGTCTGGGCATAGAAGATGGCACAGGCACAGGCACAGGCACAAGCGAATCGGTAAATGATGAACGGCGAGGAGGCGTACTTACATTGATTCCGAGTTTTAAATTTATTATCGCCTTTAGACTGTTGCCAATAAATCAACCATATTGAAATAGTGGCGCATAAAGTTGTCCAAGCTGCCATTATACACGTAAGTACATAGGTATACGATATTAATTTATGTATCCGTATACCTTGCATCAAAGAAATATCAATCCTTGGATTCCTAAGTACTCGTATGTTCGCATCTACTACATATACTCGTATGTATTCGCACAATGCCCTGCGGTAAAATTACATCCACGTTGGTACTATCTTCTTTATACGAAATTTGTATTCTTAGTTTATCCGATATCTCAAGATGACCGCTTTATCTTTAGAGAGTACAATATGGCAGGAAGTCGTTGTTTTGCAAACCTGTTCAAAGCATCTATTCTTTCTTGATGGGTTTGTCGTTATTGGGGTGCGCTGTCGTCAACCGAATACACATCGATGTCCTTGTTTAATATTAGAATCTGGCGTTTGGTTCCCCTTTGACTTTACTGCCTAACCTGTCGATTTTCCCTTCGACATTGGAGTTTTTATTGCTTAGCTAAATAAAATATTGCAATCCCGTAAATTCAATTTTCCTCTCAATTGAATGTCACACATTACAAATTGTGTTTATCTTCGGGTTCGTGTGCAAATACAAAAGTATAAATTACACACACACACAACAAGGAGTGTACCAGATACACTCGATCTAGTATACCATATATTCGTTCGTACCTCACTCCGAAATGTGTGACAATGATAAAGGCAAACGCAAACACACAAATAGCTATCAGAAAAACACAATACCTACCAGAGGAGAAAAAAAAAAATCGAACGAAAATCCGCAACTCACAATCTTCCAAGTCGGTTTCAGAAAGATGGGTGGCGAAAAGGAGCTATGCGAGTACTCTGGCGGCTGACAGGTACAAGGGCGGAAGGATCCTATTTTTGCTGTTTATCTAGAGTGCTATGTGGAAAGTCAAGGAAACACTTCGATTTGCCATTACATTGTTGGAGAAATGTATGCACCCTCACATCCATATCCGCATTCGGATACACTTACAATTTGTGGTGCCGCCTTGGTATTTGTACTCATCCGTAGAATGCATTTACGAGTAGATGTCTCGTGAGCAATCGCTCGGGGTACGGACGGTTTCGAAAAATCTGCAAAAATATCTACAAGTAAACCGGCAAATACTCGTAAAACAAAACCCAACCAGTACCATGCATATTCGCAATGCTCGATCGAGTTCGAAATTTATAATAAACAATTGCTTTCTAAAGAGATGGGGTAAATCATACATTATGCATGATGGTGGGAGCTCTAGTACCAAAATCAAACAACAGGAAGGATTAGAGTGTACACATTTCTAGTGTAGATGCATAGCTGGATACTGGAAAGTGTACGAAAGGATTTGGGAAAGTGGTGTAATTGTGTGAACAATTTATTTAAGGTTTGATTTTCAATCCGAAAGTGAAGTTGGGGGAAATGTCTTCCAATTATTTGGTTCACTGAAAATTGAAAGCATTGTTGTGACTGTAATAGCTACACACCATACTTCCGATTTTTGTTCTTTGGAAAATTGATATTTTGTTATGCAAGAGTAAGTGAATGAAGTAAGCCCTTTACACTTCAATAAAGACACAATTGCTTTAGACTAGTATGTTCACTTGGAGGCGGCGGCGCATGGAATCGAGAAATAAAGAACATTTTTCCAACAAAAATGTTAAGCACGCTAAGACGATAAGTGAAAAACGGCTAAAATTGTAGACCATCTAACTTTTTTCACTTTGCTCATGTCCAGTTACTACCTGTTGATGACAAAAATCATATCCAGCTAGTGGCCGGCCACCAAATTTTAACCGTCGGCCGCTCGGTCGAAAAAATACCAGCAATGAATCCAATGATTGTTTGTATTCAAAACTACGAGTGATAATTCTTAGATTATCATCACTTATGAGTTCCTGTGAGGAATTCCTACATACGTATTTGTTAAGCCTTCGAATCAGTTGTTAGAGTTTGTTTGGGAATAATTTCTTTTTCGGCTTTCCTCTAGGTAGCTTGGCCAAATATTCTTCATTCCGTTTTACAAGAGATTCTTGTTCTAGTTTTCTTGTTCCTCCAGGTCTTTATTAAAAAAACAAAATTCCCTTCAACCTTGTGAGGATATAGCTGAGGAGATATCTTGTAGTGCCTTTGGATTTTCGTTTGCTTTCAAAGCCAAGTGGAAGGGATAAAATAAGTGGGCTTCTATTGAATATGATACGTCTGGCCGTGTGCTTGGTGATGACGTTACATCTGAGGTTGGATTTAAATGGACAGTATTTGGTTCATTTCTAAATCTTTGATTTGCTGTTTTTTCAAGTGTGTGCAACACTCCTTCGTCATCTATATCAGAGAAGCCTCATATTATCTCAGCATTACACACTCTTATGCTAAACTGCGAGATTGTTTATATTTTCTTCCTCTTTATTGCCAGGACTTTCTTATGGAATCGGTTTCCTTCTCTTTATATATGATCGTATAGTAGGGTAAAATTGGGCCACTGAACTCGAATTTTTGGTCCAAAAAATTCTGCGAATTTTAGTTTTCGAGATTTGAGGTGTTCGATTAATCGAACGCTGGCCTCTATGCTATGTAAAAAAAAACGTAGTTATTATTATGTCATATTTTATTCAGTATAAAACAAATGTTTTATAAAACATGACAACAAAATATTCATTGTATTTTTTGTTTTAAGTGATAGGACTCAAAAGAATGAGTATAAAGTGCGATGTTGCATCTCTTGCACAAATATGAACTGGGCTTATGACACAATTTACATCTCCATTTCTTGTTGTTTTCAATTTTAACTATGAGATGCTGTCCTCTGAATCGCGGAAGATTTTCTGGATGACGGTCGTTTAATAATATTGACCAATCATTGACGTCTCTCCGTTCGTTTTTTTCAACGTCTTCAGATTCCTTTTCATCCCCTGTCATTAACAAAGAATAAGCAATCTCCACCCGAAAGTCTTTTTGATGAAGAATATTTTTTTTCAAATACCGACGAATGAAGCAGTCAAGTTATGGCCAATACCACTTTTTAGATCTGATCCCAATGTAATAATTCTGTGCGGCATTGTCGTGAAGATGCACTCCGCCCATCCCTTTATTGTAATTTTTTAGTAGCTGGGGTTGGTTGTAGTTAACATAACGACCATCTTCTTCCATCTTTTAACAGGTACCATTGGCAGGATCTGGTTAAAGTTTGTTGCAATTGTTGTAATGGTCATCGCAAAATAATTATAATAAATAAAATAATAAAATCCGATTTTCTATGTTTTGTCCCAAACATTCAAAACGTTAACACCCTGTACTTGGTTTTACCAATTAAAATGACACTGAACTATGTTGGCAGCAGTACTGAGCTGCAAGCCGCAATGATTTAACATGAATCTTGGGCATTATGTCTGGTTTCCGCGATCGATTGCGCTCTCTTGGTGTTTGCCCGCGCAGGAGAAAGGTAGTGAAGTTAATTTCAGTGGCTTGAGTATGGCCAAATTATTGTCAAATATAGTTTTCTAAAACCATGGCGTATAATACTCGTTACCATAAAGTTTGAGTTTCTTTTTATGCTCATTAAACGCATAACATATAAAGACTTAATAGTCTCCACCTCCCTGGACCGATGGTCACGATCGCCGAAGATAGCCAAAATTCAGCCAAAGCAGCATTGAGGAAATTGACGCTATTGAATTAATTTAATCCCAGCAGACGATCACTTATCGCTATCATAAGTTTGAATAGTATCAAGTATCGTCACACCTTCCACGTGGGATTTACTGTACATACAGGCAGATTTGAAGACACTCAGCACTAGCTACCATGAGGAGCAGAGCACCAGAGCAGCAGAGCTAACAGTTTTCGTACTTTTTTCTAACATATTACTCAATGATCTGTAATACCAGATTGATTAATTTTTGTTTGATAAGTCATTTGTATTGATTAAAACTTACTAAAGCCAATCTTAAAGTAATTTTTGTAAATATCACAGTCAGTATCATTATCACAGTAAATTTATTATCACAGATCGAATATATATGTACATACATGTGAATTAATATTAGATTCTTTTCATACATTAAGTTCTTGTGAATGTACTTTAATCAATTTAATAAAAGCTCTATAAAAGTTCCGGTTTTTGTGCGCACAACAACTGCTGAGGAGAGCAATATCAAGGTATGTTACATTTTCATTTACTCAGACGTTTTCAAGAACTTTATATGTATCACCATTTGAATTTAAATTTGTATGATTAAACTTTCTTTGTTTAATTTGTTTTGAATTAAAATTAATTTCTAAATATGAAAATATTAACTTCGACTTGTTAGTGTTAATAAATTAGTTGAAACATGATAAAAGTGAATGTTTTGTTCTGATAAAATGAAGAACTAGTGAGATGTAACGAGAACATGTGTGGGTAGATTGAATTGAACGTAGGTTAAAGTAGAGAGGAACAGATATATAGAAATAGGGGGTTATTCCTAAGAAACCTGAACAAGGAATAACCATGGAGAGAAGCTCTTTTATAAGATGCTAGAGGGACTATCCAAGGCAGTGGTAACATCTCATTCTGCCATTATTTAATAGTGCGGTAAGATAGTAAGGCACGTTTTATTTATTTCTTTGTGCGGTCATGTGGAGTGAAAGATCCCCCCCTAATCCGACGAGTTCTAGCTAGGCGTCGATAACGTGCCGAAACTCACTCCATCACAAGAGACTACAACTTCTTGTTCCAGCCGTTACATTGTAACCTCGCTATTATCCTGCCAACGACAAAGCAATACTTTATTACTGCTATCAAATCGGAAATCATGGTGACCTCTTTCCAGTTACTTTCCGGTTTTAGGTTGTGCACCTCCAATACGGTTTTCTCGTACGGTCCCTGTTGCACATAATTGTTTTTCAGATAAAAGGCACATTAGGTAGTAGGACTTAAAAAAATTGTCAAAAAAAACCATGTGGCAACTTGGATACTCAACATTGTCTAGCAAGCGTAAAACTACATTAGCTCCTAAGCCAAGCTGCTTATCATACTTATCCGCTGACCCAACATATGGTATACAGTTATAAAGGTAACCAGCTGACGAACAAAGACACCACAATTTGTATCCAAAGCGGATGGGTTTGCCACGCATGAACATTTTGCAGGAATGACGGCCAAAATATGGAACCATTTTTAGTTTTTCCTCCCAAATACCAAATTGCATGAATTTTTTGTTTATAGTTTCAAACAATGGACGAACCTTATTTAATAGAACCAAGTTAAAAAGTCAAGTTGAGTAAATAATTAGTAATTGTTACTTTAGCGATTTTATCTTTCGTATCAAGGTTGTAGTTATTACTAAAATGGATGAACTTCTTGATTTCAAAAAACTTATTTCTGGGCATGCACAATTTCACAATATGCACACATAAAGTTGGGTTGTTCGACCAGTAGTCGCGAATTGTTGGTAAAGTATGATATCCAGATAGAATTAAAATACCAAGAAACCGCTTTAATGTCACGTTGTCAACGCAAAAATTGGAGCTCTTCTGCGCAGCATATCTTTTTTTTTTTTTTTTTTATAATCGGCGCGCGCTCAAGGGGTTTTGTACCCTTAAAATGTTCGTACACAGCGGGGGCGAAGGAAATTTAGGGAGGAAGAAAAGACAGGTACCGATGTACATTGTTTTTAAATGTTTACAAGTTATAACGACCAGGAAACACAGAGGTCGGCAGGGCATTCCATAAGCGAGTTGTACGGCTTAGGAAAGAATCACGATATTTAAGAGTACGTCCGAAAATGGGCTTGAGGGTATACTGATGAGCATTCATAGCGAGACGGGTGTTACGGTTGAAAGTTTGAATGGGCGGAATGCTACTGGCAATTTCAATGGAGCACTGGTGGTGGAAGTAGCGATAAAACAAAGTGAGACAGGAGACTTTACGTCGGTGTTCGAGGGTGTCAATTGATTGACTGATATTAGTATCACCAATTAGTTTTATCGCACGGTTTTGAATCCTATCTAGCAGGTGCAGAGATGTTTTAGGAGCACCTGACCAGATGTGGGCATTGTACTCCAGTTTTGGGCGGATAAATGCCTTATATATTGTGGCCAGATCAGAGGGGGTAAAATATTTCTTACATCGCTTGAGAAAACCTAGACATTTCGCAGCATTTTTGGCGACATCGAATATGTGGTCATTCCAACGTTACTGATACACATACCGAGAATGGAAAGTTTATCGGTTTCGACGATGCAAGTGCCATTCATGGATAATGGCTGGGTATTTGAATTTCGCTTTAATGACAGCAGACAGCATTGAGTTTTCGAAGCATTAAATTCTACTCGGTTGATAGTTCCCCAGTTGGTTATGCTGTTAATATCGGAATTTAATGAGCCTAGCATACGCTGCCGTTCCCGTTCTACAGCCAAAGAGCAGGGGCGTGAGTCCGGGAACGAATATGAGAAGCAGAGAGTGCTGTCATCAGCAAAGGAATAAATTGGATTAGAAGTAGCAGACAAGAGATCGTTAATGAAGATTAAAAAGAGTGTCGGAGACAGAACGGAGCCCTGGGGCACACCAGCATTTATTTTGTGAATATCAGACTTGAAACCGTCCAAGATAACTTGAATTGAACGTTCCGAAAGGTAATTTCTAATCCATTGAAGAAGAGAGTCATCGATCCCAAGAGCACGCATTTTCGACAAAAGAGCTTGATGCCAAACTCTGTCAAATGCCTTAGAAATACGAGTATCAAGTGCAACTAACTTGCTTTCGCCAGATTGATGTACGCTTTGGTTCCACTTTTCGGTGAGACATGCCATCAAATCACCAGTGGACCTGTTGCTACGAAAACCATATTGCCGGTCATTGAGAAGTTTTCGTGTTTCGAGATATTTCATGAGCTGACGATTTATCAGCGTTTCCATGACCTTGGAAAGAATGGACGTAAGTGCAATGGGTCTGTAGGAGGATAGAGAAGAAGATTCGCCTTTTTTTAGGGACTGGCTGGACAAATGCTGTCGGAAAGAGTCCTAAAGAGTAGGACTGATGAAAAAGCTTACGCAGTGGTTTTGCCAGCGTAGAAGAACACCTCTTCAGAAGAAGGGGAGATATACCATCTGGACCAGCGGATTTATGCATGTTGAGATCTTTGAGTACTCTTGCTACTACACGAGTGCGAAAGTGGATTCGTCCCATTGTAGATTCGACGCACTCGAGTGTAGGCGGGGACAAAGCACAGTCTGGGAGTGTTGAGCTAGCCGCAAAGTGTGCAGCAAGCAGATTGGCCTTGTCCAAAGAGCTGACAGCTGGAATGTCATTGTAAATGAGCGTTGGGATGGAGGATGAGGCAGAATTTCTAATGTTTTTGACGAATGACCAAAAATTTTTACTGCCTTTGGAACATTGTAGTATTTTTTGCCTCAGGTTTTGGTCATATTGGAATTTCACACGCTTAAGAAAGGCGTTGCAGTCATTTCTGGCTCGTTTAAACTTTTTTCGGTTTTCCTGTCGGGTTGGTCTTGTAGGACCGAAAAAACAGTTCTCTAACCCTGACAGTCTCTTTACAGCTCGAATCATACCATTCCTTTTCTTTTGGTTTGATACTCTTCATCCGATGTGGGATAAAGCATCTCATTCCAAAGAGAATAGTTTCTGTGATCATGTCAGCAGCGGCATCCACGTCGTTATCGAGGAAACATAACGACCAGTTAAAATTCCTAAAGAAGTTGTTAAGTCCGCTCCAATTGGCTTTCTCGTATTGCCGTACGGTTCTTTTAGGAATCTTTTCTCTAACTGTGTGGTGGGTGTACGAGAATTTAGCTGATATGACACAATGGTCCGAGGGGAGAGTACATCAACGCAGTACTTGTCAGGGTGAGAGGTTAAAAACAAGTCCAGGGTGTTGGCGGTATGACTATCAACGTCTGGTATGCGTGTGGGCTCATTTACAAGCAGGGTTAAGTTATTTTCCGCAGCGAAGATCTCAACACACCGTCCTTCGGGTGTTGTCCGTCCAGAATGTCGAAGCCAACCAGAATTGTGTATATTGAAATCGCCCGTAATCACGATTTCAGTATGAGGATACAGGGATACAATTCTTTGAATGGAATCAGACAGCGCATCAAACTCGTGGAAGGTCGAGCTGCTGTCCAGTTTGAGGCTTCTGTAAATATAGCAGTAGTGGATAATTTGCTTACGGAGATGGAATTTTAACCACATGAAATTGAATTCCGGATTGGAACAGGGACTACATTGTGGTGGAATTTGGTAAGCTACATCACTACGCACATAAATGGCGAGACCGCGATGGGGAAAGAATAGTGGCACTAGTTCGTAGCCAGGTAGCTTCAGATCATTGTGGTCTGAGAGGTGTGGGCGGGGATCTACCTGTGTTGCGCTAAGTGCCAAAACAGCTGGTCGGTACTTACAGACGTGGACGTACTTTTTAGCCCGCGTATATTGGCTACGTCCACCCTGAATTCCCTAGACATAATCACAAACAAACATAGTAAACACAAACACCGACGATACTAAGCACGGCTGCGAAGTGAAAATTCTGACGATGGTTTACTTAATCAAATTGCTGTAGGTGTTATGCCCTTATAACAATATGAAACAGTGCACCAACAAAATTTTCACACACAACCCGCTATCCATCAGTTGTTACATACACTCAGTCACTGCCCGTACCGTATGATAAATACCGTAACGGCAGCGACCGAGTGCGGGAGAGGTGTAGGATTCCCACACTGTGTGATAATGTTTTTTTTTTTTTTTTTTTTTCTATGGCACTGCACTATTATTTTTTTTTTTTTCACGCGCGCGCGGTGGTTTTGGGTTTTTTTTTTTTTTTTTTTTATAGCAGTGTGCACTCGTCGGTGGTCGGCACGGTACCTACGAGTATTTGTTTCTTTTATAATCATCTCGAAAACCTCATTATCAAAAAAGAGTGCAAATAACTCAAATGGCGTCATATCTTTAAGGTTTTCGGCCAAGTTTTTCTTAACATCCTCGAGTTCCTCAGGATTCCTTCTCTGTACCCACTTAGGCTTATTAAAAGCAGACAAAGGCTTATAAAATTTGTTTGGTTTCGGTTTTGTCTCGATATTTCAAGCTGTGATTTTATTCAAGTAAGAAAAAAATTGAATTGAATTGCTCCCAGCGTTCGATAAATCGAACATCTGATTTTAAATATATGGGCCGCCAATTGCATTGACTCAAATAAAACAGTAAAAACATAATATGAGTTTTTATTTACTAGCAAAAAAAACTGTATACTCCGTTTTTTAAATTTTAGTTGTTTTAATTATTTTTTGACATTTTAAAAATTATATTAAAAATGTGTCTTTTTTTGGGGTCTTATCATGAGGAGGGCGTTGAAACTTATGTAAAAAATATTCCCTGCTATCAAATAATGTAAAAACGTGGCGTCTTAACTCTGAAAAACTACTAAAAAAATTAACAAAAAGAAAATGAAATTCTAGTGTTCGACTTATCGAACATTGGGCCGATATGGGTTAACTTCTTTTGAGGTGGAATGATGTCCTTCGAATCGCCAATTAACCCTACTATGGAAAATTAGATTTACTTTCCAGGTTTCAGGCTGAGTTTTGTGTCAGTGTTTCTTCTCCATCCAGAGCCTACGGCAGTTGAGCTAACTATTCTGGTAAGGTCTTTCTTCCAGAATCTGGGACAAGTTTATAGATTTGTTACTGTCGATACCTGAGTTATAACTTTATAAACGAGGTCGAAAGTTAATCCATAGCATTCGGATTAAATGGATACATACGAGACTTGTTTTTAACTGCCCAATTTATATTTCTATTGCCGAGAAGCTCTTTTTGCAATAGAAGGCAAAAATGTTTCTTCTTAAGATTAATAAAAGGATTTTCTTTTCCTAGTACACCCCCCGACAACTGATTGAGACACCCCCCTGATTTCGGAATTTCTCGATAATTTCGCTCTGTATGTGCTGAAAATATTACTGTTAGGTAATCATTGCCAATTTCTAAGAAAATTCTAATCATCATAAATCCTTTTTTCCCTTGATTTTCTTGGAATTTGCAATTTTTCGCTAATTACCAGTGACAGGAAGGATTGGGTTTTTCTGAAATAAAAGCAAAATTTGGAGTTTTATTTTTTTAGTAATGAGTAATTCTTCTGTCATTACTTACAACCTCTAAAATTCTTGATGGAAGTGATTTAAACAGTTTTTTAATTAATTTTCGAGGGGTTTTGTCCCATTCAGTTTCAATGGTGACCTTAAGTCTGCTAAGTTATTGAATTGTCGTCCGCCTTGGTAGACAGCTCTGGAGAGATATCCCCATACATTCTCAATCATGTTGAGGTCTGGAAACAACGCAGGCCAGTCAAGAACACAAATGTTGTTACGCTCGAAGTATTCTTTCACCTTCCAAGCTGTGTGGATTGCTGCATTATCTTATTGCAAAATGATGCACAATCTCTTGCCGTCACTTTTCATCCTGCCGCTTACGAAGCGGGTATTAGTCTTATTTTGGTATGATATTCGTGTCCACATCATGACTTGCCTTGTTGTCGTCGTCTTAAAAACAGGTCGTCCTTTCTCAAATCATGACAATAATGACGAAATCCGTTAGGTCGAGCAAGGCAAAAGCGATTCTCATCGGTGAAGATGACAGTTCTTCAACGCTTCTTCCATATTAAATGACTTCTGACAAAGGTCAAATGGGGGTTTCGGTGACGTTGTGGTAAAGCGAGTTTTCTTTCAAACGGTTTCTTTGAAGATGTTTCGCTTGAGCTAATAAACACCGGCAAGTCCTTAGTTTTCTGTCCACATTCGAAATCCCTGCTGATACCGCGATTTCCCTTGTTGTTGCTGCAGTATTTGACTCTTCTCTTAGTAGGGATCGTTGATCTGCTGGTGTCAAGCAATATTTTGGTCCGGGTACGAATCTTTTCCCGTAATCTTCTGGATCCTCTAAATACTTTGAAACAACTGTACGACAACAACAGCAAGTCCGGTACAAATTAAAGAGTTAAGTTTTAGCGAATACGGGGACCTAAGGAACCTACTCTCCGAAATACCGGAACTTGATATGATCTGCGGGGTACAGACCGCCTTCAACTTGTAGTGTATTGGCAACTAAAATCTCGTGAGATGAATGGTTGCCTAAATACAACATTAAGTCAGTTTACACTAATAATTTAGTCTTCCAATTAAATGTTGGAAGTCACTCATGGAGCGGAATAGCCACTGAGGCCAAACATCTTTCTTTCCCTTTCTATCCCATTTTCCGAAAAACTTAACTCATGCTTTGGCATCATAAGTGTAGTCATACACACGTGAGTGTTAAGTTATTTTAAACAAATTGTGTAACAATAACCCTTCAAACTGTGGCTGTTTATGGTATACGGATGATTTTAAAATGGAATCGGGAGTGGGAGCTGGAATACACGAACGCAACCTAAATATAATCATAGCTATGGGCAAAAGTCTGAGCGTATTTCAGGCAGAACTCTACCCCCTTCAAGTATGTTCCAACCATATTTACAACTCTGGTATCAACGGCACAATTATCCATATATTCACTGACAGTCATGCAACTATAAATGCCGTTAACTCCCACACCATTGACTCCAAGTTAGGTTTCAAAACTAAGCTCTATGAACAAAACCAAACTGTGGTGGGTTTCTGGTAATCAAGAGATTGAAGGGAATGAAAAGGTTGACGAATGGGTCAGAAAGGTCTCAGACACTCCCTTAAATAGACCTGAACACTTCTGTTGCACTCGTAAATCAGTTGTCCATTTAGCTTTTAATAGCTGGGAGCATTCAAGATGCAAGTCACATTGGGAGAATAGCTCAGACTAAACGAGCCATTCTGCCATTGAACAAAAATGCCAATAGATGTCTAAATCTAAGTCGGCACGGTATCAGAAACTTAGTAGGTTACCGCACAGGACATCACCTCAATAAAATAAATCTATCCCGACTCTCCGGAATGCCGACTTTATGTTGAAGAAGACGAAATAGCCGAACACATCTTATGTTAATGTCAAGCCCTCAATGGAATTAGACACACGATATTCTTCAGTGAACAATTCGGCTCCAGCGAACTGTTAGTGGTGGTAGAAAACTTACTAGCCTAACTATAGTTCTGACTAAATGGCACAAAAGATCTTTTGGATTAAAGTGCCTTGCTTCGTAATTGGAGCGTCAGAAAATTAAAAAAAAAAAGATTTCAAATTGCCACTGATTACCACAACAGAATTTAAAAAAAATATTCTTTGATCGATGCTGAATCAAATGGCAGGGGGTAATAAAAAAAACGAGGTCCTATCCACTATTGGAAAATGCAGAAAAGGAAAAATATTTACTTAACATTTAGAAATGTTCTGAGGCAGTTACTTCTTTTCGCCTTGTGACAAGATACAGAGTCATGCATAATGGCAAAACTACCTGCGGCAACATTTTTGATCTTAACACTTCTGTATACCGGTTTTGGCACATGGTTCCTTTGACAATGTAGAAACGTCCACGACGTTTTGCTCTTTCATCGATGCAATCAGGCTGATACTTCTTGGCTGCTCATTAAATTCCGATATTAACCAATTAGGGAGCTATCAATAGAGTGGAATCTAATGCTCCCAAAACACAATGCTGCCTGCTCTCGTTAAAGCGAAATCCAAACACCCAGCCATTATCCATAAATGGCACTTGGATTGTCGAAACTGAAAAACTTTCCATTCTCGGTGTGTCAATGACAACTCACGTTGGGACCAGATGTTCGATGTGGCCAAAAGTGCTCCATAGAAATCGCCAGAAGCATTCCGCCTCGCCAAACCTTCAACCGTAACAGTTCTATTGAATACTCTTGATCCGGGTTTTTAGAACAGAACTAATGAACTTGGGGAATACGATTTCTTCACATGGCTGCCTTCGCTGGTTTGAAATCGGGCAGCCCGTTGACCCAGTTTTCCAAAGCCTTTTTGACTGTTTCTGGTTCAATCTCACTAATGGCTCAGACGATATTCGCTTTAAGGGCCAGCATCGTTTCTGGATTGTCCACATTATATTCATCTTTAAAAGCACCGCCCAAAAAATTAAGCCTAACGCGATCGAATCGCAGCTCTTAGGCGGCCAATTGAAATTTAAAATATTAGAGAAAATAACGGGTGTTTTTTTTAGAGGGATACAAATTAAATATAAAATAAAACACTTGAACATAATATTAATGACTATGTCATTAGATTTATTTAATAGATAATTTTATGCTATTAGTGCTTAAATATGAGATTGGGCATATGCGCCCCACGGCTAGTCCTAATGAAGCGCAATCTTGAAGTCCAATTTTCGACAACTTTATCGAGCAACTGGAGCCGCATATCAGCAATAACACGGCGAATGTTGACTTCCAAATCGTCCAACGTCTCTGGTTTATCGGCATAGACTAATGAATTCACATACCCCCAAAGAAAATAATCTAAAGATGTGAGATCACAGGATCATGGAGGCCAGTTCACAGGTCCATTACGCGAAATTAAGCGCTCAGCAAATGTTTCCCGCAATAAATTGATGGTGTCGCGCGCCGTGTTACATGTTGCGCCATCTTGTTGAAATCAAAGATTTGTCACGCCAATGCCATTCAACTGAGGAACGAAGAAGTTAGAAATTTTGTTTCTATAGCGCTTTCCTTTGACGGTAACATTCTGGCCTGCATCGTCCTCAAAGAAACAGTGAGTTTTAAAGCTAGATACACACGAGGCAACCGTTGCAACTACACAGCCATGTTAAAGCAACCGTTGCTTCGTGTGTAGCTGTGTTGCCAATTGATTTTCGTGTTGCGGCAATCCTTGTCAGAAACATCAGAAAATTGTGATATTTTTGGTCGGTTGCTGCAACCGTTGTTTACAGCATTTACTCGTTCAGTTCGTTGGAAACAAGCGAGTAAGAAGGTTCGTGCGGAGTAAAATTAAGTGGAAAAAAAAGGAAAATGGCGATCGCAAATAATGAAAATTATGTTAATTTTATTAACGAATATAAAAAGCTATGGGACATTAATTGTGAAAAATATAAAAATAAAAATCTGAGAAAAAAAGCTTACGGACAATTAAAAAAAGAATATAATAACACTGATGAAAATGCTACAGTGGATACGGTGAAAAAAAGAATCAAAAACATGCGCACTGCCTGCCGACGCGAATTAAAAAAAAAATTATCATTCAAATTTATAGTATTTTGATGCCCTTGATTTTTTGAGAGATTTCAAGATGCCCGATCCTGTAATCAGCACAGTAATAAGTTCAGACGATGACTGTGCTTCAAGGGTAAGTATTTCACAATATTTATTTAAAATTGTCATTTACAGTGGCTAACAAACGGACGGAAAGATAGACAAACGGACAGATGGACAGGTGTGAACCACTGCAGAAAACACTCTTTCTAATTTCTTTTATTGCTTCTTACTTTATTATTTTTTTCAGAGTACTATGCCGAGTACGAAGACACAGAGAAGCTCACAAAATTGTGAAAGGAACAAGCTATTGCGGAAAGCTACCAGGCATATTGAGAATTTGTCGCAAAAAGAAGAAAGGAATGGAGCCGATATTTATGCAAAGGCCTGTTCGTGCTCATACCGCAAATTATCAGTTGAGCAAAAGCTATTTGCGAAAAAGGCTTGCGACGAAATCTTTGTTTTGGGGCAGCTGGAGAAATTGACGTTGAATTCTGTGCGGACCCCAAGGCCCACTTACCCATCCCGGCATACTGTTTACAGGCCAATTCCACAAATAATATCTGTGAGCGATATTTCAAACAGCGGGTCTATTTCTCATTCGACACCAATTCACTTTAATCAATCGACTTCTCCACAATTGTAGTTTAGTTTTAAACGCATTTTATTTTCTAATTCATTAACTCTTACATACTAACAAAAAATGCTTAAATGCTAGCTTAAAATTACTTAACAAAGTTATACTAACTTACTGGCCCCACACAGGCACTCTAAGCTACTCTAAACTCTTATATATATGTCTTTCGACTTTGTTTACATTTTATACTTATATATACTTATTTTCTATGCTAAGGCTAAGAAAAGAATTTAACAAAAAACTTAGCATATGGACATATTTTTTATAAAAACTTAACATCTAGCTTAAAATAAATCTTAGTCTACCTTCTCCACAATTGTTCAACGTAGAAGATGCTGATGGAGCAAATGGAAGGCAATATTCGTCATTCCACGACATACTTGCGGATGCAGAATTCAATTAGTTTAATTTTAATTTCTTTTCTTATTTTTTTTTTTTTTATTATTTTTTTATTATTTAAGTAATGAGTAATAAGCAATACATATGTACATATAGTCATATATGAATAAAAATATGAAAAAAACATTTTTGAATTTCTTTATAAACCTTCTAAGGCATAGGCGGCTTCGCATAAATTATGTCGTACTGTTTTCGCTTCAGATGGTGAATTCCTACCCAAAGTTGGCTCAAAATAGCAACAACTTAATACTACTTTGCTAGCTTTTTCGGACGAAAGAGCGATGGTAGTATTCATTAGCCGGAACCTTGCTGCCAAAATTCCAAATGCATTTTCCACTTTTACCCTTGCCGAACTGAGCCTTTTATTAAATAAGTTCTGTGAGGGCAATAAGCCGCTATGTGCATAAGGCTTCATTATGTTTGGACGAAGAGCAAAGGCGTCATCCGTCACAAAAACAAATGGAATCGGTGTTTCTACAATTACTGGACTTGGTCCTGTTAAGTTTAGTTGGTCTTTTTCCAATTTTGTAAAAAATTTAGTGTTATTAAAGACACCACCGTCTAAAATTCTACCATTTGTGCCAATGTCCACCATCAGAAATTCGGAGTTACTATTTGCAATCGCCATCAGTACAATGCTGAATGTTTTCTTGTAGTTGAAATAATTGGAGCCAGAATGCGGTGGCCTTTTTATTCTAATTTGGCAGCTACCACCAACCATTCAGCCGAAGTTTATGATAGCTAAAAAATCTTAATATTGGTTTCAAATAGTTATGTAAAAAGAATCAGCTGAAAAACCTTAATGTACGAGTAGTCCTTTAAAACTTCATTGATGGCGTCGCATGTCTCAATGACAGTATTCCCAATAGGTTGTGGAGATACCGCTGTCGAAAGTTTCAAGTCTGCGGGAGAGTTTCCTGTTGCAAGATACCGCAAAGTTATTGCCAGTCTGACTTCTGCTGATATTTCATCTCTCATTATGGTATCTTGTTTCGTTATTTTGGCTTTTACCAAGTCCAACAATTTTCCAAATAGGGCTTCATCCATCCTTACGTAGTTTTTGTAGTCCGCTGGATCATTTTCTTTTAGTTCTTTCAGCAGCCTTTCGTTCGAAAATTCGTCTTTTTTAAAAGCCAATTTTTTGACCAAATTTTCCTTTTCTTTTTTGGTTGCATCTCCTCTTCCTCATTGTCGTACAAAAGTTCGTCAATTTTAATAATTGCAGTTATCTTACGTATTACGTCACTCATTTCAAAAATTTAATCTTGCTTTTCATCCGCTTGTGTCTTTGCTGTACCACAGCTACATACAGTACTGAGGTTGCAGCGACAGTTGCCACGTGTGTAGTGAACAAACAAAACACGTTGTTTCGACGTTTGCCCCGTGTGTAATGTGTATCTAGCATAATGGTTGTAAGTGCGTCTCGACAAAGGCTCCTGAGTTTTCTCCACTCCAAATTCGGTAATTTTGCTTGTTTACATATCCATTTAACCAAAAATGGGCCTCATCGGAGAGCAAAATTTTGCGTTGAAAATGGAGGCCAGGCTGAATCACGTTTTCGGCCCATTCACCGAACCTACGACCCGTATAATGGTCACGCGGTTTCAACTCTTGTACAAGCTGGATCTTATAAGCTTTTAAGCCAAGATCTTTCCACAAAGTGGATGGGCATATCTCCAATTGCTGTGCACGATGGCGAATCGACTAATTCGGATTCTCTTCAACACTGCGCTCCACAACGGCAATAGCTTCTTCTGTTCGGTTATCCACTGATTATCATCTTTGGGGATGCGTATTATCCACTACAGTGTACGTGGTGCGAAAACGATTCACCGAATAACTTGCTCAGATGGAGGATTATGTCGACCGTAATATGGACGTAGCGCACCATAAGTTTGGCGAACCGAACCATGGTTTTCAAAATAAGTTTGCGCAATTTGCTCGTGTTGTACGTGCACGTGCACGTACAAATCAACTTTCAGCTGCCAAATTGACAATCTGTAGAAACAGTGTTGCCAGTTTAAAAATCAAACTCGTTGTAGAAGTAATTTCCATTAGGTTGTTTTTGCAATCTAGCAAAGGAAAGGAAAAGAGGTGATTACGCTTATTTATGTTGGAAATATATCTTCAAATACAAAAAGTCTTTCGTACTCGTTTAGTACAATTTGCAAGAGAAGAGATTTTGCCAAAATTGGTTTAGTTTTTGTATGCGGAGGATGTTGAGTGACCTGTAGAGTACGATGTCCACTAAAACATTGCCAGTGATAGTATTAATGTGTACATCCCAGGGAAGGTTTGAGTGTGAAATCATATCAAGGTTTTTTGAGGAAGCAGCCAACTCTATGGATATTTGATTTATTTGAACCGAGTGAAGGCATGGAAGATCAGAATATCTTCGATGTACCACAAGTATTTTGGGCTTGTGGGCGTTAAGATGAAAGTCGTGTGTTGTTGACCCGCCGTAAATATGAATGTGGTCATCAACCAGTCGCACTAATGAGCTGACTATTCTATTCAATTGATGACTTTGAATAAGTTGGACCATCTGAGTGCAGGGTTTAATAATGTTTGGCAAGTCGTTCACGTGCAGACAGAAAAGACTAGGTCAGAGAATTAATCCCGGTAGTACTCCAATTTCCACGTTTATATAGTTCGAGAATTTCTCACCTCACCTCAACACTAACACATTACTACCTTTCGATTGAATTTTCAAATAAAAGCATTTTTTAGATCGAAAGCCAATCTTGTGCGTATTTATTTAAACTCATTTTCCGCGGATCCTCTTAAAAAATCTGCTTTTACTATTATACTGTGATGGACCTGGTTCTCCAGGTTTCACACTGTGCTTTCTAGTTTACTGTCAAACTACGAAAATCCCATCACATGCCAATCGACATCGCAGGGGGCAAAATATCATTACGTAATAAATAGCACGTAATTCCCACACCCCAACAAAGCGACCTAGCCTGATATAAATTTAGATTGATCCAATTGCTATGAATGATTGTGCAGTATTCAGATATTCCAGTACTTCATAAAGAGCTAGTTATCACTGCCTACTCATGTATGTTTCGAATTTAATCATTTGTACATTCATACATATGCGGGTAATTATGGCACTGGATTTTGTTTTAAATCCACTGCAATAGGGCTGAATGTGAAGAGAAGAGTACCTACCTTATGTAGGTAGCTCGTGGCTCGGTTTCGCATGAATAGATATTCCCGGAAACAACCGTGACCCGTCAAGAACTGTGTAAGATAGTAATTTAGTTCGCCGTGTCTTCGTTTTACCCAACTTTCAATTCTTGAGATTAGTCGGTACGTCCATCTCCCTTTTTGGGACTCGGTCCATTGTTGTTGCCACGCTTCTATACTGCAGCCTCTTTTGAATTTCTTCGCTTGATTTATCGATGGCCCGATTTGCACGCGATTTTCATAAAGTCGTCTAGCTTCTAAAGCTAGGATATCGATTGGTACCATAGAGGATAGTACCAATATCGCGTCGTGGGATACCGTTCGAAATGCACTGCTACCTCGCAGTGCACGTAATCTGTACACAGATTTGAATCCCTTCATGTGTTTCTTTTTATTCATGACGTCAGACCATATTTGTGCCCCGTACAGCTATATGGAGGCTACAACTCTCGCAGGCATTAGTCGTTTGCCTTGTTTCGGGCCGCCGATATTCGACATGAGTCTCGAAAGAACGCCTATCGCTTTCGAAGATTTCTTGCAAGCGCATGCGAGGTGATGCTTGAAATTAAGCCGAGCATCTATCAACACTCCCAGGTATTTTACAAATGGGCTGGAAATAATTGTGTGCTCTCCGATTTTTATAGTTATCGTCTCTAGCACCCTTCTACTCGTAATGAGAACGGATTCCGTTTTATGTTCCGCGAGGTCTAAACTCATATCGCGTAGCCAGTTTTTTATCAGTGATATTGCTTCGTTGCAATACAACTCGATTTCTTCAAGTCGTTTCGCCACGACTACAACAGCAATGGCGGCTTCCCTGGGTGCTGGGAGTCGTAGAATGTCGCCATACATCACATTCCACAGTAAGTGGACCTAACACTGATCCTTGGGGCACGCCCCCTATAATTTTATAAAATTTCGTCCCGTCGTCGGAGTCATAGAGTAGGTAAAGTAGGTAAAGTAGCTCCTGATCAATCTTAATATGTACTTTGGTACATTTAATCTTTCGAGGCATTGTAAAATACGCGACCAGTTCGTCGAGTTAAAAGCATTTTTCACGTCAAGTGTAACCACGGCGCAGTACTTTTTACTGCCTCCTTTCCATCGTCTAGCTTCTATGGCCGATCGGGCTTTGTCTATTACGACTTTAATCGCGTCGATTGTCGATCGGCCCTTTCTAAAGCCGTATTGATATTCCGCGAGTCCATCCTTGGCTTCAATGATAGGCTGTAGTCTGTTGCATATAATTCGCTCTAATATTTTGCCAATAGTGTCGAGCATACAGAGCGGCCGATAAGATGAGGGCTCCTCCGGCGGTTTATTTCCTTTTGGTAATAATACCAACCGTTGGTATTTCCATTGTTGTTATACATGCTAACGAAAACGTCTAGGCGGGCCTTCATCGCTATTTTTAAAGCCCTATTTGGTATGCCGTCTGGACCAGGGGCTTTCCGATCTTCTACCCTCTCGACTGCAGCGGTAAGTTCATCAGTTGTTAAGGCAGAAATGTGTTTACGTGGTTCTCCGATCTCGTTTAGCAGAACTCCGTCATGTTGAGAGGGAAACAAAGCTTCTACGATTCTTTATACGCTATCCTCAATATCTATCCGTATCGCGTCTAGGCCGTTGGTATTTTCTTCGTGCTTTAAGACAGGCTGATCGAAGTTCCTTAATGTCGTCGTTCCACCAATACGTTGGACGCCGGTGGTTTTGTGTCCCCGTTCCAGCCATGGATATATCGCAGGCAGCGTGCAGTTGTCGTGTTACTTGACGTACGATCTCGTTAGCTGTTCTCCCTGTTCAGCGATTGCGACTCTAAGAGCTCTTCATCTAAGGTGTTTACGTTCCATTTCGCCTTTCTGGTTTGAGACTGGATGTTTCGAGGTCGTGTAAGACGGGCAACTAGGCAGTTGCCCGAATTAATGTTGCAATATTGCTCCGAGAGTATTGCAATGTCGACCTTATGCTCATGGACCGTTTGATGCAGTGGTTCCTGAACTACCTTACAATGATTTAAATTAAGTTGCAAAATTTTCATGTTTTCGCGTGTAGGCTCTCAATTGTTTTTTTATACTCTGGGCCTCCTAACCCTACCGGTTATATGCCCAAAGTCTACCACGTTTGCACTACAGTGCAAGCATTTTGGTTTTGCCTCGCAGTGCTTCAACTTATGCCCGTTTTCTCCGCATCCGAGGCATGCATTCGATCGATCGGTAAGGCTATTGCACGTTCTTGCCATATGTCCAACCCCGAGGCATCTAAAGCATTTCTTTGTCGAAATTTTTTCTCGGATCCTGCAATAGATCCAAATAACGCGTACTTTTCCGGCGGTAATCTGTTACCGATGTCTATAGGAAACCGTATGTTGGCCGCCTGAGTCCCACCAAAAGTTTTCCTCATTGTCTTTACTGCAGGCGGCTTAACTTCATAATCCTGAAGGAACTCGGTGATAGCCGCGCAAACTTCTTCCTTCGACGTTACTTCGTTTATGCCCTTGCATTCAAGGAATATCTCGTGCGTGATTGAGCGAACACTAGCATCTTCACGTAACGAATCTCCGATTTTTTTTCTTTTAGGCTGGAAGTAGCTATCTCGGGAGATGTTTTTAGCGCTAAAAGGAGGTCTCCGCCTGCTGTTTTCCAGATTCGACTTACGTTTTCTCCGACTTCTTTTAAGCTCGTGTCCGATTTTAATTTCCGCAACAGGTCAGCGTACGTAATTTCGCCCGTTCTTTTAATAATAATTTCTTCGAGACGTTTCGCCTTTGGTGCATGATTTTTCCGAGCACCTCTTTCGACCTTCGTCCACTCGTTCGTTTTCATTTCGGCAAAGTTTCTCTCTCTAAGGGGGTCCGGTTTAGAGGGAGTTGATTGTGGATTTATGCGGTCACTTTTTTGAATGCGTTTTTGAGCGCGTGGTTCTTCTGTCGCTGTTCTTTGCTTTTTCTTTGGAGATGGAGTCTTAGTACGCTGTTCCGCAGCGTTATTAAGTCTGTCTTCTTCCCTTACCGTTTTTGCAGGACGGTACCATTTAATTTGTGGGCTTAGCGATTTGTCAACTATATGCGCTGAGTTGTTTTCTGGCAACGATGCCACTAGTATTCGGCGTTCCTCAAGACGAAGATTAATGATTTGCACTTCCCGTTCGAGTTGCGAAACTTTGCAACGCAGGTTAGATGTCTTGACTTCGGTTTCTCGAAAAGCGGACTTGATCAAACTTCCGATTTTTTTGATTTCACCGTGGACGTTATGCTTGTCTTTATAAAAAGCAATCAACTCATCCATTTTTGCACCCAGTTGTAGCATTTTATTTCCCGTTTGAGGCGGAGTCTCAGTGTTTAGCGTGACCATTGGGCTCCGATCTACCACTGTGGGACTGATTCGTGGGTTTTCTATCACGTGTTCTTTCAGCACAGTTGTTTTTGGTGGTGAACGCGTCACCCTCATAGTTTTCTTGAACGGGACCTCCGCGGCGTCTGTCTGGAGGAGATTCCTTGTAGTATTACTACCTACGGGGGCCAAGGTTGCCAAAAAAAAAAATGGCGATAAAAAGGCGTATTGCGAATAAGTAGCAGAAGAACTCACTGTATAATGCAAATTAGCTCCCATTAAATGACTTCAAACTTAAGTAAATCTTTAAAAGGCACTCTATTTACTTTAGCACAGGACTCTTCTTGAATCTGGACGTCTCTCCTAATTTTAAGGGTTAAGCGGAGAAAGAAGTTTGACTGTTCGCCTAAAGTACCTACGGTACCAAACATAGGTACCTACCTGAAAACCGATAACTTGGTAGCCCTTGGATATCACCAAGAGATAGTTAGACTAATAATTCTATGACACCATTTTTTTAGTATCTGAACAGGAAAAATTACCACAATGTAGGTAGGCTTTTGAGGTAATTGACTCGTTTTACATCCTCAAACCATCAATAGTTTTTGGCCGTTTATTATTGAGAAAAGTACACACCATATGTCGGAACATACATACAGACGTACGGGCATGTGTGATTCTTTTTTTCTATGATAAACCGTTTACCTCTCGCACATTAATTTCAATATCTGGGATCATTGGGTCCGGAAAAGACCTCACTAGCATCTTGCCACTCTGATATGGTATACCATATAGAGCACATCCTTGAGCCACTTCAATCCAACTCATTGCACCGAATTCAATCAATTGACAAAATGATGTGAAAATATTTATCACTTCAAGTGGAAAACTCACTTCGAGTATCTCAAGTGCGCAACAATCATTTCTCGAACACGGGTACGAGATCATAATAATCTTCAAGCGACAATATCTCAACTTTCATGTGGAAGGCATTCCCCTACTGTACGAGAGTGTATGAATCTGGAAATACGACGAAGTGGAAAAATCGCAGATACAAGACATGTATCGGTCCCCCATACAAGAGAATCGTATTTTTTCTAAATACGAGTACGAGTATGTGTATAAATCTATAGGATTTTCCTAACAGACTTTCAAATCCAAGACTGATGTATTCGTCCTGCACAGCGGTGGGACACATAGTTCCAGCTTCAATGGCTTTTAGTTTTTTTTTCCTTTTTTTTTCTTATTTTCAAAACCTCTTATCCTGGATGGAGATAGAAAAAAACATATTCAACCGGCAGATCGGAATTATGTGTTCGATTTCATCAGAGTCCACATTCAAGCAGCTATACTTGTGAGAAGGACACGGGAGATTACTTCAATTATTCCATGTTATTCATTTTTCAATAAACACCCTCCTCAATCGATACTACTGTACTCAGTACCGTACCGGTGGTGATCCGATCTTCCGCTGTTGCTTTTAGAAACGAAAAGCGAGAGAAAAAAAATAGCAGCACTTTAGCTTTTCAAGTAGAAATACCAGGGAAACGATGCCAACAAAAATACGAAAAAAAAAAAACAAAAAACACACACACAAAAAAAATATTGGGAAGAGTACATTTAGATTGCAAATCCACCCCTATAAATTTCAATCCCTGAGGCTAGATGTCATGGCAGCCTTGGACTTGTAAAATATTCATTTCGGATACATTTATAGGGTCCGGGATTCAATTTTGTTTGGAAGAAATTTATGTGCACCTATTTCGGAAAATATGTCAACTGGTTGGCTGTTCAAGTACAAGGGCGCACCAAACTACAATGCGAGTAGAAGAAATACCACCCCACACGTACTTGTCTATGGTATTGCCCAAGAGTCTCATAAAACCGACTAAAAGGTGTTTGCATTAGAAACGGTCGTATTTATTATGTGCGTTAATGGTCAGGATCGAAGGGTTTTTGCTATGGGTGGCATCTCTACCCCAACTGTGGTTGATTTGCACTCCAAGACCATCACTGAAAAATGTCTAATTAGCTAAACCCATTCGTGTAAAACCATTTTCTGCTCTCTCGAATCACGATTTGTTTCATTTTGTTTCGTTAAATGGGAAGAAGGACTTTGGATTCCCTTCAACACAGTCTATCCCTACTCATTACAAGTATCAGCGCAGATTTTAATGAAGGTAGAAAATGTTCCTTCAGGAGTTTTCTGTTCATTAAAAGTTTGAGTGAATTTCTGGAATGTAACACTGGATTTTTCCCAGTAAGCACTCGTAGTACTATAGCTAGAACAACATCAACATGATGTAGGAATGCTACGAGTATTGCATTGTATACAATACGAGTTGTTCGAATGTGAATTCTGTTTTCCGTAGACTGTATGCTGTATGCTGTATGCTGTGTGCCGTGTAACCATTTCTGAGCACCGAGCATTCTGTGCATCGAGTACAATACCGTACTCATATATTGCAGAGAGCAAAACTTTCGCTATCTTTACTTCATGAATCGTGTTTGTCTGACTTTCTCTGCCGTTGTGTCTTATGTATTTTGTACACACGCTGCAATAACGCTGAAGCAATGATACATAAAGCTGAAAATCTTACTTTGTTTCTCTTCACATTCGGCGAAATTCTGCAACGAAATAAAGGAAAAATGAATACTACCAAACTTTGACGTATGAAATTTTGGTAACATTCTCGAGGCTGACAACAGCGAATGGCACTTCAGCACTTCAGCACTTCCCTTAACTTTTGCTTTATTCCTTCACTATCCAGCTACCCTCAGGAGTCACCCTGTACGCTGTTTACAAGTCGAAATATTGTAAAAGAACCAAAGTTTCGAGTGGGAGCCCCAAAACATCCGCCATCAAACCTAAGGACATATTGTTTGGTATATCAAAAAAAAAAAAAAAAAATAAAAAATCATACCTACACCTCCAGTATCAAAGAAAACTATTACCCTGATGAACACCCTTTGGAGCTGTTTTAAATGTCTATTAATGCTTCCACACCTATGTAAATGGAAACCAACTACAATACAATACAACTGTAGGGACACAAAGAAAAAAGCCTCTTCAATTTTTCAAAAAGGAAAATTTAGCCCAGGACAATTGATGAGGATAAGGTTTTTGTGGGACTCCAAATAAATGTCCCAGCTCCTGGCAGACCCACCATGAATCACTGACATCGAAAATTGAAAATTCTGCCCTAGGCTTTGGCTTGGAGACTCAAGGACAATCTGCCCGTATTCATGAAAAATATTTGGTCCGGTTGAAACAAATTTGCGAATAGATTTTCCTGTTGTGATCTGTGTAAGTGTCTGCTTGGCGTAGTTGTGGGGGATTTGGTGGCAAATTTATTACTGTTCACAGGGGTAAGACATCCACAGGAACAGACGAGTGGGGCTCGTTAGAAATGACTATCTGAAAGCGCAAAGCAGAAACGTGACAAATAATAAAGATGGAGACAAGGTTTTCAGTTGTGTTTGCTTTTTTTTTTTTTTTTTCATTTTTTGCTTGTTTTTGGTGTGAAGATTTCCCAATGAAAGGCGGGTACAATGCTTGTGCGCAGTGTGAAAAATACTGGGAATTTTTCATACCGAACCTTTCAACAGGTACTTTGCATGGGTATTGTTGTTGCACGCATGAGGAAGAATGCCCAATAGCAGAGAGTTTTGACAAATGTAGTAGATTTTGTTTAGTCGTAGTGGTGTTTTTTTTCGCCTGTTTTTTTTATCAAAACACTTCCATGGAATGTAAGGGTAGGTTTAACGAGTTTATGTGTAGGTCACGTTGCGTTAAACACTGTCACACAAAAATAATGTATCGCATATTGGAATCTTAATAATTTGCCAACATATTTCTTCAGTTTCCAACGTGAAATAACCACGTTGCAATATGTGAGGCAACTTTAGTCAGTTTTCATTTAGAGATTCATACCATTTTTTCGAATAAAATATTTGCAATTGTGATTTTGTATAAATCCGTCTAAATCTGTGTCGTGTGTATTTTTCGTAAAAAAAAAAAAACATAGGTACACGCAGGGTGATGTTTTATTGAGTGTTGGGTTCAAATATATGAAAGTCGACAGTTCAAGTCAACAAACTTAGGAAAAAATGCAGGGAACTTACGAATTTTTGCCGACTCTGAACTGCGATTGAATGAATACCTTTTTCGTGGGTAAAATATTTCACTTTCAAAAACTTGCCATTGTCTGCCGAAAGGCGGGTGTCGTCAGAGAATTATACTATTTCTTCCCGCTTTTGATGTAGACTTAGAATTTCAACCTATACCCTCTTGCATATTTTTTTAATTTTATGCATTTTCACTATAACCTTTTCATTAGAAGCTAGGCAAAAAAACCGCTTAAAAATTAGCTTAGCTTACTAATATTGTCTGATTCTAACTTATTTATGAAATCTATGCTTTTCGAGGTAACCTACTTAGAATATTTAAATTATGAAATTTTTTGTTTGTCTTTTTTTTGAAACCACGTTCGAAGCCTGAAAAGTTTCTCAAATTTTTTTTCTATTTTTCTACATATGTAGTCTCCTTGTAACTCTACACACTTCTCCCAGCGATGCTCCCATCTATCTAACCCGTCCAAATAGTACTTGGTGTTATTCTCTGCAAAATAGTTGTTCACGAAGGTGATTGCCTCCTCATGTGACGAAAATCTCTGTCCTCCGAGCGCAGTTTCTAGATGAGGGAACTGAAAGAAGTCGCTTGGGGATTGATTTGGTGAATAAGGTGGATGGTCAAGCAGTTCAAACCGAAATTCATGGATGTTCGTCATGGCAACCGCTGAGGTGTGAGACGGCGCGTTGTCTTGGTGAAACAGGATTTTCTTTTTCTGCAAATGTGGCCGTTTTTACGAAATTTCTGCCTTCAGCTTGACAAGTAATGATGCGTAGTATGCTCCTGTAATGATTTTTCCTTTTTGAAGATAATCGATTAAGATAACTCCTTTACTATCCCAAAAAACAGTCGCCATCACTTTCCCAGTTTTGCTTTTTTTGGAGCCGGCTCGCCCTTTGCAGTCCACTGTTTTGTTTCGGGCGTATAATGGTGTATCCAAGTTTCATCTACAGTAATTAATCGGCTCCAAAACTCGGATTTATTGCGCCTAAACTGCGCCAACAGAGCGTTGGAAATGTTCATTCGCACCCAACCGCGCGTTGGACAGCTTTCTCATGCCTAAATCTTGATTTAATATGTAACAAACACGTTCTTTGGACATTTCCATAATCTCTACTATCTCTCTCATTTTAATTCGGCGGTCGCCTAACACCATTTGGTGAATATTAGCAATGTTATCGTCAGTGGTTGCAGTTTTTGGACGCCCCGAACGTTCATCATCACCCAAGCTCTTACGGCCCTAAATCTAAATCTAAATTCAGCTGCCCAAAATTTCGCTGTGGTAAATGGTAGTGCAGAGTCACCATATACAGGGTCCAACTCATTTTTGATTTGCGTAGGAGTATTGCCTTTCAAAAACAAGAATTTAATAACAGCTCAATTTTTTCCATTTTCACAAAAAACACTCACATCGACTCACTCAAATGACTGTCAACTAAAAACTGCGCGTCCAAATCCAAAATGACTGAAACTTCGGTAAGTAACTGTCAAAAGATGTCAAAAACTAGCATCCACTAGCTTTTATTGACGAGTGCCGCTATCTTTACGTTGCGGTCGGAAACTTTTCATGCTGCCGAGTAATATTCCTCCTATCGTGAGTCCCTTTCACGCTACAGAGAAGTTTCACTCCGCACTACCAGGTGGGATATTTCTATCTTAATTAAGTCTTCTATTCGCAGCTGTAGATCGGCGGAACCTCTTATTTGATTTGGATTAGCCGTTTACTATCAAAATAGAAGAACGCCCCCGATGCGCACACTCTTATGATTCATAGTGCATAATCAAACGACTAAAAGATTTAAAAGCCCCAGTTGCTCTCGAAATATCCCTTCGAGTAACGAAATAATTTACTCGCATCAGGTTCATACTATTTGGCAACACCTAATTAGCAAAGAATATTCTCAATCCGGATTCTGGTTTTATGTACATGCGAAAACAAGAGATCTCAAACTATTCGGGTCTTTTCCAGTAAGCTTGGTCTCATGTTAATCAAAATGTAAGCATGGTCCAGATAAGGGACATGTAGCAGATATCCTTCACCCTCATATTGAGTTGGCTTCTATAAAACAGTACTTTTATAAGGGTAAACGATCCTATTACTTTGACGAGTGCAAATTTTTGCCTTTTTGTAGATCAAAATCTGCCTACAATACATTTCGACAAGCAAGCTTATTTGTAGGTACTATGTCACGATCTAAACTTTTGTCATGTCATTATATCTCATTGAACTTGCGTTGGACAAGTATGTTACTTCATTCTTTCTTCTTTGCGCCTGATCTGTACGTAGTCAAGTCGTCTGAATGGAAACGAAGAATTAGCCTCGGCCTTCTCCAAGTTAATCATGCGTTTTTTCTTCTTTTGGTTTCATTGAATATACACTAGGGTGTCCCTTATTTTTCAAAGTTAATATTTTCTAACGCATACGCTCTAGTTTTTTTCATTTGACCATAGAATACTTGAAAATAAAATTTTATCTTATTTGAATCGCAGCAAACCCGTTCCGAGTTGCGCTCGAATTTTATGTTCATACAATTTACGAAGATGACCCCCATTTTCGTTCTATTTGTCATTTGTTTGCGTTTTATCGAATAGTTAACGTGCGTATAATAGTAAAGTTTCAACATGTCAGTGGAACTAAGAAGTATTAAAAAAAGTATTTTCTTGATTGGTGAGATAAATCACCAAATAACTGGTGCAAAGATACCGTCTAATCGCCAAGTTCTCCCAGTTCTTTTCTTTAATATTCGCGAAGTAAAATTGACTGTAAATGAAAGTGCAAATCTTGTGATTCGGCAGTGCATTATATTTTTGAAAAAGGCAAGAATACCCGCCAGAGCTGTACCTAACTATGTGAAAAAACTTGCTGCAAAAAAAACTGTAAAAAACCACAGGATGTTTATAAGCACCGCGAGGTGAAATTTCAAAAAGATTTACTATAGATAATTTGTTTGATATTACACACGCTGATGCTCTTGAGGAAGACAAAATTTTTCTACAAAAACAAAGGGAGGCAGAGAAAACTAAAAGAAGAGGAAAAAAGGCTAAAGACTTTGACTGGCAAGAACTTCTCGACTTCATACGATGGCCCACCTCAAGATATTCACGAACAGTCTATCAGTTCTGACGAAACTTTAGATGAAAATTTGCCCTCCACTTCGCAAACGCAACCCGTGAGTTCGCTGTCTACCACAAAAAGAAGAAGGACGTGTTTTATCACCCCTCAAATGGTTCCTGCTTTAGATAGGTGTCAACTAAGTGTAAGTGATTCTGTTTACACACTTCAGGCTGTAGTAGAAGCACTTGATCTCAGTTGTGAAGATTTTACAATCAGCAAGTCTTCTATTCAACGAATTCGGACCAAAATGGAGAAGAAAGAGCAAAATCGATCAAATCTGATTTTCAGAACAACGTTCCTGAAATTATGACCGTTGATTGGGATGGAAAACTGTTGCCAAATTTAAATGTGACGGGTTCAAAAGAAGAACGCCTGCCAATTCTGATTTCATTCGGAGAAAAGGAACATATTTTAGCAGTGCCCAAACTCGAAACTTCTCCGATTGGGTCCTCAAAGGCAAGGTACAGATTATGTGCTGCGATAAAACGGCTTCTAATACAGGTCGCTTAAATAGGGCTTGTGTGCTCTTGGAGCAAAAAATAGAAAGAGAATTGTTACTTTTTGCTTGCCGTCATCATATTTGGTATGTGAACTGGTTTTAAGATGTGTATTTGAATCAAAGATCCGCCAAGTTACCAGCAGTCTGGATATCCCATTATTTAAAAAAATCGGAGACAATTGGAAGAACGTTGATGCAACTGCTATCGAAACATGGTCTGATTTCGCAAAGAAATATTTCTGTGAGACAGTCATTAACTATTATAAGAATGAATTACTGAAACCAATTATACGTGACGATTATCGGGAATTGATGGAACTTTCTATTTTTTTTTTGGGAGGAGGCAATGAAAACAAATTTAAAATCAGACGCGATGCACGATGGATGGCAAGAGCTGTTTACGCTTTAAAGATATGTTTGCTGCAATCCCAGTTTAAAATGTGTGCTACCACTGCAACATGTTTGCTTATTTATTGCAACATTTATTGAAAGGCCTGTCTTGGGTGCAACTTGGCAGTGAAAGCCCCGAATCAAGATTTATGCTTCTTAAAAACATTGAAGAACTATGAAACAGTCGACAAGGTGATTTCTAAAGCAGCTCTGACCAAGTTCAGTCAACATTTATGGTATTTATCAGAAGAAATAGCTTTATTTTCACTATTTGAAGATGAAGTTGACACACAATCCAAAGCTAATATTGTATCGAATTTGCAAACGGAAAGTTTGTATGATTTTGGGAAGACGTATGTTCCGTCAAAGTAAGAAATATCTGCCTCATTGTACGCTGAGTTGAATAAGTGTTTTTCATTCTATCCCTAGAAAAACTGTTAATTTTCTTAATAAATAATTTTTCTTATTGTTGTAGAAAAATATTTGAGTGATTTCGTGACCATAAAGAGCACAAATTTGTTATTGCGGTTAAAAATTGATAACGCTTTTCTCCAAGAAGACGTCTCTTTCTGGGATCAAATTCTTTCCTTTCAAGAAGCTAAACAAAAAGTTCTGCACTTGAAGGCAGTCAATGAGACAGCATAGAGAGGTGTGAAGCTCATGGAAGATTTTGATGGTTTATTTACTGCTGATGAAAAACAAAAGCAGTTTTTGTTACGCTGTGTTCAAGAACATAGAAGGTTATAACCAGATTGTAAAAAGGAAACTTTGAAAAGAAAGTATCCTGTATAATTATGCAGTTATTTAATTTTTATAAATAAACGCATACCCAAATTTATCTTCCACTGTGTTTTTATTTTAAAATAGGAATTTTGTTGTTATATAGCTTATATGGCACTAGATGTTTTAGAACCGTTTATATAGGAATATATTGAGCCTTTGCCGGCACGGGTTATCGTTGTTATATAACCTTGACATTTTGCACATGGTTAGCGTTTAGTATTATTAAAAGAATTACGACATGCTGATGCACATAAAATATATATTAATTAATATGCGGTATGTGAAATATTATATCTCGTCTGAAGAATAGATTGACTATCTAGAAATATAATGAGTCCTTTGTAGTGTCAGACATATTAATAGGCGTTAAACGCCTGATTAGCTACCTTAACTAACACATTGGGCTGCCAAGCTTCATTTATTTTCAGTATAGTTGCACCAACAACACTTTCAAATCTCGTGAAATTTACGGTAGACATACCATTGGATACTCATACACGAACAAGAACGAGCGCCCACATACTATTGCCAACTTATTTGCTACCTTTTTCAAACAATCGCTTGCGTACAACTTCTTTGTACCTGACCCAATTTCAAGTACCTTCTCAATTTCTCCATTCACCCTCTCTCTGTCAATCTTTTAATCCTACTCTTATCGAAAAAAATTTACAAGAACTTAATGCAGAATTTTCACCCGGCCCAGACGTGCTGCCCGCAATATTTCTCAAAAAGTGTGCCCCCAATCTTTCTCTCCCAGTTTCCTCCCTAATTCATCTATCCCTCACGCAAAGTGAATTTCTCCAAGTTTGAAAGACCTCTTTCATAACACCGGTTTACAAAAAGGGACCAAAGGATGAAGTAACTAATTACCGTCCCATTGCCAAACTTCTCACGTACCTAGAATGTTCGAAAATATTTTATATGAAGTGCTAAGCTTGCAGTGTAAATCTCTTCTATCCCCCAGTCAACAAACTTGGTTAAATTCGCCCTAGAAAATGGCAACGAAATCGATGTTATTGCTACAGATTTTCTAAGGCCTTTGATAAAATTTCTTCTCAATTGATACTTTTCAAATTGACTTCCCTCGACTTTCGCCCCATATCATTAAAATGGATATCTTCTTATCTGGAAAACCGCTATATTGCTCGCGTTAATTCAGCACTTGCAACCTCATTTGAAGCCACTTCTGGTGTCTCACAAGGCAGCCATCTAGGTTCACTTCTTTTCGTGTTAACGATAACCGATCTTGAGAGAGTTATTAAACCGTGCCCCTTACTGCAAAACTACACGTATTTCTTTATACTAAGACTTAACTATATTCTCCTTCAAGATGACATTGACAGCCTTTCCACGTCTTGGGGTCTAAAAAATTGCTTAGAGCAACCTCTCCGTTTTTGATTTCAACCTGAGCACTCCTCGTCTCAAACAAGATCCCCTCCACCATTCCCTTGGTTCCTAGGTCTTACGTCTTTTTGTTTGTTTTTTAGTCCTAGTTTCTAAGTTGGGTTGAGACAAATAAAGGGGGCTGGAAGCTCCAATTTATTGACTCGTCATTGTTCACGGCACTTAGGCTCTTGTCGAACCACTCTCTGGAAAATTCTGTGTAAAGATCTTGGTCTCATGGGTTATAAGATCCAATTGGTGCAAGAGTTACTTGACCATTTAATGCGTCGGGTGTTCAGTGATTCGGCTTAAAATCATCTGGGAGTTGATAGAGCTTTTTACCGTACAATTTTGTTCAATTGTTAGACTTATTTCTCTAAACAAGCAGAATTGCCTCAGGAAATTCATCCTTATCCGAGTTAATATCTGAATTGTTCGATGAAAACTTTTTGTGGATAATTGTCTGCTCACGCGTGAATAACAGTCAACACTAATTTTTGACCAATTTCTCGAGTAAATCAGAATACACAGGGAAAAGCCGTCACAATATTGCTTTCCAATTCGTCAATAGATGCTGCCTAATCCGCAAAAACGACTGTCTTCAAGTTGCCTCAAATCAAACAGCCCAGAGGTGTTAAATCTCAGCTCAGGTTCTTAGAAAACAATTGACAGGACTATTTCGCTAGTTAACTTTTTTACTAAATTGTGATTTCAATAAATCGATGGTTTGAGTTGCTGAATGCCACATAGTTATTGAAACCACATCTCATTGGAATTAATTTCACTCGCATCTCTATTCTGAAAGGAATTTTGGTTAAGCCCGTTCCAGAAACAAATTTTATTTACCGGTTAATGGATTCCAGTCTCATTTTTGAAAATGTGCTTAAATGCACGTTATGAATTCCAAGAAATAGACGTAATGTTCTAAAAGTTTTACGAATGAAGCTAAATGTTCACGCCAGCACGTATATGTATACTTGATGACGTAACCCTATAAAAAAAAATCCAACGACGTTAGGCGTAGGTACTTCCCCTTCAATAGATCAATTGTTAGACCAGCTATGTGGAATCTGAGACCATCTTGTTGGAACCGCATATCACTGGCCAATGTACTCTTCTAACATGGCACGATAGCGAACTCCACTGACCCGTAACATGCCGATCATTTTCACCGACGAAAAAATACGGTTCAATCACACCTTCGGCATGAAATCCACACCATCCGATCACTTTTTGTGCATGCAATGGAGTCTCTTGAAACACATGAGGATTTGTTGCTGTCCAATAATGCTTATTTTACTTATTGACGAAGCCATTATGCCAAAAATGGGCTTCATCCCTGAAGATGATTTTTCGCTGAAATTCAGGATTTTCTTCAAACATTTGCAGAGCCCAATCGGAGAAGTTTCGGCGTTTCAAATGATCAAAAGCTTTCACTTCTTGAGTTAATTTGATCTTGTAAGGGCGTAGGCTAAAATCTTTAGGCAAAATTCGCCACGTTATGGACTAAGAGTTTCCCAATTCCTGAGAACGGCGTGGAATCCACTGCTTTAGGCCATCTTGAACTGAAGCACTTACGGCTGCGATATTTTCAGTACGTCGACCCGTGCATTGTCTCACTGGCAATGGCACATTCAGTAGTGAAAATGTTGACTCGAAATTATTCACTATAACACCCACAGCCAGTCTGTTGGGATGATTATTACGACCGACAACTGGAGTAAGCGTTGGTAATAATTTTTAATAATTTCCAAACGTTACTCGTGCGTGAACTTCACCGTGATAAAAACGTAAACGTTGACTGACGTTTTGACATTGACAGATCATATAAAGAGTTTAAGGGTGCATTTGTATTAAAATACAAAATTGTTATGTCCCTATTGAAAAACCCTTTACGTGTTGCCCGTAAAACGGAAATCTTATCTGCAGGTTGTCAGCAACATTACATACAAAGAAGTTTTAAAAAGGGGAAAACAGTTATTAACTAAACACAAAATACAATTTAAGAAGACGAAAATACGATTTAAGAAGCTTTTAGGGTTTTTTTTTTAAATAATGGTGTTTTTTCGAGTAGCTGTTGGACTCGTCATCGTGTATTCTGATTATGACGTGTAGGTTGTTGTCATCGTAATACTCGATTAGTGTTGTCATCTTAACTATACTATTGACATTAAGAACTCTGAAATTTGTGTTGTTGTTATTTAAGATTTTTACTATAAGAATGAATAAATGTTCAAGATAGTGTCGAGATGACTTTTGGAGGCCTCTCCCCAAGCTAAGATGCCATATCGCATACGGGACTCAGCGAACGAGTAATACACATTTCTCTGGACCTCGATTGTAGTATGTTTCTCGATGCATGTCATCGTCAGGAATGTAGGTACTCTTCAGTCAAGTACAGTGATCATTTATAACGATTCCAATGCATTTAATTTTTTTAACAACTTCAGTGACTTCGCTTCTTGTGGTTGCTGGACAACCTTCAGTCCTATGGCACGCATCCAATACAACTGTTGTTTGATGTGGGTTTTGTATGAGCATCATTTTGGTTTTAGCAGCATTTATCATTGAACCGCTGTCGTGACACCTTCGTGAGACCATGCCATTATGGTTTTCGCAGTAATAAGGTTTCTATTCTTCACCACAATGGCGATATCGCCTGCGTATGCAAATGCTATTGATTTTGTAAAAACCAACAGAAGTTCGTTAGTAAAGAAAATGAATAAAATTGGTCCAAGCTTAGAGCCTTAGAGATACCCTACGTATTTATGTTTTCGTCGCTGATCACATTATAGACTTTTACTTTTACCGTTGTATCTCTTGGGTAGTTTTTTATCGTTGTCGTTATTTATTGCGCTATTTTGCCTCTTATTCCAATCCAAAAAAGACTTTTAAGAAGTCAAAAGTCTTGCCGAATTCTAAAAACATAATTAATTCCAGATAGGAAGCCGCTTTGTTTTGGGTATTTAAGGGGTATATGACCATCAGATACTACCATGATCAAAAATTTATTCAAAAAATTGGAAATACAAACAAGTTTATTCATCTAAATCTATATTTTCCCCTTTAAAGTATTCCCCATCGATTGCAATACACTTATGCCAGTGCTTGATCCAATCCTCGACACATTTTTTATGTTCGGTTTTCGGTATGTCCATCGGTGCTTCCCGCGATTTTTCCATTACTTCCTCTCGGTTGCTGAAACGCGTTCCCGTAGTGGTTTTTTAATTCGATTGAACAGAAAGAAGTCACAGGGAGCAAATCAGGTGAATTCGGTGGCTGTTGGATGGTATTTGTTGCATTTTTCGTCAAAAAATTACGAATAATGATGGCACTGTGCGACGGTGCGTTATCATGGTGCAAAATCCATGAGTTTTCTGCCCACAATTCTGCTCTCTTTCGGCGAATTGCTTCACGCAAATGTCTCATAGCGCCCAAATAACACTCTTTGGTTACTGTCTGGCCTTCTGGCAAAAATTCATGATGCACTACACCGTTGTAATCCATGAAAACCGTGAGCATTGCCTTCTTTTTTGACTGAAAACGACGTGGTTTTTTTGGTCCCGGCTCATTTGGTGAACGCCATTCACTTGCCTGATGTCTGGATTGCGTGTCGTCTCCAGTAATGATCCTTTTGATGAATGTGGGATCGGATTCAGCCTTGCAAATCATCTCTCTTGCGACGTCAACACGGTCTCTTTTTTGTATGAAATTGAGGCCTTTTGGCACTAACTTTGCTGCTACACGACGGAAACCCAAATCATTAACCAAAATATCTTGGACGGATCCATAGGAAATGTTCAAGTCCTCTGCTATCTCTCTGATGGTTAATTTGCGGTTATTGACCTACTTTCAATATTTTCGTCGGTTTTCGATGTCGATGGTCATCCTCCTCGATTGACTCATGACCACTTTTGAACCGCTCGCGCTCGTGCCACTGGTAAACCACCTTTTTCCTTAGAGAATCGTTGCCGAGACACTTTTCCAATATTTCTAACGTTTACGTAAAATTTAATACAAGTTCGTTGTTGCCAATTTAAATTCATTTCTAAAATTGTAAAAATTGTCGCCAACACACACAGAGTTAGTTGTACTCTTGACTACGTAACTTTTACAAATGTCAAGCTATGATGCTAAGATTTAGAGAGAATGTCAACAACAGATTTAGCAACTTAACAAAAAAAACAGAACTCAAATCGGAACAATGCGAGCGCCACAGCGTGGTGTGGTGCGGGAATTTTTTGATCAAGTCTGTATATGGTAAATCAGTTGCTTAACTGATCATGGCGTGGCAAAAAAACCCGCCGATAAGGGAAACTGACAAATTGTGTCTACGATCTCAATGCTTACAAGTAAACGAGTACGTGCTAGACCGCCATATCACAAAACATTTATCAGTACGATAGTAGAGAATATATGTAGGTGATCAGACAATTACCAGAAAACCCGTAAGATTTGAACGAAATAGTATGAAAGGTGTTATGAACGGGAAATACGATTTTCTAACAGAATCCTTATTACCACGACTTATGCCAAGTGAATTAAATAAAAAATTTGACTGTTGTGGCTCAAAGGAAGGGTATCATATTTCTTGTTAGTGAAATTGTTTATTGATAGCTCACCTTAGCAGAATATAGCTGATATATGGTATCATTTGTTAGTACTTACAAGGGGATAAAAGGGAACAAGTATTTATCGCTGAATTCAACCCACAAGCTAAAGTTTCCGATTCTTCTTCCTTTTATTTGACAAAACATTAATATATGATTCCAAAATAGAAACAATAATATATTGCTAGCAGCTAATCCTTGCTATTTATAAAGGTCATTTCTCATTAATATGACAAAATAAAAAAACGTTATGAGCCATAGATTTTTTTTAAACAATAAACACACTAATTCAGTTTGCATTGCACTTACGACCCACGTTTTCAAAGTTGTGTGAGACACGAAAACTACTCAATGATTTTGTAGGAATGAAGAATAACACATGCTTATCTTCTCAAACTAAGTGCTGCCATGCCGCAGGGCCTCATTCGGTTTCCGACAATCTTTTTACTTTTAACTAACGCCCTCTGATCTGCTCCTTCCAGTCCAATGTATATGTAGTATAGCCTTGCTGATGATAGTGCTCACTCCCTTTCATATTTGTTATTGAACCCACGTCCTTGCTCTTCAACGGAAATGGCAGCGTATATTAATCTGATTTAGTTCCCATATTAGCCGTATTTTATTATCACCCATGGCCCAGGCGGATCATTAGTATGGTTGCTTTTGATCAGGATCAATTTTTATGATCCAAAAATTAGTTTGTGCTATTTCTTTCTAGGCTTTCATTTATGAAAGTTGGTACAACTGTCGACGATAGTCAGACGTCCGTGTTGCCACATTATTTGAAAATATTTCCTATGTTCCAATAAATTAATATTTTGCTGATATGTAGTTAGCGATATAATCGTGAAATGTAAGCTACAAAATATTATTTTCATTTGACAGCTGTTAATAAATACAATATTTTACCCCTTTAAAAAAAACGAGAGTGTTCATACATGAACACGAAAATTTCCGGATTTTATAAAAAAGCAACATGTGTGTCCGTTGATGCTGATTTAAGGCTTTCCCAATTTCTGTGGGGAGTTTTGCAGGCCAAGTTCTCCAATTCTGACTACAATTCATAATCTAGTGGATTCAGGTCTAGACTCCTCGACGGCTAATCTTATCTTCTGCTGCTATAAAGCCAGGAATATTGACTATGAGTCACTCCTGCGTGGTTTTGGCTTTGTACGCTGGAGCCGAGTCCTGTTGGGAAATCCATCTGTATTCACTGAAAAGGGTATTGGTCAAACCCTTCACAACACCCTCTAGCACATCTTCTTGGTAAAACTTTGCACCAGTTTATACGCCTTTTTTTACAGAAATGGGTTGATGCGACACCATGGTGAGAGACCCCCCCACCAAGCGGGATGATGTCCACGTTGAACCCTTGGAATAACTTTTTTCGCTTCCTTAGATAAAGTGGCACAAATTTTGTCATTTTGTTTGTTGTCTTCCACGGTAAAAATTGTCTCATCCGTAAACAGAATGTTTTCATGGCCATTGTCCACGTGCCACTGCAAAGTCGCTTGCATCTTTCCAGCCTAATTTTTTTCTAGTTGAGGAGTTAGAAGATGACCCGTGGACCGACGATAGGCTTTCATATGCAATGCAGATCATCCCGAATCAGCCTAGACATGGATCTGGTTGATATATCCAGTTCTTTGGACATGATCTTCTGCTTCCTAAGGGGATTTCTCCGAATTCGTTCACACACTACCTTTACTACCGCATTCGTGCGGACGACCACTTCTTGTCCTGTCCTCTACCCTATACCGTTCGCCGAAGCGAGCAGTAGCCCGATAAACGAATGTTCTCGATATTCCGAGTGGTTTTAGCAACTCGAAAATTTGGCCAGCACTCTTTCCACACTTATGCAACGCTATTACCGCGACTCGATTCTCCTTAACGCGCCACTCCATGTTAATAGTTTGCAAACTGAAACCAAACTGACTAGTATTCTTCACCGATCAGCGCAAGTGTTTTGAGAAAAAAAGTTAATGGTTCTATTCCCGCAAGAAGTTTTGAACGATAAGCGCTGGAAATTGTGTAACAGAACTTATGGCAGGACTAGGTACAATACTTATAAAAAAAATAGTTGTCCTTATGCCTCATGTACACTAATGTAATGTAAGTATTGTCTGATGAAAATAAAATAAAATAAATTTTGTGTACAAGAGCGAACAGAGAGTATCAAATTTTCGATTTGAAAAAAAAATATTCCTTTGCATGGCAACTTCGCGCTAAAAGCTGTACAATTGCAATGGAGAAGAAGTGTCAAACTATTACCACAACACAATAAAAAATATTTCGCTTATATATGGACCACGAGTAGATAATAATTAAACACCGCTATTAAGAGATTAACTAATTGAGGAACCCCCGACGGAGTAGAATTTTATGCTTGCAAAATAGAAAGTCGAAACGAAAAACTTTCCAATCTAGGTATGTGTATCTACGACAACCAACTTTGAAATGGGTACATATCCGATGTCACCCAAAAGGCTGCGAAATGTCTAGGTTTTCTAAAGAGATGTATAAAATCCCTTCTTCACTCTGATCTGACCAAATATGACATAAAGTAATTTAAAACTGGTAATAGTGTCATAAGCCGTCTAGTGGAAGTATCGCCAATAGATATCACATAATGCACTACGTAGATAAATTTAAGGAGAAGTATAATGACAGGAGGTAAGAAGAAGTAGTCAAAAAAGAAGAGAAGTAGAAATTGTCTTAAAATAAATAAGTTTTAAATAAAGAGTAGACAAAAGAAAGAAAAGTTGTTTACTGCAAAATGTACAAAACCACATTGATCAAAAAGTTCCCACACCACACCACGCTGTGGCGCTCCCATTGTTCCGATTTGAGTTCTGTTTTTCTTGTTAAGTTGGTAAATCTGTTGTTGACATTCCCTCTAAATCTTAGCATCATAGCTTGACATTTGCAAATGTTACGTAGTCAAGAGTACAACTATCTCTGTGTATGTTGGCGATTTTTTACAATTTTAGAAATTGATTTAAATTTGCAACAACGAACTTGTACGAGTATTAAATTTTTCGTAAAAAACGGATTTAATGGTGCGTGAATGTTGGGAATGTTAGAAAATGGTCGTTTACCAGTGGCAAGAGCTGGTCATAAGTCAATCGAAGAAGATGAACGCAGTGGCAGACCATCGACATCGAAAACCGACGAAAACATTGATGAAGTAAAAGAAATGTTGGTCAATAACCGTAAATTAACCATCAGAGAGATAGCAGAGGACTTGAACATTGCCTATGGATCCGTCCAAGATATTTTGGTTAATGATTTGGGTTTCCGTCGTGTAGCAGCAAAGTTAGTGTCATACAAAAAAGAAACCGTGTTGACGTCGCAAGAGAGATGATTTGCAAGGCTGAATCCGATCCCACATTCATCAAAAGGATCATTACTAGAGACGAGACGTGGGTTTATGAGTACGACACGCAATCCAGACATCAGGCAAGTGAATGGCGTTCACCAAATGAGCCGAGACCAGAAGAACCACGTCGTTTTCAGTCAAAAAAGAAGGCAATGCTCACGATTTTCATGGATTACAACGGTGTAATGCATCATGAATTTTTGCCAGAAGGCCAGACAGTAACCAAAGAGTATTATTTGCGTGAAGCAATTCGCCGAAAGAGAGCAGAATTGTGGGCAGAAAACTCGTGGATTTTGCACCATGATAACGCACCGTCGCACAGTGCCATCATTATTCGTAATTTTTTGACGAAAAATGCAACAAATCCCATCCAACAGCCAGCGAATTCACCTGATTTGGCTCCCTGTAACTTCTTTCTGTTTAATAGAGTTAAAAAACCACTACGGGGAACGCGTTTCAGCAGCCGAGAGGAAGTAATGGAAAAATCGCAGGAAGCACTGATGGACATACCGAAAACTGAATATAAAAAATGTTTCGAGGATTGGATCAAACACTGGCATAAGTGTATTGCAGTCGATGGGGATTACTTTGAAGGGGAAAATATAGATTTAGATGAATAAACTGGTGTTTTTAATTTTCTGAATAAATTAAACTTTTTGATATACAAAGTCAAAATGTAAGTACAATGCCGACATCTCGGGAACTGCTAGATAGAATTTATAATCAATATGTGTGATCACATTCTTATTCTTACCACCAGTACTCTATCCAGTAATCTCTAGCCCACTTACGGACGTACTACGAAATATCGTGATTCATTCTTAAGCCATATACGAGTTCCAGTAACTCGTTTATGAAATGTCCGAGCTCTTTATATCCTAGTCATTATAACCAACGCACGCCGGGATCTCTTTTTCTTTTCCCCCAATTTTCCTTTCTTCGGGCTGTATGAAAATATTTCAGGAGTACACCATAATATGTTCATAGAGGTTTAGGCCGTGTTATTTTCGTAAAATTGTCCACAGATCGGACGGGCAAAGGCAGAACTGTTGCAATCGACGTCGTATTAACAATTCCGGATATTTTTGCCACATTATCACTCACAGTTGAGTTTCTTTTAAACGCATAACCTTTGACCCGTTGTTGGCTTAGCTGATTGATTATGAGGGCCAAAAACAAAAAGCTATCAAACATTCTGGAACGAGTTTAAAGTTATCTCTATTGGAAGATCTATCAACAAAAAACCAGCTCAATGACGTATAACCAGTGCTTTCCATTTGTTGGTTTAACCCTTTATCGTCCGACAGTACTTATAAGTACCACCATGTTAGCGTTCAAATAAAACCTATCGACGAAAATATGTTGTTCATGCTGTCTGTTGCATGTTTACTTGGATTGGTCTTTTTAACAGTTTTAACGGTATTTTTTGACAGCACGTTAGGCTTTGAAGAGATCTATTTTAGTTGATATTGATTTTTGTAAATATCCTTAACTTTTTTCGGTTTTTAGTTCATTGTCATATTTAACTATTGAAAAAACACGAAATTACCTGAAGTAATTAGAATTTTTCTTATATTTTCATTAAAAAACTAAAGTGGACTGGTAAGTACCGTCGGGCTCACAGAGTCATCAAATTTATAGGAACATTTTATTAAAAGATGATGAGATTTTGGTGATGCTTGAGGATTTACCTTTGGACAACAAAGAAGACACCGATATTGAATCTGAAGATGAATTGGATTTGCTTACATTACGATGAAGCTTTGCTTCAAGAGTTTGGCGAGTTGTTGATCGATAATGGAAATGTTTCGGATGATCGTTCAGAATGCAGGTTGTCGAAGAAAAAAATTGCCGAAGAAGAACCAAATCGCCACTGGAGAGCAAAGGATCATGAATCAGTTATTCCTGAGTTTTTGTTACCTGAGGGACCTGTTGAGGATTTGTTTGATACTCGTAGCTGTGTCAGTCCAACAGATTTTGTTCTAAATTTTCTTGAAAGTGATTGACCACACTTTGTACATTGTATATCAATCTAATCTTTACGCTACTCAGAAAAATAATGTGCTGGATTTGAAGAAGGGTGAATTCTTGGCTTTTATAGGAATCAACTTTGTTATGAGATACCACAAATTATCCAGCTGGAGGCACTTTTGCAGTGAAAGTGCGGATATGGGAGTTCCGCTAGTGGGCAAAACCATAAGCCGTAATAGATTTGACGCTATTTTGAGCAACCTTCATATAAACGACAACAGTATTATTCCAAGAGATAATCAAGATCGACGCTTCAAGCTTCGTCCAAGAATGAGAATGTTTGAATGAGAAATTCAACTCTTCCCACCATGGGACCAGACAGCTTTCTATTAATGAATCCATGGTTCTTTCTAAAGGCAGAAACTCAATGAAACAGTATCAGTGCTTAGCTGATCAACACGGTTATATCAAGAAATTTTCAATTTATCAGGGAAAAGATGACCAGCTTGAAACCAAATATGAAAATTATGCTCTTGGCCAAAGAATTGTCTTATCAATGACTGAAAAAGAGTGGGATAAACAAAAAATTATCTTTTTCGACAATTATTTTTCATCGGTGGGACTGCTCGAGAAATTGAAAACAGGGAAAACTTTAGGTTGTGGTACGATAAGAGCAAATAGAAAAGGCAATCCGAAGAACTTAAAAGATGATAAAAAAATGAATAGATTTTGACCACCGATCTTCGAAGGATGGGATCAGTTTTTTTAAATCGAAAGATACCAAAATGGTGCTTTTGGCTTCAATGGCAACGAGGCATCAACTGTTTCCAGTCAGGAGTGCAAAATGATGTCAATTGTCTTACAGTTGTTAAAGACTGGGAGGAGTAGATCATGCTGATCAACTAAGGTCCGCATATGGCCTGGATCGTAGGTCAAAGAAGTGGTGGCATCGCCTTTTTTGGGAAATGACAGAAATGTGTATTATTTGTTAATTCGTTTATCGTTTACACCCAAATGCATGAAAAGATACCACTTCTCGAGTATAAAAAATGTGTAACTTTAGGACTTTTATGACAAAAGGATTTGGCTGTTGACATACGAAGGCTTAAAGGGACATCACTGAGTGAATCCCCACAATGCAACAAAAAAAAAGAGGAGTCCGTTTCAAAGGATGTTCGACTGGGAAAGTTGGGAGTTCACTGGCCAAAATTTGTTGAGTCACGCAATATATACCTCCGTTGGAATGGCAAAAAAAAAACTGTTTTTCCTTGTATTGTTTTGTTGATCCTAATATTTTCTTTATATTTGTAACGTTATAAGTTCCATATACAAATAAAAAAATATCTTGAATTTGTTAACTTGCAATTTCTTTTATCCTTAGTCCAAACAGTACTTTTAATTTTTCTTTTCATCCTAAGATGTGCTTTGAAAATCTACAATTAGGTATCTTTCATAAGACACCTAAAAATTAAACATAATTAACAAATAAAACTATTTTTTTTTTAATTTATAACAACTCTGTCAGCAAAGGAATATAAATATATTTTCCCAAAGAAATGTGTTCCGACAGCCCAACGGTACTTTTGAGTACTACCATCAGTATTCGACCTTGAGAGTCCTTGAGAAGTCAAAACAAGAATTTTCCTTCTAATAACACTTTTAGATCAAAAATTATTAAAAAATATTTATCTTATACTGCCTTTTTAATTGCTTGAGCAACAAGGGGTTAAAAAAGTACCCACATCATGACGCCGAATAAGTTGTTATTCACAATCGGCTACTTTCGAAAACAGTAAGCTTTACAATTATATATTGTCTGATCTGTTTATAATTACCTTTTGATCTTCAGTATTAAAAAAATTAAGCCAAGAAAACACGTTCCTAAGAGCCCAGATGATATGTGTCACTTTTCTCAGAGCAATTGATAATTGTTGCTCTGTGGAAGTGCTTTTTTGTTTATGGTTGGTATTAAATGTTTAAAAACGTCACGAAAGCCCTCTTAGTTCAAAAAACACAATTACTATTTGAGAACTTTAATTTCCTGAAATATATTTATATAACTTAGTATGTATTACAATAATTTTACAATTCGTATTCTTACGTTTAGTTTTATTTTTTGTTATTTATTTATTTATTTTTTATTTTTTTTAACTTTTCACTTTTAACTTCTTTTACTTTTCCTATATGTATGACAACTGTTACTGCGCGTGGTCTTGCCCAAAAGCACTCCTTTCTTTCTCAATAATATGGCCGTCTACTTTCCAGTTGAAATGCTGCTGCCACCTTCACGCCGTGTTTTGCATGTCAAATGCTGCCAGGTTTGGCAATACTCCCCACTGGTAAAGCGATTCCTCGAATTGGTTTTCCACTTTCGCCAACCTGGTCAACATCTAACACAGCTAGTTTAACTGTGGGTCTCGTAAACATACTTTTCATCGATTTGACCACAGCGCTTCTGGTTTCACCATCTTTGCCTGGAATGGTCTTGAGGATTGTTCCTTTTGGCCAATAGTTCCGCGGACTGTCCGGATCTGTAATGACGACGATGTCTCCTTCCTGGATCTGCTTCGTGAACGCGTACCATTTAATTCGTCTAGTTAAGTCAGGAAGATATTCATTAACTCATCGCTTTCAAAAGCAATTCGCAAATTGCTCGCTGATAAACCAATTTTTTTTAAGGACGACACCATCATCGCTTAACTCTCTTGAAGTTTTTTCACCATTTGATGACCCAAGCAAAAAGTGGTTGGGTGTCAAAGCCTCATCATTTGCATTATCTAGGGGAACATAAGTAAGGGGTCTAGCATTTACAATTCTCTCTACCTCAGCTAACATAGTCAGTAACAGTTCGTCCGTAGGCTTTCTTGTTGGTATAATGTGACTTAAGGTTTTTTTCACGGATCTAATTAGCCTCTCCCAACTCCCACCCATGTGGGGTGAAGCGGGTGAAATGAAGTTCCATTTTAAATTTGGTGCGACCAAATTTTCTGCCAATTTTTCTGCGTCGATATTCTGCAAAGCCTCCTTCAGTTCGTTGCTCGCTCCCCGAAAATTTTTACCATTGTCGCTGAAAATTTCTAAGGGCCATCCCCTTAGCGCAATAAATCGCTTCAACGCCATTATGCATGAGTCGGTAGACAGCGTACACTAGTCAATGCCTATGTAGGAAAAAGGCCTAGTTAACGGCTGCAGTCTCGCTAGTGGAAGGTCCCGCATTATCGGTGGCTCTGGACGACATCGGATGTTTTTGCAAAATTGACATTTTTTTATTTTTATTTTTTTAAGCAAAGATCTAAGTTTTGGTATAAAAAACTTTTGGCGTAATTCGTTGATAACTGTTTCGTCGTTTTGGTGACAAAATCGTTCATGATACGCCTTTATGATCAACTCGATAATGTAGTGTTCATTTGGTAAAATTATTGGCCGTTTTGTGCTGAGAGATATGCCATAAGCTGCATCAATACGACCTTTTACTCTCAGTATTGAATTTTCATCTAAATAGGGTGAAAGCTTGTACAACCTACTCGTCCTATCGACCTCGAGTCTTCGTTCATTGGTGCTATTACTTCTACCGTTAAGAGCTGCGACTTCGTCGGCAAAAACTTCGTGTTGGCACATCTTGACGCAATAATGTCCGGCTTGCACGAGGTCAATACAGATCAAACATTTTGCAGTTTTTGAGTTTGTATTCTTTTTTGAGATATTTCGGATGAAACGAAAAACCTGTGCCATGCTTCGCAAAAGTCGTTTCCACTCGCTAAACCGTGAAACATCAATAATAGCTTCAAACTTCAGGCCATGATGCATGTGAACATATCTTACTTCTTCAGTTGATGGTTCTATCTGTACCATCGGCTATCGGATCGGAACTCTGCAGTTTCTTGCGTCGGTCTCTCCGAGGATTTCACCTACACGGAAAGCAATGAAATGTTTATATTTCCTGTGGTCGGAGTTGATCCAACTCAACACAGTTCTCGAATCCGTCCAAAAATATTTCTGTGTTATTTTTATTGAATACCCGGCTGTGATCATTTTTGCTAGTCTTACTCCTAAGACTGCTGCTTCTAGTTCTAATCTGGGTATTGACATTACCTTCAGTGGAGCTACCTTCGTTTTAGCGGATATCAAAACATTTTGAATCATATTTCCATCATCAATCCAAAAATATCCCACATATGTCATCCTCAAACTTATGTATGAGCTGGATAAGTGTCAGCAGCGCCCTTAAATAAAATACATATTTGTCTATTGTTATCACAAACACAATGCCAAACAGGTTGACTTAATTAATGTCAAAAAATGAATTTTCCCCTTGGGAAGCATAACTTTGTTAGCCCTGCTTTCGAGTGATTATCATGACCTATTTCTGTTTCGTCTTTTTTTTTTTTTATTAATTAACTCACAGAAAGATGCCCACAAACAAGCTTTGTGTTTCTCTATCGAACCACAACGAAATGCACACAATTCATTCATCCGGTAACCTTTCGATAACCGAGAACCCTTTTCGACAAGTCTGTTCAATCAGCGTAGCATCTAGTCATTAAGCGGTAGCGAAATGTGAGCCGTTTCTCTTAAAATGACTGCACATCGGCATGTGCAATACAAATACTCATACCAAAGCGCTGAAAGCCGACTGCTCTGTTTACTTGGTCCTAATTGGCATCCTCGTTGTCGACGACATCGTCGTCATCGGCATCGGCATCGTCATCGTCATCGTCATCATCATCGGTCTCCGTCATTTAAATATCGTTTGAAGGCTTATATTTCGTTCCAATCATTTCAACAGAAAGCTTGAAAGGCTGAAAGGCTGAAAAGCAGGTGACATCCTCTAACCATGCCATACTATACCATGCATTCATCTAACGTGTGTGTAACGGGGATCCGCTTGTGATTTAGATTTTAAAAGCTGTGGATGGTTCAGTTCATACCACAGCAAAAGCAGCAACAGCAGCACTACAGCAGTTGAGAGTAGGTAAGGGAAGACCGTTTTTTTTAATATTTCATGGAAATAGTTTTCCTTTTCATCAGTGTGTTTAAGGACCCACTTTCATTTGTTTGCTTTAGCTCTTCCGCCGCGCTTTCATGTCGCTGTGTACGGTTTCACTTATGCATCTTTTACCATATATGTATATAAAATTTAAGTCAGAGGACTCTCATAAAATGCAAATTTACGTCAATATGAGTCTATGACGGTGGTACTTGCATCGTCACACCCATGGTAGAATGGTAGCAACCAGCAGCAGTAGCATCAGAAACGGCGTCAGCAGTAGCGGCGACGACTAGGCAATAGTACTTCATGTCACCTGCATTGTGCCATGAAAGTGTGCCTTCACTCGGTTCTTCTTAGTCTTCTCTTTCGTTCGACGAATGACTAATGACTTCAACCCCCAAGACGCATTCTGTGCTGAGGACTTTGTGAATCCCTTATACTCGTACCATGCCACACACAAGTTTTTGTCGTTTACAATACTGCACAGTGGTACATAAATTATGATACGAGCACCTTACCAAAAGTGTTTATTGTAAATCGCCAGTGCAATTCGCAGCCAACTCAATAACGATCTCTTCTGCGTTTTTAGTCTCCATCGTAATGAGATGAGTTTCAGCCATCATATTGAGAAATCTTTTTCCCTACAAGTATGTCACCGCCTCTGTTATTTCTCACAAATCTCAAAGCACATTGCTCTCAAGAACACTTAGTTCGGCACTTTACCTTAAGGGCACTTTATTATATGGCTAAGTCCCCATGATATGCTTCAATTTGTTTATGATGCTTCATCGTCCCTGTGTCACATTAATATTTATCCTAATGCATAATTTTTCTAATTAAGTCAATACGAGTGCAAACAAAATCAAAGGATAAGGAGCGTGATGGTTTCAAAGGGCTTTTCAGCAAGGAAAAAAAAAACACTTTCTTTAGAATAAGTGATTGGATTCATATTAGGGCAGTTATCGTTCATTTTCTTTTTTAATTAGTTGAATGACTATGTAATTAACAAATACAATATAATAATAAATTATATGTTAGAGAATTTTCACACGTTTGGTGGTGTTAAATTGAATGAACCCTGTCAGTATGCTAGGGCCTTTTTACTATTATTTCAGCGTGTTTGGACCTAAGGTCAGTAAGGATTTTAACAAGTAGTCAGAAATGAATATTGTGGGAGGCGAATTGTTAATGAGTCACTAATAGCTCTGATTTTTTTTTTTATAATTTGCTCGCACTCAAATCCCTTGAGTACCCTTAAAATGCTTGCACACAGCGCGGGCGAAGGAAAATCAGGGAGGATAGAAGAAGAGGTACCAGTGAACGTTGGTTTTAAATGTTAGAAGGTTATAATGACTAGGAAATAAAGAGCTAGGCAGGGCATTCCATAAGCGAGTTGTACGCCTTAAGAATGAATCACGAAATTGTAGAGTACATCCGAAAGTGGGCTTGAGGGTATACTGATGAGCATTCATATCGAGACGGGTGTTACGGTTAAAAGTGTGAATGGGCGCAATGCTACTGGCGATTTCTACGGAGAACTGTTGGTGGAAATAGCGATAAAACAGAGTGATATTAGTATCACCTATGAGTTTTATAGCACGGTTTTGGATCCTATCTAACAGGCGTAGAGGTGTTTTGGGCGCACTAGACCAGATGTGGGCATTGTACTCCAATTTCGGGAGGATCAACGATTTATGGATTGAGGCCAGATTAGAGGGGGTGAAATATTTCTTACATCGCTTGAGAAAATCTAAACATTTCGCAGCATTTTTGACGACATCGAATGTGTGGTCATTTCAACGTAAGTTGTCACTGACACACATACCGAGAATGGAAAATTTATCGGTTTTGACGATGTAAGTGCCATTCATGGATACCGGCTGGGTGTTTAAATTTCGCTATAACGACGGCAGACAGCATTGTGTTTTGGAAGCATTAAATTTCACTCTGTTGGTAGTTCCCCAATTGGTTATTATTATTAACATACGCTGCCGTTCCTGTTCTACAGCCGAAGAGCAGGGACGTGAGTCCGAGAACCAATATGAAAAGCAGAGAGTACTGTCGTCAGCAAAGGAACGTATTGAATTAGCAGACAACTGATGGTTTATGAAAATTAGAAAGAGTGCCGTACACAGAACGGAGCCCTGGGGCACACCGGCATTTATTTTGTGAATATGGGACTTGAAATCGTCCAAGACAACTTGAATCGGCCGTTCCGAAAGGTAATTTCTAATCCATTGAAGAAGAGAGTCATCGATTCCAAAGCACACATTTTCGACAAAAGAGCCTGATGCAAAACTCTGTCAAATGCATAAGAAATATCAAGTGCAACTATCTTGCTTTCGCCAAAATGATGTACGCTTTGGTTCCACTTTTCAGTGAGACATGCCATCAGATCACCAGTGGACCTGTTGCTACGAAAATCGTACTGCCGGTCATTAAGAAGTTTTCGTATTTCGAGATATTTCATTAGCTGACGGTTTATCAGCGTTTCCATTACCTTGGAAAGAAGGAACGTAAGTGCAGTGGGTCTGTAGGAAGATTCGGCTTTCTTATGGACGGCTTGGGGAAATGCTGTTTTTCATCTGCTCGGAAAGAGTCCTAAAGAGTGCAATTGATGAAAAAGCTTACGCAGTGGTTTTGCCAGCGAAGAAGAACACCTCTTCAGAAGGGGGGAGATAAATTATCTGGACCAGCGGATTTATGTATATTAAGATCTTTAAGAACTCTTGCCACTACACGAGTGCGAAAGTGAATTTGTCCCATTGAAAATTCGACGCACTCAAGTGTAGGCGGAGACAAAGCATAATCTGGAAGTGTTGAGCTGGCCGCAAAGTGTGCAGCAAGCAGATTGGCCTTGTCCAAAGAGCTGACAGCTAGAATGTCATTGTAAATAAGCGTTGGGATGGAGGATGAGGCAGAATTTCTAATATTTTTGACGAACGACCAAAAACTTTTACTAACTTTTGGACATTGTAGTATTTTTTGCCTCAGTTTTTGGTCGTATTGGAATTTCACACGCTTGAGAAAGTTGCAGTCATTTCTGGCTCGTCTGAAGTTTTTTTGATTTTCCTCAGTTGAGCTGGTCTTGGAGGACCGAAAAAACATTTCTCTAACCCTGACAGCCTCTTTACAGCTCGAGTCGTACCATACCTTTCTTTTGGTTTGATACTCTTCATCCGATGAGAGATACTGTTTCTCATTCCAAAGAGAATGGTGTCTGTGATCATATCAGCAGCGGCATCCACGTCGTTATCGAGGAAAAATAACGACCAGTTAAAATTCCTAAAGAAGCTGTTAAGACCGCTCCAGTTGGCTTTCTCGTATTGCCATACGGTTCTTTTAGAAATCTTTTCTCTAACTGTGTGTTGTGAAATTAGCTGATATGATATGGCGGGGATCTACCTGTATTTCACTAAGTGCCAAACAGCTGGTCTGTATTTAGAGACGTGGACGTAAGCAGAAAAGTGATTGCGTTTTAGCCCGCGTATATTGGCAATATCCACTCTGAATTCCCGAGTCATTATAACGAAAGCCAAACACAAAAACACAAACACCGACGTTACTAAGCACAGCTGTGAAGTATAAATTCAGAGTTGGTTTTACCGAATCAAATTGTTGTAGGTGTTATGCCCTTACAACAATAGGAACCAGCACACCACCAAAATTCAAACCCACAGCCCGCTATCCATCGGTTGTTACACACGCTCAGTTACTGCACGCGCTGTATGACAATGTAATACAGCAACGGCAGTGACCGAGTGCAAGCAACAGCTTGACCAGGGGTGATGCCCGCACTGTGGATGACGATTTCACTATACTCGCGCGTTGTTGATGTTGTTTTTTTTTTTGTTTGGTGCCCGCACAGCGAATTTTTTTTTTTGGGGGTTTGTGAACTCGCGCGCGGCTTTTTTGTTGTTCTTCACTCGAGGAGCGAATTTACGAGTGCATATGTGCGTGTGCACTGGTCGATAGTCAGCTCGGCACTCCCTCATATCCCCAAAGTGGGTTATTGTCTCCGAACCATCCGTGAAGGGGTTCCAGAAAGCCCCTTCGTGGTTGGAAGTTGTATGAGGGGTTATCTACCCGGCGACGTAAAAGCCCTAACTAATAGCGTCGGATAGGAACGGATTTACTGGTGATGATCCTGCAAAACGAAAAACTAAAAGGCCACGTTGACTAGAACAGCTAGCAGATGTTCAACATTTTTATAAATCAGATATTATCTCCATCTAGAAAGTGCCGTGAGATGTACAGGATAAAAGGAGCATGATATATTGTGCATAGGTTACGCAGAATGCTGCAGAGAATAAGAAGCGTCTATATGTGTGCGAGTTTGTATTATAATACTACACACCAAGGCTGAATTCACCAATAAGAGTTGAATAAAAACGGACTTTTTATTAGGTCCTCGACGACGGACTTTAACTAAACCTAGCACACTGCTTCGTCGTTCACGAAGAAACATCGCGGACACCTGACAGTAAACCAATTATTCCTCCAGTTTTAGAGATGTTCGAATATTGCGAGCGGCCAATGCAAAGTCTGTTATCTACTCATAGTTACTATAAACGGCGCAACAATGGAGAAATACTGTGAGGAAATTTAACGTTGAATGGCTGCAATCTCAAAAAACCGGCAGAACATTTGCAGACCTTGTAACCCACCTATCTTGTCGTCGCATTTACAATTTGAATAAATTGCAGAAAATCGGTGCCATTTATGTTAAGTGTCAGAATTTCCGCAACTAGGTTGACCGGAAATGTCCACAAAATCGCCAGTTTGATGAAAAGCCTAGACCAGCACATGTGTCAAAACAACTGCCTAGAAGAAACAGAGCAGCTCGTGCAGAAGTTTGATAGAATATTGGCTACTCCAGAAGAAAAAAATATCGAAAGCAGCTATTCTAGGAACAACGTTTGAAAATTTTAGAAGAAGGTGTCAAACCAAAAAGACCTGATCGGAAATCTATGCATATAAGGAAAGGAATTTGGTTTTAGAGTCACAGTCGGAGCTAGGGATGCAAACTATTTCTGCAAACTTTTAAACCACAGGACATTGGACTAAAAGCAGTTAAGTTACCGGATCGGGCGGCTTGCATGCTGAGCTATTTTAGGCAGCAATACTATATATGACTTGATAGGAAACTTACACCAACTCGAGGTTTTTTCGAAGAATAATATGACTGATGCATTCATCACATTTAAACCAGACCATTTGTCTGATCCACAAAAAAAGCGATCCTCTAAGCTGCGCCAACTAAACACGCAACCATTAACATCGTGTACTAGATTTTGTGGGTAATATTGTTTGAATGACTGAAATCATTTTTCAACGACCTGATTGGCCATTATCAATGCAATTTCAGATCCGGTAAGTCCACAATTTGGGGTAGGTATTTCCTACAGCGAGTACAAGCTGTAACATCGACCCGATTGAAAAAATGCACATCGGTCGCGTTCGATGGCTAGAATATATCGTGCGTATTAACTTGCCGGCTTTTTTTCGACTCTTAGCCGGAAAATAACGTAATCGACGAAGTCTTTCCTTAGGGGCCCAGACAAGTAGTTAAAAGGGGACACAACTTTCTCGAAATGGGCCATAGGCAGCAGTTGACTAAAGACCGCGCTAATTAGACAGATTTGTTAGCTGGGACACGCGTACCAACAGAGAGATGGTGAAATCTTTGGGCACCTCAGTTGGGCTGGAGCTCACTATGCCTAACTCTGAACTGTTCAGAGTTTTACCATATTGTAACCTCTACCTTCTACGACCTGAACTTTAGCTGTTTTCGGTGTTAGTGTACCGTGAATTATTCTTACGAAAGTCCCGGTTTTTCGGTGTAGGTTTTGCTACAAGTACTAAATTCTCTCCAATACCGATGACATTTTTCTGCATTTTTGAACTTAATTTGAATTAAAATAAAATCACAATTTCTTTCATTTCAAAGAGCCAGTAATCAATTATTCTTTGCTCGCTATTCAAGGAATCCTCTTAATGATCTCATCTTCATCCACACCTTTTTCGGGTTTTTTGTTTTCGGTAACAACATTCTCCTTGACTTGTGTCATCATTGCATCATCTAGGGATTGTATGGTATACTCGTATGCAAATTAATCCACTGCTCGTCGGATGACTTTCTAAGTTAATTTTGATAATTTTGATTTACTAGAGGTACCCATAGACGCTAAATCTCTTTTATATGGTTAAAAGTTACGACAATATTTCAGTTGCGAATAAGCCTTCTTATACGAAAATTCGGGCTTAAAGGTTCATTTTCCTAAATAGCTTTATTTTTGTTTGGCCGGCAAGTACCTGTCTGTTGTTATTGTGCTATCTTATCCCAATTTCTGTCAGGAACCTTTTACCTTTTCGAGAATAACTTATGTCTTAAAAATGTCTTATTAGTTGGTTCGCGATTTAGCGTCGATAGTCACTTGCACCTGTAAGAATTGAGGGGTATTCTTTTCGAACTTTAAATTGCAATGAAACACATACAAATCATTAGATGACCATGACTTCGATTTAAAAAAGACATATTTTCAGTCCAATTTTTGAACATTTTTCCAAGTAATACTCCCAGCCTGTAAACCGTACGAGGTTGTACTGGACGGGTGTTATTTAGTAGTGCGCACATGAACGTTAATTGGTCAAAGATTTCACAGATAGCTTGCTCTGGTGGACGATTATGGGCTCCAAAAAATGATGAAGAGCTCTGAAAGATTTGGGAACACAATTCCAGTTTTGGAAACACTCTTTAACGATATGCAAGTATTGTTGATTATGTAGTCTTTCCATGAAAATTTCTGCTCAAAAGAAATTTCATGTACTGATCCGTATGCCAACGTATCAAACTGCTGGTTTGATAGTTATCTCTATTGAAAGTCCTATCACTCGAAAAACAAAAAAGAAAAATACCCTCTACTCGTACATACAATACTATTGCACATAACATACGTATTACGTATGTACGCGGTATTCGAAGTCCGTTGCTCTTTAATGTCGTGCAATGCTTTCAACTGGAGCAGGACATTGCCGAGTTCGGAACGACATCTCTTCCTTTTATCGATTATAATGCCATCATAAGCAAGGATATAGCAGTCCTGTCAATTATTTCATAAAAACGGTAAATGTTAACGGATTAAGAACAAATTTATGTACTTAGGGTCTTTCGTTAACTACAAAGGAAATTGCAATGACGAAGCCGCACATAAAGTTAGCGTGTGGTGGTTTAAATGCTGCGACCACTCCGCAATATTTTCTGACACAACAGTCGTACGCACGGCTTTAACATACGCATAGCAGTTGGACGATGTGCCAGAAGGGCAAATGATTAATAAATTGTTTACTAGTGTTGCGTTCTCCCATCGTACACTTTGGAAAATTATGTCGACTGCCAGGAAAACATTTCCATGTAATTACCGATATTTTACGATTTTTCATAATAAAATCGAATCGACCTGTTTTTGGATTTTACTGGTTTGAAGGACATCAAATAATTTAATTGACTTTAGACAATTGGAACATTATTGCATGTTCTCTGGTTGGTGTCTTAAAGGAAGCCACAAATACATATAATCGGAAACTAGGTGTTGAATAATCCTTTTAACAGAAAATGGATAAATGTTAAATGCAAAGATGTAAACAGGCGAAAAAGGTTGCTAAACGCAATCGTTATACGAATACATTTTTGATGTTTTTCAACTTGCAGTTGCTGTTATGACTTCATATAATTAAACGCACATTCAACTATTTTAATGCGAATAAACTATCATTTGGAATGCAATCTGCTTATCCCGACAAAATATATAGAAGAAGATATTGGTCATAGCGTGAAGTAGAACAAATATTTAACCAAAGTTCCAGTGACGAAGATGATGAAGTATTGCGGAATCGATCTTGTTACTCGTATATTGCCACCATTAAAAGTTGATCGATTAAGAGTCGATGAAGATCTCAACTTACGAGTAGATATGTTACTGATTCGTTGTTGCTGCTTGAAAACGCTGGCAATATGCTGTAGAAATGCAAGGTGTTCATTCGATGACAGCAATTCTGCAATTTCAAAGATTGTTCAAGGAAATCAACCATAAGATGAAACTAAATTAGAAGTTATTGATGAAATTGATCTACGCGTAGCTGGGACTATAGGTAATGCAGTCTGTTTACAATGCAGCAAAGTGGGCAAAAGAAAGCAACTCCGTTGCTCCAACTCCAACTGAAACGAATAAAATTTGGAAACTTCAAAGTAAAAAAAAAAAATATTTTCATAATTCATGTAAATTTTTTTAATTTGCTTTAAAACTCTGTTTTTATTAAATTCATTCACAATTACAAAAAATAAAAAAAATTATTTGGGTTCCCATTCTTTCCTCAACTTCTTTCGAATGTCCTTCATAAGGTTTTGGACACTCTTTTCCATTTAGCACTAAAATCTTTTACGTCCTTGGCACACTGCTCACTTTTCCTCAATTTAGCTTTGACCAAAGTCCAATACCTTTCAATGGGACGGCACTGTAGAACATTGAGTGGATTCATGTCTTTTGGAACAAAGTCGACATTTTTATCAAGAAGAAAGTTCAACGTCGCATGAGCATAGTGAGCTGAAGCTAAATCTGGCCAAAATCATGTTGAACCCTCGTGTTCGTTTAAAAAAGGAATCAACCGTTTTTTTAGGCACTCGTTAATGTACAATTCTCCGTTAACTGTTTCCGTTGTAATAAACAATGAGCCTCTGTGTCCACGTTGGCAAATGGCCTGCCGAACGAGATATTTTTACCCGAATTTTTCCATCCCAATCGATGTTGTTGATTGCGGAAGAATCTCAGCTTCAAACGAGTTGTAAAACTGAGCACCTGGAAGAGTAGTAAAGTCGGCTTTGACATAAGTTTCGTCATCCAAAACCGAGCACGCTTTCTTGTTGCCGATCAACTCGTATAGCTTTCGGACTCGTGTTTTTATGACTTTTTTTTTGCTTTTCAGTAACTTTTGGTATTTGTTGTTTTTTTCGTGTTTTTAGACCGTTACGTTTTTTAGATCTTTGTACCATTGTTTGGTTGGTATTACATTTCCGAGCAACATCTCTGGATGACATAGTCCGGTTTTTTACGATGGTACCCACTATTTTCCTGTCCAAATTTGTATCATGTGCTCCAGTTTTAGCTCCACTTTTCTGTTTTCACTTAACTGTCAACGTCTCCAAATATCGTTTAATAACAGAATCCACTGTACTGCGTGCTATGTTTAAATTTTTTGCGATGAAATGATTTGAACGCGAAGTATTTTTGAGCCATTTGTCGATGATCTTTTTCCTCTTGACTCATATTTTATAAATATTTTAAACCGCACCGAACTAAAATCAATAACAAACTGAAACTAGAGAATATAGAGGCTAATTTGGGTACAAAATGGAATTGCAATTTTTACGCATTGGAAGTATAGCCCGTATTAAAATTTACAGATTTTATTCGTTTCAGTCCTTATATTTTATACTTCATAGGTTATTTTAATCCATTTCAGTTGTTCGAACTATTTTTTCGTAAACAACGGTATAGAATTATTTGTATTATTATTATTATTAGATAACATGGTATGTACATTAAGACATAGGCCTCTTATAGTACTTAAGCTTGATAGTTAAAATAGGAACTTAATTTCATTACATTAGATGTTTAAATTAACAAGATATATAATATTTCAAAAGTAAAAACAATTCATAAGATTACTGAAATAAGCATGGTTAACATTTTTAAAAATATAATTATATAGACAAAAAAAAGAAAAAAAGAATAGAAAAGAAAGGAAAGTCAACGAAGATGAAAAGTAAGAAGTAAGAGAGAGAGGAGTTAAATATGCATTAATCTTTATTGATGCTGAATAGAAAAATGCCTAAATATTGAAGTTTTAAGGCTTGCGGCATTGGTAGTACCCTCCGCACGGCGTGAACGAAAAACAACCTTGATGAGTTGAGATATTTAAATTTTGGTAAGTTTATATTAAGTGTTCTGCGATAAGAAGAAAACTCAAGCTTGCAAAACAGATAACTTGGCGTTTATGTCATTATAAGTTTGTGTAAGAATATACAATTTCTTGCATACATGTGTTGTACTAAAGTGCAATCCAATAAACCTTTCACATAGACCGATATCCGATCGTATCTGCGTAGTCCATGAATGTATCTAACTGCATCATTGAAGGCTACCTGTAACTTATTACGTGACAACGAATCCATGCTACTAACTTGAACGAGCTGCCGTCGAGTTTTAAAGGGTGTGAAGTTTGCAGCCAACCACAGTCTACGCAAACAACCATAAATGCGACCCATGACGTAGTTTATGTGGTTGTTGCAGGACAGATTGCGGCTTATTACGAACCCAAGGCTAGTAGCCGACTCCACTATCGCCAATTTAGATTCCGATATGCATATATTTGACACCAGACTCAGTTCGAAATTGCTTTTTGATATGGGTAGAACCTGACACTTAGAAGGATATAGCAACAGCCCGTGTTTGTCTGCCCAGTCATTAATCGCTGATAAATCCCTGTTTAAACAAAAAAGTAGTTCGTCAAGCCGATTCATAGGCATAGACATACAATTGAACGTCATCTGCATATACAGGGTGAGTTTTTTTAACTTGAGACATCCGAATTACTCGGAAAATACGCGATATCGCGAAAAATGTTTCAGAAAAAAGTCACAAGGTTCTGAAGGGGACATAAGATGGTGACCACGAGTTTGGCCTTAAGACCCATTTTCAAGGTCAAGAGAAGGTCACTTTTTATTTTTCAAATGATAATTCCTGATTTTCATTGCTCAGTCGTATTGCTCGTAGGCTTGTCATTTGTTTTTACATACTGCGTTTAGCATAACCCAGAAACAACGACGTGGACGTAGCAGTATTTTGTTTCCTTCGGGGTGATTAATTAGAGTGGGTCCGTTTGCCTCCCACTGTTGAATCATTGAATTCTTCCCATTTCGACGTTTATTTCCCGAGACTATTTCAACAAATGCTCGAAAATGTGACCATTCACTTCAATACACTTGTCTATCCGCGCTCTAAATGAACCAACAGAACTGAGAAGTATTTCTGGCGTAATCTTCCAGCAAGCTTCAGTTATTCGTCTTTTCATGTCCTCACGTGTTGTTGACTTTTTTCTGTAAACCTCACGTTTTAAGTAGCCCCACAAGAAGAAATCAAGTGACGTAAGATCAGGTGATCTAGCAGGTCATTGCCTCGGACCCCCTTGTCCGATCAATCGTTGATGGTAAACATTGTTTAATACACCCCGGGCTACTTGGGAATAATGGGCTGGACAACCATCATGTTGAAACCACATTGTTTGTCGCAACTCCAATGGCAGTTCTTCTAATAATCCTTTAAGATGGTCCCGCAAGAAGTTTGCATACTTTTCGCCATTCAAGTTGCCTTCAATAAAATATGGACCTATTAATTTATCCCCAATAATTCCCGCCCAAACATTAACATTGCAAGGGTGCTGGCGTTCAACTTGTCGCAACCAAATAGGGTTTTCGGTGGCCCAGTAATGCATATTATGTCGATTGACCATACCGTGATTGGTGAAAGTCGACTCATCAGAGAATAACACCTTGGCGAAGAAAAGGGGGTCTCGTTCAATTTGCTGAAGTGCCCATTGACAAAAGGATACCCGGTTGCGAAAATCTTCACTAGGAAGTTCTTGATGCATTGAAACATGATAAGGATGGTATTTATGCCGATGTAATACCTTACAGACAGTCGTTTGAGAAATTCCTGATTCACGACTTATTTGGCGAGTTCTAATGTGAGGATCGTGTGCAACGGCAGCTAACATTGCTATTTCATAGTCCTCAACAGCCACCCTGACCGGTTGCACACTTCCTTCTCCAGTGAATTGTTGGATGACCCGATAAAAGGAAGGAAGGAAGGAATTTTCTCTGGAATTGAAATAGCCTGCATTATTAATCTGGACAACGTTACTAATAATAATCAGTTCCTCAAAACAAATATCGAACTTCTAAATGAAGTGTATTTTTCGAGTAATTTGGATGTCTCAAGTTAAAAAACTCACCCTGTATATGCATACGAGTGTGCACACATACCAATGGCAAATCGTTGACAAACATGTAAAATAAAATCGATCCAAGAATGGAATCTTGAGGAACACCTTGCAATAAGGGCAAAACAAAGGAAATCCTTCCACCAACAACGACCCTTTGAAATCGGTTCGACAAGTAGCTTTGCAAAAGTTTAACAGCTCTTTCGCCAAAACCGAAAAAGTGTTTAAGCTTCCATAAAATAATTTTGTGATTCACTTTGTCAAATATTTCGAAAAATCGAGAAAGCAAAGTAATGTCACGAGCCCTTTGTCATAGTCTTGCCTTACATCATCCAAAATCTTCACCATTGCCGACTGACAACTATGCCCTTTTCGAAAGCCTGACTGAGAAGAAGTCAATAAGACTCCCTCAAATACATTTGATAGGCATGGGAAAATGCCTATTGGCCTAAAATCGTTAACAGAACTTGCGTTCGAACATGCATCGGAATAACCCGTGCATGTTTCCAAGCCTGGGAAAAGGTAGATGTCATAATACACGAATTAATTATGTGGGTTATATGCTTTACAATACTGGGTAAAATTATTTTTAGAAATTTGACTGGTATACCGTCTTCACCGATTGCATTTGACTTAATGGAGGCAATGATTGAAATTACATCAGTCTCAGTAAGGCTTGCCTTTTCACTGATGTAAAGGTGTTCGGATGAAAATGAAACATACCACCAGCCATTGCATTGTCAACAAAATGTGCATTTAGCTCATTTGGATTTAACGAACAGTTATCATTCCCTCCATTCCTCCACAGTTCCTTTGGGGGCAAAGACATACTAAGTTTAGAGGAATAATTATTTCGTTTCGAATCATGCACAATGCTAGTGGCTGTTTTACGAGCTTTTTTATAAGTGACCCAATTAAAAGAAGAACGATTTCGCTTCCTTTTGCTGTGAGGCTTAGTCCTGATTTTTAGCGCATTTAAAACTTCCGCAGTAAGCCAAGGGAAAGTCTTATTGCGAAAAAAAACAGTCCTAACAGGCACGAAATCTTCATAGAGTTGGGCAACACATAATTGAAAACGATTATTTTGTTCATTTGGATCTGGACTCTGTCTATAAAGAAACCAGGGAGTCGTTGTTTGTGCTGCAATTTGCAGAGCATTGATGTTAATAGATTTAAAATCTTTAAATTCAAAGGTCGTAGACTTATTGATACGAGAAAAATTAATATCGTACGTGCAAAGCAACATATCATGGTGAGAAACACCACCCATAGAAGAACTGCTGATTGATCTGAAACAAGACCAACATCAAGACGACTCGGTGGTGCATCTGTACGAAAACAAGTTGGATAGGACGTGTTTACAACATAAATTGGCGCGACCGAGAATAGTTGTTTAATAAGTTGGTATAAGTTGGCATTAAAATCTCCTAATATAATAATATTTACAAATCTGGGTGGAAATTTGACAGAGCAGAAAAAAATGGTTCACATGAAAATCTCCGGTTAGGGTTATAAGAACAAGAAACCAAACATTTAACACTTCCATCATGAACCTCAGCATAGTGTATTCAACATCAGTGTCGACAGATAGATAGAACATATAGTGAATTGCACCAATAGTTATGCAGCTGCAGATAAAATCGATACAAAATTCATGACAGGGTACATGATGTACTACGAGTATATCTGACTTCACTGCAATTTACTACTAATAGCACGACATAGTTTTTTAGTTGGAACTGATTTGAGATCGATTCTCTCCTAAGGATCCTAGGGATACATTTTCCAAGGTAACACCATTGAACGCTTCCTGGAATTTGGTATTTTTGCAAACCAATTATCCATTGGCAAGCAAATAATCGCGTACTATGGATTCCTCCATTCATATGAAATGTCCATAAAACCAATCAGATGCGACTATAAATTACAAAACCCTTGATATGTATCTATCAGTTCATTCCTTATGGATCATCTGATATTAATGATGAAAATTATGGTCCTGGTTAAATTGCTGATCTTCGCCTACTTTCTCACGTGAAAGATCAAGGTTGACATACGGTAACGTTCGATAACTTTTTCTTCGAATAAACCTTTATGCTGACTTCCATTTTTTAGCTATTTTACAGCAATTAAAATGTTTTTTTTGTATATGAATCGGAATCTAGTGAAACTCGTTCCGAAAAATAAAGCCTACCAAATTCCAGGTAAACGAAGAAAGTTGAAAAAACGAGGTTGCGACTATCTTGCGGAACGATAACAGTATTGTCTATATCATGTCCAATAATTTCGTTTAAGAACCAATTACTTTATGCAAGGCGACTCGATCTAAGAACCAGGAAAATGGGGCAGATAGAACCGATCGTTTATTCGACAACGGAATGAATAACTATGGAATCAAAATTCGTTTCAAAAAATGGTGTACGCCTGGAAATTCCAGTGTGTAGTCAAAAATTTCGAGAAGAAAACAAATGTTGTACGAGTATATCACAAGTTGAATTTAGAATTTTCGTGGTTGAATGTTTGTTGCGTTCAGTGAAGACACCTGTGAAAGGAGCCTTCTTCATTGGAAAGGGTGCTGCATCTGTCGTATGTGGTGATCGAGTAGATCATTTGCTTGTCGGCAATGCGCAAAGAAATCGTTGCTAGCAACGTGAAAGTGAAAAACTTAACACATGCTAAGACATTATAAGTGTTTCATACCCACTTGAGTGTTAAGTTATTTTTAAGACAAAAAAAAAAGTAACGTACTTACATACTTAGATGGCGCTATAGACCAGGGCCTCTACAAATATGCCTCTCCCGCTAGAGCAATCTTTTGCCAGCTGCCTCCAGTTGCGCAAACGAAGTTGGCTGAAGTCCCCTTCCACTTGTGTGCGCCCCCTAAGACGAGGTTGTCCTCTACTAACTTTTGTCTCGAAGCTACCGGCAGTATTTTCTTCCACTTTCGTCAGTATTCTCGCTTCTACGCCGTAATTTAATTTTTGGTGGGGGCAAAAGTCCCCATTTATTCGGCTTAATACAAGCTATAACTTAAAATTAAACTTAAACTAAAACTTAAAACTAAGGTTGGTTATTGTGGTGAAGGAGAACGGATTTGAGGTAGTCAAAGACGTTAGGGTTTGAATTAATTTTTCGTAGCATGCGGGAGATTGGTTCGTTCGCGCTATAGGTAGTGTGGTGGGTTGGGAGATAGAAGAGACGAGGGGTACGTAGATTACGAGGGTTAGTGTTGAGGAAAATAGAATTGTGAAGGGACGTGCATTCAACCTGACCTGAAAGAAGTCGATGAATGAAGAGAAAGTCGGCTGCATTTCTGCGTTCCTCAAGGGTGTTTAGGTTAATAAGGTTGAGACGGTTTTGATAAGGGGGCAGAGTAAAGGGATCATCCCAGGGCAAACCTCGAAGAGCGAATCGAAGAAAACGGCGCTGGATGCTTTCGATTCTCGAGATATGAACGCGATGATATGGGGACCATACTTGACTGGCGTACTCTAGGAGGGGACGAACAAAGGTAATATAGAGGGACCTGGTCACATATGGGTTGGTGAATTCTTTGGACCATCGTTTTACAAAACCTAGTGCAGAGTTGGCTTTAAGGATTATCCCATCCATATGCAAACGGAAGTTGAGCTCCCTATCACACAAAATGCCGAGGTCGCGAAGAGATTCAACGGAGGAGATAGGTTGGTTGAGGAGAAGGTAGAGTCGGGGAGGAGATTTGAGCCGCCTATGTGAAAAGGTGATGGATTGGCATTTGGTGATATTAAGTTCCAAACAATTTTTGAGGCACCAGATCGAAAAACTATCAAGGTCTTGTTGAAGAAGGAAGGAGTCATGGGGAGAGGAAATGGTTTTGAAAAATTTGGTATCGTCGGCGTAAAGGGAGACGGACGAGTATTTGATGATCCTATCGAGATCATTTATGGTTAATATAAAGAGAAGGGGACCGAGATGGAGCGGAGTGGGCTGACCTAAAACGAACACTGTAAAAACGGTTTTCGAGGTAAGAGGATATCCATTTTAACAGTATGGGTTCAAAGCCGAGGGCAGACAATTTGAAGAGTATTAATCGATGAGAGATTTTATCGAAGGCTTTGCTAAAATATGTTGCAACTACATCGACTTCGTTGCCGTTCTCTAGGGCAGAGATGGCAAAGGATACGAATTCAACGAGATTTGTGGTGGTTGACCTACCCTTTAGGAAGCCATGTTGTCTAGGGGAAATAAGTAATTTGCATTGGAAACTTAGAGCTTCATACAAAATACTTTCGAGGAGTTTGGGTATATGGGAGAGTTTAACGATTGGACGATAGTTTGTTATTTCGTTCTTTGATCCCTTTTTGTGGATCGGGGTTATAAAGGAGGTTTTCTAAACCTGAGGAAATTCTCCTTGTGAAAGAGATAGACGAAAGAGATCAGATAGGGCAAGGGAAAGAGACGAAGAACATTTTTTAAGAAATATGGCAGGGAGGCCATCTGGACCGGGTGTAAATTCGTCATTGAGTTGGTGTAATTTATATTCGATATAGGAGGGGTCCAAGATGTGAGAGAGAAGTGGGCCATTGGAGAAGTTCAGTAGGTAACGAAAATAGGATGGATCTGGTACAAAGGAGTCGTTGGTGAAGGATTGTTTAAAGAAGCTGGCAAATAGGTTGGCAATGGTGAGTGAATCGGTTGATGACTTGTTGTTGAAAGAGAGGGAAGGAGGGTAACCATCGGACTTTCTTTTGTATTTAACAAATTGGTAAAAGTACTTAGGGTTATTTATAAGGTTGACTTGCGCATTATTAAAGTAACGCTGGTAAAGGGAATCGTAAAGTACGGTGAAATGAAGATAAGCACCAAGATAGTTGGAATAGTCGGACAAGGATCTGGTACGCAGGAAAACAGCCCATAATTTGTTTCTCTTGTTTCGTAAGGAATGAAGCTTGCGATTATACCAGGAAGGACTAGTAGATGATGTTTTAAGGCGGGAAAACGGAACGTAAAGGCTAAAAGAATTAAATATTACTTTATAAAAAATGGATAAGGCATCATTTACGCTTAGGTTGTGAAAGTTAAAGCGGGATCTGCTAAGATAGTCACTGATTTTGTGAAAGTCGTAGGATGAGAGAGTTGTGGGAGGAGTGGACTGGAAAGAAGAGTTATGAAAAAATGAAAGTAAAATGGGTAAGTAGCCTAGTAAAGCAGTACTAGGATAATCAGTATCTTCTACAATTTGTTTTGGTTACTTTAAAGAGGACTTTACTACTCAATTGCCTTTTAAGTCCAAACAACCAGCAATTAGCAAAAATGATTTCCGTGCTGGTAGATAAAGTGCCTCGGTTGTAGCTGTTTCTAAAGTTGTAGTTGTCTATCGCGACGTTTTGTCCCAGGCGTCGATGTTGTGTTTCCCTCTTTGATGACATCATTGCTGCTTCTGCTACAATTGCCGCAAACGCTCCATTCACAGTTGGCTGTTTTCTTTCCATTATGTCAATGTCAACTTTATCTGCGGGTAACTGAACAGAGTTTTGAAAGATGGTGCATCTGAAGTTGACTCGTGAGTTTCGCACAATTCTTTTAAGAACGATATTGAAGAAATCATGACCTTTTCTGACATTGAAGGTCTCGGCTTGGTCCTTACCGACTTTAACGAAGCATGCAAATGTATGCTTTCTCCATCTGCATACTGCATATTAGAATGAGCTTGGAAGGGATGGCAAAATTGGACATGGCTCTGCATGTATGAATTTATTCATTCTGTCATGTGCTGCTTTGAAATCCATGAAGAGGTGGTATGTAACGATTTGGAACTCATGGGATTTTTCCAAACCTGCCGTAATATGAAAATTTGATATATGGTGGACTTGCCTGGTCTAAAATGACACGGATACGAATCGGTCAGACTGTGTACAAAGGGTCTGAGGCGTTCACACTATACTGAAGACAGTATTTTGTATGCGATGTTGAGGAGACTTATTCCACTGTAGTTGACTGGGAGGAGATCGACTGAACTGCGTCAACTACAGTGGAATACAGACTTATTCAGACGCAGTTCAGTGGATCTCCTCCCAGTCAACTACAGTGAAATAAGTGTCCTCAACATCAGACAAATAGTGCTAAATTTCCATTCGTGGGCCATAATTTCGTCGACCCTGATTTTGGAGATGAGTTGATGTAGGCTCCGTATTTAATCATCACCTGCTGCTTTAAACAGCTCGGCAGTTAAACCATCGGGTCCAAAAATTTTGTTGGACTTAAATTTGGAAATGTCTGTCCTGATTTCGTCTTGGTCAACTAGACGAAAATGTTATATGTTTTCGTCCAGGTTAACGAAGGTTCATACAGCCTGATGGTGGGAATTTGTTCCTCAACACCGTTTCAGAAATCTCTTCTGCTTTATCTACAGAAATAATGTTGTTAGCACCAACTGTTCGGATCTCACAGCTTCTTTATTCGGGCGGGTTGAAACCCAGTACATCAGAGGCGGCCTCTCTGATTACTCTTTGGCAGTTACACCATTGGTGGCATCAAATTTCCCAACAGGTAAATTCGGTAGGAAATGGCTTTGGAGGTTTCCTGCGATTATAGTCGTTGGACGTTGAACGATATCCCCATCCGTACCTTGGCTACAATAAGGTCCGAGTTGATGTTAGCTGACATCTGAAACACTGGACGCCTTCCTGGAGTCGAACGAAATATGATCAATTTGGTTTCTTGATTAAGAGATAGACAGATTCCTTTATAGATATAGAAACTGTGTGCTGGCTATAGTTAGATAACATCCCACCGCACATTCAATAAGACTTTATCCGTTTCCGGAGTTGGTAGTGTGTAGGCTGTACTTCCCCACTGCATTAGCAGAGGGGCCCTCGCCAAATTGTCTAATAAAAAGCGAGCGTACAGCGAATGCCTGGTCTTATCCCAATAGTTTTCAGAACTTAACGGCGCTGAAGGTTGCTACGAATTGATCAGTTACAAACTGCCGGTCATAGGTCTTGTTGAGTAGCAGGATTACCGGTAGTTCACATCAGGTCTTAAAATACGGTACCGTGGCAGTGAGTCCCCCCAGACTTCGATCCGGGCCTGACTTGATAGATTGTCACGGTGGCTTTGGCTTAAAACCTAAAACGTATGAAGGACGTTGCAGTTGGTTTCGACCAGATGTAGAGTTACAAAAAGTAATGGGTGCTGGGAGCCTTAAAACAGCAAGAGGTAAGCCTCGACTCATATCAAGGGTGGAGCTTGTGACCTCAAAACAGGTTCCACTTTGGTACCAAAGTGAATTGACGGAGAGCGATGGCAAGATGTATCCTTGCTCCCATGAATGTATGAGCATTCAATGAATTTAAAAACATGACACATGTATTGCCAAAGATGCCCTCCTTGCCGCCAAGGGCGGTTTTCACTTCATACTTAAAGTATTGCTCGTAGGTTTTGTCGAGGAGCTCATGGAAGTAGTCTTTGGTAAGCCGATCCGTCTCCTCTGTCAGAACGTGGGCATTCATGAGGCTTGTGTTAGCGGACTTACCCTTTATGCGAATCGTTGTCGGGCGTTTGCGTAGATGCCTAAAGCTCTACCACTCTTTGTTTTTCCATCCGCTTTTTGTCTGCTCTCCCATTTCTTGGATGGCAGTTATGTCTGCCTTGTAGCAGTCGAGGATCTCCGTCAGTTGTTCGGCTGCACGCGGTCTGTGAGGGGTTCAAACATCTCACGTACAGATCCACAGATCGTTGTCCTTTAACCATTTGCTAGGCTCGTCCATAATGAATCCGTTACTATCCGACGCCATAAGTTGGCTCTTCGCATTTTGATGTCTTCCGTATAGGGTTGTGCTCCCTATGACAGCGTAGGCTAGTCATATTAGCTATCGTTAGGCAAGTTCTATGCTACTAACTTGATTGTTGCGATGCTAACCTAATTCAGGTTACAATACAGTGAGCATCGGGGTGATTGATCGGAAAATCGCCGTGGGTATCCCCAATGTAACACAGTTCGTGAATGCTCAAATTGTGATGTTCATCCAAAGTGATGAAAAATGAGTTCATGTGTGTAACAGATAGCCGTTTTGTTAATATGTATTTATTTTTGAAAAAGATAAGAATACAAGAAATAATGGAAAAAAAAAGATAAAGGGTAGAATATTGCGGAGAACCTGAGAAACACGTCCGTCTTCAACAACCTCTCTCCTGATTCATCGTCGTTCCCCGACGACTCGTCCACAGGTTTTTCAGCTCCTTCTGGTCCCAATGAGCACCATGGCTTCATGTTGTCACTCGCAAATGCTTTCGGGATGTATAATGCTTTCGGATTTTGGAACATCCGGTAAATCTTCGACGATATATTCATCATTGTTGAGCACTTTTGTCACTACGTATGGTCCCTTGAATCGAGGATCTAATTTATGCGACATCCCGGTTGGTGATGACACATAGTCAATAACGACCAGATCACCCTCGGAGTATATTTTCGGCTTCTGATGTTTTGCGTCAAACCTCTGCTTCCATTTCTGCTTCTCCTTGGTCATGTTGTCGAGCGCCAGCTGCTTATGATAATCCACATCGACAGCTTCCCCAGAATCATCTTGAATTGCCTGAATAATACGATTTGTTGTCACATCACGTGGATTATAGTTAAAGACCAATTGGTTCGGGCTGAACTTTGTTGTTGCGTTCATTTGTGAGTTTAGATTCCATTGCAAGGAAGGCAGCGTTTCTTACCATTCCTTATCGTTTTGAACCGAATATTTGAGAGACCCCAGCACTGTTTTGTTTACTCGTTCGGCTTGTCCGTTGAGTCCGGCTCTTGGACATCTCACCGTTGTTTTCACATGATGCACCCCATAGTTCTTTGCAAAGTTCTCAAATTCTTTCGAGGTAAATGCAGTGCCCCGGTCAGTGGTGATTTTTACTGGACTGCCATACACCGTCATTAAATCGACTAAGACATTGACAATTGGTTTACACTTGGTGTTACGAAGAGCTTTCAGTACAGTGTATTTACTGAAAGCGCAGACAATTACAAGAATATAGCTGTTGCCTCGCTTGATTCTTTGGAAAGGACCGAAGTGATCCATGTGCAGACTTCGGAAAGGAATAGGCAACATCTCGCCAATGTATAGTTGTCCCTCTGGCTTACCGCCTTCTCATGCGTGCGAACCAAAAGTCCTTCAAGAGCCGCGCTAGAGCTTTCTCGACGCCAAAATGCCCAGATTCGTCATGACATAATCTCGTTACTCGCCACCTGATTGCTTTTGGTATCACCAGTCTAGTTTGTCCGTCTACTTTACGAAGCAGCTGCCCTATATGTAATGTATAGTCCTTTCTCAGCTGGTCAGCATTCAGAAATCCCTCTCCTCTCAAAGTTTTGACTATTTCTTGCGGGTTTCCATCTTGCATTTGCATCGCCAGTATCCAATCGTCATTCTGGATGGAAATTCTGAATACTTTTTCGGCAACCGTGTCAAGTGGTTCTGGTGGAAGAACAGGAACTCGGCTCATGCTATCGACGTGCATCATCTTGGTTCCAGACCTGTGAACACATTGGAAGTCAAATTTTTGAAGTTTTAGCCACCATCTGGCTATCCGCGGTGGAAGGGTTGTGATCGCCTTTGTAGTAGCTATCGCGTTGCAATCTGTAATGACATTGAAATTATTACCAAGAAGATACATCCGAATCCTTTGCAATGACTCCACGATGGCAAGCACTTCCAATTCATGACTAGAATATCATCCCTCGGCTTCGCTGCATTGTCGACTATAGTAAAATACTGGCTTTAAGTCTTCTTCATACTGGAACAGGACACTTGAAGGTCCTACGGAGCTGGCATCCGTATGCACTTCATGTGGACGGTTGGCATCATACAGGGTTAGAATCGGTTGAGTTGCGATCGCTCTCTTCAATTCATAGTATGCCTCTTCTTGCCGTGGTCCCCATTCAAATGTAGCTTGCTTTTTCAGGAGCTCTGTTAAAGGACTCGCGATTAGAGCATACTTCCTGACAAATTTTCTAAAAAATCCTGTGATTCCTAGGAATTGTCTCACTCCCGCTGCTGTTGTTGGCGTCTGAAAGTCTTCGATACATTTTGTCTTCTCGGACCCCGGTCGCATACCTCGATTCTCGATGACATGGAAGAAGCACTTTGACGGACGTAGAGTTAATCCTGCTCGCTCAACTGCCTCGAGGAACTCCCGCAATGCACCAATGCGTTCCTCGACATAATTTATGATGCGAAGACGATTCGGTAGACCATTTATAATGTTGACAATCATTTCTTGAAATACCATCGGTGCATTGACTAGCCCAAACGGCATTACGTTGTGCTCGTACAATCCCTCATGCGTCAAGAACGCGGTGAATTTCCTTGATTCTTCTTCTAAAGGGATCTGGTAATATCCCGACGTCATATCAAGAGTTGAGAAATGGGTGTTTCCAGCAAGACGAGACAGTTGTTCCTCAACGATAGGCATCAAATATTGTTTTTTATCGGTCACAGCATTAAGCGCTCTGTAGTCCACACACATCCTGCTTTCCCCATTTGATTTTTTTACTAGGACTACCGAAGCTGCATGAGGCGATGAACTCGAACTTATGACGCCGTTCTCTTGTAGATTCTGCAGTATCTCAGTAGCACGCTGTGAGAAAGGGACTTGGTAACGTTTCCCAATTATCGGATTTTCGGTCTTGACCTTGATGTTCATTTTCGTAGTGTTACATCTTTCCAGGACAGACAAATTCTCTGGAAAACTGCTTTTAAATTCAACGAGTAACTGACGTACCTGCCCTTGATCCTCAATATGCAGTTCATTTCCTATCGTAAATGAATGGTCCTCAGTTGCATGAAGTAGTAGCACCCAAGATTCGACCACTATAGAATGAACATCCTTACAGAGCACGTCACGTCCCATTAGTAGGGAGTATTCTGTCCGGGACAATGTACAGTGTGACGTATATGTTACGATTGTCCATTACGATGCGCGTCATGATTTTTTCTGCAACTTCAATTTCGGATCCTCCGAAACCAATCAGGCGCTTTCTTGCTGGATATCGTTTAATGTCCGGAACTTGAGATTCTTGAATGAGAGAGACATCGCTGCCCGTATCTGCAAATGGTGAGTACTCCTTTTCCTCTAGCTTAACCTTTAACATCACTGGAGGCACGAATTCTTCTGATGACGATATAACTTCGATCTTAGAAGTTCTCGCCTTAGTGGACATCTGACAATTTTTCACTTCGTGACCCGGCTTCGAGCAATGTTGGCAGCGAACTTTACGTTGAGGTTTTGAGCATTTCGCAACTATGTGGCCAAACTCGTTGCAGTTGAAACATTTCACGCCCTTGCGACCGTTGTTGTGCAGGATCTCCTGACGAGCATTGTTGGCAGCGAACTTTACGTTGAGATTTTGGGCATTTCGCAGCTATGTGGCCAAACTCGCTGCAGTTGAAACATTTCACGCCCTTGCGACCGTTGTTGTGCAGGACCTCCTGACTTTCTGGTGCTGTTTTCGTTTCTGCAATACATTTTGATGAAGTTGTTGTAACAAGTCGTTGCACGATTAGAGATTAATGGCAAGTAGCGTGCGTGTAAGTGAGATATCGTTAATTCCATCGACAATGTAAGAAATCAAAGAAGGTTCGTCTAACTTACCTCGACGTCCAACGTTCAGCATTGTGTAGTAGTATTCCCTCAGAAATTCGTTTGTTCTACGCCTACGCTTTGACAATTCTCTATGCACCTCAGCCACATTAACGGAGCAGGGAAAATCCGCTGCTAGAGCCTTCGTGAATTGTGACCACGTGCGAAAAACCGGCTGCGCATCGCATGCCATTGTCCGATGTTCCCGTTTGCATTCCGTATTAGTGTCGTTTGTCTTGAAGATACGGAGACCAGAGAAGCTGATGATGTAGTTAGTTCTTCCTCCTGCTCATCGTTTACATCATTGACTGTTGGGTTGGCGGCCTGTTCTGTCGTCGGCGGTGCTGCTGGTTCTCGCTCCTTTTGAACCATGTCGCTGCTTGTACCTGCGCGTTGTACCTTCGCTAGTTCATTCCTCTCAAGATTTGCAGCTATTGCGTTCACAGAGTTTGCCAAATTCGCAACTATGTCCCGCAGGTCGTCTATCCTCCTTTGGAAATCTGGAACTTCTTCTTCATCGAATTCGTCATTGCTGATTTCATCTGATCCGTAAGCTTCCATTAATTTTGCTACTTTTGTAGCTTTATTTCCGGCCACTTGTAAATTCTGGTTTCTCAGCAAACGATTTAACTGTGCCACTTATAACGAATTTAATTTGAGCATGATGTATTCTCCTTGACTGCCTGATCAACACTACGCGTTTGCTTTGTTCTTGTATATCCTTCGTGTGCGTACGTGACTTACCATTATACTTAACAAAAAAAAATTCGTTTCTTTTATTTTTGTCTCCCCTACTCCGTTGTCATTGTCGTTTGCCTATATCATCCCGATCGATCGTGTTCCTTGAATCGTCTTTATATCGCCTGCTTATGTGTTTGCGACCGTTTCGCTTCAGAGTAAACAAGGAGCGCCTTTGTGTCGCGTGCCCGTTTGCTTGCGACCGTTTTGCCTTTGTTTTTTTCTTCTTGTTGAGGTATGGAAATTATGTGTCTTGATGTAGATACATGTATCCCACTTCTGAGTTGTAATATGTATTTATTTTTGAAAAAGATAAGAATACAAGAAATAATGGGAAAAAGGGTAGGATATTGCGGAGAACCTGAGAAACAGGTCCCTCCTCAACGGCCACCTAAACGAGACTCCCTGACATGTGTTAATTTTCTTGATCCTAAATCAACTGGATCATGGCTCAGGACGAAATGGGTTAATGACAGGAACGGAAATGCAAATATTGCAAACCCGCATTTGAGGAACCTGATACTGGAAAAATATCAAACTGAACAAATCAGCTAATTTTGGCATCCTGCTCAAAAACAATAGGGGCCCAAATTCAAGCCGAGGTCCAAAAGAAAAAATGACTGTATCGCTCAAATACAAAACATTAGCGAATTCTTCTCACCTCCAATATGTAGGTCGCTCTAAAAAAAAGAACGACCTGTAGAATGTTCCTAAGGTGCGGTAATATAGCAAACTGCACAAGCGACGTAGTAGCGGAGGCAACTGGGAGAAGAACGCATGTAGTGATGTAATCAAATGCGTTAAGCATTGGGATAAAAAGAAGCAAGCCAATTTAGTTAATTGTCCGATTGAATACTCTCAGCACCTAATCACTTCATCTGGCGATTGCCCCAAATGTATTGTGAAATCGAGCAAGTTTTTCTACACAGCTAAAGTTTCATTGTTATTATTTATCTTTGGTTTTCAGTTTAATATTCTGTTTTTCGTAATTTGAATAATAAAAAACCAATCAAGTCAAGTTATCTATGATACGAGGGGGCCAAATCCCTCAAAAAAAAATAAATATGAGCAAAAAGCCGAATGAACTCCATTGATTCATAGTCGTTGAACAAAGTCGGGAATGTATAAATATTTGCAGATTCCATTTGCACTAATACATAGGGGAATGTATGTTTGCTCTGCTAGTCCATACACACTACCAACATATGTACATGTGTATATTTGCGCAAATGCATAGATGAAAAACACAAATTAAAATTCACAGCTTGAAGTTGATAGTGAAATTCGATCAAAACATGACATGATATGTACTCGTATCTGCATATTCCCATTTGTAGGAGCGCAGCTATGGTCGACAACAGCTAGATTACAAGTGTTTTCAGAGAATTTCTCGATAATCAATTGAGTTGCAATCAAACGCCCACTACTTTTAGAATTCTATCATGTAACGGTGTCAGTTTAACAACATTTTAATATTTTTCAAACGTTCGAACTAAATCACATCTTGTCACGGCATGATGACGCCGACACACGAACTTCAAACCGAAGTTTCAATTGCAATGGAATTGTGAACGCGAATTAAGGAATCATGTCCTCTGAATCCGTCAGCACTTTAACCAACACCTCTGCCATCAATGCCAGATGAACCACCCTCAGGGCCCCTGTTTTCTAAATAAGCAGCTTTAGCTCACATGGTCTCGCAACTAATTCATCAGAGTATGAAAAATTCAGGCTTACAGCTCTATGTGATTTTTATGCGGATTTTTGCTTGTGCGGCACGATTACGCGGTACAGGACATCATACTCGTACTCGTATATGGGGCAGACGCCGCGAGGTGGAAATGGCTCTTAAACTCACATGTACAAACACATGTTCGGTTTTACTTTTGGTTGACGTCGTCGTCGGGTTACAGAACAAGAGCAAGAATCGAAGCAAAATGTGAAACACTGAAAAATTAAATGTGAGCAGCGTGTTCACATTTTTAGATTTTCTTGCTCCTCTGGTTCGTCCCCAACTCTGATGATCCTGGCGCTGACTGTGCCTTATTCTTGTTTTTTTGTTTTTTTGACGTTGGATAGGTGTACGAGTATGAGTACCTACATGCATATACTCGTACCTGGGAGAATTTTCATTTCCAGTTCCTGTGCATGCCATTAGCGCAGACAGCTGAAAGTTGTACGGCGAACGAAGGGAAACTGGTGATAGCATTGTATTCTGTCAGAAACAATGATGAACATTTGTACACCGCAGTTGCCTCGAATGAGAGCGATCCATTGGGGATACGGGATGTGTTTGTTGGTTGGATAATGGTCTTCTCCTTCATGGAGTATGTGGGGCGCATTAGTAAATGACATTCTCACCCCCACTGACGTTTGTGTGACGTGATGACGAGGGCGATGGCGATGGCGATGGTGATGGTGTACAGGAGAAGGGCGAGGCGCTCTAAGTGTTATTCGCTATACAAGTTCAGTCAGCAACATCAGTCCGGGTAGTTTTGAGCAAACATTATGTATTCCATATATGAATGATGACATGACACGACTAAACGACAGGAAGTGAGCAAAAATTAAAGTGAGTGAAACTACTAACAAAAGGATAAACACTGGTTTGTTTGCCATTCCTGCTTTGGTTTGATTCTGTTGTCCTATTTGTAGGCATGACATGAAGGCTTAAAGTTGTACAGTACAATGCTACACGGGCGTCTTAGTTAATAATTTAAGTGTGGAAACAATGTTATAGATACTTGTAGACACATCTGCGGGTCAACATGCTCTTCCTGAATATGTCAGCAGAACTCTGCATTGTTTTGAAATCAAATTGTAACTGTGTACCTAGATGGACTTGGACAGCACTCATGCGATACACTAACTGCTGTGCACAGGAAGAACAAATGAATTAACATTTCCGATATCATTCCATTCCAGTAGCAACACTAACGCCAGCTGAAAGATAGAAATGAGCAAGTGTGGCGTGAATAAATATGATAGAGATTTACATACACAATGTGATTTTTTTTTTCCCAATCTTAAGTACATCTTGACTGAAAGCACTTTCCTTTGATTTTAAAAAAAAGTATTATTTATTTATTCAAATCCAATAGTTCACAAAATGTCTAGTTTTTTTTTATCATGTTATTATTATTTTATTAGATACGCGCACTAGGTAGACAGATAAAAGAACGTGTAGGCGAGAAAAAATGTCTCAGTAAAAAAAAATGTCTCAGTAAAAAAAAAGCAGAATGTAGGCTAACGGGTTGAACTCGAAAATGACCACTGATGCGAGCTTCACTTCTCATTTGGACTTGTCGCTTACATCTACATACGGCCCCATCTTCAATCTCGACCGACTCGGCCGAGTTACAATCGCTGGGTTCATCGTCGTCATCTTTCTCATCCTCTGAATAATATGTCCTCCACGGCTTTGTTGACGTAAGATTTGGCCCTTCATGCTCTCCGACTTTGCTGGCATCGTATCTGTCATTGCGCTTGACTTTCGAAACTTGATACGGGCCTAAAAATTTGGGGGACAGTTTGAGACCTGTTCCGAATTGGGTGCGCTGTATAGCCACAAGATCACCGATTTTGTGCTTGAGAGGATGTTTTCGTCTACGATTATACCCTCTTTTATTTTCCTCTTGCACCCTTTGAATTTCTTGTTTGGCTTGTTCTCGAACTTCTCGGAGCTCATTTTCAAAGCTTGACCGAATCTCATCCTCTATTATTTCGGCCAGCTTTACACCGGTGAGTAGCATAAGATGTGTCTTTCGCTTCGATCGGGAGATAGTAGAGTTCAAAATTCGCTGAACATGGCTTACATGTTGATACCACTTTAACGGGTTTTCTACCGAAAGCTTGGACAATACTTCAATAACGACTTTATTGTGTCGTTCAGCTTGCCCATTCCCTCTAGTAACTCCAGTTGTTATAAGATGATGGTGATAATGTATCTGGCGTGATTCACAATATTACTTAATTTTTTTTGAGGTGAATGCCGATCTCTTATCTGTGATTATCCTATGTGGATTTCCAAAAACATCGGCCTGCAGCTCCAGTTTCTTCAGAACCTCATCCACTCCTGCACTTTTAACCTGGTATATCCAAACAAATTTTGAAAACGCGTCAACAACTATGAATAAAAACTTATAACTCTTCGCCGTGGACGGTAAGGGGCCCATGTGGTCCATATGAAAAGTATGAAGAGGCACATCCATCTTATCAACAGGACTAAGGAATCCCTCGGCTTTTACCAGTTTTCCTAGATGCAAGGATACAGCTTACACCGATCCCAGAAACCGTTTCAATAATTTTGGATAACTTTGGTATAAAATAATCGCGTCGAACTAACACCTCAACGGTACGGCCGTTAAAGTGCCCTTGCTCGTGTACTTTTTGCACGATCTGCCGTTCTATTGTCTTTATTACAACCAAAAGATAATCGCCATTTACATGCTTGTAGATTACCCCGCCTTGTAGAACAAAGTCTTCATACTCCTTTGACGATTTAGGAATTTCTAAGAGAACTTTATATCCTTCGCCTGCGCCCACTTTACTGACTCCATAACACCATCCTCTATAATTAAAACAGTCGGGTACCTACTGTGTTGCATCGACGTGTTGCATCGACTTCCCAGATCTATGATGTACTCAACAATTATACTCTTGCAACTGAAGAGCCCAATTTGGGACTCTACTATTGAATTCCTTCTTAGCCATTGTTAGTTGAAAAGCTTTGCAATCAGTAAAGATGTCGAACATCAGTCCCAACAGGTAAACTCACAATTTCTTGAGCGATCGAATGGCGGCAAGTACCTACAACTCATAACTTGAGTAGTTCTTCTCTGCAGGCAAAGTTTTAGAGCTCAGAAAAAACTGCGTGAAAAAGATCGTCAACTCCCTTCTGAAGTAAAACTGCCCCATATCCTTCTTTACTGGCGTCGGTGTGTAACTGCTTTGAGCGAGAAGGGTTAAAGAGATTTAAGACGTGTTGTTTACACAATTTGTCTTTTAGATTCATAAATGATTCTTCTTCCGCTCGTCCCAAAACAAACTGTATTCCTTTTCTCGTCAGATCGGTGAGTGGTTTCACTATTAGAGACTATCCTGGTATAAACTTTCGAAAAAATCCTGTTAGTCCTAGGAAGCTCATGACATCCCTTATATTTTTTGGCACTGGAAATCTTCTCACAGCTAAAACCTTTTCCTCTGATGGTTGGATGGTGCCTCCTTGCACAATATGTCCCTGGAGCTGAACTACTTTTGTAGTTCACTTACACTTACTCCACTTTATTAAGAGCCCATTCTGGCTACAGGTATCCAAAACCTTCCTTAAGGATCCGATGTTGTCGACTTCGTTTTCAGAAGGAATGATGAGGTCATCCATATAAACGAGAAATGTACGATCTTGAATCATTTTACGAAAGATCGTATTAATAAAACGTTGAAAAACCGACGATGAGTTACAGAGTCCAAATGGAACTCTATTGAACTCATCGTCCGGTGTTACGAAAACGGTGGATCTCTTACTTGACTCTTCGATCTTCACATGAAAAAATCCATTTCGTAAATCAAGCGTTGAGAAAATCCGAGCCTTGTGCAAATTTTCGAGAACTTCCTCAATATTAGGCAACTTAAATCTGTCTTTGATTACTTTGGAGTTCAACTTTCGGAAATCTGCACAAACCCGACTGCTTTATTTGTGTTTTTTGTGTCTGTCTTTCTTTTTAATGTAGGGAATTCAATAATTACTTTTCAGCGTACGTCCACGTCTCTAAATACAGACCAACTGTTTTGCCACTTAGTGAAACACAGGTAGATCCCCGCCCACACATCTCAGATCACTCTGATCTGAAGCTACCTGGCTACGAACTAGTGCCATTATTCTTCTCTCACCGCGGGCTCGCCATCTACGTGCGTAGTGATGTGGCTTACCAAACTCCATAACAATGTAGTCCCTGTTCCAATCCGGAATTCAATTTCATGTGGTTAAAATTCCATCTCCGTTAACAAATTATCCACTACTGCTTTATTTACAGAAGCCCCAAACTGGACGACAATTCGACTTTAAATGAGTTTGAAGCGCTCTCTGACTCCATTCAAAGAATTGTATCCTCATACTGAAATCATTATTACGAGCGATTTCAATATACACAATTCTGGGTGGCTTCGCTGTCCAGAATGGCAGCACCCGAAGGACGGTGTGTTGAGATCTTCGCTGCGGAAAATAATACCAGACGTTGACAGTCCGCCAACACCCTGGACTTGTTTTTAACTTCTCACCCTGATAAGTACATCGTTGATGTGCTCTCCCCTCTAGGCTTGTCGGAGCATTGTGTCATATCAGCTAATTTCTCGTACACCGACTACATAGTTAGAGAAAAGATTCCTAAAAGAACCGTATGGCAATCCAAGAAAGCCAACTGGAGCGGTCTTAACAGCTTCTTTAGGAATTTTAACTGGTCGTTATTTTTCCTCGATAACTACGTGGATGCCGCTGCTGATATGATCACAGACACCATTCTCTTTGGAATGAGAAACAGTATCCCTCATCGGATGAAGAGTATCAAACCAAAAGAAAAGGTATATTACGACTCGAGCTGTAAAGAGGCTGTCCGACAGGGGAAAACCGAAAAAAGTTTAAACGAGCCAGAAATGACTGCAACGTCTTTCTTAAACGTGTAAAATTCCAATACGACCAAAAACTGAGGCAAAAAATACTACAATGTCGCAAAGGTAGTAAACATTTTTGGTCGTTCGTCAAAAATATTAGAAATTCTGCCTCATCCTCCATCTCAACGCTCAGTTACATGACATTCCAGCTGTCAGCTCTTTGGACAAGGCCAATCTGCTTGCTGCACACTTTGCGGCCAGCTCAACACTTCCAGATTATGCTTTGTCTCCGCCTACACTTGAGTGCGTCGAATTTTCAATGGGACAAATTCACTTTCACACTCGTGTAGTGGCAAGAGTTCTTAAAGATCTTAATATACATAAATCCGCTCGTCCAGATAATTTATCTCCCCTCCTTCTGAAGAGGTGTTCTTCTTCGCTGGCAAAACCACTGCGTAAGCTTTTTCATCAATCGCACTCTTTAGGACTCTTTCCGAGCAGATGGAAAACAGCATTTGTCCAGAACGTCCCTAAGAAAGGCGAATCTTTCCCTCTGTCTTCCTACAGACCCTTCTTTCCAAGGTCATTGAAACGCTGATAAACCGTCAGCTAATGAAATATCTCGAAATACGAAAACTTCTTAATGACCGGCAGTACGATTTTCGTAGCAACAGGTCCACTGGTGATTCGATGGCATGTCTCATCGAAAAGTGGAACCAAAGCGTACATCATTCTGGCGAAAGCAAGATAGTTGCACTGGATATTTCTAAGGCATTTGACAGAGTTTGGCATCAAGCTCTTTTGTCGAAAATGCGTTCTTTTGGGATCGACGACTCTCGTCTTCATTGGATTAGAAATTACCTTTCGGAACGTTCAATTTAAGTTGTCTTTGATGGTTTCAAGTTTGATGTCCATAAAATTAATGCTGGTGTGCCCCAAGCCTCCATTCTGTTCCCGACTCTCTTTTTGATTTTCATCAACGATCTCTTGTCTGCTACTTCTAATCCAATATATAGTATTCCTTTGCTGACCATAGTACTCTCTGCTTTTCATATTCGTTCCCGGATTCACGTCCCTGCTCTTCGGCTGTAGAACGGGAACGGCAGCGTATGTTAAGCTCATAAAATTCTGATATTACCAGCATAACTAATTGGGGAACTATCAACCGAGTGGAATTTAATGCTTCCAAAACAGAATTCTGTCTGCTGTCGTTAAAGCGAAATTTAAACACCCAGCTAATATCCATGAACGACACTTGCGTCGTCGAAACTGATAAACTTTCCATTCTCGGTATGTGTGTCAATGAAAACTTACGTTGGAATGACCACATATTCGGTGTCATCAAAAATACTGCGAAATGTCTAGGTTTCCTGGAGCGATGTAAGAAATATTTCGCACGCTCTGATCTGGCCTCAATATACATATAAGGCATTTATCCGCCCGAAATTGGAGTACAATGCCCATATCTGGTCGGGTGCGCCCAAAACATCTCTGCACCTGCTAGATAGGATCCAAAACCGTGCGATAAGACTCACACTAATATCACTCAAACAATGGATACCCTCGAACACCGACGAAATGTCTCGTAACACCCGTCTCGGTGTGAATGCTCATCAGTATATCGTGATTCGTTCCTAAGTCGTACAACTCGCTTATGGAATGCTCTGCCGATCTCTGTGTTTACTGCTCGTTATAACTTACAAACATTTAAAACCAACGTTCAGCGGTACCTCTCTTTCCATCCTCCCTGATTTTTCTTCACCCGTGCAAAGATTTTAAGGGTACTAAAAAAAATAATCCCTTTAGCGAGCGCAAATTATAAAAAAAAAAAAAAAATCCATACACTATGATGGCAGAACGAAAGCTTTGATTAGTTTCAGCTTTATTTTGCTGGGTAAGTACTGTTTTGTTGGGCTTAGTCCCCTAAAAATGTCATATGGTATATCTGAGAGAGAATGTAGTTTATGTTAGTTAAGATGTTGGTTGAAATGGAGTACATAATTTATAATAAAACTTAAATAATTTATAAATAATGTAAACAAAAGAAGGCCTAGGACAGATCCTTGGGGCACACTGGAAGTAACTGGCAGACTCAGCGATTTTTTGTCACCGTGATAAATAGCTTGGTTGCGGTTATTAAGATATAATGCCACAGGTTGACACACATGACCGTCAAAAGAAAATTGATTTCTTAATTTATACAGATTTCGCGACAAAACTTATGATTAATATGAGTGACAGTTGAGCGAGATACCAGTGTTCCAAGTTGACAAAAAGAAATTTTGGGAAACCTTTTATCATCGATATTCACAATGAAACATATTTTCAAATGGAATATAAGTACAAGTTTTCTCTAATGACGGCGTCAACGAGTATCGCGTCCACTTTCCTGCCCGGTGGCAAAACGGCACATTCCAGTTTTAATATTTCTCTCAATCTAGATATAAGTGAAAGCCCGGATATCTCTAAGGATATCTATGGCAATGGCGCAAAAAAATTTTGTTCAGGCAGTTGGTCAGACACTTCGTGACATTCGTAATGAGTAATGACAGTAGAGTGATAGGTGTCGCCACATTTTTATTCTCTGGAGACTAAAGTCGCACACGTTGTTCCTAGAGGAACCCGGACAGATGAAATAAACGTGTGCCTCAATCGTTTCCTCCTTTGGCTTGATGCAAAGAAATATTCACTCCATCAACAAATGCGCGCCATTCTGAGTGGCGATTCACAAGCTCAGGAATTTTTCGCCGTTCTACTGTCGGTCGGCGAAGGTACTATTACCGAAGGTAATTGTACTGTACTGCTGTACCGACAGTAGATACATACACTAATCTGTACTGTACATCCAAACAGTGCTATCCATTAATTATTCCATCCTAGATATGTTCGAGGCGGAATCAATGACGTACTTCGCCATCACCTCCATGGTGAATGCAGAAGAGACTACCAATTATCCACCGGAGTTTTTAAAGTCATTGAACGCCTCTCTGTGCATGAGTTGTTGGGGCAACTAATTATAATGCTCAAAATACAACTTGAATTCTCCGATACTATGCAATGGGACCAGACTCCGCGGATCTACCAAGGAACGTCATAGAAACCACAATCTTAACGGGATGTGGCCGCGGAGAAGATATTTTTATTCCGCGAATTCCGCTTCTATCTCCCCTTTCCAGTTTCAACGACTCCAATTCCTCGCCGCCCTCTGCTTCACCATAACCGCCAACAAGTCATAGGATGATCAGGGTAGATCTGCCAACGCCTATGGAATATTCTTTTAAACAACACAGAGTAATGCCAATTCTGAAGCCACTAGCTTATCCTGCAACAACTGAATTAACAGCCTCTCTGGAAATGTCTTCAGAATAGACAAAGTTGAATGGGCCAATATCTCATCTATGTGAACCATATAAGCCACCTGGATTAGACGGAATCTTCACAGCACTGATTCAAAAAGGTCTGGTCCAGATTCTTCCCACTTTAATCGCCTTATTTAGGTATTGGCTCAACCGGGAATACATCCCTCAACCCTGGGTAAACGTATTTTTTACCCCCAAACCAGATAAACGTAGATCTTATCGACACACGGAAAGACATATTGATTTACACATGTCAACAGAAATTCACCGCTGCACCCTCACCAATATGTATGCAAGAAAGAAGGATTCACGGAAGGCGCTGTAGTAAATCTGGTAACACAGGATAAAGAGGCGTACTGATAAAAGAAGATTGCAATATGTGCCTTCTTAGATATTGAAGGTGCCTTTGAGAATACTAGACATGAACCCATTTCGGAAGCCATGTCCAAAAAGGGTATCAACCGCATGTTGATGCTCGTAAACCGGAAATTTTTGACATCTCTGTTTCTCTGTTCCAGCCGTCAAAGGCGATCGTCAAGGAGGTGTTTTGTCACCGCTCTTGTGGTCACTGATCATTGATGACCTACTAATCAAACTCAGTAATCCGGGCAATCAAACAATAGGATATGACGACGATTTAATCATAACATCTTAAAGACATTTGGGATTCAGACTACGTCAACGATAGTAAACGACTGGGGTGTTATAGAAAATCTCTTAATTAACCCCAGCAAGGACATACTTGTTCCCTTCACTCGTAAAAGAAATCTGAGTCTTGATTAGATCTCACTTAAGGGTACATTAATTGTGTATTCTAATGCAGTGAAATATCTTGAAATGGTTCTCAATAAAAAATAGATAAACTAGAGTAAGACCTGAGGACTAACCCCAAAGGTCACCCATTGGATATACGAATATGAAATGATAATACGACCCATCGTCACCTACTCATCAGGAGTTTGGTGGAACAAAACAAAAGCAGCAACGGCTACACAGACTTGTATGCTTCAGCGTCAAAGGCGGAATGCACACATACTCGTACCCCGAGGCAGCTATAGAGGCCTTCAATGGTTTAACGCCACTCTACTTCCTTATAAAAAAGACGGTAATTAACAGCACGGTCAGGCTACTGCAAACAGGAGAGATTAACCACTCAGATCGCTCAGATCACATGGACCAAATGAATCTTCTATCTGAAATCCCCGAGGATAGCATGACCTGGCAGAAGGTTCAATATAGTGATCCTAAGCCGAGAAGCATGGAACTACAAAAACCCCACCAAAAACCTTGAAGGTATCAAATGGTATATGGATGGATCAAAGATGGGGTGGGCGCTGGTATATTTGGTACAAACACCAGAATTCCGCAACCAATGGGAAAATTCCCAGTGTACTTCAAGCGGAAATACATGTCATTCAGGTATACGCAAATCTGATTCTCGATAAGAGAATGAAGGTTGTCTCCATTTATATAACATACCAACGGACAGACAAGCAGCCATTAAAGCATTAGGCTCTAAGTTAAATAAAAAAATTAAGGAAATTATTTTTGTCGAAAGCATTGAGTCGTTGCTTCTTTGCTAAAGTCAAATGTTACGATCTGATTGATGGCGGAATTTGGGTCTCGCCGGCCGTTTAACAGTTTGGTCATCTCTATGCATGACACGTCCTTTTATCTTTTGCTAACATTTCCTAACATAACTGTTAAGCTAAGTTAGATTTGTCATTTGTCGTACAATGTGCGCAAATCAGCTGACAATTGCAAAAAATCTTACAATGAAAAATTGTCGGTTCACACGACAAAGTTATTGGCAGCTGGCGGTCTAACTATTTTCTGACAATGACGTTTCTGAAAATATTGTCAGGTTGAAAATTGTCAGTTCACACGATTGGAAGAGATTTGTTTATGAAAAATTGTTTGATACATTGAAAAGCATTGTCAGAGAAATTAAATTGAAAGTTTTGTTCGTCGTGTGCAGCGAAAAGTGAAAGTGAAATATGTGAAATATTTTAAATAAAATGGAACGTAATATTCAGCTTGCTACCATTATAACTGCCTATGTGTTGGAAGACAATGATGATGACGAATTGCCACAAAAAGGACCGCGACGTAGTATTTGGGTTCAAATACTAAGTCGCCAAGAAGAGGGATTCTATGCTAAATTGCTCGTCGAATTGCACGCAATTGTATCACAATTTTTTGCGGATGGACTCGAAACAATTTGATGATCTTCTTGCTTTGGTTACTCCAATTATTAAAAAGCAATACACGAATATGCGCGCGAGCACTTAAGCGGGTCAGCGGCTTGCATTGACTCTACGCTATATAGTCACCCGTGTCATTTCGGTCTCTATTCCGCATTCCTGTCCCAACGATCTTGTCCATCATTCCAGAAGTTCTGGATGCCATTTACAAGGTGCTGGTGGACGAATATCTTCAGATAAATTTAATTTACTACATAGTTCAATGTACATACAATTGTACAGAAAAAGCCGTTGACCAACAACACCACAGGCTTTAGATGATGTTGCCAGCAAATTCTATGATCTGTGGCAGTTTCCAAACTGCATTGGAGCAGTCGACGCAAAACATGTGGTGATGGTCGCACCACCAAATGCTGGCAGCATCTTCTACAATTATAAGGGCACACACAGCATTGTACTGATGGGCATTGCCCATGCGGAGTACAAATTGCTATATATTGACGTCGGTCGCAATGGGCGATTTTCTGATGGTGGTGTTTTTAATCGCTGCACATTTGGACAAGCGCTTGATAATGATCAGCTAAGCTTACCACCACATAAACCACTACCAGGTAGAAGATTTCCTATGCCTTATGTTCTAGTCGCAGATGATGCGTTCGCTTTGCGGCCGAATATATTGAAACCATTTAGCCAACGCGGTCTTCCTATGGTCCAGCGTGTTTTTAATTACCACTTGAGTCGAGCTCGCCGAATAATAGAAAATGGTTTTAGAATCATGTCGGCACGTTTCCGAGTGCTGCGAAAACCCATCAATTTGGATGCCGAGAAGGTAAAGAAAGTCAAGCTTGCATGTTTTGTGCTCCACAATTACTTGATGACAACAAATAAAAAGAAATATGCCCCGAGCAATTCGTTCGATCATTCTGATGATAACAATGAAATAATCTTGGGTAATTAGCGGAACGTTGAACAAACGAAGCTACAGATGTACGAAATGCATTTAAGACACACTGTGTCGAAGAAGGTAAATTAGATTGGCAGTATAGGCTTCCTTAATTTCAAAAACAGCACCTGCTCCCCAACAACAACATCGAAACACCAACAAAATAACACACAAACAAAATAAGTATACTCAATTCAACTTATTATCACTCATTCAACAGAATTTCTTTCCAGGTCGACAGGATTATCGATGGTGGTGGTTGGAATTATCATTAATTCATTGGAGTCGCTATACTCTTATACCAGCACTAAATATGTACGCACGGTCAAAGAAACTTGTTCAATAATCTCATTAAATGCACACCTCAATTGCGATCTGGCATATGTACTCTGCTGCGGGGTTAAATTTTGTAATTCCGATGGTATTCGCATAACGATGTGTTCGGATCTTTTTTCTGAGATCGAATGGACTGCAGTGCTTCAACCGCCATTTGTTTCAGGTTCGCGCTTGTGCTGGTATCTCCTGACGATGGCAATGGTGTCGATATGCCAACTTTCTGTTTCAGACGCTAGGTCTAAGCGTTGATGGTACATCATACTTTCCAAATGTTTTGAGAAAGGAATGGTTGTCCAGCGTGGGGTTCTGACAAAAAACTCTAGAATCAAAATTGATTCTTAAAACCAAAAACAACGAAGAAATATTTAGCAATTCCAAAGATGACGTTGATTGTGTGAACTGGAACACATTGTTCGCCTCCAGGAACATCATTTGTTTAAAATATTTCCAGGAGATTGGGATAGATTCATTTGCAGCTTGACCTGACTTTTTTTTCGAACCTTGTATAGGTTGCTGTTGAATGTGGTGCGCAGATGTGACCACTTGCCTTTACATTCGTTGACTGGCATATTAATGGCTTCTGCAACTTCTTGCCACAGATTAGCCTTGGGCAATTTGTACTCTGCACATCCAATATCCCAGAAATTGCGTCACGTCTCAATCTCCTGGATTAATTTCAAGTTGTTTTCATGCGACCACTTACTTTCGACTTTCTTCCTATAACACTTTGGTTTTTTTTTTTGGAGATGGAGGTGTTGGCGTTTTTTCTACATCGTCTTCAACTCTTTTTTTTCATATAAATTCATTTTTTTGTTTTCAATTTTGCACAAAAATCACACTCTAATACAACAGAGAACTTAAAATGTACCGCTTTTGCCTCTATAATTATTATCTGACAATTGAGAAATTAGCAGGAATTGCCAGAAATTGTTAGATGTCATTAGTTACAATGAGTTTGACAATTTTTCAATCTGTGACAATTAATAAAAATTAGGTGTTCAGATGTGTTCAGATGGTTGTTAGATACCTAACAATTTTATTGTCAGGTGGCCGTCTGACAATGATCTGACAATGACGTTTCCGACAATATTTGTCAGAAAAAATTGTAAGTTCACACGGTTGTAAGATATTTCAGACAATTATTTTACTGACAGATCTGACAATATTGTCAGACCTGACAATCGTCTGAACTTAGCTTTAGGCATCAATTCTCTCACTTGCTCTCAATTTGGTCGATCGATATTTTTCTAACCTTTGCACAGGTTCTGGGTCTATTACATCTCTGCAATGTCCAACCGTTTCACCCTATTTTTCGGTTATTGGGGTACCAACCGTGGCCAGATCCATAATACTTACTGGATGGGTGCCTTGCGTCGATCGTAATATGATTGACTATTTTGTGACTTTATGGTCAAAAGACCTCCATGCTCCTTTGTGAATGTTGAGGTGCGGAAACCGTGTGCTACCCATGGTGATATTCCGCCTTACAGCAAAGTCAATCAACTTCATTCCGTGTCAGGCCGAGGTGTAGTGTAGGCTGCGCATACTTTCTGTAAACCAATATTTCCACTTTTACAATTTTAATGTATATTATCATCCAACAAAAGGTGTCATTTCAAATCAATAGATAAACACAAAATTTTTATCAAAGTTCAAAATCTAAGAGTAGTAATGGAATACGAGTACAACATGTGCCAAGTGTCTGCCTTGATTTTTTTTTTTTTTGATGCAAGTTTTCATCATTGCGGCTGTAGGAGTATTTTGCGAATAAGAGCTCTGATATTTTTCTTAGGACATGAATCATTGATGGAGTGTGGACTTCCACAGAAAATACTACACAAAAAAGATGTTTGCCACATCCATAGCATCAATTTCAGACAAAAAAAGTCAGTCAACAACGGTCCATAACGCAATCCAGTCACTGAAATGGTCGCACCAGCATCGTTTTTGAAAATTTTCGACACCGCCAGTCCAATAACCACGCCAAACTGTCACTCGTTGTAAATGGAGAGGTTGTTCCACTATTTCTCTTGGGTTTTCGGAGCCCCAGATGAGACAGTTTTGATTGTGTGCCTAGACGAATGGAAGTGAGCTTCATCACACATGTTTTGCGTGGTTTGCTGGCATCAGTTCTGGTGTCCACTGTACCTTATAAAAATGTAGGCCAAAATCTTTATGAAAAATCCGGTGCAAAGTTGTTGTGGATAGGCCTAATTCCTATGATCGCCTTGAAATGGACACGTCAGGTCTTTCAGTCACACTCTCAGCTATTGCGGTGATATTTTCAGCTAACCTTGTCGACCGAACACGAGTTAGAATTTTTGTATCACTAACCTGTCCAAGACGTTCAAATTTACCGATAAAATTCACTATAGCTGTGCGCTTGATGGTGACCAAAAGCAGACGAACCTTACGATACGCTTCGGCGATATTTTCACCATTTTTGTAGTGAATTTTCACTATTTCAGCATGTTGTGCAGCTGTGTATCGATCGATATTTAATAAATTCCCAGTTTTTACTTATCTAAAGTCATCGCAATGATGGTTGAATGTTGATAGTTCGACAATGGCGCGAAATTTAAAATGACACCTCTTGTTGGATAACCCTCCATATAAGTTGGAACTGTCAAGTCCGCTTGGACGGGATAAGTACTTTACGGCCAAGTTTCATATACAGTTACAATTGATGAGTAGTCATAGTCATGACATCAACTATATCACATCAAAAATCACGTTAATTTGCCATCTGATAGGGAGTAACTGCTAAGGCAATTCATCTCCAGGAAACCAAACTACTTTTAAAGGACTCAATGTGCACAAATGCAATGCTCTTCAGATTATCCCTAAGTACACTATCTGAAATCCACTTTTGGAATGATTACTGCCTGTGCTTGGCAACGATTTGCTTTTTTATATCGCTCCTAATCAAAAAGAACACAAGGACAACATAATGCTAAGTTATGATTCCATTCCAGTCGAAAGAAAATAAATCCATTTTTGCCATAAAATCCACTCCAACTGAAGACGTTCGTGACTTATCTTCTCTTCTATTGTCTTTACCAAAAAAAGAAGAAGAAAAAAAATACAGAGCGGCGAAGGAATATTTACGGCTAAAAGCTAAGGAGTATGTTATGATCAGAAACAGCTATAACAGAAACATGAAACAATCCATTCAATTAGCCAGTGAAAGAAAAATAAAAATCGCCGATTAAGTTCAGTTCATGAGCTAAGTAAGGAACGAAACAATAAGGAACAGACATCTTAGTCTGGCAACAATCAGCAAATGTGACTACTAATCGGACAGGTGAAATAATGGTACAAATCTACCACGACCTTGTGTCCGTTTTTATACAAGTCAGCTACATTTATCATTGCTAATGACTTCCATTACATCCCCTCAAAGTGCAGGAGTATTTTATCAAAACCTTTTGCCACCATCCCCACTGTCATCATCATAACGGGCCACCTATTGTGCCGAATGTCCAGGAGTTCTCCACTCGGCTGGGCCGACATGAATCATGACACGCCACAGACATGTTAACCTCCCGAGAGTTAATCGAGACGAATTAAGGCAAAGTGATTGTTTCTTTTCTTGGGGTGGTATACGTACGAGTGTATATGGTACTTCGGTTCTATACCAAAGTATTCTGAAGCTGAAACTGAACAGTGTGGCTATTTTCGTGGCACACCTCAGTGTGCTACCACCTGACTGACGAAAGCTAATTGGCTTTCATTAGCTTCCACACTTGTGGCGATTACGCACTTACCTATGAGGGTTGTTACGTTAACTTTTGATTTGACACGTATAAGTCAACATGAATGATTGGGGGCGAAACAGGATATTGGAATGCCAAATGTTGTTGAGCGGAAAACATTTGATTAAGATATTGCTACCGAAGGGCTTTCAACATGGTGCCAATTTTTCAACATATGGTATTCGCAGACCTGAAATCCAGGACACATATTCGGGTGTGTACATATACGAGTATAACGTGTGTGTTCAATTCGCATCACTTAATAAACACTTCAGATTAATTTATGTCCGTGGAGCTACGAATATCTTTTTTTAAGCTTCCATCGCCGCCATTGCCTTAGCTATGTTAGATCTGTATAAACCGACATATGTCCAGTATTCATCGATAATCACCCACAAACCGAAGAGGTTGTCTGCTTGAACACAATACCCGAAAAAAAACAGCAGAAAGAAATTTTCCTGTCCAAGGAGAAGAGGTGGTTGTTGCTGTTGGATTTATCAGTAAAATGTGCTTACATCGATTTCCAAAACGGTCTCTAAATAGTTTAAGGGTATTGTTGTTCGGCCGCATGAGTGTGTTGTTCATCTGCTTGTCCTTTTCAGTATATTGTTCTGAATGGACGCTGAATTATCTGTAGAAAATGTCATTTGACACTGGACCAAGCAAAAGGGTAGATGAGGTTGCACCCAATGTGATAAATAATTCAATCGGCCATTGTTGTCTGCTAGTATCGTCCGTAAGTTTTTCAATTTCTTAAGATCCCTTGAAATACATAGAAGTGAAATGTTTTATTTTTATGTGCACATTACATTGTGTTGTGCAACATCTCAGCATATCCTTTAATTTGTTCTGATTCGCTCGCCTGGCTCTGGCCCATTCTTTTCGGATATCCAATCCATTTCATGTGCTCGTACTCATGTAGGGATTTCGATTCAGAGATTTTGTGTATGAAAAGCTTCGATTTTGATTTTCAATTAAGCCCAACAATAAGAGCAACATTCTTATAGTTTTTGCTTGTTTGCAGTTCTAGTGTGTGTGCCAAGGACCATGAAATGTGCATATGATGCGTTATGTAATAGCTGCTGTAATAAATCTTCCAGCCGCAAGCAGGCTACATGTTTCGCAGCCGGTCACCCTGGTAATGTGTGAATAGTTTATAAGCTTGGGGCCGAGTTTCCATGTTGTTTTGCTTCCATGCTTCTTGTGCATTGAAAAAGATATTTCAGTTGGCTCAGCTCCACTCCACAAAAGGAAACGTTGAATATTTTCAAGGAAATTCAGCCATCTGTCCCCCAAAGTTTACACACCGCAAATTTAAATTTTCGCAAAAACTTACACTTCAACTCAAGAGGTTTCCTACATATATTTGTACATATTATCCATACATGCATATGTACATACATATGTGAGTAGGTAGAAGATGGGCCCAAAGAATGTGAGTGTCTTCCAAATGTTTGTGTTTGGGATTTTGTATAAAATTTCCAATGTGTACTTTGGAAAAATTAAACTTTCAACTCATTCCGAACTCTCTTGCTTAAGGACACTTTCCAAATTAAGGTGAACATTTTGCGGAAGTTCTAGTTTACTTTCCTCACAGGTAGTCGGTTGTCATTTTCAACCCGCTAGTACCCCACCTACATACCCACGTACCTACTAACCAACCAACCAACCAACCAACCAACCAATAGCAACTTCCACCATATTTCGGAGTCACCAGCTTATGTTGAACAAATCAAAAAAGTATTTTCTACCCTCTCACCAGTGTGGCAGACTATCGTTCACACTATACGAGTACGTACGCCACACCACATTTCTGCCACACCACACCGCACCACACCGACTTCTTTCTCCCGAACAACAGATGACATAACCAAAGTTTTTAAGAGGAACATGTTTTCCTACACAGCGAGCAGGAATAAGCTCATGTCGCTGCCGCAGTTGGTGTCGAAGCGAATAGTTTTCCCTAAGAAACTTATCGGTGTGTGCCAACAGCCACCAGCCATAGGAAAAACTTCATCTGGGATGCAATAGTGACAGTGGGTTGTTTTTTGACATACGCCACCACCTTCACCGGTATCGTCACCGCCCGCGCCGAGTCGCTTTGGTTTCATGAACTTGCAGACAATTCAATTTATATGACAAATTTCTTGAGCAGAACATCCCCGAAGCGATTCCGTGGTCCTAATTTTTTTTCCTTATTTTTTTCTTTTACCACACTGAGAGACATTAAGTAAAGTGTGCGTTGAGTACCAAGGGTCCCGCATCAACGACTGACCGAAGGCTTTTTTTTTTCTTTTTTTGATATTCATTAGAGGTGTCCGGAAAGCGAAAAAATACGGTAAATAACATGTAGAAAATTATTGCTTACGAAATTTAATTAAAAGTTTAACGCAAGGGGGAAAATAATGTTTTTTGGTTTATCTAAGCGGCTATTAGGGCAATCAGATGCAAAGACATGGTTGCTTTACTTTATTATTATACTTTGTCTGACTGCCTTAAGGGCTTAGGTGAGTTTAGATAAGTTTACCTAACTTCCATGGACAGATCCAAGTGGGTGGAATATAGTAGTACGCCACTCATAATTATTTGTCCGTTAAACTTGACTAATGGTGTATCTTCAAAAATATGTTACACTGTGTAGGTGCACGTACATCGATGGACAGCGCGCGTGCTTTATTTCACCTTTCAATATAAATTCTGATTTTTGTGTGCTGTCGACAGGCTTCCAGCTCCCACTGCTTAGTAGACATAGAATGGAATAGTAGGAACATGAACCTTTCATCGTTCTGACTTCACCTTTCTTCGTTTAACGTCAACAAATTTGGATTTTCTTCCACCAGTAACGATTGTGTTAATTAGATCCGATAGCATTTCTCAGATATGTCTACAGATGATGGTGTTCTTTCTCTTGCTTTATTTTGATGTTCTGTCAGGTTTTAGGCCAACTGACAGGAAGTTCAATTGAGGGCACTGTAGGACTACTACATTGGCTTAGCAGCCTTCGATGGCGAAATAACTTTGGAAACAAATCAATCCGACTGATTAAATGTAAAAAGTCATATGATGACGATGTTATAATGTAGTAACTCTCTCTAGGTTTGACCTTTTTGCTGCGCATTGTAGCAGCGCATTTCTATATATGCACAGGACTTTCAAATACCATTGAGATTTTTTTTTATAATTAGCGCGCGCTTAAGGGGTTATTATACCCTTAAAATATTTGCATATAGCTCGTTCGAAGGAAAGTTAAGGAGGAAAAAAAGAGAGGTACCGATGTACAGGGTGCCTGTTTCGAACTCCAACCTTTTAAAATGCTATAATTTTTTTATTTTTTGATAAATTTTATTGTGCCAAAGCAAAAAATGTTGGAAAATACATCAATTTTCAAACTGTATCAGTAGTTTAAAATATGTCCACCTTTGGCGCGAATAATGGCCTTGAGACGGCCGAAGAAAGCATCGCACGCTGCACGCAAGTTGCTCTGCGGTATTTTGGCCCATTCCCGGCGAAGTGCTTGTTTGAGGTGGTCCAAACTTTGGTATTTTTTAGTGCCAACCTCCGCCCTTAAAATACCCCAGACAGAGAAATCCAACGGATTTGCATCCGGAGAATTTGCAATCCATTGTGTCGAAGAAATGAAGTGGGGAACATACGAGCGGAGAGCGACCATCGGCAGTTATGGCGGCCCAAACCATCACCATCGGTGCTGCCTGCTTTCTGTGGCCGTCCGAAGATGTAAATTTTCGAAGTATCTCTCTGGCAAGTAAACTCGGTCATTTTGTTTGTTCACATATTGCAATAACAAATGGCGACTCGTCGGAAAAAATCAAATTTAGAAACTCACCACTTTCGTGCAAGCGTAGTAACTCGACTCTAACTTTTTTCTCTTGCGGTGTAAGATCGTGTGCTTTTTGGAACTTCAATATCTTGAGTCCAAGCTCATTTTTCAATCTGTCTTGCATCCGTTCCAACGATATGTTGAGCTCACGAGCCATTTTTCTACCACTTCGACGCGGATTTCGCTCAATTCGAGCCTTCACTTTCCGAACCATTTCTGCCGATGTTGCTGTTTTTTTTATGACCACCTTCATGGCGTTTTGCAACGCTGCCAGTATCACGGTAACGAGCTATGGTTCGAGACACAAATGATTTATTCACGTTGACGTGCTGTAGGACTCTAACGATAGCTACTTGTGGTTTTCCAGCCAAATATACGAGGGGCGTTCAAACTATTCTCGATATCGGGGTGAAGCTTTGGTTGTATATATAAATTGACTTATTTATCAAGTAATACTATTATTTTAGTGCATTCGTGTAAAATTTCATATAAATGTGATTATTAATTCGCGTTTTATCTCTAGTTAAACAGAATCATAATGGCAACTGAGACGATGATGGTGAAAATTGAGCATCGCGCTGTAATTAAATTTCTCACTAAGCAAGGAAAAAGTCAAAAAACTATTCATGAAGAGATGGTGGCTGTTTACCAGGGTTCCGCACCTTCATTATCAACTGTGCAAAAGTGGTCAAGTGAGTTCAAGAGAGGCAGAGAGAGCATTGAAGACGACCCCCGCTCCGGCGCCCCGGCTACTGCTTGTACGGGAGAAAGCATCAAAGAAGTCGAAAAACTTGTTCTTGAGGATGCCCGAATAAAGGTGAAAATGATGGCAGAGATCACCAAGCTTTCAATTGGTACCATTCACACCATTCTTCATGACCATATTAATCTTTCAAAGGTCAGTGCAAGGTGGGTGCCACGAATGCTCACAGCGCCTCAGAAAAAAGTGAGAATCGCATGCTGTAGAGAGCTTTTCGAGATGTGTTGTGAGAACGCGGACGGTGTTATGGATCGAATTGTTATTGGGGACGAAACATGGGTCCACCACTATGACCCTGAAAGCAAACAAGAGTCCATGCAGTGGCATAAAAAAGGAACAGACCCCCCGAAGAAGTTCAAAGTCACTCCGTCTGCCGGGAAGCTCATGGCCACAGTTTTTTGGGACTCAAAGGGAATCTTGCTCATTGAGTACAAAAAAAAGGTGAAACCATCAACGCCACATCCTACGCTTCCACTTTGCATAATTTGCGGGAGGAAATTAAAAAGAAAAGACGGGGTAAACTCGCAGCGGGTGTGTTGCTTCTTCATGACAACGCTCCTGTTCACACGCGCGAGTTTCCAAGGCTGCTGCGCGAGATTGTGGTTTCGAAGAAAACCAACACCCACCCTATAGTCCAGACCTTGCCCCTAGTGATTATTTCCTGTTTCCGGATTTGAAGAAATGTCTTCGTGGAAAAAGATTTTCGGATGATGAAGAACTCAAGTCGTCAATAAATGGAGGAGGAGGAAATTAATTTTTTTGAGGGTTTAAAAAAGCTTATCTCAAGATGTAACAAATGCATTAATGTTAGGGGAGATTATATTGAAAAATAAAAACAATTTAAATTGAATTCGCACTTTCCTTCATATCGATACCGAGAATATATTGAACGCGTCTCGTAAAACATTTGAATTCCATCGTGGATAAAACTTTTTCAACACAACTGAGACGCAAATTGTTTAAAAGACTTGTAAATAATAAAATTATCTGTCATGTGTCAGAATTTGAGCTCACTGTCATCAATGGTTTGGAAATTATAGCAGTATGAAGTTGGTTGCAGTTCCAGTCATTCAAGGTTTTTATTGGTCTTAAACGTTTGCAATAGGAAATAGAGAGCTCGACAGGGCGAATTGTACGGCTTGGGAACTAATCACGATAGGTTAGAGTACGTCCGAATGTGGGCTTGACTGCATTGATGAGCACTCATAGCGAGATGAGTGTTACGATTAAAAGTTTGAAGAAGCGGAATACTGCTAGTTATTTCTATGGGGCACAGGTGATATCATTTGTGCATTTAATAGGAAAAATAGTTCTGGAAAATATATTAATCCTGCTCAAGCCACCAACAAGCAATTTCTGATAGTTACGAATCGAGCATATCAACACCTCGCGGATCATGATAGAACTTAAAGTAGAGCTATGTACTGCATTTAATCTTTACTCTCTACAAAAAGTCTTCAATGGTGTGAATGTCTTATTTATTTACGAGGAGTCACATCTTACAAAGTGGAAATTTAAGGGGCTAGGCCACTCTAGGATTTTCTAAAAGTCAATTTTTTTTTATTGCTTTCAATGGTCTCTTAGGACCTCAAAAATTATATCCCAAAAGGTTATGACCAGAAATACAATACAAGGCTGCCATGTAGGCTTTGTATAACTTAAAATTTTAAACGCGTTTATCTCAAAACTGCATTTTTCAGGTTGGCCGCACTCATAACTTGAACAATTTCCAACCAATTTACTTCAAATTTTAAGTAGATCTTTAAAAATATATTGTCTAAATAAGTACGTAAGATTTTTTTTATATGGCATACCTCATTTGTTATTAACAATTTTCTGGCGATTTTTCTGCGAATTTTGCTAGTTTGACCTTGGAAGTGAGCCATTCGGCGAAAAATCAATATATCAAAAAATCCGTACGTACTACGTACGTACATACGAACTGCGTACGTACATACGTTCTTCTCTAGCTGTTGTTATGTAAAATAAAAAAAAATTTAGTGACTCATCATAATTCTAAATTTACACATTCCAAAAAAGAGAGGTTACTTGGGAAACGCATCACAGCCGCCATTTTTAAATAAATTATTCTATAAAAATTATGTTTTACAGTCAATCATAAGTACAATAAACTTATACCCTTGTAAAATCGATTTATTTTATATTTTTCCCTTAAAAAAAAATCACAAAAAAGCCTATTTTTACGGCCTCTAGAGTGGCCTAACCGCTTAAGGCAAATTACTGGTATTCCTGGTTGTCTTAGTTTGACGGAGTTTGGATATTTATCTCATAACACTGAATTAAGAAACTGGAGCAAACAAAACAGGTTTTGAAATAAATTTATGAATACGAGCGTCTAAAGAGGGGTCGGCTGCATAAAGTCCAAATTCGCTCGCGCGTTGTTGTTCCTACGAGCTGTCCAAAGAATCCTACGACCAATGCCTTAAGCATTAAATTTATATCTTTATTTGCGATTTACTACCAAAATCGAAAAAGAATGTATTTTAAGTAGTACAATCTGAAAGTATAGCCTAAAACGAATTTGTTAGACAGCATTTATTGTAACAAACATCACCTAACATCGATATATTTCATCAAAAAAAAAGAGAAAAAATAAAATTAAAAATAATACAATTCATCAACAATAATTAATAGGAAAGTGGAAGATTCAATAACAGAAAAAGAAGTGAAAGGCTATACTCAAAAATATTCATTGAACATCAAGAGAACGATCAAGAGTTGAATGTAAAATACTGCTTAAGTTGTAGATTATCATATTTATAGTACAATGCTAAAGATGAATAACTGTCTAAAGTATGTTTTGTCTTTTCACATAAAAAAAAATTGGATAAAAACGATGAATTTTAAACAGGCAAACTCGTTTAGAAGAGAACATCATCGTCGACTTCATCGAGATTATTGGTACGACACCAGCTTGTAAGAGTGCAGCTTTTCGGACATCGGCCCTTGCACGGGAAATACTCTTCTTATCTTGAAATTTCTTCAGATGATAGAATTCCTCACATTCCAATTCGTCCAACTCGGAAATGATGTATGCCAGAGTACGTTCAATCCGTGGAATGATAACGTGTTCAATAGCATTTACTCTCCTCTTGGTGATTTTGATGACCTCATCTAGAGTTACAAAAGATGTCTGCAAAGAAGCCAATTCCACCAAAAGTTTAACGGCAGTTCTTCTTTAGTATTGCCAACTGCTGACCACCACGAGCAAGACCAGTCAACTCGTAGGTATCAACACCATCTTGGTATGATTCAAAGACTGGCAGTGTCACACCAGCAACGTTGTCCTTCTTTGTGCGAATTTTAATCTGCGCTTTTGTGACATTCTGGAGTACTACCTGATTGAAATCACCAGTAGTAAATTTGACTTCGGCCAGTAAATTTGAAACGGCAGCTTCCTTCATCACTTCACCCATGAGGGTCTTAGTTTCAATGATTTTCCCCAAATGACCCTTCTGTGCACCAGCCAAACGGAATTTCATTAACATCTGAGCACCACGAGATAGGAAAATTTTCTTTTCGGCAAAAAAATTCTACTTCGTATTAGGGAAAGAAAATTTTTGGTAGCTCAGTCACCGAATCGTACAACAGCCAACTAAATTGATCACGGTACGACGTATTGTCGATGTTTAACCTTTCTAAGAAGCCAATAATTATAACTCGTTTCGAATTTCTAACAACTGCAAAAATTGTTTGTCGATATTTTGTACCAAAAAAAAGTCAGTCCAATGGCAGGTATGTTAGTAAGTCGGTATGAATCATTCATCTCTACAGCCGATAGGATCAACTGGGGGCACACCACTCTACATTAACCTGCTATGAATTCCTATCCGTTCATCTGTTATAACTGGCAATAGTTATACTTCCTCTCGAGTACTTAACAACCGGAATGGGTCCATTGTCAGGCTTTTCATAAACAGTTGTTCCGTTCGCCATCAGAGGTACTTCAATATTTTCTTTTGTTTCTTCAAACTGTTTGGCACCAGAATCCTGTTTAAAACCAGGATCCAGTTTACTCTCCTTATTAGTCAGAGTGCCACTTATATTCTTACTTTCAAGAGATGACATCGTTATCTAACGATTTTCAGCGGCCTCTAATCTTGATCAATTTTATGGGATCCTGAGTAGTATGGAAAAATAAATTTAACATCAACAAAGCTACAAAGTTCTTCAATGACATCGAACGCTTGAGTAAATTCTTCCTGAGAATTCTTCCTGACATTTGTGTATGTCGAGATATTTTTCCAGCTTACTCCTCGAAATGTTAATGATAGTCTACGCATTTTTCAAATCCATACGAGGGAGTTCCGTGCTATTTTCAGAGTATCCATCAATTATCACTCTGTCCGACTTGGGAGCGGTTTTCAATCCGACTATAGCAGCAGAATCTAGGGCGTTTCTGTGTCGGATTTCATTTATTTCCTCGTGAAATTTATTTTCCGAGTCAAGAGATGAAAAGAGATCACGTTTTCCAATTGGTTCTTCGAGCTTCAGTTGTGATGGTGAAGGATTCGGCAGGGGGTCTTAGTAGGTTTAGAGGAAGAAATGGAAACAATCGGTTTTTGTTAGGCGTTCATGGTAAAGTAAAAAATCTAATTTTTTAAATCTGACACAGTATCCATGTTCATATTGACATTCGATGGGTAAATATGTCAAGCACGTTGTGTAGTCATTTGAAAGTAATTTACCACGTATTCGAATTAACATCGCAACAAGAATAACGTACAGTTGGGGATATCAAAGTTATCATCCCATAGCACCAGTAAGTCCAAGAGAGCGACTTCTCTTCCAAAAAGCCAACCAAAAGAACCAAAAGCCAAAGCCATCGTATTCTGAAAATATATAAAGGAGTGTCCAGCTTCAGGAGATAATTATGTAAATGAAGACCTTCCTTGGCAAGAATTTTATCTCGAATCGAGTTCAGTTGACCAATAACTTCGGCTTCAGTTCTTACTGGTTGTAGTACATTTTGGTCATTTAAAAAAGAACAACAATCATTATTAGTTTGAACTAAGCCGGCAACTCGGTAATAGAACGCGATGGGGGCCATCAGTTGGGAAAATATCGAATATGAATCAGTTTCTAAGCAATCTGGATTCAATACTTCCATAAATAGGTCATCAACGCCATTGTTTAGCTCTTTATAATAGAGCAGAGCCTGAGGATGACCATCATCCTTTGTGTTTTACGTAGGTACCTGCCGTGAAGGCTTAAACCTAAGGTGCGTCTTCGCACGAGATATCAAAACAATGCGTTGATAAGCGCCCTTCGAGTAGTACAAGTACTACCACCAGCACCAGATTCGAAGTCGTGTGTAAGGCACGAAGCATCCAGGCCTATCTAAAACCTCCGACATTCTTTGGGTCGTGGCACCCAGTTGCAATGCAACTCCACATCGAGGAGACCAGTTGGTTCAATAGCAATCCCATGGTTGAGCACAGGTCGTAGTATACTACAACATGTGCTAAGCCATGAGATCTCCAAGCTCAGTTCTGTCTACTCTCCCCGCGATTTTGGGTACAAACCTACAGCCACCACGATACTCCCACAAGGGGGCCAACTCTTAGGTCAGGCCGGAATCATTATTCCGGGGGCTCCTGACCTCCCGTGGTACCAGAATATAGCCTCCGGTCGAGCTTCGCAACCTTGCGGTAAAGCACCTTAGAGCCCAAAACTGGCGACCTTTAAACAAAATTCAACATTCTTAAGTTCCACCAGCTAACTGCCTACTGCGTCTTCAATTTGCAAAACTACGGGTTCTTTCGAACCGTACGGTATCAGTGATAACTCCACTGACATCGTAGGCCTCACCATTAAAGATGATGCCCATAGCCTGTAAGTCCCTAATGTCTGAGTAATTGGGACACTCACATAGGACATGAAGCCAGTCCTCATAGGTGGCTCCACGTGAGCAGCTCGCAACCCCGCTAAGCCCTCTTTTATGAAAAAATGCACTAAGAGAGCCATGCTCGGTCAATAAAAAGCCCAGGCTGAGGGTATAGTTCCGTTCAGGTAATACTCTCATGGTCAGCACATCCTTTAGGAAGCCGTATGTAACCCTGCACTTTTCGCTAGCATACCATATTGATTGCCATCTAGATAGAACACGTGCATGTAGCAAGGTCTTATGCTGCCTCAGGTATAGGCTATCCACTTCTGCCCGGGAAACACAATCTTGCTCATTTAGAAAGCAATACCACGACGTATCGCTTCGAGATTCAGAGGTGGCACTCCCAACAACACCTGCATTGTCCCTATGGAGACAATGTGACACGCAGATAAACACCCATGCAAGGCGACTCTTTGGTAAGCTAAGATCCGACTATGGCCCTCTACAGTCATAACCCTGTCGTACCATATTGATTCTCCATATGTTGCACAAGCAATAAAAAGGCATCATATATGATACGGACAGAACACCTGCTAAGCCCCTTTTTAGATCGCAATATATGCCTTACCTGGCCTACAACACTCAGCATGCGTTGCCTCATTTGAACTAGGTGAGGGGAAGTTCATACGCTCACCCAACGTTATGCCCAGATATGTGACCTCAGTCACACATCCAATACTAACTCCGTTCATGCGTATCACAGGAGGCCGACTGCTTGTATTCAATCTTGCCTTAAGCTGCATTGAAACCGTCTTATCCTGTGACACACTTACCCCAACGCTTTCTCCGCGTTCAGCAACGACTGCAAGAGCTGTTTCTCCTAATTCCTCCCTTTGGGCCCTGGACTGGCCTTCGAGGATGAGGAGCAGGTCATCTGCATAAGCGCAGCAAAATACATTACAAATAAAATTGCAGCTAGGATTTCAGGCATTTCTCGGCGATACCACATATATTGATGCTCCCTTGCATAATAAAACCGAATATCCGCCGTTGAATCAAACAGTTCTTGCGCACTAAAATATTGATTCTAAATGTTCCGCTCCGACAGAAATAGCAAGTCATCATCGGGGGCCTTTCATGATGTGGATTCTTCTCAAACTCATGCTCAAGTTTCTCATATCTTGCTTTTTGCTTCAATAGTTGTTCTATCCAAGTTTTATAGTCCGCATTCAATACAGGCAGCGATAATGCCTAATAAACGGTTCTAAACTTTGAGAGTTTAAGGTCTTCATTGATGGCAAGGTTTCGAATACTTTCAAAATTCTATGACGCTATCTATCTGTTCAATGGGTGCATTGTTGTGTCCTTTTTTTGGTCTTCGGATAGAACTTTGATGGCTTTAATTCGTAGAACTTCCATTACTTTAAACTTGAGTTTGCTTTCCAGAAATCTGTAATTTTTAACCCAGAACTACGTCATTTCTAAAAGATTTTTTTAAAGAAATCTTAAAATTCAAGTAAGAATTTCTAACAAAGGCTGGGGGAGTGAGTTTTTGGTGTTACAAAAAAAAACTGTAAGCGCCTAGTTGCAGCCAAGTACATCTACAAATATATCAAATCCCTACAACAACGGAGTAATACTCTGAAACGATATAACAGTCAATGAATGCAAATGCAACAAACCGCCGCGACGATACCTTTGCCGATCGTTTGTACCACAACGACTCGTTAACGTACGCTAAGAACATTGGCTTCCCCAAAGATAAAAAAAGAACATGAGAAGCGATCTATCGAGGAAATGAGGAGATCCAAGAACAACGTCAAGAAGTTTTTACGAAAGGATACAAAAACACATGTCAAGTCAATGAGATCCCAACACGTTCAAAAAACCTACCTTCCGGTTTTTCTTTCATCAAAACTGATTTTGTTGCACTGAAAATTTGAATGCTGGAAAAACGTACTTAATGAAAGTATGTAAAGCAATGTTCGAGAACAGTAGAGAAAAAGGACAAAACAATTCGAAAAAGTTAAACCGTAGATAGCTTTTCAGCTAATCTGCAAAAACCAAAATATAAACAGACCTTACAAGAAAAAAGTTAAACACCCGCAAAAGGCCAATACTACTATTGCTTACAGACAATTGCGTGTAGATATTTCGAAATATGTTTTGTTATGCAAACACAGATTAAACCACCTCAAAGCATTCAAATTCAGAGCTTAAAAGATAATAATATTACCTCAACTCATCCCAAGGCTTGATCAGATACAATGAATTCTATAATTTTTTGCATTTAATGTAATATGAGATAAGTGCGCAGATTTTTCCAAATTGGAATGCCTCTAATACTGTCTGAATTATAAAAAATTATCGCCTTTCTCGAAAATTCTAATTCCAAATAACTTTGTCAAAAATGTAGGTTTGAATATTTGTGATGTTTTATGTCATATTTATAACAAAAGCATTTTTAGAGTTTTCCCAGCAGATTTAAAACAAGCCTTATTTAAGAAGGGAGACACAACATCAACTAATTATTATTCTCGCTATTTTCAAAGATTTTTGAAAAAGCTGTTAAAAATAGAGTGACGACTTTTTTTATAGGAAAAAAAAACATTTTTGTTACTGGGTTTTAATTTGGTTTCCGTTCCGGTTTTCCAACTGAAGGGCCCTGCTCGAATATTTGTGATATGTAGTTTTAATAAAAATAATTTTACGGCTGCTCTTCTTATTGACAAGAAAATCTTTTGATAACATCGATCATAAAGTACTTTTGGACAAACTATGTATTATATATGTAAACGCGGTTTTAGGGGTATAACGCATAAATGGTTATGTTCACATTTGTGAAAGTCTATGGACAATTCAGTTCTAGTAATAAAGTTTTGTGCAATTATATTTCTATAGGAATTCCTCAAGGTTTTTAACGTCGCTTTTCACAGCGACTCTGCTTTAAACCTTTCTGCTGATATAAATCATGATCTAGAAGTCTTAGGCCACAGTCTTAAAATGCATAAAATAATTATAGGCTACAAAACAAAAAGTATGTTTCATAATGTGTGTTGCAACTAAGTGGACTTTGGACAATTCGTCTTTCACTGCGCTATGTGCAGTAAATGTAACCATGGTAAACTTATTGTCCGAAGCGGACTCTTAGGCATGTTTTGACTTGCGTACAACCTATGGTAAATATTTTAAAATTGAGAATGTTAACATTTGCAAATACCTTGGTGTTTTACTGACTCGTAGATAAGTTGATCGGCCTATACCGAAGCATTTATAACATATCTCATAGCTAGGACTAGGCAAATATATACCACCTTGATCAAAAAGTTCCCGCAGCCCACCACCGTCTGGCGCTCCAATTGTTCCGATTTGAGTTCTGTTTCTTTCGTTAAGTTCGTAAATCTGTTGTTAACATTCCCTCTAAATCTAAGCGTCATAGCTTGACATTTGCAAAAGTTACGTAGCCAAGAGTACATCTATCTCTCCGTGTGTTTGCAATTTTTTACAATTTTAGAAATGGATTTAAATTTGTAACAACGAACAAACATATTTGTAAGTGTAAAGAGAAGTACAGATTTGAATATATTATGTTTCGATAAGCTAATACTAACAGTACTCGTATTAACTTTTGCGTAAAAAAAGGATTTAATGGTGCGCGAATGTTGGAAATATTGGAAAATGTTTCGGCAACGATTCTTTAAAGAAAACGGTCGTTTACCAGTGTCACGAGCGCGAGCGGTTCAAAAGTGGTCGTGGGTCAATCGAAGATGATGACCATCGACATCGAAACCGACGAAAACATTGATGAAGTACGAGTAAAAGAAATATTGGTCAATAACCGCAAATTAACCATCAGAGAGATAGCGGAGGACTTGAACATTGCTTATGGATCCGTCCAAGACATTTTGGTTAATGATTTGGGTTTCCGTCGTGTAGCAGCAAAGTTGGTGCTAAAAGACCTCAATTTCATGCAAAAAAGAGACCGACATCAAGCAAGTGAATGGCGTTCACCAAATGAGCCGAGACCAAAAACACCACGTCGTTTTCAGTCAAAAAAGAAGGCAATGCTAACGGTTTTCATGGATTACAACGGTGTAGTGCATCATTCATTTTTGCCAGAAGGTCAGACAGTAAGCAAAGAGTATTATGAATATTTGGGCGTTATGAGACGTTTGCGTGAAGCAATTCGCCGAAAGAGACCAGAATTGTGGGCAGAAAATTCGTGGATTTTGCACCATGATAACGCACTGTTGCGTCGCATAGGGCCATGATTATTCGTAATTTTTTGACGAAAAATGCAACAAATACCATCCAAGACTTCCTTCTGTTAAATCGAGTTAAAAAAGCACAACGGGGAAGGTGTTTGAGAAGCCGAAAGGAAGTACTCGTAATGGAAAACTCGCAGGAACCACTGATGGACTTATAAAAAATGTTTCGAGGAGTATGGCAGAAATGTGTTGCAGTCGATGGGGATTACTTTGAAGGGGACAATATAGATTTAGATGAAAAAACTTGTATTTTTAATCAAGGCGGAATATATAGAATATATTTTCAAAAAACCACTTGGGTTTTGTCGTATGGATGTGCCTGTACCAAAATCAACTTTTTGTCCGCTTGTCTGTTTGTCCGAGCATCACAAAAAGCTACTGAACCGATTCTAATGAGATTTTCACTATTCAATAGCAAATTTTTCGACTTAAAAACTGCGATAGTTTTTATTACGATCGGTTGAATATAGCTGGTGCTGCAATTAAATATTTCAAAATTAGAATACATATTTGAGAAATTTAAAATACTGCTATTCATTGCTATGCTATGCATTTGCTATTCACTTGTTTATATATTCATATGTGTATGTATATTTATGTACTGCATACATAGTATAGTGGTATAGTCGTCGAGCTAGCGAAAACAGAAACTTCGAACACCATATACATGTACATGCATATGTACATACTTGTGCTGGAGAGTCTGTAATGCTCATGCTAAACAACTAAAGAACGTCAAAATAGTCCCAATCTTAAACGGATGTGGCCGCGGATAGGATGTCTTCATCTCTAGAATTCCGCTGATTTCATCTAACTAACCCTTTCCAGTTTAAATAACTCTAATTACCCGTCCCGTTAAGCTTCGCCATGACCGTCAACAAATTGCGGGGTCAGATGCTAAAGACAATTTACGTAAATTTCTGAACCCCTTGCTTCGTCCATGGCCAACTCTACTTCGCCTCTACGTTCCCAAGAACCAAACAAGTAATACAGTATACATAGAGGCCTTGATTTGAAGTGAACTCCATACCGTTCGGTTTGTTTTGATTCCTTCCGGCAAGCAGAGGAGTGAATTCACTTCACTCCCAGCATTTCTGTTCACTGAACAATATAACCTGGCTGTTAATGACGCAAAACCTGGTACCAATGAATTACAAATAATAATCTAAGTTCCATAAACTTAGTTAAACATTTGCTTTGGATTTACCTTTCTAAAGCATGAAGTACATTTTTTATTTTTTTCTTAACTCTCAAAAGGATATGAGAACTCTTTAAATGAAAACTAAACATCTCACATGATTTTAGTTGCCTGCAAAAATGTTTGTCTTTTGGGCTTCGCTCAGGATTGAATTCTTGAGAAGCCAATATACTACCACCTGCGCCACAGTTACCCACTTAAAGTCTTATTCATTAAAAGCCTGTGTAATATTCGCTGTACCAAAGCGAACGAAGTTGCGGGTATAAGCTAGTGTATGTATAATTTATTTTGAATTGCTAAGAATTGATAAAGTAATAAATGAAATCGAAAAAGAAATGGGAAAAAATTGAAACGTGTAGAAATTGTTAAGGATATTTTTTAATAGAGTCCTAGTCGGTCACCGGGGTTGAATCAAACTTATTAGAAGTCCAGATTTCCGCCTACCCGATCAAGATGAAGTAACGATAGCAATATTTAAATTTCAGTATAATCCCGCTGCCGTATCAGACGGTTTACCTGCCGAGCTGTTTAAGGCAGCGCAAGCAAGGAGAAGTCTGCTTAGTAGACTGTATTATTTGAATTTAACCAATTGGCTTGCCTCTATCAGTGCAGTTTTTGGTAAGTCCATTGATTTACGGCAGACCTAAGCAAAGGCAACGAATCTAGATCGATACTTACCACCTCTTTAACGACTTCAAGACTAAAAATTCGTAAGATTGATAATAGAAAACGCTTGCTGCTTCGTTAAGTTCGGAAACAATCTCACCAGAAAATTTGATGTCAAGGAAAGATTTAGATGCGCTGTTATGTGGCTACTTCAACACCATACTTGAGAAAAGTCTGAGAAAGTCTCGAGCCAGAGGCACCATAGTACAAACGGCTTGGCAAATATTGCTACGCGAGTGAAATAGCAGCAGTGAAATACGTTACCAGCAAAACCAAGTTCATGCTATCGACAAGAAGAGACGCATAACATGGGCGAATTGGTCAGAACATCACGCTACACATCTACAACTTTAAGGTAATTAGGGACTAAACTTGCCTAACTCTGATAAGGACACCTCACCAAAAATTAAATGAAGAATCACGCTTGCCAATCTCTGTTTCTTTGGTCTTTTAAGGAAATTGAATCATAAGGCCAAAATATATTTATGAGACTTCCTATAAGTAAAAAACTGAGTATGCTCTAATGACTATATATTATACGCCACGTTTCTTTCCAAACGAACTACAATATACGAGGGTTGTCTGAAAAGTTTCCGATCCATGATACAGAACATTTTTTCTTGAAATTTTTTTTTATTTTTCTACATAGTCTCCTTGTGACTCTACACACTTCTCCCTGCGGTGCTACCATCTCTCTAACCCGTCCAAATAGTACGTGTTTTTCTCTGCAAAATAATTGTTCACGAAGGTGATTGACCAAAATCTCTGTCCTCCGAGCGCAGTTTTTAAATGAGGCAACAAAAATAAGTCGCTTGGGGCTAGATCTGGTGAATAAGGCGGATGGTCAAGCAGTTCAAACCGTAATTCATGGATTTTCGCCATGTCCCATGGCAACCGCTGAGGTGTGAGGTGTGAGACGGCGCATTGTCTTGGTGAAACAGGATTTTCTTTTTCTGCAAATGTGGCCGTTTTTCCGCCATTTCTGCCTTCAGCTTGGCAAGTAATGATGTGTAGTATGCTCCTGTAATGGTTTTTCCTTTTTGAAGATAATCGATTAAGATAACTCCTTTACTATTCCAAAAAACACTAAACAGTCGCCATCACTTTCCCAGCCGAAAAAACAGTTTTTGCTTTTCTTGGAGCCGGCTCGCCCTTTGCAGTCCACTGTTTTGACTGAATTTTTGTTTCGGGCGTATAATGGTGTATTCAAATTTCATCTACAGTAATTAATCGGCGCCAAAACTCGGATTTATTGCGTCTAAACTGCGCCAGCAGAGCGTTGGAAATGTTCATTCGAACACGTTTTTGGACTAACGTAAGCAAACGCGACACCCAACGCGCGGACAGCTTTCTCATACCTAAATCTTGATTTAATATGTAACAAACACGTTCTTTGGACATTTTCATAACTGCTAATATCTCTCTCACTTTAATTCGGCGGTCGTCTAACACCATTTGGTGTACTTTAGCAATGTTATCGCCAGTGGTCGCAGTTTTTGGATGTCCCGAACGTTCATCATCTTCCAAGCTCTTACGGCCACGTCTAAATTCAACTGCCCAAAATTTCACTGTGGTAAATGATGGTGCAGAGTCCCCATATACAGAGTCCAACTCATTTTTGATTTGCGTAGGCGTATTGCCTTTCAAAAACAAGAATTTACTCGTAATAACAGCTCGATACTAAATTTTTTCCATTTTCACAAAAAACACTCACATCGAATCACTCAAACGACTGTCAACTAAAAACTGCGCGTCCAAATCCAAAATGACTGAAACTTCGGTAAGTAACTGTCAAAAGATGCACAACTAGCATTCACTAGCTTTTCTTGACGAATGCCGCTATCTTTACGTTGCGGTCGGAAACTTTTCAGATAACCCTCGTATTTAAGATAATCAATTGTTTTGTAGGGAGTGCGTTAGCTAGAGGCCAACTCTATCCTCAACATGAATATCCACCAACCTTCTAAGAATAAAACTGTTACGATTTAACGACCACTGTCAAGGATAGTTCGTGGAGCCTTGAAACATCAATTAAAGTCCATTCCAGAGGAAAAATAGTGGACTATTCGCAAAATCGACGTACTCTAGTCGGGCAGACAATTAAAAAGCCATATACTATACGTACTCGTATGTATATTCAAGTATATTACACTGTCTTGATTGGTAGCAAAAACATCTGAATGTTGCAACGTCTAAATTTTGGTTTAAGATTCATCACATATCCCGAATTTGGCTTAGTCAAGTTTAAAATTCATGAAGTAACAATAATCGAGTTTGCTAGAAGATGACATAGCGTGGAACTACCTATACTGCATACCGAATGTGGACATCCTGACCAAATACAAAAGTACTAGTGCAAGACCGCCATGTTAAGACAAAATATCCAAAATTGCCAATAATTCTGCGTTGGCTATTTGAACTGCTTCAAGAAAACATCTTTTCGAAGATGATTTTAACAGTCAAATCAGTATAACAGTTTGATGGTAGAAAATTAGACCCTCATGATTCGGAAATTACGAGTACGTCTAGCTTTTGAGAATTCAAATATTCCATGTGTATGGCTTTGAAAGAGCAGAATATGTTGATTACTGTCGTCAGAGCATAGACTCATGTTCATCAGCAGGAAGCATCACGGATGTCAATTCAATTAAGGGTGTACAAATAAGACTCAGTCTTTTATTGTACTTAAAATTATGGATAATATACAAGATTAGTTTAATATTTATATTTAACATTAAGAGATACTTTAATCAGGCAAGCGAAACAAAATCAGGGATAGTGCGGAGGAGGGGAATAGTAAACGGAAAGAAATAGTCTGCAGTTGCATTTTTATAGAATATGCTCCAAAACAGCATTCTTAAGTTATATTGCTCCAATTATTTGTTTTGCTGTTGTGGGCAGAGAATTCCATAGTCTGGTGGCAAAGACGAAGAAAAGGCGCGAGGAGTTCAAATAGTTCGAGGATGGAGTTATAAGGCTGTATGTTCTAGGCGAACGAGCGAAGTGAAATTTCTCAAAAAGGTATGGTGGCGACCTGGTCTGAATAATTTTGTGCATGAAGATATAGCACCTAACATGCAAGAACTGCTGACGCGTGCCACCGAGGATATTTGTATGATAATTGGATATGTGGTCGTGTGGACGTAGCCCATACACATACCTTACCATATCATTGAATGCCACAGTAAGTTTATGCTGATCTAGGGAGTCGAGTTTGCAGTACACTGCTGATGAGTATTCAATATACGGAACAAGTAAGGTTTTAACAAGTCTCAGTCTCGTATTAACAGGAGTAAAACTAGAGAGTAGCCAAAGTTTGCGTAGACCTCCGTAAATTCGTCCCACAGTGTAACTGATGTGGCTTACACAGGAGATGGATCGGTTTATCTTAAAACCCAGGTTGGTTACAGTCTCCATCAACTGCAATTGCGTATCGTTGAGGTAAATGGGCGGTAGTAGTTCAGCATTGTGAAGTGTTTTAGATATTAAAATCAGCTGAGACTTTGCTGGGTTAAGGGTCAAACAATTACGTAGCGACCATTGGTAGATTGCGGATAAATCCTCATTCAACCTGCAAACAAGATCCTCAACTAGACCAATAGGTCCAGATAGGTATATTTGCGCATCATCTGCATAGAAATGAAGACTAGCATTTGAACAAGCTTTGGGAAGGTCATTAATAAATATGCAAAACAATATTGGACCAAGCATTGAGCCCTGTGGTACTCCTGCTTGTATATTCCTAATACGAGAGGATTTGTCACCAACCACAACCTTTGACAGCTATTACTTAAGTAATTAACATAGTTATGAGACGCACCGAACTTTCACTAAAACCAAAATACCTTCTTAGTTTCTCAGAATGGATTGAGTGGTTGACTGTGTCAAAAGCTTTTGAAAAGTCAAGGAGGCAAAGTATAGTGAGGAAGTCCGAGTCATATCTGATCCTTATGTCATCTAGAATTTTAACCATAGCTGTAGAACAATTATGGTTGGCTCGAAAACCAGACTGTACCGAAGCAAGAAGCTTATGATGATTTAGAAGACTTGAGATTTGCTTGGCAAGTACTTTTTCCAAGACTTTTAAAAGGCACAGGAGGACCGTTGTGTCATATCAGCTAATTTCTCGTACACCCATCACACAGTTAGAGAAAATATTCCTAAAAGAACCGTATGACAATAAGAGAAAGCCAATTTAGGAATTTTAACTGGTCGTTATCCTCATCGGATGAAGAGTATCAAACGAAAAGAAAAGGCATGGTACGACTCGAGCTGTAAAGAGGCTGTTAGGGTTAGAGAAATGTTTTTCCGGTCCTATAAGACCAACCCGACAGAGAAAAACCGAAAAAGTTCAAACGATCCAGAAATGACAGAAACGCCTTTCTTATGCGTATGAAATTCCGTAAACTGAGGCAAAAATACTGCAATATCCCAAAGGCAATAAAATTTGTTGCTCGTTCGTGAAAAACATTAGAAATTCTGCCTCATCCTCCGCCCCAACGCTTATTTACAATGACGTTCCAGCTGTAAATTCTTTGTGCAAGACCAATCTGCTTGCTGCACACTTTGCGGCTAGCTTACAGTGCGTCGAATCTTCTATGGGACGAAAATACTGATGGGTCGAAAGTCGGCAGCCAAAGTCGGTTGTGGTTTTTTCGGGACAGGAATTACTTTAGCCAGCTTCCAAGTAGACGGAAATGATGATGAAGTAATGCGAAAATTACACGAAGAATATGGGTTAATACCTTTTTGACAAACCGGATAGTAACTCCATCCTCACCAACGGCATCAGATTTGAGTGAACGAATAACATTAATGACATCAACTTCCGATACAGCTTCGAATTCAAAAACTGCGGGTGTTTCAGAAAAATGTTGAAGGTTGGGTAGAGAAGTTGTACTTTCTAATGAGGTGGATAAAAAAAGCATCATTAAGATCATCAAGATCAGGTAAGACGTCTACAGCATGGTTTTTAGAAACACTAACCACCAACCAGCCTAGATAAAATATATCTTTTCTTAGAGAGTCTTGTGATAGAAGTTGAGAAATGACGTGCTCGACAGAAGTTTACCCAATTCAGATTTGTTGAATTTCGCTTCCACTTCGAATAGAGTTTCCTATGAACTTTAATGGCATTATGAATCTCAGACGTAAACCATGGACAAATTCTATTGCGCACCACCACTGTTTTTAAAGGGACATGGTTATTGAAGTATTTGCGATTGCACTAAGTCAACTTTATCACATACATTTGAGACAAAATAACAACTATGCCAAGGGATTAGACTCGCCTCCGAAATCTCCTCCAGAATGTGGCCGATATTCCATTAATACCCATTCAATTTCATGGTCAAAAATTTAAACTTGCAAGAAGCACTATGCAGCATATCCTTACGAAGGATTTGCGTCCTCATGTGTACAGTATCAACTGAATCAACAATGCGAGCCCACAGGACATCTACGGCGAAGGGAGTTCGTCAATTGGTTCAATGAACAACAACAAGTGGATTGTGTATTTCCAACAAAGTCATCTGCAGTGACGAGGCTAATTTTCATGCTGATAACTACGTAAATAAGCAACCTTGCTTCACTTGGAGTGTGAGTGTGTTCCATGAGAAGGAAATGCATCCAAAACGTGCGACTGTTTGGTGTTGACTTTGGACTACGAGTAGATGCAGCAATGGAGTATTTTCCTTTTGAGACATTGCCGGAAATGAACAAACAGTCGTTGGCGAATGGTATCGGGGAGTTAAAACCTAGTTGTTTGTGCCTTAAATCAATGCTACGGATCTGGAAGAGGTGTGGTTCCAACATGGCAGTGTCACTTGTAACACATCACGTGTAACAAGGCATTATTACGAGAGACATTTACTATTGGTGTGATATTTCAATTGGAGGAACAGAACATTTAGACATTTTTCTCCAAGTTTTTTAAAGTTCGACGTTTATGTCAAGAACCACACCGCTCACGCTTGACAGAAGAAGGTTAGACACTTTATCACCGAAACAAGTCACTTGTTTGCCAAACCGTGATTAAAAGTTTCCTCAAAAGGACGCAGATGTCCCAGCGAAGCCAGCTTTGACATTTATTACGTGTGTCGTTACATACATAAATGCCACAATGTCTACATTGTGATTAGATTAACCTTTCCGTGTTTCATAAAAAGAAAAACTGTTTGTTCTGCTCTTTTTGGGACACTCTTTAAACAATTTTCAATTTTATGTAACATGTGTGTTCCCATACTCGCAGATGGGCGCCTACAGAAGTAGGTAGGAAGGCGCTTTGTTTTTTTTTTCATCTACACTTAGCACTATCATTTAAATAGCGGTAAAAACAAGTGTAATAAACAAAGGGAACGTGTTTTGAAGTGAAGATAAGTAAATATGAAAACAATTTGATGGCAGTTAAACACGCGATGACATTTGTAATTTGTATATAACATAACACACCTATATATGCTTGTATGTAAAGGTACGAGTATATCCATCTATAGGAATAGGAAGGTAAACTGCTTCATGCCATTTATCTGGATTAATTAAGATGTTTTTGAAAAGTGACCTGTTGACCTATTCTTATAACAAAAACTCTCTGGTTTATCATGATAATACTTTGAACTTTGATTGAAACGTGCCTCTGGAAGTAGGTGGCTCTGCCAAGGGTGATATGTTACTTTTCCTGCTTGACCTAAGTATATTTCTGTATATCTGCTATTGAATTATTATTGGAAATTTAAGTAATGCAGCACAGAAGTTCCATCTAGGATTCTGTTTTGGTACAAGTGCTCGCTTGTCCTGAAGGTTTGAATCTCTCAAATTCAGGTTTGTTGAGGGAAAATTGAATTTCAAAGCAAATAATATCTTTATGGTAAAATATCTAACCAATTATTGTAGTAGGAACTTGGGAGCATGGAATAAATGGAGCGAGCTATCCAAATCTGCTATCTGGAACTGGTAGAGTTCGCCAGTTAGCGGCCAATATTTTTTCGAAGAGGTGTTGCATGTTTCAAAGGTACGTCGTTTTCCACTTTTTGGATAGAACTGCTCAGAGAAAATCGGATGGAGCTACCCCAGCTACGTCTGTCTAGTATCATTTAAATTTCAACCACAAGGAGCGATTTATGGATTCATAAAAATGAAACAAGAATACTGAAAGAAGAGTGGAATCAAGGGCTCTATTATCACAATGGACGAGAGGAGCAAGTTAGCTTTTCTTGGAAATAAGTGAGGCTAAACGCGATTTACTAGACATTTCCATCCGAACAAGGTAACGAAACGCTGTTAAAGTTGAAGCTAAGGGCGTATGAAGGTACTATGTCTCTAAAACTGAGTTTTGCTTCGAATTCTACAACTCATTGAATAGACTGTGGTGGAAACTAAGTGGGAAAGTTTTGTTTAATCTACACCTTGAATGACTCGAACTGCAACCAATTTCAGACTGCTATAATTTCCAAACCGTTGATGACAGTGAGCTCAAATTTTGACACATGACAGATAATTTTATTATTTACAAGCCTTTCAAACGATTTGCGTCTTAGTTGTGTTGAAAATTTTTTATCCGCGATGGAATTCAAACGTGATAGTGTGATTACTTTATATTTGGCTGGAAAACCACAAGTAGCTATCGTTAGAGCCCTATAGCACCTCAATGTGAATAAATCATTTGTGCCTCGAAACATAACTCGGTACCGTGATGCTGGCAGCGTTGCAAAACGCCATGGAGGTGGTCATAAAAAAACAGCAACATCGGCAGAAATATTTCGGAAAGTGAAGACTCGAATTGAGCGAAATCCGTCAAAGTGGAAGAAAAATGGCTCGTGAGCTCAACATATCGTTGGAACGGATGCAACACATATTGAAAATTGAGCTCGGGCTCAAGCCATTGAAATTCCAAAAAGAACACGGTCTTACACCGCAACAGAAAAAAGTTAGAGTCGAAAGAGCGAAGGAGTTACTACGCTTGCACGAAAGGGGTGAATTGCCGAATTTGTTTTTTTCCGATGAGTCGCCATTTGTTATCAAGCAATATGCCGACAAACAAAATGACCGAGTTTACTTGCCAGAGAGGTCCTTCGAAAACTTACACCTTCGGACGCCCACCAGAAAGCAGGCAGCACCGATGGTGACGGTTTGGGCCGCCATAACCGCCGATGGTCACTCTCCGCTCGTATTTTTGGACCGTGGCGTCAAAATTAATGCGATCGAACGAATATACCGTGAAACTGTCTTAGAAGCAGTAATGAAGCCTTGGGCAAACAATCACTTCGGTCGGAGACCGTGGACATTTCAACAAAACTCGGCACCGTCTCGCAAAGCGCGCGTCAACCAAGATTGGTTAAAAAACAATGTTCCACACTTCATTTCTTCGACACAATGGATTGCAAATTCTCCGGATGCAAATCCGTTGGATTTCTCTGTCTGCGCTATTTTGAAGGTGAAGGTTTGCACTAAAAGCTACCAAAGTTTGGACCACCTCAAACAAGCACTTCGCCGGGAATGGGCCAAAATACCGCAGAGCCACTTGCGTGCAGCGTGCGATGCTTTCTTCGGCCATCTCAGGGCCATTATTCGCGCCAAAGGTGGACATATTGAAAACTACTGATACAATTTGAAAATTGATGTATTTTCCAACATTTTTTGCTTTGGTACAATAAAATTTATCAAAAAATAAAAAAAATTATAGCATTTTGAAAAGTTGGAGTTCGAGTCATTCATCCGGTAGACGTCGCTCTGGGGCTACTACGCGGCTATAAGCCGATCTAGTGCTAATCAATTCTATTATTAAAAGCATATGCAATACATAAATAGCTTCTTCCAACTTTGTTCTTACATTTTTAAGCAATACTTTGACCTTTGATTCGGCCAAGAGAAGGGAGTTACTACACGGTACGCTCAGCACGTTAAAAAGTTTTATAGTATTTGTTCCTGTGTTACACCTGATTTTTTGGTAAGTTTTGCACAAAATTTATACATGAAGTGGAATTGTATGTTTATTATCAAACATAATAAGTGCATTAAGATGGTTTTAAAGCAAATTTTATTTTAGTAAATAAGAGCAAGAACTGCAAAAATTCTGCAGACTTGTTTTGCCACATTTGTGGTGAATTAGCTATAAAATGTCAATGGAATCCAATACTTATAACTCCTCTGATGAAAAGAGGTTATTGGCTTCACTTTCACAGTTTCCTGTCGATGAAAGAGGTAAATACTGACTGCCGGTATTGTGTTGCAACTTTAAAGAAGACCATGCCATTTGCAACACCCATGGTTAGGGTTAACCAGAAAAACATGGAAACGATTGTTACGTTTGTATGACTATGGTATGTCGCGAGGGTTTACGAAAAAAAATAAGACCAAAATTACATATCCGACCATTAGGTCTGCACGAGGACCAATTCCTTGAAGCAATGATGTTTAACCTGCAGGGACTCCTAAGAGAAACGAAATTGTGGATAATTTTTTTTTTTTCCGGCGAGGGCAGGTGAAAATCTTCCATTTGACACTATGAGGATCGCACAGTATGAGATTCTTACTCACTAAGAACAGCTCCCAACGATATTAATGTTTATGTTACCGCAACTAAGTTTCGACTTATCAAGCAGTTTTCTTTATTATAAAATACACTCCTTTAGCAGATGACTTTCACGCCGGCTTTAGCACTTGATTATATAAGAGCAACTTATTTTCGACACTAAACTTGGAATTTTTACCAAGTAACCAATACATTTCTCTGCAAAAATTGCGTCTTTTTTTTTAAGGTGTGACTTCCATTTTAAGTTTGCGTCGAATGTCATTCGAAGATATTGCGCTTCGTTTGCGAATGGAATACAGCCCGAGTTTATAAGGATAGGCAACCGACTCGTTTTTCTGTATGCACAATTTACATGAACAGATTTGGTTTGATTGAGGGCCATCCGCCAGGCCTTTGTCCAATCGTAGATTTTATCGAAAATCATAATATATGTGGGATGTGCCACCCGCCACACAGTAGAAGCTAAGTAGTTTATTTATCATTAAGTAAACATAATGTTTTTGAGTATCATTTTCAGATCGTCGCTCGCCGACTGCATGACCACCGAGTCTCGCATTTCGGAGTCAATATTTTATGCCCGCCACATATTGCCATGACTAATGTCCACAGACGGCCCATCTGATTGTTTACGAATCGAGTTACCGCCAAGCAAAGCCATCGCTTCGGTATCGATTATAAGTAACTGACCCTGCATGATCCGTAGCACAGTGAACTGACCTACATTTGGACGAAGATAAAAAGCGAAGGCGATTAACTAACAAAAGCAATAACACAAATGTTGTCATTAAAAGGAATAGCGATTGTGTTGGGTCTGGGCGGTGGCGTACTTGTGCTGACGTTGCTGATGAAGGTGTGGACATGGTACAATGTACTGAACGGGCTAGGGGTCTGGCACTGGTTGGGATAACATGGCAAGGGGATTCTAGTCCGAGTCTTCAACAAGAATGGTCGGCTGGCGGCGATGTCGAATATTTGTTTTTTTTTCTTTTCAATTCGTTGTACTTAATAAATATTATAAAAATCCTTTTCCAATTCATCGTAACTTAATAAAGACTATATCCATCCTGCATATATTCTCGAGATACTTTGTCAGTATGAGCTTTTATAATGCTCAATGGCAAGATCTGCTGTAATTTGAACTTTAAAACTTCGTGCATTACCTTATCAAAGGCTTGTGAGACATCAATTAATACGCTTGAGCAAATCTTTTTTTCTTCCAAAGCATTCTCAATCATGTCGGTGATTCTATGCACCTGGTCAAGAGTTGAATGATTACTCCTGAACGCAAACTGGTGATTCGGGATAAGATTTTTTCCGCCAATAATTGGTAGTGTACTTCTCAGAATTATCCTCTCAAAGGTTTTCGATAAAATTGGGAGGCTTGAAATCGATCTGTAAGATTTCTCGTCATTGAGGGGTTTTCCTGCTTTTAGGGTCGGCTACTTTCCACTGAATCGGAAGGTTTAGTTCCGTTAGCGTTGCGTTTGTCATCGTGTAATTGTCTGACGCTCTTTTCGATTCACTGATATTGTGGATGAGGGCTTGACCGTCGAAGGGCATAAAGGTCTCTTCCACATGCGAAGCGAAAATTTCCGCTTTCTTCTTATCGCCCTCCGCTGTTATTTTTTTATAATTGATGGCTCGGAGGCTTTATGTCTTTGAGTACCTTGTAAATATTATCCAAAGCCAATAATTAGATCCCATTTTCGCTATCAAGCTTTCAAGATATGTGTCTAGTGCACGGTTTTTGAAGTTCTTAATGGTCTCTCTCCGCTGGTTACACAGGTTATTCAAATGTGTTTAATGGTGTGGAGTACGACTTTGTTTCAATTTCTTATTTTATTTTTTCCCTTACCGTTTCTTTTTTCTCCGATGAATAGTTTAGACCGTAGTTTGTTGGTTTCTTCCTTTGAATGAGTCTGTGATTCCACGCGGCATATAGATCAACTTCGACTTCTTCTACAATAGTTCATAGGGTGTCTTCAGTGATACGTTCAGTTCAACTTTTTCTTCAATTTCTTTCTCGAAGCCTCCCTAGTAAGTCTTCCTGGTTCTTGTTTTTTTAATTAGAGTTTCACTCATTGTCAAAATGACAGGAGAACGATCAGAGGAAATGTCAAAGCCTTCATCAACTTTTGTGAAGTCGTTAGATATTCCTTATGAAATGAAGAAATCGAGAGGATCGGGTATTTTTGTTGTATCAGTCGGCCAGTATGTCGGTTTGTCAATAGAAGTCAGAATTGTGCTCTTTACCAGCTTCATATAGTATTCTACGTTTCTGTGAGATGCATCTTAAGTCCCGGAAGGTTTTGCATTAAAATCAGCGCGAGTAATAAAACCATATCCAAGTGATTTAAATATATTTTAGAAGACACTCTATTCGACCGTGGATCTCGGTGGGCTATAAATGGCAGAAATGGTAAGAAAACGATAATTATTTCTTGCACGTACCGTGATTACTTGCACATACGAGGGTTGTCCGAAAAGTTCCGCAACGTAAAGATAGCGGCACTCGTCAATAAAAGCTAGTGAATGCTAGTTGTGCATCTTTTGACAGTTACTTACCGAAGTTTCAGTCATTTTGGATTTGGACGCGCAGTTTTTAGTTGACAGTCGTTTGAGTGATTCGATGTGAGTGTTTTTTGTGAAAATGGAAAAAATTGAGTATCGAGCTGTTATTACGAGTAAATTCTTGTTTTCGAAAGGCAATACGCCCACGCAAATCAAAAATGAGTTGGACTCTGTTTGTGGGGACTCTGCACCATCATTTACCACAGTGAAATTTTGGACAAGGCGCAATAAACCCGAGTTTTGGCGCCGATTAATTACTGTAGATGAAACTTGGATACACCATTATACGCCCGAAGCAAAAATTTAGTCAAAACAGTGGACTGCAAAGGGCGAGCCGGCTCCAAGAAAAGCAAAAACTGTTTTTTCGGCTGGGAAAGTGATGGCGACTGTTTAGTGTTTTTTGGGATAGTAAAGGAGTTATCTTAATCGATTAAAGAAGGAAAAACCATTACAGGAGCATACTACGCATCATTACTTGCCAAGCTGAAAGCAGAAATTGCGGAAAAACGGCCACATTTGCAGAAAAATAAAATCCTGTTTCACCAAAACAACACGCCAACTCACACCTCAGATCTAGCCCCAAGCGACTTCTTTTTGTTCCCTCATCTAAAAACTGCGCTCGGAGGACAGAGATTTTCATCAAATGAGGAGGCAATCACCTTCGTGAACAATTATTTTGCGGAGAAAAACGACAAGTACTATTTGGACGGGTTAGAGAGATGGGAGCATCGCTGGTAGAAGTGTGTAGAGTTACAAGGAGATATGTAGAAAAATAAAAAAAAAAAAATTTGCGAAAAAATGTCTTTTTCAGACAAACCTCTTCTTCGAGCTCTATTTCAAGATCTTCAGTATATTCGATAGACTCAAATCCATCAAATGAATCTCATCTCCTTAGATAATTTGGTTTGAATGACCTCCTTCAAGATTTAGGTCTCTCAAAATGGAAGGTTCAACTCCTTGAATCGATGAAATGGAACATCTCACATTTTCATACTAGACAAGAATACTTTATTAGTTACTTTACCAAAGACTGGGATTTAGTGTTTTGTAGTAATGGAGAAGGATTTCTACTAGAATTGGGTTTATCTGAAAAATCTGAGGAATGGCGACTTCCTATTGATTCGTCCAAAATCTCTTCAGTCCCTCTCGCACATGCTGCTGACTTGAACGAAAACCATAGAAATGTGAAGTTTTACCGGAAAAGATTAAATATTCACTGTACTCATGAAACATTTGTGTTGAGTTAAAAGTTATAGCAACGTTAACAGGACGATATACCAAGTTTTGTTGTTTTTTATACGAGTAGTACAATCGCGCAAGAGATAAACAATAAGTGGTAAAAAGCCGGCCGAGAGGAGCGAGCTCAACTCCTGGAGTCAAAAATGTATCTGAAGAGCCTTTAGTGGAAAATGAAATAATTTTTCTACCCGCACTTCACATAAAGCTGGGTTTAATGAAAAACGTTATAAAAGCAATGAACCAAGATGGGAAAGGCTTCCAATACCTTAAAACGAAATTCTCCCGAATCAGCGACGCAGAACTGAAAGAAGGTCAGTAAATACGAGAGCCTATGAAGGACGAAAATTAAAAAAAAAAATTTAATAGAGCAGAGAAAGGAGAATGGACCAAACAGTCCTCGAAAGTCTTTTTTTTTTAAAGCTCTAAAATGCAAAATGTCCCTTAAAATTCAATTTTTGGACTCTTAAATCTTAGTTCAAAATCAGATAAACATGGTGAAAGGTGCACATAGCGTCTCTCTATGGTCGGAAGGAATGCTTGCAGATTTGTGTGGATCGACACGCAGCGAAACTCCAATGGAAAATATGAAAAGAAAGAAGGCTTCAAAGTGATGCGCAATTATTATACAAGAAACTACTTGTAAATTGTTTTAATAATTTTAATGCTTTGAAACGTATTATAAATCTTTTTTGTAAATTTTCTGAATACTATTAATGATTGACTATAATTAAAAAAAATGCATTACATAAAAAAATATGTGTGATACAGTGTAATTCGACTCAATAGCATCAAATCTATTACTGTCGTGCTCAATGATAGTAAGGAGCTAAACAATTTTTTTTTTGTAGAACAGTGTTATAGATCGAACTAGGGCAGTACAAAAAGAAGAACCGCTTCTTCGCTGTTGAATAAATTACATGATTCCTTCATGTTATATTTATACGAGTGTACGGGTATTTAAAGTTAAATTCAGAAGCGTCTTCATGCCAGAAGTAATTAAGAATTAGTCACAGTAAATGAATTCTGAAGGAGATATTTTCAATTTGAATTGCATTTACGAATTACCATTTTTTTTTTGGAATTCTTTTTTTACTTTTAAATATTATGAGTATACTTTTATACCGTTAGCAAATAGAAAGAGTGCTTTTCTCCCTTTTTTTTTATTTGAGCTCGACCGCAATTGATGTAATGAAACTGTTGGCAGGAAAACAGCCCAAATAAAATTTCATTACCGTCGAGACGCAACAACGCCGGGCAAAGGCAAGAAAGGGACTATCTCCTGTACTTATATACTTCCAGTTCACTCCCTTCGAACAAATTCAATTACATTCAAGAATAGATCTTAATGAACTCGCCACCATTGCCGCCAATGCCGCCGCTGCCGCCGCCGCGAAGATGAAAACAATTTTTTTTATTTTTTTATTTTTCTTTCTCGTTGTCCCGTGAATTAAAAAATAAATTCAAAATGTTTTCGCTAGCAGAGAGGCCACCTGTGAATAGACACTCATTTAAATAATATCTAATGTATCTGTGCGAAGCTAGTACAGCCTTTTGCCTATCATTTGAGAGCACTGTTTATCCCCTAGGTTACTTTGTGATGATGACCTGCCGTGGAGATTCAAAGTAAGTAATCACCCGCTATTATGAGAGAAATGAATAATAATGCAATTATATGTAGCACGCGCGGTGCAAATTTGGAATACATTTCAAGTCAAGTTAGTGTGGGCGCTGCCAAAAAACCACACTACAAAACTCCCTATTTTCGAGATATACTCGTATATACACACATCCAGAGGCATTCAAAATAGATATCATAAGTCTGTCTAATTTGAAGACATTGACGAGATGAAAAAAAAAAATAAAAAAAATGAAAAAAAAAATCCAACTCCGTTCAGAATCGTATAGAAAGAGAACAGATTTTCCGCAAAAGCAGTGATTTCTGCTTTATGCTCTGCTATTGCCACCATAGCCATCTACAACACAGTTCAATGAGCATTCACAGGCTCACCAAACACCCCAGCCGGCGGGTGATTTCATTTATTTACAAGATACAGCATTGCCTATTATTAAAACCCCATGTCAATCTAACGTAGTCCGTAGTCCTTTCCTTTCCTAACGCAGCAACAGACACGGCTAGAAGCCACCAGCAAGGATGAGCAGCTATGGCAATTTGCTGGGGTGGACTTTTGTTGGGTGTAGAGTGAATTGCATGCGGCAACCAACAAGTTTCATGCTTAAACGTTTCGAGGTAAAATCGCTTAGGGTTGAATAGATTGTGTGTAGCTGGGGCACTTTCCCCCTGGCTTAGTAATATTTTTTTTTTTTTTTTTTGTTTTTTTTTTCTACTAGCTTTCCATCCTTCTGAACTTTTTGAAATAATGTGATGTGACATACCCCTTAGGAGCTTGAGGGTAGACACTGCTGTTGCTGCATATGTGCGTCCAGAATAATGACATCTAAATGGATTTCCAATAACTGGGAATAGTGGTGGCAGTAATGGTGGTTAGTTTGAGAGAGTAACCCTTGTTCGTGTATTGCTGGCGACATATGGCATTGGCGTGAGCTGAATCATCACCACACCCCTTTTATTAAGAAAATTGAAAGTCATCGCAATGACAATTTGCCACAGCAACGACTTTATCAGAGTGGTTCGAGCGTAAATTGGTTCCGAACGCAATTTTGAATTTTTTGTAGTACGAGTATTGTTCTCCAAAAAAAATTTCAATATTTCCGAATATGTACTTAAGTTCTTTAAAAGTCTGCTGGATGTGACTTTGATATAAAATGCTATTCAAAATCTATACATTTGTCCCTTTTAGTTATGATTCATAAGTCAAAGCTACTCGCAACATCTGTGCATCACTTAATCCTGTAAATTTGACTTCTCAATCCATTGTGAACCAAAGGTAATTAATAAGCATAACGTAAAAAGCTAGTCAGATCAACTATCTACGACATATGGTGTGCTGCTAACAACGGAAATTTTTGAAAACTTTTAATTTCACTTGAAATTTTCAAAGTGAACTACTTGTGAACTGTGTACGGATACTCATACCATGCGCACACTAACATCGCTTCACTCTATGGTATGTACCCTAAGGAGTTGTGAAATTATTTTAAATTTGAAAAGTTTCTACAATAGTAGCAAATGTGCCGCAAAATAATACAGCCGTGGGCGGTAAGCAAATGTGATTCTGCATTAATCTGCTAATGGATACTTACGAAGTACTAGTTTTAGAATTAAGCATGCCATGGGAAGATAACGTCAGCAAGGTGTATCTTAAGCATCATTTAATATCTTTTAACAGTATTACGAGTATGTGGCAAGATAATTTCCAAGTGGATTATAAATATTCTTAATTTATAAACATATCATGAAAACAGCAAGCGGGACCTAGAAAAATGTAAAATTGAGTGTGACGACCTTCCTCATAATACTCCGCACTGGATGCTCTTGCGTATGCCAAAATATAATGGGAAATTGACTAATTTGTCCTAGTGCGCAAGACGCGAATTTAAGTTTTTTTCTTTTTGCCTCTAAAAAATGGGATTTTTTCGAGTTTCTTTTTGAGTTGAGTGGATTTTCTTGGCAATAACAGTGATTATCACTCTTCTTGAGTGAATTGCACAACATTGTTTATTTTATCATTTTGAGTTTAAATACATAGATACGTATTTATATATTTACACACGTAATTTTATGCATACAATTTTCGCCAACAGGTGTTTAACTTACTATGACAAGTTTTTTGTTATTACATTGCTTCCACGGGAATATAAAATGAACCACTTTCAAGCTATAACAAATACTTAATTTTATTTATTTTTTGTTATTGTTGAAAATTGATGGAAACCAATTCTAAATTTCTTGCTCTGCTAGTAAAGATCTATTCAATCATACAATATTTGAGTAAAAGAAGGACCATTTCAAGAAAAGATCCATTCGTCTTTCTTAAAATATTAGAAATTGGTTGAAGGTCTGGCCTTTACTAGAGACTGAGCAAGACTCTAGTTATTCACTAATTTATCGTCGCTGGTTGTAGAGCCCAACAATTCAGGACAAATCCACTTTTAGCTTAACGAGTTAGAGACAGTTCAGCCATTCCAATTAGCCTTTTTTGAAAATATTTTCTGCAAGTTTCAAGTTGATTTGATGTAAAATGATGAAGGTATGACTATAAACGCAGTGTAATAAAATGCATATTGAACCGGAGTAAACATATGTTTTCAAATCAGTGACCATGTCTCGGAAACTAATTGACGGATTACTGTTAGACACAGTTTGCTTTTGATGAGGGCTATTTTAGCCCGTAAAAATACCTCCTTTTACTTTCAAATTTACCTTATTTTCAGCTTCCGTAACTTTGTGAAGAAACGTTCATATAGAAATATTTTACTACTTTCTACAAGAAAATCTCAGAATAATTCCATTCCGTATCGAAATTGTGGTTGTCGAAATTTTCTCTTTCATCTTCTTGGTTCGTTTAAAGAAACCTGCCCCTAAACTAGCTCATCGAGCTACATCAAGCATAATGCATTTAATGCCTTTTCTCTCAAAAGTTTGTGAACGCCTTATGAAAAAACAATTAAGTGTATATCTGTGCTGATATAACTTGCTGGATCAATTTCAATCAACACAATTGTACTACCGCTCTAACTAGAGTGGTAGAGGACCGTATTGGACTTTTCCAAAGCCTTCGACACGATCAACCATACCGTACTCTGCAAAAAACTATAAGCTTCATTCAACTTTTCTCGGTTTGCAACGAATCCCATTTTGTCATACCTTAGTGATAAAAAACAGGCTGTATCTATTGATAACGTTTTAACAGATTTCCTTCCGTTGACCGAGGGGTTCCCCAAGGGTCAATTTTGGCCCACATCTTTTCACGCTGTACATTAACGAGATTCCAAATAAAATACTACACTCTTCGATACACATTTGTGCTGACGACGTTCAAATCTATCAGCGTTGTCCTCTTGGATTGATTGAAAATTGTGCCCGAAATATTAACGTGGTCGGTTAAGAACGGTTTAACTCTAAACCCACTTAAATGCAAATGCTTGGTGATTTCCAAAAAAGTTTTGGAACTGTCGTACTTTCCGTCTATCAATTTAGGCAACGTAGCTTTGAAGATGGTGTCCTCAGCTAAAAATTTAGGGGTCGTGTTCAACAGAACTTTGACATGGAACGACCACATAAATTCTACTGTCGGCAAGACTTACGGTATTCTCCGAACGCTACGGACAGCTCAACAATTTACACCTTTAGGCTTCCCTGTACTCACACACGGATGTGAAATCGTTGGAAATTGTGATACTGCTAGCAACAGAAAGATCCCAATCGATTTTAATAGTATTATTCGATATGTGTACACCTTGCGTAAGCATGACCATGTTTTACATCTGTCTAAAAACCTTCTTGGCATGACTTTTGAAAATTTCTTTAAGTTTCGTACATTAAAATTTATATCCAATATCTTAAAAACACGTCAACCATCGTACCTATATGAACAATTCCAGTTTCCGACATTAACTAGATCAGCTTGTTTAATACTTCCGCGCTTTTCTTGTTTAACGTCGGAAAGACAGTTTTTCATCGCTGCTATCAGACTTTGGAATTCTCTACCGCTTTTTTAAAGAGAAATCAGTGATATCGGAAAATTTAAAAAGGAATTTTCCTATCTCGCTAATTCTGTTTTTCATAGCAACGCCGTGTTTGGTCTTTCATCTTTTTTTTTTCTACGAGTATTCCTTTCTATTCTTTTTCTCCTACTTCCCCTTAATTTTTTGTTTTATTTTAAATTTTTGAATTATTAAATATGTATCTTTTCTTTATTGTTTTCGCATACTAGTATTTAATGTATCTACACATACCAAATTTAAGATTTGTACGTATGCTATTTATTTTATTTTATTATATTTATTGTTACTTTTATTTAATTCTGTCACAACCATGTATAAGCTTTACAATTCATAAGATCTTAAGTATAAGCTCCAAATATGAAATAAACTATGACAAAAATGAAATGTAATTACTACTGTCCCATTTTAATTCCAATTTTATTCATTTGTTGTTCAAAAATTCAAAAATTCTTAAGAACTGGACAAAAAATGCTTAAGAATTAGCTTAAGTAACTTAAATAAACTTGTTATAACTTACTGGCCTTTTGCGGATGCTCTATGATACTTATTCTATGCCAACCGGTGTAATATAACTAAATTTACGCATCTAAAATATATTTTTTAATGCAAAAGCTTAGTTGGGGACTTCTAAATAAATCGTAAGCCTCTTAGGCTATCGAAACCTATGTTGCATACTTAAATATGCACTTCTTTGTTTTCTCTCTTTTTATGTTTAGTTTAAGTTTAGTTATTGCAATCAAATGAAAACATCAAATTTTCTTATAAACTAGTGTGTCCAAATATTGTACATTACGATGACAATATTATTACACTATTAAAGAAATAATAGGAATTTAAAAAGTGTCGCAAAATTCACGCAAGATTTGAATTTTGCGCCATGTGTGCGGTAAAATGTTGCCAACGAGAAAAAAAGACAGCGTGACAGGTGACAGTTCAGGGTCTTTAAAAATCGAGCGCTACACGAAAAAAAAACAACTCATTTTCAATGTTTAGCAATATTTTATAAATAAGGAAGGTTTGGCATCTACAGTTTGCAATATTCTCACGAAATATGATCGGAATAGTGATTTAACTCCATCACCTGTAAAGAGATTAATTCAAAAATTCAGGAATACTGGATCAATTAGTGATCTTAGACACTCTAGCCGTCCTTCAACAAGTCGTTCAACATAAAGCATCGAAGCAGTTCGTTAGAGTATTGCTGAGAGTCCAGAAACATCGATTTGGGGCCATGGTCAATTCGAATTGGACGTTTCGAGAAGCTATCTACAGCGTATTCTCACGAAAGATTTGCATCTTCATGCATACAAGAACTGAAAGCTACTGACCACGCACGGCGAAGAGAGTTCGTTGAATGGATTATGAAATAACAACAAGTGGATGCTGATTTTTCAAACACATTGTCGAATTTGGACTTCAGAAAATCTACGAGTTATCCTAAAGAAACACATGCATCCACAACGTGTCACTGTATGTTGCGATTTTTGGTCTGGAAACATTATTGGACCATTCTTCTTTGAAAATGCAGCTAATCAGGCAATAACAATTACTGGTGCTCGATGCTGCGACATGAGAATCGAAGTTGTTGTGTTTAAATTGAAAGATATAGATGTGGACGACATGTGGTTTCAACAAGACGATGCCATAGCTCAAGAAACAATTCAGTTACTGGATGAGCCATTTCTTGGTCGTGTATTTTCCCGTTTTGGTGATCATAATTGGCCGCCGAGCTCATGCGATTTAACGCCGTTCTTCTTCTTTTGGGACTTTTTTGAGTCTAACAAGCCTAGGGGAGCAAATTGAGTGATGTATCAATGAAATTCGGCCACATTAATGAAAAGCTGTCATAGCTGTGGATACCGTTTTCTCGATATCCTATTGTCAATTTTTAATTAAAAGCCTGTGTTTTCTATTCGAATTACTTCTTGGGTGAATCTTGGGACACCCGTTATACGAGTATGCATTATTATTATCTCAGCTACCTCCAAATACAATTGTGCAATTTTCTTTAAATATGAGTATAAAAACAAAGTAAAAAAATCAAGTATTGTAATTAGGTGTCATTGTTCATGAAGAAGGACTTACTCGTAAGTTCATTGTAAACCTGCTGGTGACAGAAGAACTTCGGACATACCGTTGAGCTGGAGTGGTCAAGGAGTTCAACAGGCGGTTAGATATTATGAAAAATTGTCGCTCAAATGTAACAAGGGTGAAAGATTTGCCAAGATCTATCAAACGTGATCAATTTTATCTTACTGAAAAGGTAACTAGGCTTGGTTTGAATCACATTGGAAAGAAATAAAACGTATCGATAGGGCGTGAGATGGTCAAGTGGCATATTGAAGAGCAGCTTCGAGTAATGAGAGATTTTATCGAAGCGTTGAAAATTGAAAACACAACGCGCAATATTGTTGAAAGTGACGTTAAATTTTCTCTTATTCATAGCATCACCGTAACAGAAAATTTCGCACCCTTAACAAGGAACAAAGAACTGGTACAAGGATCGTTTTAGCTAGTAAGAAGCGGGTTTTGGAAGGGGTTAAGCAGTTTGACATCCAGAGCTGGCGTAATATTCCATATAATTTTCCAACTGTAGTGCTGACGTCGTTATTCCACTTTAGTTTTCCGTTAAAGAGAACTCCCAGATTTTTTGCGGTATCAACATACTCGATGTATTTGTCCACTATCGTACTAAGAGGGCAACTACAACTTGTAGAATTTGACGTCGACAGCATACATTTAAATAGATAATGTTACAACAATTGGAATCTCATTTACGTAAAGCGAGAACAGAAGTGGTCCCATGATGGAGCCCTGTGGAGCTCCCCTATTATTGTACATAACGATTTTTCGCCTACTAATAAAGCTGGTTTTCTAAGCTTTAGGTAAAATGATATAGTATTTGCAGCTGAGTTTGAAAAACTAAACAATGTCATCAGCTTGTTGCAGATATCAGTGTGGTTAACTATGTCGAAGGTTAGAGAAATCCAGAAGTGCAAAGAGAGATATTTTGTCTTCATCCAACGACTCCCTGATATCATCTTCAACTTTATTTATCGCCGTCATACAGCTATGGCCTTACCTAAGTCCAGATTACGTTGGAGAAAGCAAGTTTTTGGAACGAATATATGAGTTTATTTGGCTTTAAAATACGCTCTTAAATACAATATCTTAAAGAAGTAAGACAGTATGGATATTGGCCGATAATAAAAGCCGACATCATCATCAACCAAGCAACAACTTCAGTATCATTTAAACAGGGGAATTGAAAATGCATGTCCAGAAAACGGAGGGTAATAAAGCTTTTATTCGGGGAATTCAGGTCCAAGTAAGGACCAATATTTTTATTGCTTCCACATATTCTAATTTCCTGGATATTTATCCAGAGTTAAGAACCTGTTGTTGATTGGTCGATCTTGTTCCTTTTTCGCATTTTTAATATGTTGTCTTTTGAAATTTGTATCCATTCTCGTTTCTTTTTTTATAATTTTATAAGCTTTTTAAATCGACCTTTAATCGGCTTCAGAACAAAGCACTAGCGATCCTTGCCACTGACGGACTAACCCGAACTTAAGGGGAATGGCGAAGAAATTTCTTCTGATTCGCTAAGCCAACAAAATTCTTGGTACCGAGAACCATACCTACGAGTAATATCGCGGCTACTTACCATCCTCTTGAACCAGGCACGCTCAGCACTGCTGTGTGAGACGTCTAAGGTTGGCGGCAAGTTCTGGCGGAATGAAGCCTTTTAAGCGCATACACTCGTCATATATAGTATATTAGTAAGACCCGGAGATCAGATTATTCGTCATAGCTCTAGCAATGTGCGTTCGAGTCAGCTGAATGAAGAAATTGTCCGTTTTAATTAGATTCGTTTTGACATGCTCTAAGGCAGGTCTTCTCAAACACCCGAATCTATTTCAACAAACTTGCTCTCGCGTTGAACCATACAAGACATCGTAGTACAAACATGGGCCGGAAAAGTTCCATGAAACGGATTACCTTCGACTTCGCATCGAGTTGGGTTGGCTGCATCCAACTACATTTCGACAAGCGGGTGATTGCCCATGTTGTCTCACCATCGAAAACGTTCGCCAATTCTTTCTGATTTCTAGTGACTCCAAACATAGGCGTCCCATAAAGAATGGTTCCCGACTTCTGAAAGCTGAAGTCATCGAAAAATTGTGTAATTCTATCGAATCTCTGGACCTAATCTGTACGCGATCAAGTTGTCTGTTACTATTATACTAAGCCAAATATATTTCTATAAAATATTTGTTATTTTTCATTATTTTTCAGCCTAGGATTTTTGAAGAATTTGGCTTAGACCCGGTTTATAGAGGCATTGGGAGTTTTGTCCGATGTCAAACTTTTTAAACTGCTTAAGTTTTTGGAGAGCAAGCTTCATCGTGTCTTGTAGTTAACTTTCTGTAAGAACCAATTTCTTATCTCAATATACAAGACTTTAACAATCTTTTTCTTTTATTCGATTATACGTTATACATTTCTGAGTGAATGGATATACAAACAAGGATCGGAAATATCGTGGAATGGCATGGAGCATTTTGAAGTATACTATATACCTATAATTTTATGGCTTGGTCTCACCCTCACAACGAGTTTTCATTCAAATATAAAAAGATTTCCTTCAAGAAAGTTACCGTCGTACCTGTCCTTTATGAATCTACTGCTTCCTCTTGTTGGCCTGCATGTTAGACTGTATATTTGTTCCGTAATGCTTCCATGAGTTTGAAAAACCAAGCGCGTTCAGATCATCAACTTGGTCCTTTCTATTCAGATTAGCTGGAACGTTGTTGTCCATGATCTTTCTAAAACGGCATGAGCCATTCTAGTAGTTTGAAGTTCTTAACCCTGCTCCGGAAAGATCTTAACGTCCTTTTATCGTTTCCTATTCAGGGTTATAGAAAAGGAAAGAAGGAATTAGTACAGGATATTTATCCGTCGAGAAAGAGTTATATCTTTTAATCACCTGAGGTAGCACCTGTTATAAAGGTAAATTGTTCGTTAGCGTTAGTTAATTTATTCAAGGCTGACCTTATTTTTGGTGTTAATTCTGGGTCCAAGATATACAAAATTCTGACTCTCATAGATAGTTCAGTTATTAGAAATAAGCTGTTGTTTACGATGCCTGAAGTTTTTTTTTGTATGACAGAAATGGGTATTGCTTTGCCACCGTTCATCACTTAATCTACTCGATGGAATTGAGAAAGGTCAAGTCTGGAAAGTGCTGGGCTGCTTGTCCGTACACTGGTTCTGATAGTATCAGCGTATCCAAGTGCCTAACATTTCTATAGAAGACAATGCCGTATATGCCGATGATTGCCACATGAAAAGTCGGCTCGGAAAAGTCCTCAAGAATTTTCACTGCGCTGATTGTGTTACTCAGTGTCAGTGTCCGAAATCTGCTGAGCTATGCAGGACCTATTGTTTAAAAGATCGACATTCTGTTTGATTGTGCATCCAATCATTTACATGGATTGTTGTAATCCGCTTGTTTTTTTGTCGGGAACAACTTCCAAATATTTGTGATTGGGTCGGGTGGCGGAATGTTAAGCCCATCACCAGTAACAGGCTTGGTTGGGTCATCTTTTTCTAACAGAGAAATTATTACCCCCTTAAAGTTTTAAAAAGGGATCTCTCAATATCATAAACATGCTCTAGGCATCTATCACTAGATTGCCGGTTTTGTCTCTTTAGAATATACTCCGTTATTGCAAACCGCCAAAGAGTCGTCTTATTTGCCCAAAAAATCTGATTCGCTTCCGAACTTGAAGAATCTCGTTTGTTTGTTTTCCGTTGGACACTGTCTCGAACATCTCTATCAAGTTCGTCCCAAAGCATCTATTGAGGTCGGGTGGTTTCACATTTGTCAGTCTTCCTTCTTTGACTAAGTATCATCGACAAAGCTTGGAAGAATATTTTGTATCCTTATCTTGGATTATTGTAAGCTGAATGTCTGTAAATAGCAGCTCAATTGGTTTAGTGTGTTCTCCTCTCTATCCTTCTTTTTATTCATGATATGTACAATCGGTACGAATGAAATCTCCATCACCGGTAGAAACAAAAAAGCTCCAGACTACTACTAAACCACTAGAATGCTTGATAGTTGGTTTCACACAGCAAGGAAACATCTTAACGCAACCGCTTCCTTTTTCGTGAGAAAACACAGAATATGAACTCTTTGATCCATAAGACATACGAGTACGTCCAGTCATTTGATGTCCAGCACTCATGTTATCTTCCCCAATTCTTATTGTTTTGAGATCGCAGCAACAGTTTGTGATTGTAAAGATCTGTGGTAGCTTTTTCTAAGGAGTTTCCCTACAATAGCGGAAATTAAAAAATTAAAAAAAAAAACTGCTTTTTTGAGAAAATACCAGAAATTTGCTTAAATTCTAGGCCAGATATGTGATAATTATCTATGAAACAACATATCTGATAAATGTAATCCTCTATATATTTGCGATCTTATGACCAAATTTGTAATCATAGTTTGACATAAATGCGGCAGGATTTCAGCGATACAGCATATAATCCTACTCTCCTCCTTAAGATTTTGGAATTCCGAAAAAAACGTCTGAAAGCAAAACACACACAACCTTGGAGGCCATTCTGGTCGCCCAAACGGGAGATTACACGCCCTTGTGCCATACTACCAGTGATTCGCTTTATGTGTGGCAAATGGCATCGTCTTTTTGAGACCACACGCCTTCAAGATCCATACCTTTCATTTAAGGCCCTTCGCCTTTGACTATTTGTGAATTCCCGGCAGCCTCTTCGAATAAAAATCGTCCACCCAACACCAAATCCACAGCATGGAATTACAAGTTTGAGCTACATTTTCATCTCATGAAACAATTGCGTTTTGAGATTATGCTTGTTTATATAGAAATAAAGTTGAAAAAGGGACTATTCGCTAAAGATGATTTAATTGGAAAATTCACCGCTAACCTGGTTTTATTCAATGAACCAATTAATAAACTCTATTTGCTGTGCCTGGCCGATTGATTTGAATTTTTGAGTTACTCGTAGTTGGATTTTATAGGGACCAAGGCGCAACGGTCGTAATCTTTTCGGCTGAATGACCTCACCCCTAAACTGTTACTGATATCTGTTTTGATTGTAAAAGGTCGAACTCTTCTCAGGTTTCCGCAGATAAAGCCATCAACCCTTCTTAATTATTTTTAATTGTGTAGTCTGGTCCTTCTGTTTTGATGTTAATTTCGGGTTTTCTCCTCTCTTCAATGTCTTAGGAATCAATAATTCTTTGTAACGACATACTCTCGACTTCGATATTTTAAGCTGATTTGCTAATCTCTATAAGTTACGAGTATATGTAAATATAGAAGTTTCAAAACTAATTTATGCCAGAAGAATCCGCAGCCTGCTCTGATAGCAGGAAACCAAACCAATTTTTCTAAAAAATACCGCGATTTCAGTTTCGTACAAAAAAAAACTAAATTAACTCTCTTTTATTATGGACTTCAGGATAAGTTTTGTTTTATTACTTCCTCCACCAGCTTATGCCTTATGTCTGCTTCTGGACCGCATGGTATGCATGTACATACGAGTACATGACCGTTTACAAGATTCACGAACATGCAATATATTGATTTAACTATATAACTGAAAAGTTCTGATTGGTATTACTTTTTCTGCAGCGAAAGGCATACAGGAAATGCATGGCATAACCATTCAATAAGCCCCATCCTTGCTACCTTAATCTAAGAATCTCAAAGGCAGTTCCCTTAGAATTAGACAAATAGCCAGAATCCGGAGAAAATATATTTTGCATTCAAATTCCACATATCGCACAGAGTTGGAAGTTCTGAATAATTCGTCAATAAAAGCTAATGAATGCTAGTTGTGCATCTTTTGACAGTTACTTACCGAAGTTTCAGTCATTTTGGATGCGCAGTTTTTAGTTGACAGTCGTTTGAGTTAGTCGATGTGAAAATGGAAAAAATTGAGTATCGAGCTGTTATTACGAGTAAATTCTTGTTTTTGAAAGGCAATACACCTACGCAAATCAAAAATGAGTTGGACTCTGTGTATGGGGACTCTGCACCGTCATTTACCACAGTGAAATTTTGGGCAGCTGAATTTAAACGTGGCCGTAAGAGCTTGGGAGATGATGAACGTTCTGGACGTCCAAAAACTGCAACCACTGACGATAACATTGCCAAAGTTCACCAAATGGTGTTAGACGACCGCTGAATTAAAGTGAGAGAGATAGAAGAGTTTATGAAAATGTCCAAATAACGTGTTCGTTACATATTAAATCAAGATTTAGGAATGAGAAAGCTGTCCGCGCGTTGGGTGACGCGTTTGCTTATTTTAGACCAAAAACGTTTTCGAATGAGTATTTCCAACGCTCTGTTTTCGCAATAAATCCGAGTTTTGGCGCCGATTAATTACTGTAGATGAAACTGGGATACACCATTATACGCCCGTAACAAAAATTCAGTCAAAACAGTGGACTGCAAAGGGCGAGCCGGCTTCAAAAAAAGGAAAAAATGTTTTTTTGGCTGGGAAAGTGATGGCGACTGTTTTTTGGGATAGTAAAGGAGTTATCTTAATCGATTATCTTCAAAAAGGAAAAGCCATTACAGGAGCATACTACGTATCCTTACTTGCCAAGCTGAAGTCAGAAATTGCGGAAAAAGAAAACCCTGATTCATCAAGACAGCGCGCCGTCTCACACCTCAGCGGTTGCCATGGCGAAAATGTATGAATTACGGTTTGAACTGCTTGACCATCCGCCTTATTCACCAGATCTAGCCCCAAGCGACTTCTTTTTGTTCCCTCATCTAAAAACTGCGCTCGGAGGACAGAGATTTTCGTCAAATGAGGAGGCAATCACCTTCGTGAACAATTATTTTGCTGAGAAAAACGCCCAGTACTATTTGGACGGGTTAGAGAGATGGGAGCATCGCTGGGAGAAGTGTGCAGAGTTACAAGGAGACTATGTAGAAAAATAAAAAAAAAAAATTGAGAAAAAATGTCTTTTATCAATGTTCGGACAACCCTCGTATATTATATACTCTTATATAATATGTATAAAGTTGATTTCTAATTAATGTTGGCTCAACATCTGGTGTAATGCTTAGTTGAAAGCAACATTCGGGCAAAAATTTTGGCAATTCCAACCAATTTTCGGCAGCTCTTACGCATCGAACGACATGATTTTGATTATTTAGCAACGTAGGTATTTTCAAATTTTATAAAAACTTAGGTGGAATCTCAGTTTATAGTTATAACATGCAATGTGGTGTAGTACAAAAATTGGTTTTAGAAAATATGTGTATAGAATATGGGAGATATTTTCCTATAGCTGGGTACGGATGCCATCCCCAGTTTTGGACTTTATAAAAATTATTGAAGCTGTAGCTGCAACTTTTCCAGATCAAATAAGTTTCACACTTATCAGCAGATAAATTCACCGTGAAGTGTTTATTTAATTGGCTTGATGCCAAAACCCTTAAGAATTTCTATTTGCCGCATTTTCAAAACCTTACCACGATACGTCTATCTTTCACTCTTGAATACCATTTTTTGATTTCTGTTGTACATGCTAATAGACAGGCTACAGGTTTTGCAATATTAGTCTTTTTAGTATTTTCTGCAAACCAATTACAGTATCAGAAAGTAAAGCAATGGAAACCGGGGTCATCAGCGCAGTATCTTTGTTCAATAAAATCCTATAACATTGGTTATTTGAATTTATCAGAAGTCGAATTCCTATCCCATGCGCTAAATTATTTTCAGCCATTGGTTTTATAATATAGTTTAATTTGTATAATTTATAAAATAGAGCTTCTGGCACTATGGAGCTAATTAACAAAAAATGCATATTTTTGTCCTTCTTTTTTTATAAAGTTCAGCAATATTGATTGGTGCATATGTTTATTTGACAATCTTTGATAAAGCGTCTACATTTTTAGCCAAGAATTAAAGCCTATAATATATGAGAGCAATAAAAGGTTCGCAGGTTCTTATAAAGATTAAATTTTCCGGACAAGTCTCAATTTCAAAAATTCGGTTAAACTCTATCGTGAGTTCAGATATAAACTCAGCTGAATAGACTTCTTAAAACTTGAATGAAAAACTATAGCCTCTTGTAACATTATTTTGCTTTCTTTTTGAAAGCTTCTTCCTGTACTTCTTATAATGAAACGGTTCGTCAAAAAACTCAGTATTATTCGTAGCAAGTTGTGTGGCAATAATATTATATTAAAGGAGATCTGAACGTAGTATTGAGAAGGTTTGATCTCTCAGTGGATGAGATTTTAATTTCATGAAGATCATTTTTACATATCCGTTAATGTACTTCTTGAGTTGTTCATTATAGCTCATAAGCTACCTTTCTTTGCACAACAAAAGCGTTTAAAACTTTGTTTGCTTTCTCCGTAAAGAGGTTTGAAAATACTGGTATTATGTATCCTAATATGTTTTAAGCAAAAAAACGACCTGATTTTTTTTTAGTGTTTACGTATTCTTTGTCAAAATCAAAACATGGTTTTAAATATAAGAAATTTACTTAACATTTTAAGTACTAAATAAAAATGTAAAAAAGCCCAATAGACTGTCTAATAGATAGACGGTAATATTTTCTCCTCCAATCTTAGTAACTCTCTGGAATTCTTATCATCATCAATTTATAGTGTAAATTTACTTTGTTACAAATACATTAATTCTATTTAGGAGAGCTAATAGTAGATAAAAAATAAAAATTTGATCTTATTAACAAAAATACTAAATAATAATAAAATGAATGTTATTTAATGTCAATTTTCAATTAATGTGTGTCAAAATTCAAAATAGCACTAGACATATTGAATTACATTTAAATATGTGTGCACATTAAGGGCTAATTTATTTTAAACTGAATTCGTCTGATGCAGTCGATGAACAATTATCATCACTTTCAGTGCTCTGGAATCTCTGAACGAATACGATGTGATTAAATTAAAGGCTTCTTCATTGCTGTGCTAACGAGAATATGTCCAATGAAGCCGAAACTACGTCTGGTCCGTGAATTAGTATCTTATTTGTACAAAATAATAACCACTATCAAGGATAAACTTTCTAAAATTGTCAATATTACATAATATCGCAGTCACTTGATATTTTCACTAAAATTGTTTGCATTTTTTAATTGAGTTTCTATCAGCTCTTGTGATCTCGAATGATAAATCTGTATTGCTGAAAAATCATCTGGCAATATTACTTTCCGAATCAGGCTTTGACCGGTCGACTAGCAACTCATTCTATTTTTGAATTCCTTTACGGTTACAATTTCTTTATCGCGATTTCGCGCTAGCCATTTGTTTACAGCCTACATGCAAAAGTCATTCAAATAATCTGATCCAGGAGTCTAACACTATAAAAGCGATAGATAGGTTTAAACAACAATTGATCTATTGAATTAAAGTGCTTAGAATTTGCACCGCAAATGTAGCAACGCTGTGCAGAGATAGAGGTAGTGTCTGCTAACGCGTTTCTAATTTTTCTATCCACCAATGCAAAAACGAGTTTATGTGATACCAGTATAGCTTTACCTTCGAATTCCGTTGATGAGTTTTTAAGGCTTTCTACTTGAATGTCAATTCGGACCTTTTCAGCTATTGAAACTTGTCTTGACTCTTTCACAATATTTATTTTAATTGGATGACAATATCTATTGGAAAGGGAAGGTCGTGAATTTTACCAAACCACTTCTTTACTGTCACTGTAATCGGATAGGCACAACTGAGGATATGAATACGGTAGCATCATCTACCTCCACTCCAACAAACTTCTGTTTATAAAAGCTGTGTCCAGAGCTACCATCAAAGCCCCAATTTAAAAGCAAACAGAAGTTCCCTAACTGTTCAGCTTTCAATCTATAAATGATTTCTTTTTGGACATTTATCAAATGCTCAGCAGTGTGGTTCGATAGAGCTTGGACAGCAATTTCTGCAGAAATAGGTAAAACGGTTACATCTTCTTTATTTGGATAACAAGCTTTTTTTGGCAACTTGTAATTTCCTGTATGACGAAAACCTTCTTGAATTCTTGGATCTTATTAAGTTGTACTTGGCTTCCACCATAGTGGAAAGGGCTTCTTGTCTAGTCATCTCTTAGAATGTCTGTTATGCTTCCATGTACATTGATGCATTGATGATGACGTGAACGTATAACCCCTTCTACTAATTTGGATGCAACTACCTAATCAGGAGGTCGCAAACTCATTTTTGCTGTATGTCCATGTTCCGAAGGTCAAGTCCATTTTCTAAGGTGACCAGTTTTTTTTGCGTTTGTTTCGGGCAGAGCTACGAGTACATATCTGCAAATTTTATTTCTGGCCGTTTGGCAGGGACAACTCCGCACATTCTAGAACCCGTTGATGTCTCCAGCCATTCTTTGTTCTTCATAGGAAATCTGTCCTATTTACAGTCAGTTTTAATCCATTTTTCCTTAAACTGAAAAGAGAGTTGTGAAATTCAGAGAAATAGTTCACTCAACCCCTTTTTCGGGCAATTGATGCACTTTGCAAAATTATAATTTAAAAAGGTAAATTAGTCTTCCAACATTGTGTTCCTTGAATTTCTTATTAAAGTGAATAACTCCAATCTTGTTACAAATAAGTCATTTGATCCCGAATCTTTAAAAATTATTTTAAAAAAATAACGCATTTTCAAATAAAATGGTTATTAAGGGCTCTTAGAAGAATTAACATAAAATTAAAAGGCGTAAGTACGTAGACGCACCCATTTTGTCTTCCAATTGAAAGCACAAAAACTGTGCAAAATAACTGCGTACAAATCTTCATGTGGACGCGTCTTGAAGTATACTTTAAGCTCAATGATTTAAAAATATATTCCAAATTCTTCCTACATTCAATTGTATGTGATTAAAAAATTATAACAAATATAAAATGTAAACAATTGTATACCTATCAAGAGAACTAAAATTATATTGAAGGTATTGAATCCATGGTAAAAAAAAAGTTATAGGATTTTATATATATAAAAGGAATTATTTATTGTTGCAAACATACATGGGTACCTATATTTTTTTAACACTTCCATTTTTGAATAAATCTGTGATTTTTAATTCATAGCTTAAAACTAAGTGCAAACATTACATTTAAGATGTAAAAGCAGGTTTTTAGCGATTTTTAAAAACATCTTCAGTTAGAGTCATAATATTAAATTAAATAGAAAAAATATATACCTACGTTTCTACACAGAAACAACTCAATGTGCTGTGACATACATGTGCATGTATTTAGTTCGAATTATTATACTTCTTCGGATGGCCAGTGTGTATTATTTTTTTTCTGTGGAATGGGGACGTTTTGTCTTTGAGTTCAACAGTTTGTAGGAAGCAAAGTTTTTTAGAAAATTGTTTTCCATATGTTTCCACTGCCTACAATATAAAATGTACCAATGGGAAAAATTTCCATCGCACAATAATGACCGTATAAATTTCCCAGTTTTATTATTAGGGGAAATTTGAAATAGAGCATTTGATGGAGCTAAGGTTGAACTCTCATATGGAACGTGTCCAGGAAATCAACAAATGGGTCTCCTATTCACCACAAAATAAACAGAGTGCATGATGTGAAAACTAAAAAAAGTCCCATTGTGGGAAATTCACTACGCTATCCTCTCATAATAATATCGCACACTTGTGAGTTGTGAGGTTGTGAGCAACTTCAACGACACCACTCAAGATAGAGGACAAAACGGTTGTTCTCATCTATGTCCATATACGAATTGCAAATCAGATCTCATTTCAGTTCTCACCACGCGTACTCAAACAACCCCTGCCTTTACGTCTCAGCGCAATTAACCAACATTTGTACCAACAACAAGAATCTCCCAACAAGTTAAATCCGCGCATATCCTTTCAGGACCTTTGCTCGCCTTCTCTCCTATATAACTGCGCGTTTGTTTGCCGTACGAATCAGTCGTCGTGATACTATTGAAACCAGCGCAAGGGTCGTTACGAAAAGCAACCCCTTAATCACAACAACAAAAACAACTAGGCTAATAGAAAAATAATTTTTTAAAAAAAATACATACATACATATATTCATATAGAACAAAAAGGATTCCCTATTTTTCTCCTTTTTTTTTTTTGTTTTTAATCTCTCTATCAATCTATCCGTTCGACTATATCGGCGAAACAGAAAAAAAAAAAATAAAAAATTAACTTTTCTCCGTTTGTTTTCATTGCATTTCGGGAAAATGTGCACCCCTTTTTGACCGGCTCTGATTGACCCTTTTTCTCTATGTGTGCCGTGTGGGCGGCTTTGTTCTTTTTTTCTTTTCTTGTTTAACGCGTTCGATTGCTATTGAGGAAATTTGTTTGGTTAAAAAGATAAAATAAATTTTCTTCATTTGATATTCGTTTCGTCGTATCGAGTGACAGATGTCCCGTCGACGACGACGATTTTTCGGCACCGTGCTGAAGTGAGTGTTTTTAAGTGTGAGAGTGCGAGAGCGCTGGGAAAATCCCTATTAACGAAAATATGTAAATTCAGTGTGTATTCAATTTCGTATGAAAAGAAGAGAAGCAGAGAAAAAGGAAAGAATAATAAAGTGGAAGTGGAAAATCATCCAGTACTGGTACGAATAGTGAAAATCCTGTTTTCATTGTCCTCCACCATATCTACACTCCCCGTCCCGTCCCGTCGCGTCTTTTCGCGTCTCATACCATTCACCAAACCGCATTGCTCACTTCTCGCCCCCATCTAAATACATACACAAATTGAATGTAGGTACTTGTGTTGTTAAGCGGCACTTGAATTCGGCTGTACAATCTTCTGTACCCCATGCATGTCCTTTTTTGTGTGCTCCAGCCACGTAAGGATTATGTAAATTTTATTATTATTATTATTATTATTTTTTTTTTTTTTTTGTTTTGTTTTTGGTTTTTCGACAAGGACACCACCTTCCAAGTTTGCATTTTTTTTTCGTTCGGCTTTTGGGTTTTTTTTCTTATTCACAATTTGTGGTTTTTACGGAAAATTCCCATTTCCGTGCAACAGCAACAAGAGATATAAAAACACTCGTAACTGTGGCACAATATCTAATAGCTTTGAAGAGATTGGGGGGAACTAATTTTTTTTTTTTTACAAAAGACTCCATAAAAGGAAATGCGTTCATTATAGGTACATAGAGCACCAGACAATAGTATTGTAATTCGTATTTGTTGCTTCTGCGTTTAAATCAATGTGGGTATGTAGATAATAAATTGCTAGTACCATAAGTGTGTCTCCAACTCCAAATCCAACTCTTTTTCTCTCTTGATTTTCTACGGAAAAGCAGATGTACGATAGCTACATATGTACTCGTATGTAAGTAGTTTAAGTAATCTATGAATCGCTCTGTGTTTATTTGCAAAGGCAGCCGCCACCCCCATATGCTTGCAACTGCAAAAGGATCTCATTCTATTTTATTATTACTCCTCGTATCCTTCATGTGTACAATAAAACTATGCCATTGTATTAAAGCCAACTTGAAGTTGTATTGCAACGAGTTATACGAGTACGAATAGATGAAATTTTGGAAAACGCGGCGCGTGCAGAAGCTGCTAAGATGTCGATTTTACAGACTTGATGTGGAAGGGCAACCACATATATTGCAAGAAAGAGAAACACTCTGCTAACATATATATTCGTATGTGTGTCATGCTACAATCTTGAGATTGCATTATTTACTTGTTAGCCCTTTCCGAAGGAAGTAGTTTTACGTAAAACCACCCCCCCTCTTCATTGCTGCCTCATCATTCCACGTCGCTCTGGTGAAATATTTTAAAACTTTCACAAGGACACATGCACAATGCACACACAATTCAGTACAACTCTTTTCCCCAGATGCTAGTAAAACTTACAAGTTAGATGCATTTAGAACCAAACATCTACTTTAAACACACCAATCAACGTCTTCTCGCAAAGTATGCGTTCTACGAGTATGTATTTTGAGTTTGAGTGCAAAATAAAGCAGTTGCTATATATATATTTTTTTTTTTCACTTCTTTTTTGTTTCTTTACGATTATATTGTATTTAAGGATTCTGCACTGGTATGTATGTTAGTTGCAGTTGCATCATTTGTTTGATAGAGCCACTAGTGAGTGAATCCTGTAATGCGAGACACGTTGAAAGGGAAAAGATAGTGGAAAATGACAAAGAATAACAAATACGAATGCAGTTTTATTATAAAATTTTAATAGGAAAAATGGTAAATCCTCGTAAATACATACATATGTATGCAATCTAGTCATTATCGGGTAGTAGGTATAGTGAATTCTCAAGTTAGTCTGACTTGGGGCTTTATTTAATAATATTTCCGTTTCCGTGCAAATGGGTATACTCGTGTATACAGGTGTATTATGATATTAACGTAATGTAACTCTCATCCTATACGTAATTAAAAATCGTTTGTCCTTGAGACCAAAGTAATTAGGAGAGCATATACACGTTGATACGAGTATGTGCATCTATGACTGTGTTTATATTTTATCTTGTTTTAATGACGCGAAATTTACATTGTTTTCCAGATGATGGATGTAATTAACCCACATGTCGAATTTCATGAAATAATCTTTTTAAAATAAAACAAGATGTTAGCTAATCATGGATATACCTACTCGTATGTACATATGAACTTATGCTGTCTCGGTTTCGTCTCATAACCACGAGTATATTTGGTGGTCATTGTATGTATATAACTTTCGCTCTACAACAATTTCATATGAAAAATATATGAACAAGATGGAGAAATGACTGTTCACTTATTCGTGTTGTTTCTTATCATCCAAAAGTAAACCAAACTCAGGAAATGCTAACAAAAATACTTTGACAACAAACTTATCATTACCTATTTTCGATTGTTCTAGTGCTCACATATGATACTTGCATGTACATACTGTAGATGTACATTTACCTTCTTCATGACTATGCATAATTTATTGCGCTCAAAACTTTTATTTTCTATTTACCCTTGTTCAAATTGGTTTAAGAAAATTCTATCAGAGATTTATGTGGCCAAGGGCGGTATTTTGTACTTCGTTTATGCTTCGATTGTAGCATGGTCTGCACTTCCTATTATCCTGAAGTGCTCTGCTTTAAATTTTATGAAGATTACCGCTAAATCATTAAGATTGTGGTCTTGTGCTCTTATAATTAAGCCATGTGAGCACCTCATATTTGTATCATAAAATGTCTTTACGAGTAGAAAAATAATATTTTGTATGGAAAGAACGTTTACGAGATTGTGTGGAGTTGAAAGCATATTTACTCTTGTTAAATGCAGTATGTTATAATATTTTTGAAAATTGGGTTAAGTTTTCTTAATTCCTACTTCCTTCGGAGCCAGGTTGGGAAATCTATTTGATTTGCCTGTGAACTCCTGTTGAATTATTTCCCACAGAGAGTCCCCTTTCACAGATTTTCTAGTCAAAACTGCTTTTTTTATTAAATCGCACAGATTTTCTATGCCAATATTTCTTCCTCATACTCAGTTACCTTTCGGCTCTTATTTGTGACGATGACGCCAAGAAAGGATCAGACACGATTAATCTCACTAACTTTGTATCCTCAGCAGGTGTTATTTTTCACAGTTTTTTGTGAGGAACATCATTAAAAGTTTTATTTTTCTTTTAATACTTTATAGTACTACTTGCTCTAATCACGCAAACAACCTAAAAGTTGCGTTAATTTTGTAAAATTTGTATGGATTTGGAAAGCTTCTTATACGTTCTTCCTGCGGAATGGTGTGGACGTTTTAATCTTTACCATATTTAATGTTTCCTTTTAAAATCTTGACGGGAAACAGACTCATTTTTAAAATAAATTAGGAAAGTAATCAGCTTATCTTTGTTCCACTCAACGGCCTAATGATATGAACATTGACACTTTGACCGTATTATATACATACAACAGCGCACTGTTGATTTCTGAAAGGATTTTATTCTTTCCTCTACTTGTGTAAATAAAGAAGAGATAACGGTACTTTAGAATAATACGCGAAGGACGCGTAACGCAAAGAATCAACAATTTTTCCGAAAATTTTATTGCTCAAATTTTTGTGGCTGACATTTATGGGCATAAATATAAGTGTTAGTGCGATTCTTAGAGAATGTACTAAACTGCAATGGTGATATTGTTTGAGAAACAACTTTCATGGCTTCTATCAAACCAGAGCAGAATTTTTATGTTGTGTTCATATACTGTTTACTTACATATACGTATACGAGTATATGTACGTCACCATGAGGAGATTTAAACCTCAATAACTCGGGGTTGAAAGATAAAATCGAGTTCATCAGATGAATATCCTTGAAATTCTGAAAATGAGTTACTTACATTCACATCGCAAATTCAGCATGGTAATACTCGTATGTATGTACAATAGTATCTAATAATTTCGTTTGTCATTTGACATCCAAACACTTATAACATTATTCGACCTTTATTTAAAAAAATTTATTTCTTGGCATTAATAGGCGAAATAAAGTATATGAATAATTTTCAATATTTAAATTTATTTAAAAAAAAGGGGATTCTGAAAAAATATCATTCATTCATCTTCTCATTTGTTTATCATACACAGTTATTCAGTTATAAACTGAACTTATTATAAAATATTCATTTTCATAAATCAAACTATGAAGTGTTCTTAAATTATTTTGTGTACGTGAATAGGGGAATAAATATTTTTTTCATGTTATATTTTTTATTATATGTTAAGCTTTAAATTTCGTGTCTGTCAAAACAAAAAAAAGCCAAGTTTTTTTTCTATTGAGAAAAAGTGACAACTTTCTTGACAGACGAATGGGGTCTAGTAGTTAGTTAAAAATAATAGGAGCTACTATTGTACAGAACTCTTAAAGTGATTTTTATTGTGAATGGGGATTGACATAGCTATTCGGGCTTATTCTGATTATGTAGAGCATTTCATCTGATAGAAAAATGTTTACCGGTAATGAAAACTTGCTTTATAGTTTGATTATGGCATCGGAGCTATATTTTTTTTAAAAGATAATGTGCCCAAACTGCACAGGATAGACACCAATAATATCACAGTGGTTTTAAAAATGCCTAGAACAACAAGTAAATATCCGGTCAGTGCATGAAGGACAGCTTAATCAGCTGTAGACACCGTGGGTTTAGCTGCCTAAAGATCGAATTCAAAAAAGATAAAGTGCCCAAAGCTGAACCTTGCGGTACAACAGAAATTATACTACCCGAATATTCCTTGTGGAAGTGGGGATCGTAAAATTTGTAATATTCTTATGACGCTGTACAAATTGGATGTAAAGTTTCATACAAGGAAAAAAAAAAGCTATTGAGATTATGACCCTGATCTCAGAAGTAGAAGCATTATGAACCGACTTAGGAGCTCAATCAATATTACTCTCGCTTTATAATCCTTCATTTATTTTGGTGAAAATTATTTTTACAAAGTGGTTTCAAATAATTCGAGTTATTTTTATAAGGCGCGGATGGAAATCCAAAGCCAGTTTAGTTCTCTGACTCTGTTATCAACATTACTGACGGAGTATCTAATTTTCATACTTCGAATTTTGATTTGTGACTGAGCAGTCTGTGAATTGATTGCTGCACAATTTTTTATACTTTTATCAACACGACAATAACATTACGTGTTTAAGAAAATATGAGTACAGTAGAAGTTCGGAAAAGTTGACTCTCAGAAAAGTTGACCAAATTTTAGCTACCATACGTTACCTTAAAAAGTTGACTTTTGGTGAAATTTTTAGAGGGTGACTGTTTTCTTGCTTGCATTCGGTTTTTTTATATACTTATTATAGTGTCCATTATATGGTAGATTTTTTTTCCTTTAAAATTTCGTAACGCATACCTCCTAATTCTTTTAATAATTCTAAACGCTAACCACGTGCAAAATTTCATGGTTATATAACAACGATAACCCGTGCCGACAAAGCCTCAATATATTCCTATATAAACGGTTCTAGAACATCTAGTGCCATATAAGCTATATAACAACAAAATTCCTATTTTAAAATAAAAACACAGTGGAAGATGAATTTGGGTATGCGTTTATTTATAAAAATTAAATAACTGCATAATTATACAGGATACTTTCTTTTCAAAGTTTCCTTTTTACAATCTGGGTTCTTGAACACAGCATAACAAAAACTGCTTTTGTTTTTCATCAGCAGTAAATAAACCATCAAAATCTTCCATGAGCTTCAAACCTCTCTATGCTGTCTCATTGACTGCCTTCAATTGCAGAACTTTTTGTTTAGCTTCTTGAAAGGAAAGAATTTGATCCCAGAAAGAGACGTCTTCTTGGAGAAAAGCGTTATCAATTTTTAACCGCAATAACAAATTTGTGCTCTTTATGGTCACGAAATCACTCAAACATTTTTCTGCAACAATAATAAAAATTATTTATTAACAAAATGAACAGTTTTTCCAGGGATAGAATGTAAAACACTTATTCAACTCACCGTACAATGAGGCAGATATTTCTTCCTTTGACGGAACATATCTCTTCCCAAAATCATATAAACTTTCTCTTTGTAAATTCGATACAATTTTAGCTCTGGATTGTGTATCGACTTCATCCTCAAATAGTGAAAATAAAGCTATTTCTTCTGATAAATACCATAAATGTTGACTGAACTTGGTCAGAGCTGCTTTAGAAATCACTTTGTCGACTGTTTCATAGTTCTTCAATGTTTTTAAGAAGCATAAAGTTTGATTCAGGGCTTTTACTTTTTAAACTGGGATTGCAGCAAACATATCTTTAAAGCGTAAACAATTCTTGCCATCCATCGTGCCTGATGCATTGCGCCAGGAGGTCAGATTTTAAATTTGTTTTCATTGTTTCCTCCCAAAAAAAAACAATAGAAAGTTCAATCAATTCCCGATAATCGTCACATACTAGGTGGAGTGAAAAGTAACCTCCTTGGGAATTAAAAAATGTTTTTTTATATTATTCAATATAGTCCCCTTTTAGTTTGATACACTTATTCCAGCGATTTTCCAACTTCTTGATCCCGTCCGAAAAGTAATTTTCCGGAAGGTCTGCAAAATACTCCTCCGTGACGCCGATGATTTCCTCGCGTGAGCTGAATTTTTTATTGATGAGCCATCTTTTGAGGTTTGGGAAGAGATAATAGTCCGAGGGATCCAAATCCAGTTACCAATCGACGCCAAAAGTCCACCCGATTCCGCATCAGCAAGTCCAAACACTCTTTCGAAGTGCTCTCGCGTTCGTGTTTTTAGTCATGCGCGGCATCCAGCGGCAGGATAACTTTTTCATATGCAGAATATTGCCCAAAATATGGCGTGTGCACTCAGTACTAATCTTTGTGGTATCTGCTAGCTGGCGCACCTTCACTTTCCGGTCAGCCAACACCATTTCATGTATTTTTTTGACATTGTCCTCTGTAACCGAAACCAATATTTGACGATGCAATCTGACGAAGCATTAGCCCCATAATATTTATCCAACTTTTCTTTTGTTTCCTTCGCCGTTTTGCCTCTCAAAAAATAATGTTTTATGAGAGAACGAAAATCGTTTTTGTCCATACTCAACATGATGCCAAACACGTCAACCACAATCAGCTGTCAAAACAAAACTAAAGACAGGATCGCACTGAAATTTGGCACGTCTGCCTAAATATGAACGGACTTCAAGGCACCATAACTTTTTTTTCAGTAGCAGCGCATTCTGGCGGTCAAAGATGTCACATTTCACTCCATCTAGTATGTATCAAATTTAAAAAACGATGTAAAATACATAACACAGCAGCTACGCATTCCGAAGAAATGTATGTTTGCATGGCAGCTGCGTGTCAGTTACAGTTGTTTTACTGACTTTTTCTTACGTGTGTCGTCCATTCTTCGGATCATTGCTATAATGATCAAATTTGACTTTGGAAGAGATTGAAAAGTGGAATGCGGTCTCAATTGAAGAAGAGGACGAGATAGAGGAAGTTAGTACTCATAACGACGAATCAGATATCGAGACTGTGGAAACGACAAAAATTTCTTATCCAAAAGCCATTGGAAGCGTGAATGCATTGATCAAATTGTGCGCCGAAAATAACGAAACTCACCATATGCCAAACCTGGTGGTTTTACGTACAAACATTGTAAAAACTCATTTTACAAAAAACACGAAGCAAACTACTCTTGCCAACTACTTCAAACCAGTTGAACATCGCTAAGATTTTTTAAGTTTTTGCAATTAATCCCAATAAAATACGACTATTTATGAACAAAATACTAATTTTCTACAGATCTTGAAAAGTGTCCAGAAAATTTGACTAGCTCTGGGACATTTCGGTGAACTTTTCCGAGCTTCTACTGTACTACGCGCTTCAAAAAGTAAATATTTGTCCGTAAAGTAGACCAGATCGCTTCATGAAAATTTGTGTTTCCAGTCTTTTTTTCTTTCTAAAGCATTCGCATGCTTTTAGTGTGGTGATTATCTATATATTTTAAATATTATTCGTATGCGTATATATGTATATAAAATAGTGCCCTAATTTATTTTTTAAGTAAATATTTTAGCTCATTTGGAATTTTGCGTGTAACACGTGTACTCATAGAGCAATATCACCCTTTTTTTGTAAACTTACATTTATCATAATTAAGTGAATGCGTAGATCCTAATATTTTCTTAACTTTTTTTTTCGTTATGAAAACCCCTAATTAAGACATTAAAATAAAATAAGAAATATATTCTTTTTCCGTGTGTAAATATATCTGCTCAATATCCAACAATATCAAATCTATTTCTTCTGACGACAAGTATTCCATAGCTGACCACAATCGATATTTCTTTCGGAAGATTTCCCTAGCCAAAGAACCCTTAAATTACCTCACAAATTCTCAATAAAATTGAGATCGAAGGACTAGATAGGTCCTAGGAATAGCGAAACTTATTAACAATCCAACCAAAATTGCACCAAATTTGACGAATGCTTGGGATTATTGTTATGTTAGAAGAGCCACCGTAACATGATGCTATCCCCCGGTCATTGTAATATAATAGACCCAAGAAAACAATTCCCATACCATTACTCTATACGGCCCCATTTTTTAGAGTGTTTTACTGGTGCAGCGATTTAAATTTTGTTCCTTTTGGTACTTGAAGATTTATTTTTTTGTTTTTTCACTCCACAATATTTTACGAAACCGTCCCACTGTAGGTGTTTGCAAAATAAGAGAAAGCCTATTCCTAATGGTCTTCCTGTTCAGTAATGTATATTTTCTAGGAGTTCCTCCTGGTAATCGATTTTTTTTGTGGCCTCTTGCGTTGGCATTTTAATGGTGCTGTAAATTACTGCCACAACAGCTTTGCCTGTCCTTTGTCCTTTTTCCTATCTATCATTCGTTTCTTATGTTATTTTCCGCGGTTTACAGTGTTTTCACCGGCGTTTTCTTTAAAAACATTGGCAGCAAAATTGATAGAGCTTTTCAAATTTTCAGTTCTGAACTTGAGGGCTTTATTAGCATTTCTCGAGTAATCGGCAAATTTTTCAAGAGTGCAATGCTTTCAACGACGCATCCATATAGGTACGTGTGTTATGGATGAACCAAATACAAAATGTTATCCTTTCACAATGATAGCAAATCAAAACACGGTCTTCAAAACAAAGAAAATTTGCAGTGTTTTCTAAAAATATTGATGAATTTGACCAGCCTTATATTCTGCTTTTCAAAAACTTAAATTCTTATTTTTAAATATTCTTCATCAGGTATTTGCGGATCAGTATATGTATGGTTATTTTCTAATACTCTCTGAATTTAACAGTTCAACGTTAAATTCGAGAAAGAAGCCCATTTTATTGCATCAAAATAAAACGATGTTTAGTGTGTTTATGTATCGTATATAGGTAATGTATAGTAGAACAAATAAATTAATTGAAAAACTAAGCCGTAATATTTGTGTTTTAACACTGCTGTTAAGCCGGATCTTAATTAAAGTAGCAATTTTTTGAGAGCACGACATTAGTGCTTTTTCTTATTTTTCTAAAATAATTTTATAGCGACTTAATATTGTGCTTGCTTTATTAGCCAGTTTCCATGTTCAAAAACTGCAAATTTTAAAACTAAGAAATATGTAACGAATTTGTTCTTCTTCAAAAATTGTTCTTCCTTCTCCTTTCTTAGAGTAAGTAGATTAGAAGCAAAATTCTATGTTGCTAAAATGAATTTCCATTATCTTTAATACCCGCAATGACCACATTTCCGATGAAACATCTTTGCCAATCGGTCTTTCATTGTAATTTGGTGTAATTTTTCACAATTTCGATTTATGCATTTCTTTAATTTTCTTATGTTTTGAGGTACTTGCTCGGTAATGTGTAGTTTCAGAAGTGCCCATGAATTTTCTACTGGGGAGAAGTTTGGATTTTGTGGTGGCCGCTTCAAAATATTTATTCCAAAACCTTTTCGACAGTATTATTGCATTATCTTGTTGGGAGAAAAAATTGCTATCCATAAACCGTATTCCTTTCGGAACTGCGAGATCTTGTACATTTGTACATAAGAACCCCAGACCATGATACCCTTCACTGCAGTCTTAAATACTTCCTTTGTATAGTTGTAGGAAAGAACTTCACCTTTTTTTCTCCAAACGTATATTCGTCCATGAGATTACTTCATTCTGACCATGGATTCGTCCGTCCACAGAATGTACGTTGCTCAAGTACTTGGTCTTTACATAATTGTTCGAACAAGACAAAATTACTGGTTTCATGTAGTCTACAGTACGTGGACCTTTGCATGGCATCTGTGTTCTAATTTTGAAAACTGACATAACTGGCTTATTGTGCTTCTATCAATTTGCTTGTCCTTTTTGGCCACCCGACCCGTTTTATAGCTTCCAATCGTTCTTGTTTCTGAAAAGCTTGTATGACTTTTCCATACGATTTTTTAAAAATGATTGCAGTGCGTTTGTTAAAATCACCTTTCTTATGCATTTCAATTATAGCCTTACTTTCAGCTAGTTTGACTTGCTTAGCCATTATGATGGCTAAAAGAGTAGGTAAAAATAACTTTGTCCTTTAAATGGACAAAGGCACAAAATTACCTAATCGACTAGAGTTAAAAAAAGCAAATTGGTTACCTGTGTTAATTTTTAATTAAAAATACTTTTATTCCTTTTAAATTTTCGGATGATACGCAATAAAAAAAAAGTCTGATCACTTCGAATGGAAACTTATTTACCTATGCTAGGATCAAACCATAACTACTTCCACTGAATACAACATCTCTTATAATTGATGAAATGAAGTAACACGTATTATTTCCGAACTGAATCGTTCTTAACAAGAATACAAAAAAAAAAACAACAGCGTAGCTACCCGTGTAATGGGGAAAATAACATGAGTTACCGAAATACATTAGGTGGAAACTGGTACACGATCCGGTCCTCTTTTACCTCAAGGTATCGGATATTTCTCTCCAGTTTCTGTCTTCTTTTCGTTCGGAAATTTTCTCCATTTCTTCCTATCTCTAGTTGATTCGTTTTCCAAATCTCAGCTTCCTCCGGCATCCTTTAGAACTCTCTCTCGTCTTTACTTCAGTCCTTGCTCTTTTCTTAACTTGATTTTCTTATCATCTTCCATCTTCACGAGATATTTCCAGTTTCATTCAGCGTCTAGTTTTAAATGTTTTGTAGAAAAACGACGGAAGAATGACCTTTATGCCGTAGATTGAGTTGTTCGTTATGTGAGCCGAGTGTTGCAAAAAATGTAAACGCTTTGAAGCCCTTCGATATCAAAGCCGCCATAAAATATGAGATTCAAACAAAGCTGAAATTTTTATTTACTTGTATAATTTTCCAATAAAATATACATCAATGTTTTTATAGACAAGAGGACTGCTATTTTAATGTTCACCTCTTTTCAATTTCGTAACTAATATAACACATACATAAGTATAGCCTTTCTGAGGGATAGCAAAAAGCCGGCTGATTTTTTAGAAATTGTCCGAAATTATTCTTTGACTTACCTATAAAATGGAAAGACTTACCGGCTATGTTTGCTCTAAGAGACCCAATTGTCAATGACCGAAAATGCAGGCAGTGGGTTAAGGTCTTCAGAAATCCTCTTATGAGTTTTGCCTGAAAAATCATCTCATTTCCTGTGATCCCCATTTATCTGGATCTCATACTAAACTTTGAGAACTACGCCTTCCAACTGCTTTCAAAGAAGCCTTGCAGCTTTTTCGAATAAGCTGGGACGTGGTAATGGGATTCAGCAAGATTTTGAACACAGCACGGCTGCCATTTCAGATATAAATACTTCGCCTCTTTTTATACCAATTCCTTACGATAAGTAGTTCTTTGGCCATCAGGATAAAATATTTCTCAGCTTAGCAGACATACAAAAGTTGCCTAACAACTATTGAAGTCTAAGGTTAACGTTCTTTACAAATACGATAACGCCACATCCCGGATTAATTCCGGCTGCCATGCCCTTCCTAACTCAGATTCTATCCGGAGCCAGTTTGGTATAAACTAGTTAAATATACTTCTCGATGAAAAATTAAATGCGGTGATTAAAAACTCAACACTGATCTATAAGGATCTTCTTGATGTTCCTTACTTCTAATATATCCTATGTATGTTCATTCGAAATAGTTTTCCTATATATATAGTTTTCCTATTTATAACTAGTTGTATAATACACGCTATGGCATCTGATCTAGTTCAAACTGCTTATTCTTCTAATCCTGAAATACAATGCTTTGAAGTATTTTGAAATAAATTGAGTAGAATCAATGATCTGTTCACAATTGACAGGTTAGAATATCAGAATCATTTGCATATCTCTCTCTTATTGTTAACTCAGCCACGCTGTTGCCCACGACGTTTTTTTTAATATTTTTCCCCATACAGCAAACTGAAAACGCCTTTTTTTAACATCAACCTAAACCTGGCCATCGACTTAATACCGCAGCCACTGATGTGGAGTTTGATATGTCTGTTAAAATACATTGGAATCTGCTATTTTGCTAACAACCCTACGCTTGGTCAAATATTCATATACTCGTATATTTCCAAGAAATGAAATGAAGAAAATACGTGTCCTGTCAGTTAATTCCAAACAATGGTTCCCATAATGAATTCAGTTATAAATAGTAAGAACCAAAGTCGTTGGATTTCATCGAAATTTCTCAAGCGGCGACATTTCCTACTACAAGCGCCGCCGCCTTAAATTTAAGCAAACACAAAGTCTCAAGTCGATCGAAATATTTTTACATATTTTTAATTATTCATAAAGTTCGTTTGGGTTTTGTTGTCAACAATAATACAATAGTAATTTTTTATGTTTCGAGTCTGGTAAATACACAATAGCTGTTTTCAGACAGAAACATCAAATATCAATGTAATTTGAGGGAGTTAACTTCGAATGGGATTTCTTCGCAATCTCTTTGCACGAAATGAAAAAATGTTTGTAAATACGAGTACGAATATGGATTTGGAGTTCAACGTTATAATTTGTATTTCACGTTTTTTGAAACAAATATAAACGGAATTTAAAATTTACTTTTGTAATGAAACTTAAACACGAATTTAAGGGTAATACAGTCTAAAACGTTAAGAGATAAGAGCATCATACATCAAATAGGCTGAGGTTGGACTGTATCCAGGTAATACGAGTACATATATTGAGTGCATTTGGTTAATTCTATGTATTAACTATTAATCTTTGGTTCGGTGATGAGAAAAATAGGGCAGCTCTGGGAAAAAATTAGGAAGAATACAATGATATGGCATACATATGAGGGTAGTCCCAGAAGTACCCGACCTAACAAAGAAAGCACACAAAAAAATTGGGAAAAAAAAGTTTATTTCTCTACGTAGTAGTTCATTGCACTTTTCCCAGCGATGTTCATTAGCTTCGATACCCTGTTTATAGTGAGAATCGTCGAGCTTGTTAAAATAGCCATCAACCGCAGATTCCACCTCTTTAGTGTTGGCAAATCTTTTACCACCGAGCGATTTATTTTAAATACGGAAATAGAAAATAACCCGAGAGGGCTAAATCTGGCAAATAGGGTGCATGAGGAAGCAATTTGAACTTCAACTCATTGATTTTGGCCATCGCGATGACGGATGAGTGAAATGGTGCTTTGTCTTGATAAAACAAAACTTTTTCTTTGCCAAATGCGGCCGTTTTTTTCTGATTTCATCTTTCAAACGTTGTAATATGGTAAGTTCGCATAATACGGGCCGTTGAAGATTATTAATGAAAATTATCCCACGCGCATCCCAAAAAACTGACGCCAGAACTAGCCTGCAGATGAAACTGTCTTCGCCTTCTTTGGAGCCGATTCTCACCTTCGAGTACATTGTTTTGACTGTTCCTTCATCTCGGGTGTGAAGTGATGGACCCATGTTTCATCCATGGCAGCTTTATTGCTGTGAAATTTCGCCAAACACTCGATTGAATCATCCTCACGACGCTGTCTTTGTTGAATTGTGAGTAATCGCGGCATCCATTTGCGCACAGCTTTCTCATGTCCAATTGTTCAATCAACACGCGATGTACAGAGCTCTTTGAAATGCCTGCCATATCTGCTGGTTCACGCACTTTCAATCGACGGTCATTCAGTACTATTTTGTGGATTTTTTTCAACATTTCTGGTGAACTTATGTTCATCTTGGCAAGTCGTACAGCCTCGCTTAAACTCTATCATCCCATATTTTATTGCTGTAAACGAAGGAGCAGACTCCCGCAGAGTAGAATCCAGTTCCGTTTTGATGTTGGTTGGATTGAGGCATTTCAAATGAAAGTATTGCATCATATATCGATGACCAACTTTTTCCATATTTAAAAATTCATTGAGACCGTTCACTATTGATGGCTGCCGAACAAATACTATATCTGATTAAAAAGGAGTCAATCCTATGGAGATTGCATTTTTGTTCACCATTCACATGTTGGTAATTTCTACATAGGTAGCAGGTTTGTATTGTAGACTTGAGATACTTACGGGAATAGGATATAGCGTCGCGTTTATTAATACAATTCTTATGGATCAATCACGTAAATAATCAGATAATTGTAAAAAAGTGAGAAGAATTGTACCAATTCACGAGTATCGTCAAATATCGAATAATGCACAGATATGGGTTGTTTTGCTTTTTCATTATAAAGAGTATTTTTTTTTTTTAACCTACGCCCAATTTCTTTAGACAGCAACAACAGAAAATATTACAATTACAATTACAATTAACTTTATTGAGGCAAAAAAGAAACCATTACAATTATTGTTTGTATAAAGTTCATATCAATGTGGCCGACTTGAACGTTGTGTCTGGCTTAACAAAAATTAGGTAAACATTTTTATACATCTAAATCACATTTAACACTATACAATACTACCATCTTTAAGGTGTAAATTAAAAAAATATAAAAAAACTTTTTTGATTAAGAACTAATTTTACCATAGATTCCAACTTGTAATGTAACCTAGTGCCCATGCACTTGTTGTCCAGTGCTTGTGCATGATTCCCACAGGTGTTCTCCGATTTCGGCGTCGCTACGTGATGGAATGCCACTTTGCATCGGCAGGTACTCTCCTGTTTCATCATTGCTGCGTGATGGAATGCAGCTTTTGAGATCCAGATGAAGTGTCAGCAAAATGTGGATTAGCGCGTGGGAAAGATTATAAATTAGGCTTTGCTGATGAAATTTTCATTAACTTGTATGTACACAGCGTACATATCCCACATTGCTTCTTCGGGCACTTAAGAACTACAAAAATGACTAGAGTGAAAAAAAAACTACACAAAATTATGTACATGCATATAAGATAACAAATATATGTATGTATCGCCGTTTTAAATTCATGTGATCTCCTTAATGCTTAATATAGGGGTAGACTATATATTTGAGCGAAAACATAAAATATGTTTGAATCGAAAATCTTTATGTAGAACGGTTCATGACATTCATTCAGGCATATGACTACCTCTGCTGTTTTTGACGAAAAGCATGCTGTTTGTCCAATTTTGGGTCCCTCTTTCAAGCATTTGTGGATCTAGCTCACTTTACTTCTAAGTCCTGACCACCTTGACCAAAAAGTTCCCACAAAATTAAAAATACAAGTTTATTCATCTAAATCTATATTGTCCTCTTCAAAGTACTTCCCATCGACTGCAACACACTTATGCCAGCGCTTGATTCAATCCTCAAACATTTTTTATATTCGGTTTTCGGTATGTCCATCAGTGTTTCCTGCGATTTTTCCATTACTTCCTCTCGGCTGCTGAAACGCGTTCCCCGTAGAGGTTTTTTTTAACTCGATTGAACAGAAAGAAGTCACAGGGAGCCAAATCATATGAATTCGGTGGCTGTTGGATGGTATTTGTTGCATTTTTCATAAAAAAATTACGAATAATGATGGCACTGTGCGACGGTGCGTTATCATGGTGCAAAATCCACGAGTTTTCTGCCCACAATTCTGGGCTCTTTCGGCAAATTGCTTTACGCAAACGTCCAAATAATACTCTTTATTTACTGTCTAGCCTTCTGGCAAAAATTCCTGATGCACTACAGCGTTGTAATCCATGAAAACCGTGAGCATTGTCTTCTTTTTTGACTGAAAACGACGTGGTTTTTTGGTCTCAGCTCATTTGGTGAACGCCATTCACTTGCCTGATGTCTGGATTGCAAGTCGTACTCATAAACCCACGTCTCGTCTCCAATAATGATCCTTTCGATGAATGCGGGATCGGATTCAGCCTCGCAAATCATCTCTTTTGCGACGTCAACACGGTCTCTTTTTCGCATGAAATTGGGGTCTTTTGGCACCAACTTTGCTGCTACACGACGGAAACCCAAATCATTAACCAAAATGTCTTTGACGGATCCATAGGTAATGTTCAAGTCCTCCGCTATCTCTCTGATGGTTAATTTGCGGTTATTGACCGCATTTCGTCGGTTTTCGATGTCGATGGTTATCATCTTCGATTGACTCACGATCACTTTTGAACCGCTCGTGCCACTGGTGAACGACCGTTTTCTTTCGAGAATCGTTTCCGAAACACTTTTCCAACATTTCCAACGTTTGCGCACCATTAAATCCATTTTTTTACGCAGAATACAAGTTCGTTGTTGCAAATTTAAATCCATTTCTAAAATTGTAAAAAATCGCCAACATACACAGCTATAGATGTACTCTTGGCTACGTAACATTTGCAAATGTCAAGCATGACGTTAAGATTTAGAGAGAATGTCAACAACAGATTTACCAACTTAACAAAAGAAACAGAACTCAAATCGGAATAATTGGAGAGCCACACTGCGTTTATCCCGGTGATCAAGGTGGTATACCAAAGACTCTACATATCGAGTGGTATCAATTGGAATTTTGGAATTCGGCGTTATTGCGTTCTGGGTTGTTTCACGGCACTTGGGTGTAACTGCGTCTTATAGTCTCTTCTGGTTTTGCAATACTCTAGAAACAGCAATTTTGCTTGTTCACACATCCACTGAGCCAAAAGCGAGCTTCCTAATTAAACACGATTTTTTGATAAAAATAGGGGCCAACGGCGAATGCTCGCCGGAAACTATGGTCTCGTGACTGAAGTTCCGTTCCAGCTCCAGCTGGATCTCAAACGGCTGTAGCTTGAGATGTTTTTGCAAAATTGACGGATAAAAGCCAAACTCATTAATGGCAAATTGACAATTCTATATATTCCGCCATAATTTTTACACCCACGTAACGTTGAAGAGTTGCTGGTCTTGCGTCAAGTTGAGTGTGTAAAGTACGAATCATGTCCAAAACACGAGGCATAATTGGTAGACTATAAGGACCAACTAATAATCTTCTTTATGTTTCGCGTATTGAACACGGATTTTTAAGATAAATGATGGGAAAATGGTTTGTTCAGTATTGTTGAATATAATATAAATGTCAAAAATGACAGCACGGATTAAACATTTGCCTTATGGGCAGATCTATCAGTAAAAACAAAACACCATTTACAAATTGTATGATTAATAACTTAAACGAATATTATTGAACCGAAATGACTACCTTTATTAATTAATTAATACCCAAATTGTTTTTTAAACTGTTTTGATAAATAAGATCGAAGCGCTTCTTAATACCGGCGTTCTTCTAAGTTAGATTTAATATATAGGATTAGTCCTCATCGTGAAATTGAAAAAAACAAAACAAGAATTACTTCCGTTATCCGAGTACCCAGGTACCCTCTGCCTTTTCAAATATTGTACATTTTTATAAGGGTTGCAGTCATGCTATCAACTTGAAATTTTATAAGAACTCCCAACTTTGGAAGAAATCAATTTTTTGAAAGGTTTTATCATCTTAAATAAATGACGAGTTACAAGTATGTCACATAGGTACCTTCATATATTTTGTGTGACAGATAAAAACGACTTTCCTCTTGTATTGTAGTAGTAGTATTGTATTCTTTTTTTTTTTTTTTTGATTTCTGATATTGGTTTTAATTTAAATAAAAAATATAAGAATTCAAAATTATATGACAAGTTATGTACAATACATAGGACGATCTGGATTACTGCAACTTGTGCATAGTTTTCGAGATTTCCGTTGCTTCTGCTGCATGTTACAGCTTCCCACAACTGGAAGTCATCCATTTTTGTCTGGATTTACTTTGGTTGGAGGATCTGGCGTTGGTTGCCATCTAAGCATGTCTTGTGAAGCAGAGCGAACGTATTTTATCGATTTTGAGTTCGACGCACATATTATACATATTTGAATAATTCAAAGCTTAGATCATTCAAAAATTTTCTGCGTCCATCTTTAGAATTGCTAAAATTGTGTTCCATGTATATAATAAGTCTGTTCTAGGACTTCAAATTTATACAAATTTGTACAAAAACCTGTTCCCGCAAGAAAAAATTTGTAAAAGAGAACGCATTTGAGATAGTAATTACTTTCCTCACCCTGCCGATTCTAACAAATTTCAATACGAGATTTTTCTTTGGACAGGAATTGTAAAAAACTTCAAATCGATCCAATTTTAAAAGGGCTGTCAAATTTGTATAAATTGCGACAATTTTATGCAAATTAACTCAAAAGATGACTTGGACATGGACAAAGAGGAGAAAAAAGAGCTTCATAGTGAAGCGAATTGTTCGCCCAATACAATAGAACTCCTTAAACGCATATTACATCAATAAAATAGTAATAATATTTAAGCAATCTAAAAACCTTTTACCTGTTTTATTTTATGTTAACTTGTTACTTTTGACGCTTCAAACGCATTTAACATTTAATTCTCTTTTAAAATTTGTTACAAAAATCTCGCGGGAACAGACCTAATGTAATGCTGCCAATGTTGCTATATCTATAATATTGTAAAATAATGGTAAGGGCCAGGGATTTGTTTCACACTTTGTGATATATTTTCTGAGCGATTTGTCGATATACTCGTGGTGATTTTACGTTTATTCGCCTAAGTGCTATCCACTTGAAGCTTGCCATGTCTTTTGGATAATATAACAGCTGTTTTTTTTCATTTTTGGCACGTAAGACCACAATATTGCCTACTTACTAAAGGCAAAACTTGTAGAATATATTGGTGTGAAATAGAGTTTTTTTTATTTCATCTCATTTTATTTGTTTATTAGAGGGTTTCGCCTATACAGGGTGTACAAAAACGTGTCCAACGTCAAGCCGTACTGTCATACCATTTTGGAATCCAGACTGAATACGCCATCTTTTAAAGTTACTTGGCAAAATGAGACAGTACATTTTTTTGTCAGTACAGTCAGCTCAACTTGGATGATTAAAGATTTTCAGATACATAGATGGACAAAAAGGCAATATTTTAGTTAAAACCGATGTTTCAATTTTGGACCGTAATTTACAAAAGAGTTACTCCGGCTTACGTGGTAAAAAAAAACGAAGAAAAGCAAAGATTTGCGGTCACAGTACTTGAAAGATCGTCACAGGGTGTCAGATTTCTCTTAGATTTTTTTTTATAATTTTGTGATAACCGACACCACTGGACCTATCATGACGATGGTTTTTAGGACACCCTGTATAACACAGTTTTCCATTTTCAGATGAAGGAACAAATGTTTTTACTACATAGAGTGATATGGATCTCAAGTTAATAATATAAAAACCACACTAATTCACTCAAAAAATATGATTACACCAACTTGTCCATATGATGCTGCATATTTGCTGGTAAGAATCGCTTTTTTTTCTTACGGTTTTATCAAGTGACAGATTCCAAGAATTTTGAGCGTGAACTTGTTGCGATAAGATAAATAGGTATCTGTGGTGATATTTCGCACTGAATTTTTATAATTCGAAACAAGGTATAACAGCGTTCTTTCCTCGACATTCACTTGACACTCGCCTTCTATTAGTTTGCCGATACACAAATTGACTCCTCAGAGGAAATGAATTTGGTGCGTCGCATCCCCAAAATACTTGTATCCTGTATTTATCAGGCTTTGAAGGTATATACTGAGTAAATCGAGTGCGCTCACGACGTCGGAACAGCTCTTCATCAACAGTAATACATTAGCTTTTGCTCAAATTGCCATTTATATAATATGTTCGAATATGTTCGCGTGTTGCAGCGACTTTATCAATTTTGGAGCGTGTGAAATGAGTAATTTCATGATAATTTCATACACAGAAATCTAAATCTGTCATGAAATGGTTTCCATAATTCGAATAAATTCTCTTCAAAAAAATGCTTCCAACTCTTTCTCTGAAAATGGCGTAAATATTTGCCATTGGGGTCTGGATGTCTTTGTTTTCATTGTATTTTTCAATAAAATCTTGTCAATTTCTATTAGTTTCACGCGAAATTATATCACACATTTCGTTTGATACAACGCTTTTGCAAATGTCCTTTGGTGTACACATGTTGTAAACGCCAGAAGCAGCTTATCTTAGGATATATCCGCCAATCGTTTATGATTTTGAAAACATATTGAGATTCCAGCGGGTACCATCCTCCTGAAATTCAATGAAACCCTCTGTTTCAATGTCAGAGGATTCATACTCTATGCATGTTTTCTTCGTTATCGGATAAAACAAATGGTTCTTCATCACTTTCGTTTTCGTTCAACATTTCACGAACTTCAGAAGAATTTAGCTTTTGATGACGCACTCGTCCTACAGTGGAACAAACGAAACATGGATGGATGGATAGCAAGAACTCAATTCAACCATTCAATCAACTCGAAAGACATTGGAGCATTGCAAAATCTCAACAGGTACTGAAATTTGCTTATGATTTAAAAAAGGAAACCCCAAACATTTGTTTAGGGAAACCCCTGTCCGAGGGTTTTTAGCACGCGCTATGATCACATCGTGCAAACAAAATTAAAGGGTGTCCAGTGGAAGATTTGGAGGTTTAAATTGTAATTGCTCGTAAACTGACAGAGTGAGGTAAGTGAGAGTGGTATCACTCGACGCGTTCGATTTGCCGATTTGCCAGTCGCTATGAGTCACTGATTGGGGGTGCATTATGCGTTGTCGGTTGAGCAATATTAAAACTCCGGTGATTCGTTGGTTCGTGCGCGTCGCGCACGTTCGTTTTTTTTTTAAAAAGAACTTAAGATTCCAGTGGGTATGAATACCCTTATAATGCCTCAGCATGTGTTAAGTATTTTAGAAAATGGGATGGAGAGAGAAAGAAGGATTTTGGGATCAGTGGTTATTTCGCTCCTTGGGTGGCATCCAACATTTAATGGGGAGTCTAAATTCTTAGTCTCATGGCTCATCTTATTTGATTTTCGTGATGGGCCGAGCACGCAACATATCTGGTCGTGGGTTCAAAAATTTAGACAAGAAGGGACAATGGTTAACCAAAATCCTCCGGTAGTATCAACGTCAGCAGCGACGCCAGAACATGTGGTTCAACTTCCATGCGAAATTATGCGCAATCTGCGTAAATTGATAAGAAAGATTTCGGCCTGTACTGGAATAAAAAAAATCAGCAGTGAACGTTATTTTGAAAAAGAAACTAAAGTTTCACCCATACAAAATAGAAACCACGCAGTTTCTTTACAAGTGACCTTAGCCAAAACGATGATGGAAGGCTTTCGGACAGCACGAACGCTATTGTTTGCTGATAAAGCACATCTTCATATCGATGGCTGTGTTCATTAACAGAACATTTGATACTGGTGGCCCGACAACCCTGGGGAATGCCATCAAAAATGTTTGTGTCCAAAAACGACAGTGTGGTGTGCAATTACTGCCCGAGGGCTTATTAGGGGGATATTTTTTTAACCAGCGGGAGGCAGTCACTGCTAACATATATTGTGTAACGATCGACGAGTTTTAGGTACTGCAACTAGAACTGTTTCGCGGATTCAATAACAGAACACAATCTCAGCAAAACGGGGGCCACTCTACACACAGCTAGAGTTTCAATAGAGAAGCTGGGGGTAATTTTTTTCTAATAAATTAATCAGCAAGTACGGAGATATTCGCGTACGCTAGGCATCTCGATCACCGGACCTTACACCGTACGAATTTTTTATATATATATACTTTAAGTCGAGGGTTTACAGCAACGGTCTCCAAACATTTCAGGCAGCACAGGAAAATATCCGCAATGAAGTTGCTGCCACTAAACCAATGCTTTGGTCTCGCGTGTTCACAAATTTGAGAGTCCGATTGCAAGAGGTGTTGAGAGGCATTTAGACGATATTGTTTTCAAAACATAAATTCCCCATTATCAGGCTCAATTTTGGATAAATAAAATAAGAGAAAAAAGCTGTAGTATTTTGAACCTTTATTTTCTGCTTATGGTGTTTTTTTTTTGTCACTCGGATATCGGTTAAAATATTTTTACGCAGTTTTGTCCAAAGAATTGCTGAATTCTGTGACATTACATCGACTAGTATGGCTTACCCTAAGACACATAGTGGAGAAGATATACGAGTAAACCCTATTTGGCTGGTACTCGTAGATTCTAGATAGGTCTTCGTTCATTCTACCAGTGAGGTCTTCAGCTAATGCAACTGGCCGTGATAAGTATACTTGGGTCAACGTAAAGTTGAATAGAGACATTTGAGCATACTTTAGGCAGGTCATTGATATACAGACAAAATAGTAATGGACCCAGAATGGAGCCCTGCGGGAGACCCGTTACTAATGCCCTAAAATTGGAACATTTGCCACCGTAAACGACCTTTTGGTAATGATTACTCAAATAATTCCCTATGAGACGCACGGACTGTTCACTGAAGCCAAAATATAACCTCAGCTTCTGACATAGTACGTTGTGATTCACTCTATCAAAGGCTTTGGAAAAATCAAGCAAACAGAGCACAGTTAGGTTATCCATATCGTATCTAATTCTAATGTCATCGAGAATTTTTATCATAGCGGTAGAACAGCTGTGACCCGCTCTAAAGCCTGATGGAACTGGAAAAAGCAAACTATGTTGCTCCAAATACCTCGATATTTGCATAGCGAGCATCTTTTCCAAAACTTTTGATAGACATCACAAAATACTTATAGGGCGGTAGTCAGGTAAATTCGATGGCTGAGGTTTTTCAGGAACAGGGATAACTTTGGCCAATTTTCAACTATCAGGAAAAGAAGACGAAGCTATGGAAAAATTTATAATATATGTAAGGGAGCTTATGACATGGATCAAAATCATTTTAATAAAGAAAATGGGCACACCATCCTCACCGCCAGCTTCTGAAACAGCTTTAAAGTGAAAACAAATAATGGCTTTTCAGGGGTAAAGCGAGGATTATTGATAGATCCTGATAAAAAAGCATCATTAAGTTCATTCACATCTGGAATGGTATCAGCAATCATTACCGCCTTATTTCCAACACCAATAGAGCGCAAGTTACTCCATAGTTTTTTAGATGATAAACCCGGGTTCAGTTTGGAATTGGATACTTCTCTCGCACTATAAAGTAGAACGATTATTTGGGTTGGTAAATATGATGTTTACAACATGTATCTTTTTATACACGGATGGCATATCCGTATATGATACGTACAAGGGTAATTTACATACTCGTATCATCGTACATTTGCTCACTCATTTTTTCATGAGTGTACTGAACTTTCCGAGATCTTGGTGCCGACTGGATAATAACTTTTGGAACTCTATTCGGTTATTTTGCCTGGTAAATAAAGACCATGCGTAGATAATTTCAGATCACTCGATATTTTCCGATCAAAGTTTGGAGATCGTAAAACATTTTTAACGTAACATTAGCAATAATTCCACATGTCGCTTTTGCAAATAGAATATGCAAATTCTCCTAGCGCTTGTTGAGCATCCTGCATGTCCTTTCTTCAGTTATACACAAAAAAAAACAAACCATTTAAGACCAAGAATTTTTAATTTTCAAGAACACTGGAAAAGCGATTCTAACTTCTCTCGTCTTTGATGTGAGAAGATTCTTATTTACATCCAACTCAATACATAGTGGCGGGTATAAACGATTTATCACAGTCTGTTTGGACATTAAACCATCGCTGCTTGTCGTGACGCCCAATGGAAAAAGTTGGTAAATTAATTGTTAGTCCCTACTTATTACAATCCCTCTTCTAATAAAACATGTAATTTACCTTGATTGTAGATTTAGGAAGCATTGAAAAAAAAAAAAAAGACGGTGCGACCTGTTATGGACTTCTTGTCATTTAGCGTACATAGTTGAATGACTTTTACGTTTCCTAATTAAAAAAAAATATTATTCTTTGTTACTTCGATATTCCATCATATAAAGCGATATCAGTTCAAGTAACAAAATCCACTCCTGGGTTATTAAAGACCGAGTATAAGAGTAGAGTACCAATGAGTTTGAATGTGTTGTATATGCAGATTTCATCGGTAAGAAACAGCTGGCTACAATCAACTGATAGATAGTCTTTTTCTGCCCAGTCTCACCTTAGTCCTGCGATTTTTCTGTTAAAATGAGCTTTAGATTTTGCGGCGGCGGCTAGTGATCCAAAGATCTGTAGGTCTATAGAAACAGGAGTGTTGGTTATCAGTAAAAAAAACAAGAGTTCGTTGTCACACGATTAGAGTAGTAGTCATACTTTATTTAACATAGGTTTAGCTTAATACATTAATACATATGTATAAACACCAAACAAAATGCACGATAAAAAAAAATATTCAATTCAGTTTCAGTTACAAAGTTTCAAATAATAAAAGTAATTCATTTTACAAATATTTCAGGCCGAGCAAATTCGCGCAATTTTCATGTTTTGATTTGCATAAATTTTTCGTAAGAATATCTGCAAGCATTTCATTAGTAGGACAATATTTCAGTTCAATTAAACCGCGTACAAAGTGAAAACGTATGTCTATATAATTGCTCCTAGCATGAGATACAGGATTTCAATCCGTGAATAAGGATTGATCTGACATGTTGAAATATTTTCAATTCATTAAATAACTTTTTGATATAAACCGCTTTTTTCGCTGCTTCTGACATAGCCATGTGCTCAGCTTCAGTACTGCTTAGGGCTACAGAAGGCTGTTTTTTGCTTTCTCATGAAAATACACTGCCTCCAAGGATAAAGTCAAAACTGGTGTAGGATTTTCGATCCGTAGTGTCGCCTCCCCAATCCGCGTCAACATAACCCTGTACTACCTTTCCAGTCTTCTCATATTTGATGGACATGTTAGTCGTGGTATGTTGGTATCGTAACACCTGTTTCACCGCCGCCCAATGCTCGCTATGCGGTTGAGTATTCCTCTGCGATATATCAGGCCGGGATGTGACTGCCAGATACATTAATGACTCGATTAGTGATTGGTATTCGGTTTGATCCACCATTTCGCAGTTTTGACTATCACAGTTTGCTTGATAGCCGGGCAGTTTTGTTGTTCGGCACGCTTCCATGCCAAACCTCTTGAGAATTTGAAGCACATGCTGCTGTTGGCTGATAGTAATTGAGCCAGTTGCGCCCTCTCTCTCGATCCGCATACCGAGAAATTGGTGTATAAGACCCTTATCTACGACCTGAAATGCAGAAGAAATTTTCTGTTTAGTGGCTAACAACTCACCCATATCCGAGGTATCTTTTATGCCACATGTCAAGTTCTTCCTTAGAGCTTATACTTGAACACAACACATTTTTGCTATCTTCAATTTCACACAGAAACAAGTTGTTTGTTAATTTGGCATTCAATAGTTTTTTACCATTTTGTTCACTTTTTAAATTTTACTTTTCTAAAATTTTACCGTGCAGCCACCTTTTACAGCTTTGCTTACTGAAATGAAATTGCATTGTAATTGGGGAACATAAAGAACGTTTTTTAGTTTAATCACGGAAGTTTTCGTCTTTATTTCGACTTCACCGGGACCACAAGCTTTGTTATTAAACACAACCGGATTTTTGTTTGCACTGAGGAAGGAAAAAAGCGATTTCGCCTCTTCTCCTTTATACGAGGGTTGGCTGAAAAGTTTCAGACCGAACAATGATACAAGACATTCTTTCTCAAAATTTTTCTCTATTTTTCTACATAGTCTCCTTGTAACTCTGCACACTTCTCCCAGCGATGCTTCCATTTCTCTAACCCGTCCAAATAGTACTTGGCGTTTTTCTCTGCAAAATAATTGTTCACTAAGGTGATTGCCTCCTCATTTGACAAAAATCTCTGTCCTCCGAGCGCAGTTTTTAGATGAGGGAACAAAAAGAAGTCGCTTGGGTCTAGATCTGGTGAATAAGGCGGATGGTCAAGCAGTTTAAACCGTAATTCATAGATTTTCGCCATGGCAACCGCTGAGGTGTGAGGTGTGAGACGGCGCGTTGTCTTGGTGAAACAAGATTTTCTTTTTCTGCAAATGTGGCCGTTTTTCCACAATTTCTGCCTTCAGCTTGGCAAGTAATGATGCGTAGTATGCTCCTGTAATGGTTTTTCCTTTTTGAAGATAATCGATTAAGATAACTCCTTTACTATCCCAAAAAACAGTCGCCATCACTTTCCCAGCCGAAAAAACAGTTTTTTGCCCTTTGCAGTCCACTGTTTTGACAGAATTTTTGTTTCGGGCGTTTAATGGTGTATCCGAGTTTCATCTACAGTAATTAATTGGAGTCAAAACTCGAGTTTATTGCGCCTAAACTGCACCAAAAGAGTGTTGGAAATGTTCATTCGAACACGTTTTTCGGCACCCAACGCGCGGACAGCTTTCCCATGCCTAAATCTTGATTTAATATGTAACAAACACGTTCTTTGGACATTTCATAACCTCTACTATCTCTCTCACTTTAATTCGGCGTTATCGGTAGTGGTTGCAGTTTTTGGATGTCCCGAACGTTCATCATCTTCCAAGCTCTTACGGCCACGTTTAAATTCAGCTGGCCAAAATTTCACTGTGGTAAATGATGGTGCAGAGTCCCCATACACAGGGTCCAACTCATTTTTGATTTGCGTATGCGTATTGCCTTTCGAAAACAAGAATTTAATAACAGCTCGATACTCAATTTTGTCCATTTTCACAAAAAACACTCAAACGACTGTCAACTGATCGTCCAAAATGACTAAAACTTTGTTAAGTAACTGTCAAAAGATGCACAACTAGCATTCACTAGCTTTTGTTGACAAGTACCGCTATCTTTACGTTGCCGTCGAAAACTTTTTAGGCAACCATCGTATTATTGAATAAATATGATACAAGAGTAGTTCAGCTTAGTTATGATGTCTCTTACCGGAAAAGTAACCGTTTTCCAGTTTTGGCCGAGATATTAGCCCCAATTTCTTATTTACTTTTACAATTTCAACAATTGTTATTGTTTTTTTCCTTATTAGCGAAATATCAATATAAATAAAAACTACTCGAAAGACCAAAAAGTCATAAGTCCCAAGTCAAATCAAGCGAAGTAGTTCCAATATCCTAAGACAAATCAAGGATTATAATGAAATCGATATCGATTAAGAAAATCAATTTAAAATCGTAATACAAAAAAAAACCCTAAATTGTAAGCTAAATGAGGAAAACAAGAAAAACAAATTGAAAATTAATCCAAACAACATTGTATGTTGACATCAATATTTCTTTCGGTACGGGGTTTAGACCGTCTTATATTTTTTTCCTCATACACACATTAAACAGCCATTTCACCTTAGTAGGTATTGATTTATTAAAAATGGGAAAACACATTTTCAATTATTAATTTGTAAAGTAGTTCTACGAAGGCCATTTATTATTTTTTTTTTCTTCACACCTTCATTGAACTCCCATTACATTCCTTTTTGGGGTGAAATGTGAAAAAAAATTCTTGATGAGCTTGCCTACATACACATAGATACGTTTACCTCTGTTCAAGATTTCAAGTTCCTAGATCCAGGATTGTTATTTAGTCAGTTAGTCAGTCAGTTTATCTTGTGTACTCGGATATTAGAAGAGCTTATCTTATTATTGGTAAAGGACTGTAGACATCTTGAAAATTAAACAGATACGAGGACATATACTCGTACCTTCAGGTGAATATGTTGTTTGCTCCTCATAATCGAAAACTGAGGACTCTGCTCGTCATGTTAAGGATACATTCCATACCAACTACACTGTTCATGACGTAAATCCAACAATGTGCCAACGTATAGTAATGTTCGCACAGAAGAAACTGCGCCCGATGGGAGTGCGTACAATGTGATGGAATTGTCAATTCGGCGTCGATTGCAACAGTTTGGTCTTTGTCCGTCCAATTGTGGACGATTTTGTGAATTACTTTGCTCAATTCTTCCCACAGAAATGCACGAATTGGTGTGGTTTTCGACTATTCTGGCATAATCGGTGCAACGTTTTTATAAAAAAAAATCCCGAATTTTCTTTATTTTCAAAGACCAATGCTACCGGACAATGATCAGTGATCATTTCTTCTAAAATATGGGCGACATTGATGCGGACTATATGTAAATCTAGCAGGCACGTAGCGAGCTGCCATTCTAGCCATGAATCCATTGCCTTACTGAGGACGCGATTCAATGACCTCATTATGTCGCGAAATGGACCAGTGAATTGGCCATTGAGGTCGCACGATTTGACACTACTCGATTACTTCTTGTGGTGGTTTTTAAAATCTTTGAAGAACATGTGCTGATAACTCACTATTCAGGTCTTATGAGCCACAATTATTGTAGATTGACAGAACGCGCTTTGTCAAAAACAGCAGAGAAAACCATGTACCGGAAGTCGGATCCAAAACCTAGTGCCATAAACCGTTCTCATAATGAAGACACTATTGTAATTTTTGTGTATTGGAATTCTGCTTGGTTGGGTTGGGTTGGTCGATAGTTGGGTAAGGTTAGGTTAGCGGATATACGAGGTATCTGGAGACGAGTCCGTTCTATACCTCATCATTATGATGAGCAGGTGGATGAATTGGAAGAGGATGCCAATTTGATTCCGGTTCCTGATTCCCGCTTTTCGTCTCGCGTTGGTTGTTGTTTGGTTCTTGAGCGGACTATCCGCATCCGCGAATCTGGAAAGATGTGTAAGTTTAAGCCACAAATCATTCTGAGAGGTCATGGAAGTGAAAGTTATCGCTTCTTTGTCTCAAATTACTTAGCCAGGGCCAGTGGCACACAAAGTGGAGGGTATCCTCCGGTGAGCCTATGCCGCCACAGCCTCTACAGAAGTCATCGTCGGATAAGCGCAGCTTTATTGCGTGCACCCCAGAAGATTGCGACCTGTGAGTAATCTAATAAGCGTAGATAGTTCAGCTGCGCTTCTCAAAAGAATCTTTCTTGTTCTGGACTTGCTGAGTTCCGGCCATAATTGTCTTGAGGTTTCGCAGGTTAGAAGGTTTCTTCACCTTTCATGGGCTTTTATTTGTATCGTTTGCTCCACTTGTAGTCTCAGGGTGCAAAGTGGAGGTTCGATACTTTGGTCTGACAGTTCATTTTCTATGGAGCATAATTTTCAAGCTAGGTCGTCTGCATGATCAATACCTGGCACTCCTTTGTGGCCAACGACCCAGCATAACGTAAACTTATGCTGAACGCAAAGAGCTCGATTTGATTTGGAATGACGCTATGGTCTTAATGGCAGCCCGGCTGTCAATAAATATAGTGATATCCTAGTGGAATATTGCTGGAATATTACCTTTATTGCTGCAAGTTTGGATGCTTCTGTCACAGTGAATATCTCAGATATAAGATCCCGGCGCCGTCTTCTACGATTTGGTTCCTGTTCCATTCCTCTCTGCTTGCGAAAATGCAGGCGAATGGTCTTTCAAAGTCGTGATGGGGTATTATGTAATCCGTATTGGAGCATAAAACCAGTTCACTTGTCAGGATAGAGCCGTGGCATTTCGGGTTTGGTTTTCACCCATTAAGCTGACTCAATCTTAAAGCGCTTTTCATTGCAGAGTCTTGCCTTTGGCGTCGTTCTCATGGCAGGAGTCGTGCCTATACATGCAATCCTCTGTACTTTTGCCATTAACCTAAGGTGGCTAATTTTATTTGTGGATTGCCACCATACTAAACTGCCGTCTGACGATGGCCGTGTACATCCAGGGGTTAATCTTGGGGTTAGGTCCCCATTTTCTTCCAAACGAAGGCGATCGTTGCTTTATTTACGCGTTCACGACATTGAACTTCCAACTCAGTTTACGATACACATATAGGTATTTAGCACTGCTGGATAATCGGAGAGTTGTCCCATTTATGGAAGGAAGTTCAACTTGTGTTATTATCCTCTTATGTGTGAATAGAACAAGCTCTGTTTTTAGTGGGTTGATTCTCAGCCCATAGAGGGCAGAGTTCAGGGTCATAGGGAACTTGGTGGACATAAGAATGCATAAGGGTTTTATTCCTTCACATTTTACGAGTAGATGCAAAGGTATTTCATTAACAAGTGGGGGCTACAGAACAGATGATATCACTTCTCCTTGAGGAATGCCATTGAGGTGGTGACCCTCAATACAGTTTTACCTAGTGTTGCATTGATATTCCTATTGCGGGGCATACGGTTATCAGGTTCGTTAATGCAGGGTGGACTCTAGCATTTCCTAAGTTTCTACCTATAGCGCAAATGTTGACAATATTGAAGGCTCCTTTACTGTCAAGGAAAATTGCTAATGTCTGCTTTTTTTTCATGCTCAATGACATGTAGGGATGTTTCCGTGCCTTAATCTTTTGTATAGGCATGCTGGTTTGAAATTAAATCACCTGGGTCTAGATTACTTCGAATATGAGCAGTTTTTCCAAAGTTTTTAATAAGAATGACGTTTGGCTAATGGGACTGAAGTCTTTTGGATGGGCATGGCTGGCCTTACCTAGATTGGGAATGAATACTACCTTTTCTTTTCTCCAGCATTTTGACACATATCCTTACTTTATAGTACTGCTCAGCAGTCTTTTTATTAGTGGTGTCACAGCCTGCTTCGATTTTTGAAGCATGATTGGTATGACTCCTTAGATTCCAGGAGATTTTTAGCGGAGAATGAGTCTATGGCCCAGCTGTTTAGTTATTGTGTCCGAAAAGACAGTATGTTTGTGTCATCGATACAAAAATGAGCATACGATACAAAAATGAGCATTTGCCAATGAAAGGAAAGCATTTTGTAGACGTAGAAGCCATCCAAAGGCTTGCACAGACATCTTGACGATAATCCCGGTCATTCGACATGCTTTTAGACCATGGGAATCGCTGTATTAGGTCGGAAGAGAATTATTTTGAATAAAATATAACGCACCTTGCAGTTCAGCAGGTTGGCCGTCAGGTCAATTGACAAGTCCTCGAAAATGTTGAAAATATTATTAACCTCAGCTCCAAAAACTTTGTTGATCTTATGTAAATTATTTGGCATACTGACTTTGGACGCCGTTGATTCAATCGAGTGGCTTTACTCGCCGTTCGTTCTCTTTCTTCTTTTACAACATCTTAAACTACAATGAGCACTGCACTAAACAACTCTCGTGTATAACAAATCTTTTACTTTAAGCAGAATTTTTCTGTAAGAAAATATAGCAGAAATATTCAGAGACTAATAATTTTTCCCACTTCGGTACGATGACTCCTTCTGGATGCAGATATTCAATCTTTGTACGATTTATTGTCAGTAGTTAAAGTTTTCAGAAGGGTGTCTTGTCGTTTATAGCTACGAGTATAATAGGTAAACTTCGAATTCTCCGCTTATTCCCACTGTACATCGCACTCCAGGTAGATTTTGATGTCTTAGCGCAGGCCATACAAGATCTTTGGGAGCTCTATCGATCGCTTTTTCAAATTCGAGTAACCGAAAGACAAATATTTAGAAGGTTCACGACGTTTCTCAAATTATTATACGCTAATTTTGAATCACGTCGTACTTTATGCAAGGCGCAATGGTTGCCATGGAGTGTAGCAATATTGCGCTGTTGTCTCTTCAGATCTGTCTCGCGTATTTTTTGTCCTTATACAGTGCAAAGAAAGCCCTCCATGTCCTGAAGAGCCACCCAGGCCATATTTCGGAGGTTTTTTATCCGGTCCGACTGCATGCTCTCGACTCATGTTTTGCACCACTGCACCATTTACTGAATATTTAGTTGTACGCCGTTAGCAGGCATCACTGAGCGTTTGTTGTTCCCGAGCCTTAAAAGTATTATATAAACCCGTTTGTAAGTACTTTGACGGCCTTCTATTGCTGGCTTGATAGTGGTTTACCCAAGATCACTTCAAAATCATGGCTTCGCATTATTCTCCCGCCTAGTTTCTCGTTCCGAAACCGTTTCTTTTATGACTGTCCTTGTTTTTTGTAGTTAATTTTCCAGACGTTTCTACGGATGAAGAGTATTTTTCCATTGATATTCTATTCAAAAGATCTTTGAAATCCCGCCAAAATATTTCTTTTTTCGTTTGCTCACTGCTTACTGGACGCTAAGAGTATTCCAAATTAATTTCGTGATCGGTTACCTTTAATCGGCCTGACAGACTGTCGAAATGATGACAGTTCCATTCATATTTTTTTTTCCCGCAATACTCGTTTTTATATCTCGCTTTTGGCAGCAAGATTATGTAGCAGGCCTTGTTTCTGGAATCCAAGTCCTAATAAAATTTTGATCTCCAATTTACATGATCCTCTGATATTACAAAGTGACAAGTGGTCGTTGCTTATATGTGGCTGATCATATTAGGTTGCCACCTTATCCAAGCTTACCAGGTCTGTAAACATGAAATCAGAATTTGCCCGTAGATACCCCTAGCTGTCAATGTCGTTACTATCAAGCGCCATATCCTTCTTAACATCTGACAAAAATTTTCAACTCACAACAATACAAGTTTAATAGAACAGCATAATTTGTAACAGCGTTGAACATGATGAATTTGATGTCTGGAAACCACGATTTCCGAACAGCATTGATTTTCTGTTGCAATTTACATACTCGGGGTATGCTCTTAGAAAATCACTGTGCTTTGAGTGGATTCAAAAATTCAAAAGTCACGATTTTGACGTGAGAAACGAAGAACGAGGAACACCACCATTTGGTGGGATCTATTACGAGCTGCTAAAACCCGGGGAAACTGTTAATACTGAACGGTAGCGACAAGAAGGGATCAATTTGAATCAAGATTTGCGTGAAAAACGACCAGAATTTAAAAAAAATTAAACACAAAGTGCGTTATGCACGAACGACTGCGGCGTTTAGTGGGAATACTTTCACATGCGGCTTATTCACTACACTTGGCTCTGTCCGATTTAAGTATTGCATTGATGGGACACGCACTTGTTGAGCAGCCTTCCACTTCTTACGAAAATGTACGAACATGGCTCGATAACTGGTTTGCCTCAAAGAAGCAAAAGTTTTTTTGAAAAAATGAGCATAAAAATATTCTTTATCATTTTCATACAATAAATACGAGTACAATAAACGTGTATTTTCAATATAGGAATTCCGGTTTCACATTTATATACCTGGTACCTCACCTAGTGTAAAATAAGTCAACATTTACTACTCATAATCATATGTATGGTCAATATTAAAGGAATGTCTACTGTACTGTCATCTCCTTGTAGCATGCCTATCATACAAGTATCTAACTGAAGTACTCGTAGGTTTGACATTGTTAAAGTCTATACTATGAACTTGCGAAGTTATTAAGCCTACCTACTGCAATTTCTAATGATCAGAGCTACTAGACCGAAAACCTTGATACTCGTAACTATTTTTCTTAAAAAAAATAAATGTTGGTCTTCATATCGAGCAGAAGACCTGAAGATCAATTATGTTTCACTTTAGATAAAATTGAACTTTATTCGCTCCGGAAGTACAATAGTTTGTTGTACATAACATGTGCCTGCAAAATGACATCAAGAACATAGAATTGCCTCCAAGGGCTTGCCGGCTTATAACCACCAGATACATAACTCTGAAATCATTTGTACAGGAACATTAAAAACTATTCAATGTGAACAATGTCTCTGCTTTTGGGATCGACGATTCGCTTCATAAATGGATTAAAAATTACCCTTCGGAACGTTCAATTCAGGTTTTCTTGGATGGTGTCAAGTCCGATTTTCTCAAAATAAATGTTGGTGTGCCCCAGGGCTCCGTCCTGTCCCCGACACGGGAACGGCAGCGTATGTTAAGCTCATTAAATGCTGATGGTAACATCATAACTAATTGGGGAACCACTAACAGAGTAGAATTTATTGCTTCCAAAACACAATGCTGCCTACTATCAGTAAAGCGAAATTTAAACACCCAGCCACTATCCATGAAATGTCTAGGTTTCCTCTAACGAAATAAGAAATATTTCACCCCCTCTGATCTGGCCTCAATACCACCTTGATCTAAAAGGAATCAGAAAATTTAAAATACTCGTACAAGTTTATTCATTTAAATCTATATTGTCCCCTTCAAAGTAATCCCCATCGACTGCAACAATAAGTGAGGCGGTTGATCCAATCCTCGAAACATTTCTAATATTCGGTTTTCGGTATGTCCATCAGTGCTTCTTGCGATTTTTCCATTACTTCCTCTTCGATGCTGAAATGCGTTCCCCGTAGTACTTTTTTAATTCGATTGAACAGAAAGAAGTCACAGGGAGCCAAACTGCCTGATGTCTAGATTGCGTGTCGTACTCATAAACCCACGTCTCGTCCCCAGTAATGATCCTTTTGATGAATGTGGGATCGGATTCAGCCTCGCAAATCATCTCTTTTGCGACGTCAACACGATCTCTTTTTTGCATGAAATTGAGGTCTCTTGGCACCAACCTTGCTGCTACACGACGGAAACCCAAATCATTAACCAAAATGTCTTGGACTGATCCATAGGCAATGTTCAAGTCCTCCGCTATCTCTCTGATGGTTAATTTGCGGTTATTGACCAACATTTCTTTTACTCGTACTTTATCAATGTTTTCGTCGGTTTTCGATGTCGATGGTCTGCCACTGCGTTCATCATCTACGATCACGACTACTTTTGAACCGCTCGTGACAGTGGTAAACGACCGTTTTCTTTAGAGAATCGTTGCCGAAACACTTTTCCAATATTTCCAAAGTTCGCGCACCATTAAATCCGTGTTTTACGCATAATTGAATGCAAGTTCGTTGTTGCAAATTCAAATCCATTTCTAAAATTGTAAAAAATCGCCAACATACACAAAAATAGATGTACTCTTGGCTACGTAACTTTTGCAAATGTCAAGCTATGACGCTAACATTTAGAGGAAATGTCAACAACAGATTTACCAACTTAACAAAACAAACAGAACTCAAATCAGAACAATGGGAGCGCCACACGGCGCTGTCCGAAATTGGTGTACAATGCCCACATCTGGTCGGGTTCGCCCAAAACATCTCTGCACCTGTTAGATAGGATCCAAAACCGTGCGATAAAACTCATAGGTGATAATAATATCACTCAAACAATGGACACGTTCGAACACCGACTTAAGGTCTCGTGTTTCACTCTGTTTTATCGCTATTTTCACCACCAGTGCTCCATTGAAATCGCCAGTAGCATTCCGACCCTTTAAACTTTTAACCGTAACACCCGTCTCACTATGAATGCTCATTGGTATACTCTCAAGGCCACTTTCGGACGTACTCTAAAATATCGTGATCCATTCCTAAGCCGTACAACTCGCTGATGGAATGCCCTGCTTAGCTCCTTATTGCCTAGTCATTATAACCTTCAAACATTTAAAACCAACGTTCACCGGATTTTTCTTTCTTTCCTCCCTGACTTTCCTTCGCCCGCGCTGTGTGCAAACATTTTAGCCAACAGATAATATATTGTGGGTATTGGACTGTGAGTCTAAAATGAACATGAGTATTAAAACAATGCTTTATCTTGTAGTATCATACCAGTAAGTCGGAATAGGCACGGCTAATTGCAAATATTCACCAGTAAAAACACGAAGTTCAATGTTGAGTTGTTGTCGAAAATAGCGCTTATACATGTGTTGCTGAATGCCGAATGTTGAAAAATGCCGGCAGCAATTTGTTCTGTGACATTAATTAACCTGATTTCGGTTACGCAACTCGATTTTGTGTTTTTTGTATAAGAACATGATACGAGTTGTTGTGTGGTTAAACAGTAGTATAACCCTCAAAACCATTAGCCACTCTATTGCTCAAATGCAATACAAGGTGAAAAGAAAAAAAAATTTAAACTCGAAATTGAACTACGTATAGATTTTGATCTAATACCCTTGTGGAGAAGAAGCACTTTCTATCCCTATCTGGGCTATCTATCCGAAAGAAATCGAACTGAAGGGAAAATTTACAGATATGTCAATCGAATTTAATACCCAACTGAGAGGCAATTGGTCTCGCCCACTTTAGATACAATACAGAGAAAAAGCTTTTTTCTATTTTACTCGTTCTATCGAAATGTGATAATAATTTAATCAGAATACATATTTCGTTTCTTTTCAATTTGCTGTGTTTTTTTTTTTTTTGTTTTTTTTTTTCAGGAATACGAATAAATGTTTGCGGGGAAAATGTGTTGAGAAATTCTAAGTGTACAAAGGCAACATAAAGTGATGGAAAATCAAAGAAAAGTAAAGTCCTTCAGGCCATACCCAAAAGTGTAATGCAAATTGTCGAAATTGTGAGAACAGAATGTGGATTAGGAATTTAGCCGAGGGGTTCCGCAACAAGTCAAGGTATGTATGTACAGTACACGAAAAAAATACAATCGATATGAAATTGTTCCATTTTTTTTTGTCTCCCATTTTGTCATGAATTCACCGTTTTTCTGTTTCTTTATCTTTTGAAAATTTAAGCAACAAAGAAGGAAAAGAAAATGTACCAACTCCTCACGAGACCCACACTCTCCCACCCATAGCGCGATTCTCTGTCAATAACCTAGGAAAACCAATTCGATTAGGGGAGTAGATTCTTTATCACTTTTCTTATAGTCGTATCTAATTCGGATCAGAATACAATAAAGGGGCAATAATACACACACTCTGCTGGCAACAAAAGATGTGCGAAAAATTGTTCAATTCTTGTCATTTAATCGGTATTGATATTCGGGCCAGAACGATAAGATAGAAGCTAAAGAAGAAGATTCCACATTTCGATTGCCAAGAAAAGAGGGCATCCCGACGTAAGCGAGCAACAGCATTGCCTTCTCAATCTATCGTTCAATCAAACTCAAATTCAAATTTATATTTATTTATGCAAGGCAGAGAAATAAATCTTTGCAAATCTATGAACGACCAGCTATTGTGTAACCCTATCCAAGCATCACATCGAGGACGAAAGAGGGCTAGCAGCCACAGGGATAAAGCCTTAATCTTAATAACAGTGACATAATTCCTTTCTCATTGAAAAATCAAAAATCTGCGATCTTTAACTTAAAGAGGGGTCTTTGGTATGTCGTCTGGCACTGTAAATCCGATGAGATTTCGGAGATTCTCAGATTTGTTGATGGAACATTGTTGGGGCGCTGTAATTTCACTTCACATCCAGTCAAATGGATGTAGGTGTATTGAAGCGAAGACTTTAGTTGTGACCAAAGGACGATAATTTTTTTTTTTTTTTGAGAGTTTTCATTGAATGTCCATGAATTATTCAGATGATAATGAATTTCAAATTTTAAGGACTTTTCATTCCATATCTTTTGACAGAGACCGGTCGGTCGGTCGGTGGGATACTCGTATACGAATAACTGGTAAACGCTATGATTTATGTTCTAGCATGACATTTGGCAACAGGTATCGAACACAAACCATCCCAAGCAGCACCATCATCATCACCATCATCACCATCGCCATTTATTTGGTACCATTAGGGCACAGATGTGTTCGTTCGTATGTATGTTTACACATTTTTCTTGTCCTTTTTCGATATTTTATAGATCCTTTTTGGGATTTTCTGTGCTTTATTCAACAAAACTTTCGAATGAGTGTATTTATGTGACAATGCCCTATCGTCGATTTCTCAATTGGACTTGTTTAAATAAAAAATAGAGAAAAAAAAAAAAAAAGACAAACTTTGTTCAAATACGAAACGAGCGAGTATCCGTATGTATGGTATGTGTTGCTGCTATTCGTATCCTGGCCCTTTGTGCGTATATGCATGCCATTTAAACGGAAAGAGAGTTTTATTGAATGGTAAAGCGAAAATGTGTGCATTAGAATGGAAACATTATTGAAAAGCAAACGACCGATAGACGATAGGTAACTGGTGACGAATGAAGAGTTAGAAATGAGGAAGGCAGCCGTTTTATTGCCCAATTTTAATCGCTATTAAATCGCTTTTTAAAATTCTTGTCAAGTTTCCACGAACACAAAATGTTGAACTAGATGACTAAGAGTTCTGTTTTTTTTTTTTTGTCGTTTTGAAAGGGAACTTTTTGAGAAAGGGTTTCTGATTGGGTTTCGATTTCCTTTAAATGATTCCATTTTTGTTTCCGGCGGATGATGGAAGCAGGACACAGGTTTCCGGTGGTGGCAATTTACGTTTCAGCTCTTCTTTTTTTCTTTCATTTTTTTTCATTCGGTTCACTGTTCCCTAGTGAATGGGTCGAAATTTGAAAAAGTTCGCCCCGCTTGCTATTTTTTTCTTTGCCGGTTGCTTTGCAAGAATAAAAAATAGCGAACAAAATGAATCTTTTGTACGCATCGTCGTCCGCAATTTAGCCTAATACTTTTTTTTTTCTTTTTAATTAAAAGGAACTTTTGCCATTGTCGTGCCCAGAAGACAGATATGCAGGCGTGAAACTCGTTTAGTGAAAAAAAAAAATTGCCACCATCAATTAACAACTGTGCCCCCAATGGTGGCATTACAAATTCATTTGTTCATTGGAAATCTGCATGACCTTAGCCGCCATCTGTGTTGCTGTGTGAAATACATAAGTTTGACCCATAAGGCTTTTAACTCGACATGCAATTGTTCTAGTGTTGGTATGTCCCTTAGCAATGGACATGTGTATGTTTCTGTATTTTTGTTCCAATGAAAAACTTGTTTTATAGTTAACACGCTAATGCAATTCCATGCTAACGCGTATTAGCGCCTCCACTGAATTCATAAAAAAGTTTAAAAACCGACTCTAAAGCTAGTAACATTTGTATTTATCTACATATACATGGATCCCATCTACATCCATACATATGTAAATACATAAACTAGTTAAAAAGTTACAAAATCCCTGAGCCTCGCAGTATACGGATATTAAGAGCTTTCGAAAATTTCACAAATCCAACCGTTCCAGTTTTTTTTATTTACAAATTTCGATGTCTGCGAAAATAAAACAGACACCGTCCAAATCACTTTTCACGCTCCTAACCATCCACCCGTGTTTCCTCTCTGCAGGGGAGTAAAAATATGCATGAATGAAATGGGAGGCTGACGGGCGAAGGATGCCACATACATACATACTCGTATATACATATCTTGCGCAATAATTTTGGTTTCAATTTATGATTAAATGATTTATGGTACGGAGATGGAACCGTGCATTTAAGAATGTTATTCAAAAATTTATTTTTATTTAAGGACACCGCCAGCAACAACAAATTGTCGGTCATGTTACGAACTGAGAAAAATTATATGTACGGAGTATGAAACGCTTTCGACGCAGATAGGCTTTGTACACGGATTGTCTAGTGACTGTCAGAAGTAGAAAGCATTGAAGGGCAAAACTTGCCTTCGGGTCGGGAGTTGTGAGCGTTTTTTTTTTCTGTTTTTTTTTTTTCTTTGTCGACGATGGATTGGATACAAATATGTAATAAATATTCTCGAATCAACAAAAATGCTGTATATCCATAAATCATTTTAAAAATTTTCACTGTTTTTTAACAACGGTTTTCATTGCTTTTGTATTGTACTTTTGTGGGGCACGTTCGCTGGTTGAAAGGTTTATTTAAAAGCGATTCTGTTGCTTTTACGAAATTGTTTCTTACGGAAAGTAATGCTGCAAGAATATCCTAATCGATTCAAGAATTTTTTTTTTTCTTCATAACAGAAGAAAAAATCGATGTGCTTAGGTATGAAACATTGGGAATAAATAGTCTTCCCCACCAGCCTCTGAGTTGAATATCCATTATTCTTCTCGAATAACAAATAGTAACTTTATAAGCTGTTATATTTTTACATACATATGAATTTAAGAGTATGGAAGAGTACTTTATTCTTGGCAAATTGTTGTCGTTTAACCGCTCCAATAAGTTGGCGTATAATTCGTAAATTCCATTGAATGTTTTTACCATTTGAAGGTGATTGATGATGTGGATTATGCCACATGTACGCGAAAATTGTCGCCAAGATCATATTGGTCGACAAACCCGATGGCCCAAAGGGCATAAAAAATCCTCCGCATTGCCACTCCTTCGAAGAAGTCGAACGATTGCATTTGTGGCTTATTGTGAGGAATTGCGGATACCTTTCTCATACCCAAGCTATCGTTCGAAATTGAAACCGCTGAGTCGTGCTATAGCCTCAACAATCTCAATCGGCCAACACCATATTTTTTAATAGTGTCGGATGTAGTGACGTCATTTGTGCATCCTGAACGTTCGGCGTCACTCGACGCAACCACAATAAAATTCAGTAAAATACTCCAGTGAACTACTTGCTTAGTATCCATCTTTGGTTTGAGTAATGCTTTTGTATGAAACCACATTTTAAAGGAAAATCAAAAATTGTTGCCAGTAAGTTTTTAGCACAGTTAAAGCTCTTTATTCGCCGGGTATGTGTTCCGTAAAAAAGCCGCGAATATACACCCTGAATGACTCGAACTGCAACCAACTTCAGACTGCTATAATTTCCAAACCGTTCATGACAGTGAACTCAAATTTTGACACATGACAGATAATTTTATTATTTACAAGCCTTTCAAACGATTTGCGTCTTAGTTGTGTTGAAAAATTTTTATCCGCCGTATTCAAACGTGATAGTATGATTGCTTTATATTTGGCTGGAAAACCAAAAGTAGCTATCGTTAGAGCCCTATAGCACCTCAACGTGAATAAATCATTTCTGTCTCGAATCATAACTCGTTACCGTGATACTAGCAGCGTTGCAAAACGCCATGGAGGTGGTCATAAAAAAACAGCAACATCGGCAGAAATGGTTCGGAAAGTGAAGGCTCGAATTGAGCGAAATCCGCATCGAAGTGGAAGAAAAATGGCTCGTTGGAGCGGATGCAACACATACTGAAAAATGAGTTTGGGCTCACGCCATTGAAGTTCCAAAAAGCACATGATCTTACACCGCAACAGAAAAAAGTTAGAGTCGAAAGAGAGAAGGAGTTGCTACGCTTGCACGAAAGTGGTGAGTTGACAAATTTGGTTTTTTCCGATGAGTCACAATTTGTTATCGAGCAATATGTCAACAAACAAAATGACCGAGTTTACTTGCCAGAGAGCTCCTTCGAAAATTTACACCTTCGGACGGCCACCAGAAAGCAGGCAGCACCGATGGTGATGGTTTGGGCCGCCATAACTGCCGATAGTCGCTCTCCGCTCGTATTTTGGACCGTGGCGTCAAAATTAATGCGATCGTGCGAGCATACCGTGAAACTATCTTATTGAAGCCTTGGGCCTTGGGCAAACAATCATTTCGGTCGGAGACCGTGGACATTCCAACAAGACTCGGCACCATATCACAAAGCGCGCGTCAACCAAGATTGGTTGAAAAACAATGTTCCACACTTCATTTCTTCGACACAATGGGTTGCAAATTCTACGAGTACAAATCCGTTGGATTTCTCTGTCTGGGTTATTTTGAAGGCGAAGGTTGGCACTAAAAAATACGAAAGTTTGGATCACCTCAAATAAGCACTTCGCCGGGAATGGGCCAAAATACCGCAGAGCCACTTGCGTGCAGCGTGCAATGCTTTCTTCGGTCGTCTCAAGGCCATTATTCGCGCCAAAGGTGGACATATTGAAAACTACTACTACTGATATAATTTGAAAATTGATGTATTTTCCAACATTTTTTGCTTTGGTACAATAAAATTTATCAAAAAATAAAAAAATTATTGGATTTTAAAAAGTTGGAGTTCGAGTCATTCACCCTGTAGAAACCGCGAATATGGAATGGTAATTTATATGGGATTAAAGGGGATACGCTCCTGGGTGACAATATAAAAAATGAATTTTATTGAAGTTTTTGACCATATTGATCAATTATTATCTGCAGGCTTAGGCAACGGCGTAAAGAATTTTGTAATTTTTTCTTCCTTGACAGTTTTTAAAAGCTCCTTCAATTCAGACCGATATTCAGCAGTGGCATGAGCAATTTGCTTCTTAAAAATAAGGCTTTGCTTTCATAGATGGATCACAAAGCTCATTTGCCATTCTAAAACCTTCACTAAGATTTTTCAAATTAAATGTCACGTTTCCAGTGCTTTTTCAAGCCTCTTCCTCAATGGGCTGTGAATTTAACATTTCCTCCAAGTCGGTTTCAGTCAAATCTTCATCTTGCGATTCAAGCAACTCCTAAATGTCAATTGATTCTATCTGTTCGAACCCATCTCATCCTATTCCATTTGCAATTCCGGCTATGTTTGCAGTCAAAGTTTGAATTTGCACAGATTCTTCATCATTTCCTGCGGTCAGAGTAGGACACAGTTTTTTCCAGCATGAGTTCAATGTGTATGGCTTCAGTTCTTCCAATGATTCTTTTATGTTTACGATGCATTTGGCTATGTCAAATTTCTTCCAGCATTCCATAACATTCATATCAGGTTCGTCTAATATAATAGAGCTTAAGTTCCTTGGTCCATAGGTTGAAGCAAAGCCGTCTTGTTGGGAGGTAAAAATGTCACTTTAATATTTGGATGCATAGTTTCAAGTTCGCGAGGATGACCTGGCGCATTGTCCAAAACTATAACTGCTTTAATGTCCAAACTCCTTTTTGTTAAATAAGTTTCAACTTCAGAAACAAAACAATTATGGAATCAGTAACCCACGCTTTTTTATTAGCACGCCAAAAGCTGGCAGGTTGTCCTTGTTCTGATTTTTTAAAGCACGAAGATTTAACGATCTGTAAAGAATCTGCAACAGTGTAATCCTCTCCTTTGCTGCCTTAAATCCAGAGGCAGACTTTTTGCTTTTAGAAATGAATGTTTTTTCTCAGGTTTGTATCCTCCATCACCTACTAAGTTTTCAAATTTTTCTGGATATCTTTCTGTTGCAGCAATGTCTGCTGGTGCAGCTTCTCCAACGATTTTAATGCTATGCAATGATTGTCTCAGCTTAAATTTATTGAACCAACCTTCCGATGCTTGAAATCCTCCATCTGTACATTCACCACCACAACTATCATCAGGATCTTTAAAATGTGCGCAAAGACGCTTTGCCTTCTCCCGAACCATTGGACCATTCAGGGGCACCCTTTTTTGGTTGCGGTCTTTAATCCACAATGACAACGCCACTTCCATTTTTTCTATTGCTGGATCACGAACAATTTTCGCTGACAGTGAAGTTGAAGCTACAGGCGACTTGATTTTATCTTCAGATTTTTTTATCGATCGTACAGTTGATTCGTTGACATTGAATGAGCGTGATATGGATGCAAACGATTTTCCAAGGCGTAAACGATCAAGCATTTCTATTTTCACTTTAAGCGGTATCACAGATTTTCTTCGCGTCGAAACTCGTTTTTCAATTTTTTTAGTCGACATTATAAATTAGGAAGACAGCGGCAGAGACGTGTTACTCAATCACAATTTTTGTAACGAATGGAAAGATGAAACAATGAAACACGCAAAGCGGCTCTTACAGTTTGTTTACAGAAGTTGGCCAAGTCATTAGCCCACTTGTTTAAATTTCCGGAATTTCCCCTTAATTACTTCTGAAAGGGGTTTTTTCCAAATTTTATTGCTTTGACCTATACTAAAAAGATTTTTTGAAATTCCCAGAATTAATTAGATAAAATATTTCTTCGCACATCAATGACGTTGTCTAATAAAAAGCGGGGGCAGAGCATATTACTGGTCTTATCGTAAACATCTTCAGATGACGCCTCTGAAGGTTGCTACGATTTGGCCAGTTACAAGTTGCCGGTCATAGGGCTTGTTGGCGGCAGGACCACCGGTAGTCCCTACCAGGACTTAAATCACGGTACAATGGGAGTCAGGAGCCCCCCGGATTTCGGTCCGGGCCTGACTTGTTGAGGTTGGCCCCCTTGTGGAAGCGTCATGGTGGCTGTGGTTTAAACCCAAATCGCGGGAAGGGTCTTCTTGTTGGTTTGACCCATTGTAGAGTAGCAAATAAGTAGTGGGTGTTGTGACCCTAAGAGGTTTTAGATCGGCCTCGACTCATGCCAAGGGTGGAAGGTGCCTCCAACACAGTTCCGAATTGGTATCAAAGTATTGGCGGAGAGCGATGGCAAGGCGTATCCTTGCTCCCATGGAGGTGTGTGCATCCCGTAAACATAAGTCTACATGACAGGTGATTTACGTTAAAAACCAGAGACTAATGTACCTATATTGCCTCAATCCTTTTTATATCTCTCTTATGAGATATTTTACACATCTCAGATTCATATATTGCTCTGAAAGGAAAATGGAACTGCATGCTCATATACCCACTAATTCACTTAGTAGGAGATATGTACTCGTGGTTTTGTGTGTCCTTTACAAAAAGGCGGCAGTGAGTTTCCCTGATTGTTGACCTGATAACGCTCCTTGCATGTTATAATATCAACAAAAACAAGCATTCCATTGGATTCATGACTCAGACACTTTGACATTCTCACTGCACTCCTTTGCAGTGGAGCCACGGTTCGAGCTTCTTTTTTCAAACGATTTTACGCTTAATATGGTGGTATTAACCACAGAAACGTATTAAAATTTTAGAGGCTTAATTCGCTTAATTTTTGAAAAAACTGATAAACTTCAAAAATTTCTTGTAACAAATCCACACAATCTACGAGTATCGTTTCTCTAACCAATATATCATTCATAGACGTTATCACGCAATATCACGTATAGCCGTGTAGAAGGCATGGCGCACCCATATTTCCTTTTAGAAAACTTTTCAAATAGTCCCTTTGCAAGTTTGAAGATTGTTTGGAGTTATCGTCGAAAGGTTGAAAGGCTTTTTAGCTGGTGGAGGATCCTAGGTACTTTCCCAGTAGGATAGACACACGTTATTTCCCAAAGTTATGATTTGTGTTTGAAGGGTAGTAAAGTTAAATTGATTTGGAGTCAAACAGGTTGAAGTTTTGAATGCAGATTTGAATTAGTACATATATAGATGGGAAGAAATTCATTTTAAATTTAAATATATTTTCCCACATTTCTATATGATATGGCCTAAAAAGGCATATGACCCATCCTCTAAGAATATTGTGATTAAGAATTGCAGGAAATACATTTGTATTAATTTAAGATACCGGTTGTTACGTCTGAGGCTTGATTTCCTTAAGATTCGCTTGATCCAAGTGAACTGCAAGAATCATCTCCTGGTTTTGTATTGTTCTGAATGTTATACAGGTACAACTATGTATGCAGCGATTTTTGAAATCAATTTTAAATTTCATATACAGCCATCAATATCAGTAAATTTAAAAATGTAAGCTCCGTTCGAACAGTGCAGATACAATTTCTAACACCACAAAAACCCAGTCTCACATCGGTGGTTCTCGTGCAATCATCGTGATATTTTGCCTCCTACACAGAAGGTTGGTTGAGAAGTCACTTTTCCAAGCCACAAGTAGATTGTTAATCTAGTTCAGCAATATATTGGGTCTACAAGTAAGTTTTCAGCGTTTTTTTCCAAAATTTGAAGTTTTATTATGAAAACATAGTTACAATGCTTTATTCAAAGTATCGTCCATCGGAAGCTACAACTTTCCCCCATCTTTATGGCAATTTATGAATTCCGGACCAAAAAAATTTCTCGTCTTTCGAGCCCAAGAACGTATCGAGCCAATTTTTGATTTCCTCTACTGAACTGAAGCGTATTCCCGTAAGAGCGTTCTGCATCGAACGAAACAAGTGGTATTCAGATGGTGCCAAGTCTGGACTGTAAGGCGGGTGAGGCAGAATTTCCCATCCACTATTTTCCAAATAGTTTTTCACCGAAATCGCAACATGTGGCCGAGCGTTGTCGTGATGAAAAATGACGGACTCATGCCTGGTCTCATATTCTGGCCGTTTTTCTTTTAATGCCCGCTTCAAACGAATTAGTTGGGTTCGATATAATGGTCTTTTGATGGTTTCACCACTCGGAAGCAGTTCGTAGTATACGACACCCTTTTCATCCCACTATATCTTATTCACGTGAATATTTCGTTTCGACGTCGATTAGGCGGGCTCGCCGGGCTTTGTATACGATTTTCTGCTTTTAGGATTATCATAATAAATCCATTTCTCATCACCAATGACAATACGATGCAAAAATGATTTATTTTTATACCGCTACAGTAACATTTCGGACATGCAAAATCGCCGTTCGACGTCTCTTGGCCTCAATTTGTACGGCACCCAGTTTCCAACCTTTTGAATGAATCCCAGTGCTTTTAGGCGCAGGGAAACGGCTTGTTGCGTGACGCCCAATGATGCAGCAAGTTCTTCTTGAATCTGACACGGATCCTCATCCAGTAAAGCGTCCAATTCCTCATCTTCAAAACTTTTCGGCTTTCCGGGGCGATCTTTGTCTTCAACTCCAAAATCACCACTTTTGAACCGTTTGAACCACTCGCGGCACGTTGATTCATCAATACATTCCATTCCAAGTTTCCGAAAGCAAACGATAGGCCCCAGCCGCACTTTTCTTCATATTAAAGAATAAAAGCAGCGCTTCCCGCAAATGACGTTTATTTGGCTGGAAACTTGCCATGATTTTGCTCGATAAAATGTACGACACCGATAGAACTGCTCAAATATAACGCTGCAAAGTTGTTGACAGATACAAAACCTACAAATAAAACACATGGGGTCTGACATTTCTGCCCGGGATCCACTGGTGGCGCCATCTCTGACAAACGCTGGAAACCTACTTGTAGACCCAATATATAAATATGTTCGTTAAAGGACTCTATAAAAGAGACTTTTTTAATTATTTGAATGTTTTACCCAAAATCTCAGGACATTCCGATTGACCTCTTTTTTCCAAGGCCTGTGTTTCTTAAATCACGCAGCCAATCGATTAGTTAAAAGAAGTCTTCTCTTCACTATTGAAAAATAATAATATAGGGATATACCACAGGACAAAATATTGTAAAGAGCCGGACCAAGCCGAACAACGTTGATAAAGTCCTTAATAAGATGCAAAGCTAATGAGGCATACGTAAAAGGGATTCGAGGCTTCACATGTAGATCTGTGTACTAAAAACATGACATGCGGATAATTGGACGCTTTTTCATGAAAAAAGGAATTCATGCAGCAACTTAATCACAAGCAGACAGATTTTTTTTTACACCTGCATACCAATTTATATATTCGTAACTGCATATTTCAGAGCTCGCGGTTTTTTGCTTCAGGACAGTGAAAACCATTTATTTTTCGATTCGTTAGCGCATAATTGAAATAATGTAATGTGACTTAATTTTCGTTGAGCAGATTTGTTCTGTAATTCCTTTGCTCTTTCATTAAGTGTTAGCTGATTAAATGTGTGATTTTTATCATGCTATAGATGTACGAGTATATAAAACCACTTGTAGTTACATACACATATGCATATACAGTAGCTCTGAATGTCAATATGATACAACTTTAAGCCAAGAGAATCTCCAATCAAATAGTTTCTTCTTTGACGAGTTTGCGGCTTTTGAAATTCACAAACTAATTTTGTCTCTTAAAACATCTAACTCATCACCTTTTGATCAAATATCAAGTTCAACTTCTTTTCAAATTTCTGACGTTTTGTGCTACATTTGCAATGTTTGGATTAGGACAATACCACTTCATACAAAAGGCTTCGTATGTTATGATACTTAACAATTATCGACCAATTTCCCTTCTTTCAGTCTTTTCTAAGCTGTTTGAAAGAGTAAATTTCGAGTTTTATTCTTTTTAGATAAAATAAACTTTTCGAACAGTTTTCAGTTTAGTTTCAGAAGTTTAAATGCTTCAACAATCCCAGCTGCATTCTTTATGGATATCGCCAAAGCTTTAGATACAGTAGATCACAACTTAGTGCTAACAAAACTTTATTGTGTAGGGTTTAGAGGGTACCTTAATGATTGGTCTTATGTAAAAAATTGTAAGCAAATGGTTAAAATGAAAAAAAATTTAGTTCGCCTAGTATGATTAACACGGGTGTACCGCAAGGCTCTGTCCTGGGTCCTATTCTTTTTTTTAATTTTTGTAAATTCCTTATTTATTCAACCTTTTAAAGGGAAAATCACTGCTTTGGCGGATGATGGAGTTCTCTTAAACTCGAATAACTGTTATCTAAATCTTTCATGTGACGTAAATAATGATTTAGATATCTCGCGAAGGTGATTCTATGCACATAGATTGTTGATCAGTCATAAGACGAAATTTATGATATTCTATACAAAAGGTATAATACATTCTGTGACAATTTTCTTTTATACTGTCGTTACCCCATTTGCCTACGATTTTCTTTATAATGCCATCCTGATCCCATGACCGCTCATAACAATATAAGTTGTAATGAAGCCTGCTTCCAAATAGAACCTGTTGATCAACTAACATACTTTGGCATCATACTGGATCATAAACTTAGTTGCTTTCTATCAGCAGTATTTAAATAAAGTTGCCAGACGGCTTTATCATCTTGGGCAGAATTGCAGTTTGCCTGTCTTAGAATTGGTATACTGAAACCAAAACTCCAATATGGCATATCATGCTATGGTGACACATGTTCCAACACAATTAACCCCCTTCTAATAAAACAAAAACATGCGATCAGAATAATGTGTAAAGCAAATACTTAATAGAATTTCCAGCTTTGAGCTTTTCAGAAATAACCTAATTTTAAAATTAAGATATTTATGTATATTGTTACAAAGTTTTACGAGTGAATTCTAGAAACTTTGTGACAACACCAGCGATCCACAAAGCACATTTTTCCCGTTTTTATTTTGTCACTGCACCTCGTCTATTTAATCTTTTACCGGAAAATCTTAGATCCGAGAGAGTGAAAACAGTGTTTTTAAGTGCAATAAAAAAATGGCCTTTTGTCATGCAATAGATGTACCTTTTTTTACCAGTTGCGTAATATAAAGTTTGGATAGTCTACCAGTAACCAGTAACCAATTATTTTTGTATAATTTTACTCCATATATAAATTTTCTTGTTTCCTTTTTATATCTGTATTTTTTTATCTCTCATTAAGCTATTTTGTATAACTTCCCCATTAACAATTTTTTTTGTTCTACGATCTTTAATTAATTTAGATAGATACATTCGCTTGTTGTCCTTTAGACAACTGTCTATATCTTAATGTCTGTATCATACAGCAATTTTCATTTCATTTATTCAATTTATATACTCGTATAGCTTATTACTAAATAATCTTATACAATAATTTGCAAGCCTTTAAATTACAGAACTCTCTCTGTGGCAAAGTTAATATTAAAAATAAACGAAAAAATCAAGAATTAAATATTATAAAACAGAAAAAGTAGAAGTTTAAGATAAATTCATAAGTTCATAGAGAATACATAAAGAGTTGAAAAACATGTTCATATAATTTTGTGCATATTAGATGTAGCTAGTTGTGCGAGTAAGGACGACTTAAATTTATTCGTGTTTGTCATTCTTCTCAGGTCAATGGGAAGGGAGTTCCAGAGCCGGACAACTTGAACAAAGAATTGACGCTCAGAAGTATGGTTCTCGAGTTTTAAGGTTATGCAAAGGACATAGCGATTTGTATTTTAGTAAGGTGGGGAAGGAGCAACCAGTTATTTGCTTAGAAAAGTGAGAGATATGATCACGCTGCCGGATGTTGAAAATGTATCTCGCGATATTGTTGAAGACATTGTTAAGTTTTCTGAGACTATTGTGGTCAGGCTTGCAAAAGATCTCGCATTCGTAAAATAAAGTTGGTAAAAGAAGAGTTTTTGCTAAAATTATTTTAGTTTTCGTCGGTAGAAGATGTTGAGTAACATCACAGAGTACGAAGACCACCATAAACTTTACCGATGATAGAATGTGAGTATCCCCAGAGAGATTCGAATTAAAAGTTACACCAAGGTTTTTAGCGGAGACAGCCCACTCTATGGGCACTTAATTGATATGAACAAGCTGAAGGCTTGAGAGATCAGGAGCTCTCTAAATTACTTTAGACTTGTCAGCATTAAGTCGAAGGTCGTGTTTAATTGACCAGTCATAATTTATGGCAAGATCTTCGTTTAGGAGGTCTATAGCAGAGTTTGTTTCATTAGTAGAGCAGCTGGCAGACCGCCAGCGTATATATGGATTTGGTAGTGTTTGACATGTTTGGTGGATCGTTCACGTATAAGGAGAAAAGAGTAGGTCCAACGATTGATTCTTGTGACACTCCACTCTGTACACTCGAACTATTCTCTCCAATGCAAACACACTGTTTTCTTCCAATTAAATAAGACCTGATAAGAGCTACGGACAAAGAAGAAAAAGCAAAACCGTCTTTAAGCTTACTACAAATGACGGCGTGGTTGACTGTGTCAAATGCCTTTGAAAAGTCGAGCAATGATAAAAGCGTCGGATGATTCCAATCCATTGCGTTACGAATCTCTTCTACCATTAATATCAGGGCAGTGTTGTAGCTCCTTTTAGGCCGACACCCAGACTGATGTATAGTTAGGAGATCTTCGTTATTTAAGTAGCAACAGATTTGTTTTAGTGCTAAATTTTCAAAGGCCTTCGACAAGTATGGCAGAATAGCGATTGGCCTGTATTCAACCGTATTCCTCATTCCTTTCTTGGGGACCGAGGCTATTTTTACTCTTTTCCATTCAGAGTGAAAGGTAGAATATACTATTAAAGAGGTGAGTAATGTGAGGAAGTAAATAAGGCAGGAGCAGTTTTATGAACTTTGGGCTAAGACAGTCTAGACCAGTTGCATTGGATTTGTTATTACTTCGATGACTCTATTGAAGCAAAAAGCCCCTTCAGTGTCATTTACAGTGTTATACGGATGTAAGAAAGATTGCCGTATGAGGAGATGAAATCCAAGTTCAACTGGTCACAGTTAACATCAGTGGGGACTACGATATTTTTCCTACCGATGCTGTAGCGTCAGCCTTTTGGCACAAAAAAAAAAATATGTTTAGTTGTGGTGTTCTGTTTGTGCTCCCTCACTGTATCAAATCCTATCAATTTACCCCTTTCTTTTTAAAATCGGACCTTTTCCCCTCCTAATCCATTAATTTGACCTACTAATCTCTCTTTCGCAACTCACAGCAAAACCTGACTCTGCCAAACGTCCCCCTATTTTCGAATTTCCTCATTCCACTTTCTTCGTAGGCTCACTCTCTCCCCGTGTTCTTGTTCCCATGGTGAATATGTCCCTTTTGTCGTAGAGAGCGTTGTGTTTTGTTAATTTGAATTCAGGAGGAAGAGGTGGAAAGCCTTGCTAAGGCTTCAGATCGTGTGGGAGCAATCTAGGTATGAATGTTTATATGGATAGTAGGTTGTGTACTGTGATGAAGAATATTATTTAGACAGGAACCTATTTTTGCGAGAGAGGAGGAATAGATTATATGAGTAGTAGGCGAAAGAGGTAGAAAACGGATTAGAAAGCTAAGAAATGGGACTTTTTTTTTTTTAGAGAACGAGACCAATTATATAGGTCAATGGCCTTTACGGGTGTTGGTCAGCTGATCAATCAGCAGACGAGATCAGGTTTTTTTTTTGGTGTGTCTGGGGACAGCGGCAAGGTCGTGTGGAATGGGATATTTTTTCTTCAGTTGGAACTGAGACAGTCGATTTCGGGAGCTTAAGCAAAAAGGTTGGTAATATTCGGGTTTCGCTCGTTTGGTTTTTTTTTGGTACATACGTTATTGAACAGTAGCGCAAAAAAAAAAAAAAAAAATCGAAATTTGAACTGCGGCGCAGATAGTTTCCCGCTCCGCATATACGGGACAGTCCTTTTTTGGTTAAATCCACCGGGTGTCCGCGGAAAAGTGAGCCGACGGTAAATTCTCCCCGGGCTAACCGAAAAAAAAAAAAGAAAAAAAAGAAAAAAGGTCACCCAAAGTGAAAAAAAAAAAAAAAAAATCTGAACCCCCAACCCTCCTCCATTACACCTACGTGGTGCACTTATTTTTTTTACCGGACAACACAGAAATAAACTGGTGGGCAAAAAGTCCTTGCCGGTTTTGTGTAAAGCACAAAAAAAAAAAAAATAAATAAAATTAATCGTAGTGCGGATTACGGACCCCCACGCATAAAGCTACATCGCCTGCAAGAGGTGCTCCGCGGGACCACCACAACGACAGCAACAACAACTTCAACATTGTTAACAAAAAAAAAAAAATTATCAGTGAACTTGAAGTACAATATATAAAAGAAAAGAAAAAGAAAAAAAAAAAAAAAGCGAATTTGCTAACAAAAAAAAAAAAAAAAAAAAAAAATAAATAAATAAAATAAAAATAAAAATTCATAGATATATATACACATCCATACATCAATACGCATATATGTATTACATACATATGTGTATATTTATTTAGATAGTAGGTTAAGAAATATGTACTTAGATTTGTTTTTTTTTGTGAATTGCTTAAGAATAGTGTTTAAGAGTTGGAGTATTTTTTTTTTTTTTTTGAATTAAATTGTATAGAGTAAGGTTAGGGTTAAGAGTTTTTTTTTGAATTTTATTTTACTTTATTTATTTTGCATTTTTGTGTGCGCGGAAACAAAAAAAAAATATTTTTCTAAAGCGATTCTTCAAGTGCTGGCGCCAGAACTACGAGGGATCGGTAAAATCCGGTAAGTCCTAGATATAAAGATATAAGATTATTTTTTTTGGCTTGAATTAAAATAGCCGTAACTCGTATAATAGGTTAAATAGAGTAAAATTCAAAAAAAAAAAAAAAAAAAAAAAACCAAACCAAAACCAAATTGCTGTACATTAGATATTAAGTTCCCTTTTTTTGTGAATTTTCTTTTTATAAATAAATAGAATGAATTGTATGATGGAGTGAAACTATGTCTTTCTTTTATTCACTATGATGGTGGTTTAAGACCGTTGTCGCGAGTGGTGTGTGGATAGGCGGACCGACCGTCCTTCGATGGGGCCGACGAAGACCGAACGTGACGTACAAACGATGACGACATAGCGGAAATGACGTGACAGACTTTTCCTGAGGTTTTTCTTACAGGTGGCGACTGGGAGGAACTTCGTTTAGGGGCTACCATTCACAGTTTTGGCCAGAATGGTAGCAATTGGTCGCATCCAAGTGCGATAAGGGTGGGTTGGCCATCCTCAGCCAACAACACCCGGCTTATTTCAGGTCGTGACGAGCTGTCATCGCTGTATAACACTGGGACATATTATTCGGTGTAGGGACGTAGGGTTAAGTTAGCTTTAGGTTTAGTTATTAAGCGTTGTTTAAGTTCGGTAGTTAGGGTTTAGGTTAGTGTAGGTTTAGTTAGCTACATCGCGAAAGTCCCGGTCTTGCACAGTGGTGATGGCCGACAGAAGTGATCTTGCTGTTTCCTTTCACCTTTTTTTTCTATCATCTTTCTCTCCTCCTCTCTTTTAAGTCCGTCCGTATAATAACGTAACTTTCTTCTTAACTATCCTTGTTTTTCTCTTTTTTTTAATTTCGGCACGAAACAAAAAGGTAAGTTGAGTTGAGATGCACGGGGTAGTGGCAAGAACCAACCCAATCCGACGAGCTAGAGCCGAGCAACCGCGAGCGTGCCACTGCCATCTACTCCTGCATCATGGATGCCTCCGTGGCCAACTAACTCCTTACAATGGCGCCCAACGTGAACGGCTAGTCCGCTAGTTTTTTTTCCTTTTTCAAAATTTTTACTTTTCTCTTTATCTTTTACTTCTACAAGATCACATTCTGATTATGCTTTTGGTTTCTGAGCGGATCAACGGTGGCTGTCCAGTCTCCAGGCGAGAAGCCAAGGGACTTCGTGAGGTAGCCGAAAGTCTGTAAAGGATCCAAAAGCGGACTAGAAGTGAGAGGTCGATAAGCTGACTGCTGTCCGATACAGTTAGCCCTAGGTTGACTTATCGTGAGGCGTGGGCTTGAGATCACGAACTTCTGGTCGTGTTGAAGTATAGCCTGGACATTCTCTGCCAACCTGGGATGTGGTTCAGCCATATACCCAGTGTGGAGGGGAGGTAAGGGTTATGCTTCAGCACTCGTTACGATACTGAAATACCAGTCTCCACAATACGTGACTCGACCGTACAGTACGTACCATGTATACATGGACCGACTTTAGTACCCATCGACAGTGACTGGAAAATCGGTTCACAAAATCCACACACCAACGCGATTCATATAATTCAATTTATCACCAACAATCAAATAACAAGTTTTTATTCATTTATTTTTATTAATTTTTTTTTATTTTTATTTGATATCATTTTTTTTACCTTTTTTTTTAATTCGTTCTTTTTGAATATAATTTTTTATTATTCCTTTTTTTAAATTATAATATAGTTTTTTTTCATTTTTTTGAATTACAATATAATCAATTTTTTTGAATTACAATATATTGTTTTTTTTAAGTAAAATATTAATAGTAAGATATACACACACTGCATTCATTTTATTTCTTTTTTGAAAAAAGGAGGTAAGTCGTAGTAATTTTTTTTAACGATATGAATAACGAGACAGGGACAGTCCCTAGGGACACTTCTTCGGGCGATGTAGCTACTGGAGGTTTCGATATTGAGGATGAGCGGAGAGCTCCAAGGGACAGCTCGGACACCAGCCTCCTAGGAGTAGCAACCCACTCTCCGTGGAAAAATGACAGGTGGAGAATGGGGAAGCACCTGCTCCAACGACCTAAAGCAAATGCTGAACCAGAAGCTGATGTCCTGGACCTCACGACGTTCTCACACGATTTTCTGCGATTTAACAAAAAAAAAAAAAAAAAAAAAAAAAAAAAAAAAAAAAAAAAAAAAAATTACTGTACATTAGATATTAAGTTCCTTTTTTTTGTGAATTTTCTTTTTATAAATAAATAGAATGAATTGTATGATGGAGTGAAACTATGTCTTTCTTTTATTCACTATGATGGTGGTTTAAGACCGTTGTCGCGAGTGGTGTGTGGATAGGCGGACCGACCGTCCTTCGATGGGGCCGACGAAGACCGAACGTGACGTACAAACGATGACGACATAGCGGAAATGACGTGACAGACTTTTCCTGAGGTTTTTCTTACAGGTGGCGACTGGGAGGAACTTCGTTTAGGGGCTACCATTCACAGTTTTGGCCAGAATGGTAGCAATTGGTCGCATCCAAGTGCGATAAGGGTGGGTTGGCCATCCTCAGCCAACAACACCCGGCTTATTTCAGGTCGTGACGAGCTGTCATCGCTGTATAACACTGGGACATATTATTCGGTGTAGGGACGTAGGGTTAAGTTAGCTTTAGGTTTAGTTATTAAGCGTTGTTTAAGTTCGGTAGTTAGGGTTTAGGTTAGTGTAGGTTTAGTTAGCTACATCGCGAAAGTCCCGGTCTTGCACAGTGGTGATGGCCGACAGAAGTGATCTTGCTGTTTCCTTTCACCTTTTTTTTCTATCATCTTTCTCTCCTCCTCTCTTTTAAGTCCGTCCGTATAATAACGTAACTTTCTTCTTAACTATCCTTGTTTTTCTCTTTTTTTTAATTTCGGCACGAAACAAAAAGGTAAGTTGAGTTGAGATGCACGGGGTAGTGGCAAGAACCAACCCAATCCGACGAGCTAGAGCCGAGCAACCGCGAGCGTGCCACTGCCATCTACTCCTGCATCATGGATGCCTCCGTGGCCAACTAACTCCTTACAATGCCTAGATCGCGAAGATTCTTCCACATGTTCGTAGAGTTTCCCGGGGTAGACAGGTTGAACTTGTGATTATAAAAAGCTTTTTTGGCAGATCTTCGAGACGAAACCTCCTCCACTATCGATAGACTGTGTTACATTGGGCTATGAGTTTTTTGATGTAAGAGCTAAACCATTGAGTGGTCTTAGATGTGCGTGCTATTGCTTTTAGAGGGATGTTCTCATATAACTGTAACACATGTTGCTGTAGGAACATAACTGGGTCATCAACAGAGGGCATGTAGTAGCTGCTGTCTCAACATATTCGATTAACGTCGGAAAAGCAGATTAGTATAATCTATATTATTATAGTCACGGTAAATTCTGGGGTGCTGCTAGATATGTTATGTGATAAGTATATCAAGTCATGCCTAGAAAACCCTGGGGCACAGATTTGATCATAAAAAAGCAGGTTAGAAATGTTCGCCAACAAAGAAAACGTCAAGAAGGGAACATGAGTCTTCCAAGTAGTGGGTGGGAATGCTTGAGTTAACCACGGTTAAATGAAGCGAATTCATATTTCCGATAAACGAGGCTGATTCAGACTTATTCAGTTGATCGCAATTCGGGTCACCACAATATGTTTGAGGAAATACGTGAAATAGCCTCAAGAACATCTAGCAATGGAGTTAGGCATAACCGTTTGTTTGGCCTTTAGACAACACCAAGTATTAACTTTTCAGTTTTACATGTAATTCCAACAAACAAATAGTCAATAGGACACCCAGATGGTAATTCATGCATGACTTTACCCCTGACTTCACCCCCACTAGTGCGGCCAACTCGGTTGGCTTGAAACATTTCATAGCCATTAAGGGAGCAGACTTCTTTTTGAACGTTGCTGTGCAACCAAGTTTCTGATACACACACTGCATCGACACGAGAATTTCCAAACGTATAGCGGAATTCGTCAATTTTGGACAAGATGCTTTGTGCGTTAAGGTGGCGGATGTGAAAACCCTCACTCTGAGCTCCAAGTACTCTTATTATGTTGTGGAGAGATCCATGCAAGTTGTCGGGATGGGACTACCTTACAATATTTCGAATTACTTTATGAATCTTAAGATAAAATTTAGGAATGAGTAGTGAAATAATAAATAATAAATATACACATGATATTTATTTTCATTAGAACTAATAGAACTTATGTATACATATGCTTTCTACTAATTAGGACTTAGTATTGTATTTATGTGTATACGTGTGGGTATTATCCTTGAGGCAAGAGCAGGTGCGGGCGTCGCAAAAATTTATTGTAAAGGGTCTTTCAACAAGATGATTGGATTTGTTCTTTGAATAAAACGAACAATTGTTGAGATATCTCTGAAGCCTTTAATGCTATATACTCGTAAAGTATTGTAGATACATGGGAATTATTTATGAAGCACAACATCTGCCAAGCGACTGCCTCAGCTCTGCTTGTAGACCCTCAGCCTTTTCTCGAAATTTTCAGTCACTTTTTCACATAATTGGGGCTCTTTTTCGCCGATGGTGGCTCCATTGTTCACTTTCAGAGTTGGAATTGTTTGCGGATGGTTGGCGTAGACCTTGTTTTTAACGTAGCCCCAAAGAAAGAAATCTAGCTGCGTTAAGTCGCATGAACTTGCCGGCCAATGGTTGTCTGCGAAACGCGAAATTACGCAGCCAGAAAGATTGTGCGCAATAATTCGATTGTTCGCGACTTGTATGGCACATGACGCCGCCCTGCAGAAGGTAGAGGTCGTCCGTATCCATATCCTCGAGTTCCCACCACAGAGAATTGTTTATATTGTCTCGGTAGTTCTCTTCATTTACCGTAATGGCTTTTCAGGTCTCATTTTCGAAAAAGGATGGACTTATGACACCTTCGGTCCATAAACCACACATAGCAGTTATTCGTTCGGGGTGCATTGGCATCTCCTGAATCACTCATTTATTTTCGGTGCCCCAGGTCTATGTCAGCATGCATGTTTTCCAGGACCCACCCGAGAACATACGGTGCTTCTGGTGGTTAGTCGGCTTTCGTTCTTGGGTTAACTGGACCTTTTACCCATGAAGAGCCAAATCTTTCGTCAAAACTCGGTGCAGTGTGGCTTTGGAGTGGACAAGCTCCTGAGATCGGTGATGAATGGAGGTGTTTGGGTCGCTTTCGGACTTTCCATTGAACGTCCGGGGCTTTCCACGTATCTTTGTGTCAAATGGATTCGGTAAAATATTCAAGTGCCCCTTTTGTCAATATGATTTTATTCTGGTGGCTTAATAAATAGTCAGAAAATAATCGGTGGTATGTCACAAGCACCAATATAAAGCTTCCTGCTATTGACGATGACATCTTGTCATCAACACATGATAAATTGAGCTGGTAATATCTCATTCTTTGCGATCTGTTCACAGAGGTTAAATACTTTTGGTATGAGGTGATTTCGGGAATTAAACATTTTTTTGCCGTCATGTTTTTTAACTGACTGTAAATAACTGAGAACGTGAAAGACTTAGTCATGATCAGAATCTATGACTTTCGCAGGTTCGCAATTGTCTACCAAAGGGCAGTTTCGTTTGAACTCGGCGCTCTTGCGAAGTCGTGGACGTCGTCTTCCAAATACGTGCGTATTATTTTCCAGATTTAGGCTTAAGGTTTTTTCTTATTAACCATTGAAATACATGTAACGCATATGACTAGATTATGGGAACTTAGTATGATTCTACAGGCCGCTCTGTCTTGGATCACCTCTTAGTATAGCCAAAAAATTGCTGATGTACTTGCATTCGAGTGCCCCAATTATTTTTCTCTCAGTCAATTCTTCGAACCTCGATTGGAACTATTGCTTTTGGACTAGATTTTCTCACGACCTTCATCGAACATGTCGAAATAAGCTTAATTTATTTCCAGCTTTAAATTTTGCTGTAAATATCTGTAAATTTGAAATCGCGTCGCATGTCGACTTACCATATTCCCCACAAAGCCGCACTAACTGTCAGGTAAATTAACAATATTGCATTGTCGACGACTGTTCATCATGTTGTTGCAATTTTTCGAGACGCATTTGTTTTATAAGTAGAATGTGGAAGTTCTCTCTCAAATGGCTATGCATTCGAGTGCGTCGATTGTCTCCTGATATGTGATCCATTATGACCCGCGGTATTTTTTCCAACAAATGTTTATTGATCTTTCAAATACCATATTAATCAGTGTTCTGTGAATGCTTATAGGAAACTAAATACACAAAACACAAATATCTCAAACGAGTGACACACGAGACTAGTATCAGGAAAAAAACGAGAAAAGAAACTAATCCAACAAAAAAAAAAGCGAAAAGTTTCATCAACTGAATGATTCCATTCATTCAATTGACGCAACGCTGACATTGTTACATTGTACATGACTGGATTTCCTATGAAAAACACGTTCGATTCCCCCAACTATTCAATAAATTTTGAAACTCTTAAGATGTTCAACCGATATGTTTTCCTGTAAGTCAGTAACTTCAGACATCTTAAAGGTCGAACACAAAAGGATAAGAAGATTAAAAATCGAACAAAGAGAAAAAAAAAAGGAGAATCCGTCGTGTTGGTTTCTTTGTAGAGGCCCTTGTGTTGGGCTGTCTTATATTTTTGTCACGTAGAAGTTGAACAACTGTTCCGAATCGACATTTTAGCAAGTAGTCATTATTTTTCGCGTCGTCGCCATGCCATTTCAAGATAGTCATAAAACTCTAAATTAAATGGAACATCATTCTCACTCGGCGATTTTTCTCTCTCGTTATACGACATCAATATCCATGGCACCTTACTACTTTCCCTTAACATCGGATTTGTCAACTTAAAGGGGGTGGTTTCTCGACCTTCTCAAAATCGAAGCGGCAATTTGGAAGCTTATACAATTTTCGCCACCATTTCACGTTCTGACTGAATCGAATCCCATTTTTCGTTCAAAAAAGGGCGGCGAGCCATAGTCGTCATCGACATCTATTTGAATACAAGCGTTACAATTTAAAGAAAAAAAAAAAAACAAGATAAGTACTGCATCCAAGCAACCCTCGAAGTGGAAACCCATATGTTGTTTAAATTGTATGTAGTGGAAAAAAAGATGGTAAGGGCATAAAGCAAGAGGCAAATAAAAAAAAAAAAAATGTTTTCCCAGAATTCGCAATTTTCTAAAATGGGAAAATTACTTATGCTCCATTTACGAAAACTTTTCTAAGCTTCAAGAGGGCGAGTCAGAGGGAAGAAAAAGAACCAAAAATTCTTCTCCCTCGTACGCATATGCATAAGGTACCGAAGAAACAAAAAAAAAAAAAAAAAAAAAAAACAAATGTTCTGAATATGATGTTAAAAATTAAGTTTCTTACGCCCCCCAGAGCTAGTACCAGGCCACCATTTGTAGTCCTAATCCACCCCATAACGACACAACACAACATACAGCCGGTATGCCGAGAGTAGACTTTGCCGCCGTCACAAGTACATTTTCACAGCGTATATCATACTCTTAGTCGCTACAACGAAGAGTACATAAAAAAACAAAACCTATATAGAAATGTACGCGAGTATAAAAAAGGATACAAGTTTCCATTTCATTTAAAGCAAAATCGTATGAGATGAGATTTATCCAAAGCGCCGTTCTCGATGTAGCTATAGCCACAGCCATGTACCATTTACCATCTACCACCTACCATCACCCATCACCCATCAGCCTTCACCCTTCACCCTTCACCCTGTACCCCTCACCCGTCATCCATTACCAGTCACCCATTGCCCATCACACCAAGCAATACACACATTGCGAGAATATTTCTCTGAAATCCTAGAAGAGAGACAGCAGAATATTAAATGTCGCTCGCGCACAAGAGAAAGAATACGAAGCAAATCGAGGGACTTAGAGGCAATAAACCGCAAAATTTGTTTATGTTTTTCTCGAGCGAATATGGAAAAATGTTTCTTTCTAGCCGGAACCATCCCCTTGCGTCGTAAAATCCATTGTTCAACTATACTAGCACCCCCCGTACACAAGCACACACAGGAAAACTGGAGTTAGCGTTAGCATAAGCACTACCAACCGGCACCACCCAATGCTGGCATCTGTGCGACGTATATTGAAATTCCAATCCAACAATAACCGCCGTAGAAAGCAACAGCAATTTCTCTGTTGGGGGTGAAGTTCGACCCGAAATTGGATTCTCCGTTCATCGTGCTCTACGAGGAGTACGAGTGTGAATGCCAGTGTTTTGGAGACGTTAAGGATGTTGAAAACGAGTACGAAAGACAACGACAAAGACAGCCAAGGCGACGACGACGACGATGAAAGTACCTACAAAATTGAGCGTAAATCGAAAAATAAAATTAGAAATGTGCCAGGTCCGTTTTTCGCTGCTTCAATTCGCACACATGTGCCCAACTCACTGTTCAAAATTGGGAGGTCAAGGGTATCCGTTCTCACTTGTTATATGACTGAACGTAATTGTGTGTAGAAACAGCGAAGCAACTTTGGCAAAATGGTTTTTATATTTAAAATTCGATGCTCAATGCCCAAAAACAATAATAATAACACAGGAAACTGCCACTAAACTGCTAGCAAAACGATGGCGCATTTCCTTTTGCAATAAATCGCTCTCTCTCACTTAGAGCCAGCACCACCAGACTTTTATTTGTAGCTTTGTTGTCCTGACATTGCTGCTGCTGTTTTTGTATACGAGTGGTAGTATCATTGTGCTCGTATTCTATAGTTGCTCGCCTTCTCGTGCAGAGTTTATTTTTAAACAACGATTTCCGGGAACATTATTCGAATGCAGACACACTCAAACACAGTCACAAACATCCTTGGAATTCATGAGGCCCGGGAGCCTGCAGAAAAAGTACAGAAATTAGAATATTTTATGCGATCCTTGAAGTCTCAACTATTTCAAATATTTGTGCATACAAATGCCAACCTCAGAGCTGAGCCTCTTTTCGTCAAGTTCTGTCCAAAAGTCGCAGATACAAGTACGACTACGACTACGACTACGACTACAACTATGACAACGGCTGCGAGTACGAGTACGACTATGCTCGTATACTCGTAGACTCTCTGTTCTGTTGTGATGGTGGGTGGAATGCAGTTCAACCTGCAGCCAAAATGAAATTTATTTATTTGCTACACGAAAAGCATGGGCAAATGAAATTCCTTTAAAGCGCACTCGAAGCACATACAAATTGATACGCCTACCATAGTCTGCTATAGCCACATAGTTTTCGCTACGAGTACATATCTTTGCCCACCAGGAATATCCAGAATACCGAGCAGCTAGCAAGTGGAACACCAGACGACTGTTTCCAAAGTAGGCTCTCACCTCGTCTCTATTAAAAAAATCAAAAGTATTGCACTCAAAAAAAAAAAAAAAAAAAAAAATAAATAAATAAAACACTCGTACGAGTGGACTGGATTCAGGTTTCCAATCCAACCAAGTAGTTGCTATTTCAGTCAAAAACTTTGGGCTATGATGTTTCCAGAGCCCGCTGCTCCGTGACCAGGATTCAATGGGGTAACGATCATAGCAGCAGCGTCAGTATGATAATAATTTCGATGGGGATCAATCTCGATTTGCATCCGTGCTGTGAATGTCCACTGATGAAATTAGAATTTGAGAACGTTCTGTGCAACGGCAATAGCAATGGGAAACCCTTTTCATCCATGCTGTGGACGTTTCAAAACTTTTGCTAACAGAATGTTGTAGTCCTGGAAAGCCTTTACCAACCCACTCATTCAACGGCGATTGTATGAACAGCTTTGGTTATATGAGTACAGCAGCATTGTACAATCGTGCAATGGTAGATACTTTTTTGTTTTTCCGAGCCTCAATGGTAAAATGGAAATCGATTGCAAAAGCCTATTGATCCCTTATTTGCATACTTGCACTTTTGCAATGCATCTAAAGGTACATGCGGATGCATATTCACACACACATCTGTCTGCATATTTCGATTTAAATCGGCTTCAAATGAATGGAAGTACTTTTACTTCACTTGATGGTTACGTTTTTTTTTCTCTTTCAACGACCGGGGTCTGGGCTTCGGTTTTTTCTAGTTTTTTTGAAATCCAAGTTGCCAAGAGGAGAAATGCGCAAATTTCTGTTGAAACTCTGCACAGTATTCCATGGTACGGTTTTAGGGTAAGTTCACACCTTTGCATATGCAGCTGATATGCAACAGGGCAACAGAAAGATAGATGAAAGTTGGTTGGGTGTAAATAATAATTATTCAAGGTAAAAGCCTGACGTAGCGACGAGGATTGCTAGCAAGGAAATTCTTTAATTAATAATTGTTAATATTGGTTTGGGTTCAAAGCGGTTTAGAAATAAAGGGAATTCGGATTTTGGTATCCAAGAGGGGAGCCTTACTATTTAATTAGTTTCTACAGACATTCATACTGCACTCTACTGTTCTACATACATTCTATTTAATACACACATATTTGGAATTTAGGCAATTGTCACTTACTTTTCATGTTATAAAAAAATGTTCATTTAGTCAGCTTTTTTCTAATTTTTTTCTTATAACTCTTTGATAAAAAGTCACTTAAAACCATGAAGTTAGGAGTGTGTGAAACGAAATTGGTATGTGGAAAAGGTAGCAATGATTTCGTTTTATTGTGGGTTAAGTATGCTGAAAAATGTGAGACTTCTGAATTATCAACTGCATTAAAGTTGGCGTGCAAGTTTATTAAAACTCGAGTTCGAGTTGCGCCTACCAAAGACCATGATGTGAAAAGCAATGGGAATAGGACCCAACAATATTTCTACAGAAGAGACAACCGTGCTGGGGAATGTGCTGAGTCGGTGCGGTCGGTTGATAATTTGAGGATCCTCAATATCTAGTTCTATGATTGTTTGCAAATGCCGCACAACATCGGGGTGATAGATCTAGAGTTCATTACGGTTCCTCTTGTCAAGTGCCATATAAGGCTCCTTAAATCTTAGCTTTTGCTATTTCTAAACTTCGGTGCAAAAGATTTTTGCAAACTTAACGCCAAAAGTGAGTTGTGCATAACACGCAAATGCTGCAATGAATGCCTTGACTGTCAAATTAGTTGAGAAACAGACAAAAGGCAAATCTTAAGATACGTTAAGATAGGACTGCAAATATCCACTCTACAACACAAAGTCGGATGCGATGGAATCAATAGAATATTCACTCGTGATTTCATCGAACAGCTAGGCTTGACATCTAATAGAGTAAATACTACCTTGATCAAAAAGTCCCCGGAAGGTATTAACAAAATTAAAAATACAAGTTTATTCATCTAAATCTATATTGTCCCCTTCAAAGTAATCCCCATCGACTGCAAGACACTTATGCCAGCGCTTGATCCAATCCTCGAAACATTTTTTATATTCGCTTTTCGGTATGTCCATCAGTGCTTCCTGCGATTTTTCCATTACTTCCTCTCGGCTGCTGAAACGCGTTAACCGTAGTGGTTTTTCAACTCTATTGAACAGAATGAAGTCACAGGGAGCCAAATCAGGTGAATTCGGTGGTATTGTTGCATTTTTCGTCAAAAAATTACGAATAATGATGGCACTGTGCGACCGCGACGGTGCGTTATCATGGTGCAAAATCCACGAGTTTTCTGTTCACAATTGTGGTCTCTTTCGGCGAATTGCTTCACGCAAACGTCTCATACCCCAAATAATACTCTTTGTTTACTGTCTGGCCTTCTGACAAAAATTCATGATGCACTACACCGTTGTAATCCATGAAAACCGTGAGCATTGCCTTCTTTTTTGACTGAAAACGACGTGGTTTTTTTGGTCTCAGCTCATTTGGTGAACGCCATTCATTTGGCCGATGTCTGGATTGCATGTCGTATTCATAAACCCACGTCTTGTCTCCAGTAATGATCCTTTTGATGAATGTGGGATCGGATTCAGCCTCGCAAATCATCTCTTTTGCTACGTCAACACGGTCTCTTTTTTGCATGAAATTGAAGTCTTTTGGCACCAACTTCGCTGCTACACGACGGAAACCCGAATCATTAACCAAAATGTCTTGGATGGATCCATAGGCAATGTTTAAGTCCTCCGCTATTTCTCTTATGGTTAATTTGCGATTATTGACCAACATTTCTTTTCGTTTTCGTAGCGTCGGTTTTCGATGTCGATGGTCTGCCACTGCGTTCATCCTCTTCGATTGACTCGCTACCACTTTTGAACCGCTCGTGCCACTGATAAACGACCGTTTTCTTTAGAGAATCGTTGCCGAAACACTTTTCCAACATTTTCAACGTTCGTGTCCCGTTTTTTACGCAAAATTTAACACAAGTTCGTTGTTGCAAATTTAAATCCATTTCTAAAATTGTAAAAAATCGCCAACACACACAATAATAGATGTACTCTTGGAAACTTGACTTGCAAATGTCAAGCTATGATGCTAAGATTTAGAGGGAATGTCAACAACAGATTTACCAACTTAACAAAAAAAAAAAAACAGAACTCAAATCGGAACAATGGGAGCGCTACATGGTGGTGTCCTCCTGGAACTTTTTGATCATGTTTCACGGTATGTCATGCGACTTTTCGAGCATTAATCAACCAAAAGCATTGTCACGGGAAAGCCACCTGAGGCTTTTGGGCAGCATAGTAATTGGAGGCTTACACCCACTGGAAACGTTTCAGACTGGATAGCCACCATCAAATGTATCCCTCTGACAAAACTGGGGATTTGTAAACAACGCCAAAACTACAACGATAATATTGACATTAACGCGTTCAACAAAACCTTCACTTCACTTCAATTTCCGGCTCTTCCTAAACTGTTTAACCATGCAGAAACAAATGAATGCTTATCTTAACGAACTAAGCTTATTGTCGTTCCCCAAACAATTTGGTTTTCGTACTAAACACAGTTGCATGTTAAATGCGACAGAAGATGCTCGTCAGGCTTTTTAGTACTCTGAGTTTCTCCAAAGCTTCTGACCCTGTAGACCATATATTGGGTTGTACCACAAGAATTGTGGTTATAGCAGAAATTTGAAAGCCAATATTATTTTTCCGTAAATTTTTATTCAATCAAAATAGCATCCGTTGGCATCTATGACGGACGTTCTGACAATGAAATCTTCAAAGGCTTTTATGACCTCTGCTCTGTTCCGGAAGACCTTCTGCTGGCAAAATGAATCCAGATCGCGGAAAATATCAGGAGAGTACGGTGGATGCGGAAGAATTTCGAATCCCAACGGCAACAGGTTTTGCACCGTTACTTGTGAGGTATGGGGTCTAGCATTGTCATGCAAAAAATTCGTCCCGCGCCCATTGACCAACGCAGGTTGCTTTTCAGCCAATTTGGCATGCAATATGTCGATTTCCTTACAATATTTGATAGCGTTTATGGTTTCTCCTGGTTGAAAAAATGAAAAGTGGATTGGTCCTTTCGATGTCCAGCAAATTGTCACCATAACCTTTTTTGGGTGAAGATCGGGCTTGGGGTGTGTTTTGGTTATTCACATACTGCCCAGATCTTTTACGATTTTCATACAGTATCCACTTTTCTATCCACGCTTCGGTTTAGTTTCTTAATGTAAGTGATGCGCAGATTTCCAGGCGCCGTAGTTTTTGGGATTCCTCCAGTTCATGGGCTACCCACCTATCGAGTCTTTACCTTTCCTATGAGAAAAAGGTGTCGACTTGTTGTCGTTGGGGATACTCCCATGCTTTGTGCAATCTCCCCCATCGATTTCGTTGGATCCGCATCCACCGTTGCTCTTAAAACATCATCGTCAACTAACGCTTCCGACTTCCCATGTGGCTCATTTCCGAGGCTAAAATCACCCAAACCGAACTTTCCAAATCAACGTCGTATAGTGCTTTCACTTACCACTACATCCTCAAATGCGTCATTAGTGTTTTTCATTACCAAATGGCGCATTATGTCCCATTTTAAATTCGTAGAGGAAGAGGTTTCGAATTTGAACTGTCGACAGCATTTAACTTTCTGGCACAGATGTTCACTCGAGAACTTCTTATTTAGACATTTCATGTGGTAGAACCCAATAAATTTCTATGCCAGTGCCGTGAGAACAATTCCACAAAGGAAACAAGCGGCCGAAGTATTATAGAGAGCAAAATGTCTTTTTTTCCGATCATAAGAAGGGTTCCACTAGGTTCAATATAAGGACCTATCCTCTTTTCCTTGCATATCAACGCACTTCTTACTTTGATAAGATCATCAAATGTCTAAACGTATGGTGAGGATGTTCAGTTGGTAGTCCGCTGGGATTCATCTAATACTGTGCTAATAAAACCAACTAGGGCTTAGAAGATACTTCCCTTTAGTCACACAGAAGTGGACTGACAGGAGATAAACAGGGAAAACTAAAATCTGTCCTATTTTCCTAAAATTATACTAAATACGAGTAGTTCTGTTATCGATTATGTTGAAACTGCTTAGAACCTAGGCAGGATTTTCAGCAGGTCCTTAACTTGGGATTCTCACATTAATGCCACCATGGGTAAACTATATATCATGTTCTTCGCACATTATGGGTCTCGCCAAAACACTAAATTTACCTTCCATATGGACGTGAGGTGTATAGCGATGCCCGTAGTCGGAGAAAACTAAATATTGCCTGCAATAACATCGGTAGGTTAGACTGTGTATCAAGTTTCTCCAGGCAAATTTATACTTTCGCTCTCGACAACTTATTGCGATATAAAACTCCAATGTTGCTTTTCAACGTTATCCAGAAGCGGCAACTTATTCCTTTCAATTCAGGACAAGTGTGTTTTTACTGCTAAGAGAAATACTTGAGAAGTACCGGTTTGGCGGCTCTTCTTATATTCAAAGGTAGAGAGTTCCATGGTCTTATTGCGTGAACGAAATTCAATCGGGAAGTATTAAGGTATTTATGGGAGGGTATATTTAAGTTTAAAGTGTGACGAGAGCGAGAGAACTCTAATTTTTTATATGGAGGAGCCTTATTTATAATTATATTGTGTAAAAAAATACATTTTCTTGAATTCATGTATTGCCTCTTAGTACATTCAAGGAATGTCGCACCATATGACCCACTGCATCATTGAAAGTCCTCTCTAGCATATTTTGAGAAGGTGAATCAGAGTTGTGGCAGACAACTTCAGCATGTGTTATTATGGGCATGATAAGGGTTTGAACGAGCTTTTGTCGGGTAGCAAAATGTGTGAAATTAGCGATTAGCCATAGACACGACCAATCATAAAGTTGATATGGTGTATAACAAAACCAAGGCAGGTGGCACATTCCACAACATTTATTTTGTAACTCGATAGGCAAATATCTGGCACCAGGCTAAGATGAAAAGATTTGTGAGAAATCGGTATAACCTGTTGGGATTTAGTTGCAAACCATTGTATGTCTACCAATCGTTGATTGAAGACAAGTCTTCATTTAATAGAGACACAAGTCAAACAATATTGTACGTTGGTATACTAAAGGTAAATCATTTACAAAGACACAAAACAAAATAGGCTCCAAAATTGATCTCTCTGTTTGAGAGACTTAAGTTCTGAAAATCTATCTCCAACGACAACTCTGTGTGACCTGTCCATTTGAAGATCCCTCAGAAAATCACTATCCAACGCTAAAACCAAAATATTGGTTCGGTTTCTAGCACAGGATATCATGGTGCACTTTGTCAAATATTTTTGAAAAATCAAGCATACGCAGCAAAGTTACAGATCATTGACCATTGTCGTTGAACAGCTACCTGTAACCTTATTGAAAAAGTTATATTAAGTTGCTCTTCTAAAGATG